>OW443293.2:36532178-37142614 GCA_937001585.2 Brachylomia viminalis
TTATCAGGCCCAATGTTCTTGAAAGTATTCTGCGGAACGGTGAGAATCTTTAGTATTATTCAAAATAATAATTGATGAAATTGGTTGTTATGAGACCTAACAAATATTGAATGGTTTTGCAAGCTCGGGAGCGCGTTTAAATTATGTGTATTATTATTCAAATGTCTTATAAATATGTTGTTATTATTAAGTGTAAATTACAAATTCTAAATTAATTGTTATTTTTAATCTGAATCAAATCGCTTGTATTATATATTGTGAACTGGATAGTCACCTATGATTTTGTAAGGATGTATCAATGACGTAGGTATACTTAAAAAGGGCAAAGCTTTGATAATATAAACCTACCTAAGTTATCTTCTAGTTAATTACTGTAAAGGCGTTTATATTTCCAATGAGCCGTTGCATGTATATAAACACTTAATATAGTTACTAATCGTAAATATTTACAATACAAATAATAATAATAATTGTAAACAATTGATTATTATTATTATTGATCTTCGTTTCCTTTTCGATGTTTGTATGGTAGGTCCCTATTGCATTGGGGCAGATGACGTAGCATACACGTTTTTTATTATTAAACTTTCTTATATGTGGAATGAACTCTGTTTTATTTACAGTAAATCCCACTACTGCGCACTTGATGGCGCACATATTCGCTGCGTGCAAAGTACTAGGAGGGGGTAATATAATCGATTGCAGCGCCCATGGTGGCCAAAAGTAGAAATTATGTCGGCTCTGTTCTCGTATATCTGTCAATGGCAAAGCGATCTGTTTAGACTTCTCTACCTAATTTTAGTAATCGCATTCTTCTGCCAACAAAAATGGGTCACAACAGTTGTTGTGTTGTAAATTGCAAGAATACTGAAGGAATACTGAGTGAAAAGTAATATTGCAGAAATAGTAAATGCAAGTTTTACCGATTCCCAACAGCTACTTGGAAACTGGAACAATGCAAGAAATGGATAGCTGCCGTCAAGAGAAAAAAGTATTAATATATTATTTAAATCCTTTATTTGATATTACATATACATTTTACCTACATAAATTCAATTTTGTTTTAGAGCTGATGGATTCGATTCATGACTTGTTTTTGACATGCTGTCTGCATGGTTTATGTAGTGGATCAAACCAGCGTTGTGCTTGCATTTACCACATTGATTATAGATGCAATCACATTTCACACTTGTGATTACTCGTGCTGTACTCGTATTCACCTGCAAACAAATTAATATTTAAATATTAGGTCTATTAGAACTCAATCAAACAGATTATGAGTTCAAACGGAGATTAATTGCTTACATTTAATGACGTTTTGTAAGGTGTCAAAGTAATAGATGTTTGTCTTATGATGCTTGTTCTTATTTTATCTACATCCTGGACATATCCAGCAGATACCAACAATTTTCCTTTCAGACTGTTTGTGGTTGAACTTTTATATTGTGAGTGATACAAACCTGGTCTTCAGATTATTACTCATTTCGATCTGAAAACGATACCTATTTAATTTATTACTAGCGATACAAGAACAATTAGACTGACTGACCGGTTGGCGCAGTTGGTAGCGACCCTGCCTTCTGAGCCGCTGGTCCCGGGTTCGATTCCCGGACAAGTCAAACATTTGTGTGCATGAACATGTCTGTTTGTCTGTGTCTGGGTGTGTATATGTATATCAGTCATCAGGTTACCGTAGTACAGGCTCTACCTAGTTCGGGACCTGAAGACCTTGTGTGGATGTTGTCTCATATAATTATTATTATTAATTATACAGGGTGTTCGGCAGAACGTTGAACATACGAAAATGGCAGATAGGGTGGGGTCGTCTGCTATCTACCTAGCCCAAATAACCTAGGCCCCATAGATTTTATTATTTTGTTTTTTTTTAATAACCGATTTTTATAAGTTTTTAAACTTTGAAGTAAGATTACTTCATGTAGGATAGACGAAACTGGCAACACTTTTTTTTTGTTTTTGTCTCGACTGTTGGTAGATTCCTCTAAATTTATTGTTTGGTGCAGATAACAGTTAGACAAAAAGTTATGAGCCTTCAAACATTACAAAAAGGGGTAAAACATGATTTTAAGCTTTTCTTTACACTGCATTAAAAATTACTAAAAGTGATTGAAGATTTAGGATTTCATCGAAGCATCCTTGGGGTATGGCCTTTCGAACGGTATGCAATTTCTTTAATAAAAATAAAAAAAAACTTATTGACCAATTGTAGTTCAAAAAGGGGATTTTGATGCAATTTGATTTTTGTGAAATGTAAAATGTTTTGCAAAATTCATCATGTAATCGTGGTATAAATTAAAAATCGATAGTGTATTGGGTAAGTACCTGATTGTTAAAAACCCCACGTGTAGTAAAATCAAACAAACTCATGAAATTCGGTTAAAAAATAAACAAAATAAAAAAATCTATGGGGCCTAGGTCAAATCATTTGAGCTGGGTAGATAGCAGACGACCTCACCTACTTGCCATTTTCGTTTGTTCAACGTTCTGCCGAACACCCTGTATATGTTTAATATTATTTAATGAAATCATTAAAGTAGCTTTAAATTCTTGTTTTACAGAAGAACTACAACTAAACATGAAGTAAACAAACCTTTTTTTTTTGTGGGTGGGAAATCATCTAATATATCTTCTCCCGCTCTGGGCAGAGCGGGAGGGCGTGTCAGACTCTTACTGACTAAAACCCACCCGTGTTCCTTCAGTAGCCTGTGCCAGGGGCCACGGTATCCCTCTCGGACTTTCCCACAACCGTGGTAGGCATCGGCCCTAGCGGACCCCGTCATTGATGGCGACATCTCTTTGAGGCGCGCGTGGAACAGAACGCGCCATCGACCCGGGCCTGGCTGCCTATTGCTCGGCGTTCGCAAGCCCGCACCTACGGTGGCCGGGAATCAGCTTGCGACTCCCGACGTCCAGGGCGTCTCCTGTGGCGGCTAGGGGCTTCCCTGAGGCTTCCCAACCCCTCTCACTCCGTACCATGGCCTGGACCAGGGCCGGACGCGAGAGATCACCACCGCCAATCGCCTGCACGAGAACACGGCGGTGCTCCGCCCAAGCCGGGCAGACCTCCAACGTATGCTCCACCGTGTCTTCCGGGCGATCCACACAATGGTGACACCCGGGCGTTTCCTCCCGCCTTATCCGGAACAGAAACCTCGATTCCGAAACAACCGTGTCCGGTGAGGACCTGCGTCAGGCGGAAGGTGAGGACGCCGTGGCGCCTCTCTAGCCACTCCTGAAAGAGGAGACTTATTTATTTAATATACTTATCGCCGTAATTGTGGCATGGCCAGCGCTGGGTTGCGACAATCGCACTCTCCATGCCGCCGCCCTGAGATCCCGCCGGAGCTCTGTTCGCTGTACCGTGATTTCTCGCGGCAGCGGAGCTACGCCCCGGCGTCTCGCCTCCTCGCGCCACTTCCAAATGTGCGCGAGGACTTTTGCCTCCAGATCCCATGGCGGTAATCCGGCAAGGAGGCTCGCCGCCTCACCGGAGACCGTACGGTATCTATCCCCGGACCAGCCGGGTGGCCATGACCCTTTGGGGCGCGTTCAACGTGGCGCGTTCCGAGGACCATGAAAACACATGGCCTTGGACTTGTGCAGGGCCACCTCGAGGCCCAATTGCCGGATCCTCTTGACGATTGTCGCAACCCCGCGTGTCGCTAGTTCAGCCGCTGCCTGGTGCGACCTCTCCTGCGCCAGGACCAGCGTGTCGTCAGCGTAACAAACCACGCTGATGCCGCTAGGGGGGTCGGCGCGCAGCACCCAGTCGTATCGACTGAAACAAACCCTGACATAACGAAAATAAAACACAATTTTTGAATAAATTTTACTTACCTCATTTAATTTGAAGGACCGAAAATAATTTCACAACCCTTTGTCCACCCAAATCACGGTATCACAGTAATTTTGTAATATAAATTAATACATAGTTTTTGAATTTAATATTTTGTCACAATGTCGCGATGAAATGTCAAAGGGTCAGAACCAACAAAATTGCGGACGCTAGGTGGCCCTCAAGTTGTGCACAGAGCCAATACATGCTGTGCATAGGTACAAGACGCTTGGAGACTACAAAAGTTTCACACTCATTCTGTGATATTCAAAAGAATTTACTTCATAAATCATAATTTCTTACTTCTTCAAAAAGCCCGCGAAATTCACCTTTGACTTCTCTGCGGGCTAAAAAGGTTGTACCCAAATTGTCTCTTACGTCTTTGAATTTGTTTCTGTCTACGTATTAAAGTACAAAATTATCACTTTATTTTTGTTTGAAGATTGTTTTTTGAAGTTTACAGATTCAGAATAAGAATATTTATTTGTAAAACATAGGTGTTTACTTAGAGGTGTTAGGTTAACATATTTGGGCGTTATGTTTTACCGTGAAGGCGTACAAATATTAAAGGCGTATAAAATACCTTTAAAACGAAATAAAACAAGACAAAAATAAACTAAAAAAAAAGAAACATTTACATTTTACATCTTTTGGTACCTATATCCATATTAAAATGAAAAGTATATGATTTTCACGAGCTTTATGAAGAAATAAGAAATTATGAAATACATTTTTTTGAATATCTTAGATTAAGTGTAAAACTTTTGTAAAGTTTACAGTTTTGTTGGCAATGCTTTACTGAACTTTGAGCTCTGCTTTATTAATTAAAACTCGGCATCAATGAGGAGGAGCTCACGCAGTTCCAGCGCACGGGTCGAAGGTGAAGCGGGAAGCCTAACAGAGATATTGTCTTGCCATCAGTCGCAAAATAACATAACTTACATTGGGTGAGCTGGAGGTGAGCACTCAGTTGTCATATAAATAATAGCATGACAATTGTTTCGTGTTGTTTTACAGTTCTTTATGGTCACTCCCGAAGGCAATACGCACGATATCACCAAAACATCCGGATCGCTGTACCCGGGCAGTATTCTATTAATAGACTGACCTTCAGAATGTAGATTTTGATGCACTTCGGATAGTTTACGATTTATAGTACCCGTTATACACATTGTATCTTTATCACGTCTGTAATTGTATCGCGCACTCGGTTTTACATTTACAAATCGACCGTCCATGTACTCCAAGACTTTATGCGCTTGCAAACAAGCGCACGCTATATACTTGTTACATTGCCATGAAGTAGGCAGCTTATTTGTCCATCCTATGACTTGAAGTTCCTTAATGTCAATGCCTCTGTTGGTGCCTAGATAAAGCCTAGGCAAGCGACTGCCATATCGACGTCGGTCGTTCAATCAGGGACGTGCAGAATGCACTAAGCTTAACGGGAAGCTATCGCTCGTAAATACCATATCGAGTAGTTATTGTTTTTTCATGAGGAGCTTTTGATGACGATATCAATGTAAATGTCCTGTGAAATGAGATAATTAAACAAGTTTAAATTATTAAAAAGCTTTCTCTGAAGCTCATATACTAGTATCCTGAGAAAGAAAGATAGTTTGCAAAAGAAGTGGATTACATGAATGAAAATAGTACATTACGATACGTGTGACTAAAGTAGTCCATTATTGCATGGTGTGAATACGCTCGCGTGTCCAGTGCCGTACGTTAATAGACGTACTGAAGTCACGTGGATCGTATACTACTTATTTTAGGTATAGCTCGTGTGATACGAACCCGCCAACTTTTTAATTAATGAAAAAATTATTTTTTAATGTTGTTGAAATAATAATGAATGTACGATGAAATGTTGTAGGTATGTTGTAATTCAATGTGACGTTTTTGGCCATTTCTCTAATTGATTCTAGGATTGTCCCAGATTGTCATCACTCTCATCTTCATTTAATTCACCTCCTGATTGATTCATATTAAAGTCACAGTGTTACCATTGAAAAAATATGGTTATCCACGAACACAAAACTGGTTTAAGATAATATTACAAACTGAAAACCAAACTTAGAAGTGGTAGGTTAGCGTTTCAGAAATTTGGTTGTCACTTTTTCTACATCATGAAACTATTTCTCCTACCCCTTGACATTTGTGTGCTGTGAATTTCTAGGTGTCAGAGAATAACGGGACTTAAATAAATTATCTCTATAGGACTCTTGTTCGACTTCAGAATGTGGTTGTTACTGACATTCTCGACGTCATCTTTTAAACAGTGAATTATTGGACTTCCAGTAGAAGTTTACTGGCTGGGAACTCCGCGCACTGGCAGTACCAATGAGACGTAAGTAAAGTGGTGTAAGTATCGAAACAACTGAAAGACTAATTAATTATAAAAAAAGAAGAAAATAAAACTGAGGTCTTCCGAACTTCACCAAGAATATAAACATACTAGGACTTTGCTTTTAGAGGGCAAAAACCATGCATATAGAGGCAATCCTAAATCTATGGAAAAAAAACAATTTTCATATTGTTAAAGAAAAGCTGGAATTAATGTACCTACTTACCCTTTTGTTGCGAATCGAACTCAGTGCAGCATATCACCTTTTTGGAACGTATTCTAAATTCTAGTATGACTGTCAGTTTGGGCTCTTGTCACCTTTTTTCCTGTTGCTTGAGGTTTCATGATTTTTGCTTTTTGTTTGTATTGTAAAAATAAACTGTGGCTACTTACCAGCGCGTTTCAGTTACTTACATACGATCAGTAATACCTTTTATATATTCTAACGTACCTATATTACCACGGACGTCCCTGTCCACGTCCATAAAATGAAATTCGTGCACGTTACGACGATATCGATACGGAAATATAACAGCGTCTTCATATATTTGACTGACTGGTTGGCGCAGTTGGTAGCGACCCTGCCTTCTGAGCCGCTGGTCCTGGGTTCGATCCCCAGACAATTCAAACATTTGTGTGCATGAACATGTCTGTTTGACCTGTGTCTGGGTGTGTATATGTATATAAGTATGTATATCAGTCATCAGGTTACCGTAGTACAGGCTCTACCTAGTTCAGGACCTGAAGACCTTGTGTGGATGTTGTCCCATATTATTATTATTATTATATTTACATACATTTTACTACCCAGTGTTATCGTGATGCCATGACGTGGTCGTGGACGTCCACGATAATATTATATTTACGTTAGAAATAAAAGCGTACTAGGTATGCCCAAAAACACATCAAACTGCCATGCTAAAATCGTCTTTCAAGCCAAATAAAAAGAAAAAATCTGAAATAGGCGGTTACAAGAAGGTTGGATAGAGAATACAACAAAACGTGCTACAATATGTGCAAACACTTCAGCACCTTCATTAACACACTACAATCACAATCTGAATCATTCTGAAGGATATTGCTAATCCATTGCTTCATATGTTCGAAAAATGTGTCTGCTCAACAACGTAAATAACGCAATGAATGTTGTTGAACTGTCAAACTGAAAGGCATTCCTACTGCTAGTGTGTAACGTAACTACCCCACTGGCGAACAAACCACTCCATTCTCAAATAAAGTAGGACGAAGTAGTTATCACCCGGAGGGAGCAACAACTACCCCTTAACTACTCTCCATTCAATGTTGTTTTATCATAGTGATCTTTATTGTCAAACCAATAAGGTTGCTGTTACAAGTATAATAACTGTTATTGATCTATACGATAACCAACCCGCTCGGAAGTGCCGTTCCAGCTACGCACCATCTTATATTCTGCTCGATCATGGCAAGCTTTTAAAATTTTTCGACTAAAATTGTTAATAGTGGTTTATCACAAGAATGGTGTAATTAAAATGCTAGTATTTTACTTACTATTATGTGTGTTACTAACACTGGATCAATAATTGTAATGGAAATTGATTTAATCGAGTTGAGGAGTGAAATCGACTAAGCTAAGGGTTGAGAGAGCGTTCAAATGTCGATAGATTACATCCCTTGAAAGTGACACTATTAAAAGTGTATACATAGATTACTTAGGCCAAGCCTTTAGCGAGAAATTATTTACTATCAAGTCAAATATTTAACTGATTCAAGGAAAGTGAGGAAAATCTAAAACAGAATAAATTAAAGTTGAATAAAATCCGTGCAAGCTCACGTAAGAATCACCCCTGAAGGTGATTACGGAAGGTTTTTGGTTTCCAAACATTGTGCGTTATTGAAGCGGATCACTATGTGAGAAGAATTGATGTTGGTAAAGATTATGAAAAGTGGGATATTCATTGAAAAGTGGGATATTCATTGAAAAAAGTACGTATATTTTTTTGTACACAAGGTTTTAGTAAGCTAGCCATATGTAATATGCAAGCACATTAGCGATTTGTTAATAGTTGCAAACATTTAAATCTTATGCATAATATGCCACGCCGCGCTAATTTTTAGTTTAGTTTCTATTATTATGACACAACATGTATAAGATGCTAGCTAAATGAATAACTAGAATAATGAGCTCGCGTTATCATCCCCGTAAATATCGGAAAAAGCCATTTATTTTCTTCCTTAAGTAGTATTGTGTTTAATATTTTTATAATGTAGTTGAAACACACACACTACTCTGATTTCCATCTTTGACTAGCGTTTTCACTCGGTATTCAGCTTTTCGTATTCATAAGTGATTCGTTTGCTACGAGCTCGTAGCAAGCGTAGCGCTGGCTACGTCTTAGCTACGGCGTAGGCATTTTATTCACAGTGGTTTAACATTCTATAACATTCTCCATCCTTTGAAGTTATACTGTTATAGTAATACTATACTATATATCACTTATCTCAGGTAAAAAGCGCAAACCAGCCGACAAAGGATCCCATCACGCGTCAAACGCTTCATGATTGGGAAGAAGGCATCAAGGTGGGTGAGATTAACAACTCATTACAATCACCAACCATTAAAATGGTTATTGAATTTGACTATAACAACCGGTCGGTAGCCTGACCCGTTGGGCACTGCAACTACAGCACGATCATTTCAAGATAAAGTATATTTTTTGGAGCATACTCCTGGGTGTACTAATAGTGTAGCAAACACTGTCAACTCCACCAGACCACCATGTACTATGGATGGAGAAAGCAATTTTTATTATTCAGGAATTGAATTACCACTTTCATACAACACATTAAGGAAGGAGATATTTGAATCACTCAAATAATAGTTAACTTCTCCCGCTCTGGGCGGAATAATTGTTAACTTAAAAGCTAACAACAAAAAGTGTAAGTTCATTTATTCCGAGATTAAGTACTTAGGACATCTAATAGTTCCACTTGAATTGTTCAAAGACTAAAGTCATGACCGATGCCGCTAAACATACAATCGAGGTCGATGGGCAGGAAATACATTATTTCGACGAATATATCATTATCCTAACTAATATTATAGTTAGGATGCCAGCTAAGTTGTTGTCCACAAAAGAGATGAATGAAAGACAATTTCTTGCAGCTGAGATGAGAATGCTAAGAGATATGTGTGATCTAAAGCGAATGTATACAATAAGAAATGAGTATAGGTATAAGAGGAACTCTGAAAGTGTGACCGGTGACTGAAAAGTGGTGTGGAAATCAGTTAAATTATAGATGATTTTATTTCTGAAAGTAGGTTAGTACAATCACTTTTACACGTGAATCATATTTTTTAAACTAGATAAGGCCGGTGTTTCCTGTCTGACTACTCTGAGAAGAAAGGCCGGAGAAAACTCAAAGGTCAGATCATAATATATGAATACTAATATAATATCGGTGTCTGAAATGGTCTTTTGAGGAAAGAACCACACAGGTTGAGTGGACCTGTCTAGTCAGTGCTCGCAATTGTCTGTAATCGTGCAGCTCAACACAAAACTTATGGAGCTCAACGATTCGACGAGCAATACCAAAGAAAGGACATTTGAGTAGGCCGCATAAATTACTCAAACTGCCAGATCATGATTACGTTGAGAAAAATACAAAAATAAATATAAATAAATCAATGACCGAAATAGTTCTCACATTCACAATAATTAGAATAATATTATAATAATCCTTGAGGACCATGTAGATTTGTGTCTGAAATGGTCTTTTGAGGAAAGAACCACACAGATTGAGTGGACCTGTCCAGTCAGTGCACTATATGAGATGGAGGGTTTAGGATTGTGGTATCGTTACCTTTAAGCTTTCTATAAAATTGTTTCTCACTTGTTGTAAATAATCTATTGATATTCTTTCTTTTTATGGCTTTTTTGTATCTCGCTAATCTATGACTCTTAACTAAAAGTTTTTGTTTCAATGTGTCTAGGTGATCTTCAATTCTCTAATTCAAATATTCATGTGAGCTGTGTTGTTTGGTCTTTTCAATGATTTGTTTGACTTTTATTTCAAGTTTTCTAGATGTGGTACCGCTTTTATATTGTGTTAATCTAATAGGTTGGGGAAAAAGTATCTTCGCATTTTTTAAGAAAATTCAAAACATTTTTTAATATAGTTTATTTACATTTAACTAAAGTATGTAGGTACCATTTTGTTCGATAACTTTTTGCCATCTTGTAGGTAGGGACATGATCCCATTGCTATATAAATTTTGGGACTTCTGATCAAAATACCGCGACAAGTGGTTTTGGCAGTCCTCTCGTGATGTTAACCTAACACTGCCTAAAGAATTCTGATGAGACCGAAACAGGTGGAAATCTGAAGGTGCAAGGTCAGGACTATATGGCGGATGCATTAACACCTCCCAGCCAAACTCTCTTAATTTTTGCTAAGTGGCTAAAGATGTGTGAGGTCTAGCGTTATCATGATGAAAAACCACACCCCTTCTGTTGATTAATCCCGGGCGCTTTCTCTCAACTTCTTGCTAAAAATCTCATCAGTTGTTCGCAGTAAAGTTCAGAATCGAAGTTCCTGCCTGGTGGTAACAGCTCATAATGAATAATCCCCTTCCAATCCCACCACACACACAGCATCACCTTGTTGCGAGTTAACCCGGGTTTCGCCACAGTCTGTGAAGGCTGACCGGCTTTTGACCACGTCCTTTTTCGCACGTTCTTGTCGTACGTGATCCACTTTTCATCACCAGTTATCAGCTTCTTCAAAAATGGTTCGGTTTCATTACGTCGTAATAAAGAATCACAAATGAGTACACGGTTCATTAGGTTTCTTTCAGTGAGCTCGTGAGGTACCCAAATATCGAGCTTTTTTGTGTACCCAGTTTTTTTCAAATGCGCCAAAACTGTTTTATGATCAATTTCCAGTTCTTCAGCTACGTTGTAACTACTGACATGCCGATCTTGCTCCACTTTTTCAAAAATGGCATCCATTTTATCTGTAATAGCGACCAGAGCGACGTGCATCCTTGACATCAAAATTTTCGGATTGAAAACGCTTAAACCAAACTTGTGCTACTCTCACAGACACTGCACTAGGTCCATAAACATCGCAATTTTTTTTCGCGGCTTGATTTGC
The DNA here is from genome assembly GCA_937001585.2 of Brachylomia viminalis. Lineage (NCBI taxonomy): Eukaryota > Metazoa > Arthropoda > Insecta > Lepidoptera > Noctuidae > Brachylomia > Brachylomia viminalis. The sequence goes on from OW443293.2 coordinate 36,543,515, forward strand.
ATTTTTACCTTTTTTGTAGTAAAATTTTAAAATGTATCGAATTTCTTCATTAGATTCACTCACCTTGACGGTACGAAAAACAAATGAAAATCACACATTTTCCTAATTTGAATTTGGAATTATGTTCTTTAAAATTTAAACTTTCAATGATACCAAAACCAGCCAGATACAAATAGTATAGCCAAAGAGATTTTATTACAAAATCATACATACTATAATGCGAAAAGACTTTTTCCCCAACCTAATATTTATGTCTTTTCTAAGTAGTTCTATGTCCATTTGTAATCTTTTTTGCCATGGTGGTTTGTTCGTTAATCTGGTTTTATAGCTAGACCTATCTACATTGATTTTTAATTTAAAGTGTTTAGCAACTGTAAGAGCTATGCAATATATTAATGATTGTCTATCGGATAAGTTTTCTAGTGCTGAAACTTTAAGCGGGATAATTTTTTGGTTAAATATGCTAATGATATCCGACAATTTAGGAGTTGGTCTCATTTTCGGTAGCTTAATGGTCTGCACGCAGGATGGGTCCAATCCATTGTATTTTAATATACTTGTTTCTAGTGCATTATTTAATGTCTATATAGAAGGGTCAAACACGATTTGTGTTCGTAGTGATGCGGAATCTTCTGTAGTTGATTGAATGCTGTGTGGTATGTTTACGGTTAAAATGATAAATGATAAATGATTTTATTTCTGCAAGTAGGTTTGTACAAACACTTTTACACATCAATCATATTTTAAAAACTAGATGAGGTCGGCGTTTCATATCTGACTACTCTGAGAAGAAAGGCCGAAACAAACTCAGAGGTCACAGTCTCTTTTAAAGTCCAGACATAATCTTGGTCAGATCATGTGAAGACCATGTAGATTTGTGTCTGAAACGGTATTTTGAGGAAATTCATACAGATTGAGCGGACCTGTCCAGCCAGTGCACGCATTTGTCAGTAATCTTGCCGCTCAACTCAGAACTTAAGGAGCACAACGATTCGACAAACAATACCAATTAGAGGACATCTGGGTAGGCCGCATAAGTTACTCAAGCTGCCAGATCATGAAACTAACTAAGAAATAGGTTAGGTAGGTTACTCCGGAATCAAGATATTCAGTCACTGGACTCGTGTCATGTTGTAAGGAGGGTGTGAGTGATTGAGTCATCTGTAAGGTGTATATTTGTTTTGTAACATTAATATTTTATTCTTCTTCTTCTTTTTTAAGTTGTTCTGCTATTTCAAATTTAATCCTATTTAAGGTATCGTCTGATAAGAGCTTATTTCTAATAATAATCCGTCTTTCATCTGCTAATCTCTGTTCCGTTACATTAATGTCTGGGTATTGTAACTTAAAATGTTCGAATAAAACATACATTGTACATTGTTTTGTCCTCTTCAAGTTTTGTAATATGGTAGTACGTGTGCATCACGAATATGTTCATATCTTCAGTCCATTTCATGCGCACTCTGGGTTTTCCCGCCTTAGTGGTCGCAGGCTGAGTAGCTGACGCCGCCTGCGAAACATCGTCGGCAGATGTAACTGATCTACTGTCATCACTATTGTCTAGTCTGTGTGTCGGTTCGGCTGTAATATTTTTGTCGGGGAGAACCCGCCTGCTCAGTCCTTCACCGCCGATGGGTCTTATGCTGAGACACCCAGCATCGGCCCCAGGTGCGCCCCGACGATTGCCCTCGGGTAGCGGTCCTATACATATTTTCTTCGATCTAGTCTCCATGTTAAATGGGTTTCCAGAGCCACGTTAGCCATGCACGTAATTTCTCATTCGTGTGTCCGCCCCCCACGCGATTAGATGTTCGATCAGGACGTGTGGTTGTTTAGGGGGCTTATTATTATTATTATTCAAGGAAGCCAAAAAGTATGTTTTAAATAAAATCTAAAAAGAAAACATCGTAATTTGGGAGCAGTTCATAGTCATTTACATAATTATGCCGTTAATGACGTACCAGGGAAAACACATGTGCAGAAATAATTATTGCCAAACTTCCTTGCCTTCATCTTTCTAATGCTCAAATTAATTTTAAAAAAAATTACGCCCGGTAATAGCACCTTTTTATGATTTTTCTTGTACTAATTAAAAGTGGTTCGTAAAATGAAAAAAATATATTTGTCAAATCTATCTATTAGTACTCAACAGTAAAACTTTGATACCCGACAAAATAAATCAATGCTCGTATAAAAATAAACCCTGAACTGTATAGCGCTGTCTCACTCTGGCGCCCTGAGCAGGCGAACAATGTACAGTCAGCTTGATAACTAACTGTAACTTTAATCTGTTAGTATTTTAGCAAAAGAAGTTGTTAAACTTGGTTTTTGGTTGTTACCACTACTAAAAAAAATGCATTGCATAGCTTGGCATTGGCAAAATTTTACAGAATTAGTTGCAGTGATAATCCAGGTATACCTACAACTTAAATAAATTATTAAAAGCTGTAGTAATCATTTGTGATTAATAGGTACTTTCATAGCATTTATGTTTTTTTTCAGATTGTCACTGTTAAGGAATTTATCAAGAAGTGGGCACAAAACTTAAAACTACCGATCATTGTAAGCTCTACACAAAATCAACGCAGTACACACAATATCCGTGCGCCAGAAGAAATTATTTTATTAATTATTGTTCCACCTAACCCAAAAATAAAACACCAATACTAATATTTTAACCGAACTTTTAAATAAAACTACGAAACCGTGCTCTAACCTCATCGAACTTGATTCAAAGTGAAAATAAATACCTCTCGCTCTGAAATGAAAAATGAAGTGAAATTTATGAGAGCGACAGTACATTAGTATCGATCAGCGCAGCCGCGGAGCCGTTTTCACCGGCCGGCAGTCCCTTCAAGCGTCTGTCTGGAACCAGTAACCACTTGCACTAGTTTATTTTTTACCCTAAAACAGTAACGGATTATTATTTCAACGAAAATGTTAGACGAAGAACAAAAAGAAATGTTGAAAAATGAAATAAATAAAGTGCGGCTGGATGAATCGGATCAGGAGTCGCTGGAGAATATTCCGATTGAGCGCTTAGTGGGTGAGTATTTTGCACTGTGACTTAAAAATAAATACCTATTTAGAATAGTTTGTTTTTTTTTTGTATGCATATTTATGCATATTATATGACATCATATTAAAGTAAACTGGTAGAAAACCCCTGAGGCATTAAGTCCGCCTTTGTACAGTTATTTTTTTAACTTATGCATAACATTTGAGTAAAAAACGACTTTTACGTAAACAAAAGTCGTTAATAAATAATAAAGTTCTGCCGCATTTGACCCCGATTCGATCGGTTGACCCTTTGTGTAATGAATCAATCATTCACAATAGTGGTATCCTTCCAAATATAAACCGATGTATTCTCCTTTTATTTTTGCATAGAATTCGATTTTGTGTCCAATGCAGAGAGCCTCGACGAAGTGACATTCTATCAGCGATAACGATGCTGTAAAACCAAAAACGCTACGCTAACGAAAAGCTTATGTCAAATGCACGATGTTTTTGATCGCAAAACCAATGTCTCGTTGGAAGTAGTATTCCTTTTTTAGACCGAGGACCCACAGATCGGGCACAATTTTATGAAAACTGTTTAAATATTAGACTTTATTATGTTAGCAAACGGAGGGCTAGTCTCATCGTCATCACTTGTTCTACCTACTGCTCAATATATCACCTACCTTTTGCGCCACGCTGCCCTAGTCTGTGCGAGTTTCAACTATCTTACCCGCGATCTGAACGTCATCCACCCATCTTTTGGTCTGCCGACACTGCTTCTACCGTCTCTCGATAACAATTAAATTAAGGCTTTGCTCCACCTGTCATCATCACGTCTGGCCGAGTGCCCTGAAATGGATGAGGATCCGCTATCCATATTCCGACATCTCTCATTATCATCTCTCACCGATTGGTGCGTTACGCAAACTTTTGCGGATTTGTGAGTCATACGGAGGCCCATGGGCTCAGTTACAACGCTAAAAAGAGTGATTTTGTAATCTTCAAAGCCGGTACCAAATGTTACTCATCCGTGCCTCCTGTCACTCTTTGCGGCATTCCTTTAAAAAGGGTGCAGCGTTTCAAGTACTTGGACCACTGGGTCTTTGACGACTTGTGTGATAATTTGGACATTGACAGGGAGCGCAAGGCGCTGTCTGTCCGGTGTAATAAGTTGGCTCGCAGGTTGGCGCGATGTACTAGACCTGTGAAGGTGACTTTATTTAAGGCATATTGTCAGTCGTTTTACACGTGCAGCCTGTGGACCAACTTTACGCAGCGGGCGTACAGCGCACTGCGCGTACAGTACAACAATGCTTTCAGGATACTGATAGGCACTGGCTGCCGCGGTTTTGTAGGGCTTCGAATATGTTTGCTGAGGCGCGTACCGAAGATTTTATCGCGATCATAAGGAAGCGCAGCGCTTTACCATTGATTCGCCTATGAAGCAGCTCGAATCGTCTCCTGAGGGTGTTGACCGAGCGGTGGGACCTGTCTCTGATACACACCACAGAGGTGGATGCAGCTTCATGTTAGCGCCTCTCCTCGTATTATTTGACATGCGTTTATGACTGAATTGTGTATTGGTGAACTATTTATTTATTATTTATGTCTAATTTTGTTATTGATTTGTTAATGTGTAATATTTAAATGTATATATTTTATTTTATTGTGACATTGGGTATGTAATCTAATGTATATGTGTAATTTTATTTATTGTTGTTTATTTTAATGGACTGTGTTTTTATTGGATTGAATTTTTATTTAATGTATGGGATTGTCTGAAAAAAAAAATTGTTAGTCACACAGTTACGACTGTCTCGTTCTTTTATGGTGACCTAATGTGCACTGGTGTCTCTCTCTCTCTCTCTCTCTCTTATTTAACCCGTATCCACGATGTTGAGTGTTGGTCTCCCGCATGCACGCCACTATACTGGGTCTTGGGCCTCCCGCCTCCAACTCTCGCCTGCTACTTTCGAGCAGATTATTCTTGTTTCTTTAGTACTTGTCACTAGGCCTGCTTGTGTGCGTCAGATATGTTTAATATTGGGGGACTGTGTTATGTAATTTTAACGTTCTAAAAGTGCTGATTCTCAGTCCAGTTGGAATATATTACTTTTGATTTGATTTTATAATTACTTCAGAATCCTAAAATGAAAAATATTTTAATTTTGGTATAATTATGTTATTATAAGCTTATTACTAATAATGGAGTGTGTTTATATACGTTGTTTAATGTGTAAAAATATATAGTTTAGCAAACGTTAATCATTGCTTAAATTCACTATGCTATAACATAGTCCATACATAATAACAATGAACTATTGAAGGTAATTGTGATAAGGTACTTTAAATAAGTATTTTGTTTTTTCAGAAAATTATATCGAAATGAGTGTGGAGGTAATTAGAGAAATGGAGAACCGCCGCGACCCCGTGTTTTTGGAGGTGCTGCGATATGCTCAAATGCATTTAACTCGCGAAGGTATTTGACATCAGTCTTTAATGCGCATGGTAACACGACGAGCAAATCCAATAAGTTTCGGGCTTGCTTTACGTAAAAATGACCTGACACATAACAATGACATTAAAGGACTTAAAAAAAACTAATTCATAGCTAGACCAATCAAATATTTCTTCATTACGAAATTAACATGTACACACGACGACATCTCGTAACAAGCTATACATTTCCAGTATATGCTGTATTCTCATGGTACGAAAAGCCTATACAAGGCGAGGTTAAATAAAACTGGAAATGTATAGCTTGATATGTCATCGTGTGCACAGTATATCCTGATCTACAACTTATATGTTTTCCGTATGCATGCATGCCTGCATCTTATTGCATATTAAATCAACTAATATTTCTTAACGTGAAATGGTTTTTTCGCTCGGTGTAGTTACATTTAAATCGCTAATAACTACGAAAATGCTACAGCAATGGTTGAGCATGCAAAAGGTTGTGATCGGAGCAAGCTTTTGGCACAAGAAGTGCGAGCGTAGCGAGCACCTACGGCTCACTCATTTTTCTTTCGAGTGTCGCACATGCGCGAGAAGACGTCACGAGCAAATGAAATTTCAAAATTGGTGAAGACATTACCTATGTTTTGCACGCTCAACCATTACTTTAGCATTAAACGTCTCATAGTCATTGATAGCTTTAATAATTTCTTGAAATTATGAAAGTGCTCAATAATTACGAGACGCCTCGCCGCTAATATGAATTTATCTATTTATTGATACCTTTCATACGTTCTAAAACGTATAAAGGTGCTCAATAACTACGATATCGTCACGTTAGCGTGACAGTATTATCGAGGATGTCCACGTCCACGTCCATACAATGTATGGAAATACGTTATCTTAGACGGAAAAATAAAAGTGTCTTCATATATTTCCATACATTTCACATTCCTGTGATAACGTAATGCCGTATCGTGCTCGTGGATGTCCACCATAATATCGTCACGTTAACATTTAATAAATTACACATTAGACTAAAATCGACCTGTAGACTTTCAGTCAGCACTAGTGAGCTTAAAAGTACCGCCATTCCCTACACCGAGACAGAAGACCTTAGCACGTCATTACTTTGCAGAATTTTTGTCCATCCAAATCGAAATTTATGCTGCCTGCAACAAAATTGCAATGAAACAATGCACACGTGAGTATACAATATTACATAAGTACAATAAATAAACGTTTAAAAAAAACTGAATAAATAATAATAATATTTGTTATTTGTAAATAAATACACTAACAGTATTCCTGTATTTCAGCAGTAGACAAGATTGCGCATCTTGTGGTCTTGCATGAACCTGCACCGTAAAGGGCCTTCGTAAACTTTCAAACTACAGGTATGTAACATTACCTTTGTAGCAAAAAATCACTGACAGGGGTTATCGTTTTAAAAGACACACAACACACTCAAAGTATGCAGTTAGGGAAACCGACTGTGATTCAATTTTTTATCAACTTAAATTGTCGGTATATTTCTCAGACTAAGGAAAACCTTAGTCTGAGGTATATTTCAATCAGAACTGTCAATCTTTGACATTCGTGTGAAATGGCTATGAAACAGCAAATTTCCTTTTCCAACTATGTTGGAGTCGGCTTCCAGCCCATAGCATAACCAGCCTATAAGGTTCCCACTGCTGGGACACAGGCTTCCTGTCTGTGAGAGGGAGCGGGCCGTAATCCACCACGCGGGTCCAGTGCGCGTTTGTAGATGTCAGATGTCTTCGATTTTTATTTTATTCTAGGACATATCGGTTTCTTCACAATGTTTTCCTTCACCGTTTTGAGAGCAGTGGTGATGAAATAATTTACACAAAGTAAAGCGCCTGTCTGGGTTCGCACCTGCGACCTACAACTCGTAAGTCGCGGCTGTTACCACTGGGCCGCCACTGCTCACACCCACTGCTCGCGCCTACAGGATGCACCTGAATGCCAGTATTTTACATGGAGTGACTGCGCCTACCTAACCTCCACCTACCACCAACCTAGTTACTGGGTAACAGGCTACCGCTGGTAAGACTGGTTGTCAAACTTGAGGGGCATCTGACTACCCGTAACGACTGTCAAAGATCAACGAACGACAGCCGGGACCAACGGCTTAATGTGCTTTCTGAGTCGCGGAGCGTAGCTTAACTTTCGATCGACCCGTGAGGCTGTTATCATTTAGCCACGAGCCCCTTTGATGTGTCCATCTGCTAAAAATACGTAACTAGAGGTATGCAGAAAACCGAGGATTTCAACTTGAGACGTGATCACGTCGATATGTCCAACTCTTTGTCTGTGTGAACTCGGCGCAAATTAACAGTATCTGTAAGTTAACTGATCCTCAGTAAGAACACATGTATTTATTTACTTTTCAGGGTGCAGTGTTTACCGCTGGCAATCATTAGGAATAGCTACATCCAAGAATACGTCTGCACCTAGTCAGCCTGTATAGTGTGAAGGTTATTACGGCGCGTGGCCAAAATCGGAAGTACCGCCGCCATCTTGTTATTTGAACACATTCCAAGTAAAATTTCACAAAACATTTGCAAAATTAATTACATCATTCATCAGAGCTACGTCCACGTTATTCATCAGAGCTGTGTCCACGACATTCATCAGAGCTGTGTCCACGACATTATCGGAGTTGTGTCGACGTCATTCATCCTGTGTCCACGTCATTCATCAGAGCTGTGCCCACGTCAGTCAGCAGAGCTGTGCCCACGTCATTAATCAGAGGTGTGTCCACGTCATTCGAGCGCCAAAACGACCTTGTAGCAGTATTTATTTCGACATCACCGCCATTTCGATTTTGACAGCCTCCGACCTCAGGAATACAACGACGATGTACCGCCATTTTGTCACTATCGTTGACAGTTTTAAACAGCTAGCGGTAAACCTAAATTGCGTAACACGGTTACAATCAAAATCCGTGGGCTTTGAAGGAATTTTTGAATCCATTGCTTCATACTTTGAAAAAAATGAATTTGCCCACTAACGTAAATAACGCGATGAACGTGGCTGAACTGCTAATATTTATCTGTATAACTTCAACAGATCATTATGAACACTCCATATTATAGTGCTATGCGAAATAATGTTAGGTTTTGAACCGGCGGAGTTTCAAACTTTCATGGGACATAACCCCACTTTGGGTGGAGATCTACTAAACCCAGAATTCTTCTTCATTCTCTAAGAAGCCACGGAGTGTCCATTTGTTGTTAAGCGGTAACCTCTGCATATGGCATGATTTCTATCTTGAGTGTAAGTTTTATGTTTGGAAAGACACGGATCGGTCTCGAAGGCCTTTGTATTAGACGTTGTCATTTTATAACTATCAGTGTGTAGAGCTACCCAAGCATTGTCTGTCAGTAGAAACTTGATTCTGTAACCAGGCCATGTAATCTCATAAAATTGGATGTTCAGTGTCCTAAATGTGCATCAATTTTCCTCGTGTTTATGTAGTACATGTTATTAGATACACACAAAAGAGTAACCAACTCACTCAAGCATCATTATACTTACGGATCTATACTTACTTACTCAGCAGTATTAAATTAGGTTGTTTTTAAATTGCTTTAGTTAACGTGTTTTTAAGTATATCGTATTTTCAAAGTAGATTTTAAGAATGTAACAAATCTAAAGGAAAACGCAAACGTCCGTATTTTTGGTGAGAATAGAACAATATAATTTTCTCATTCAATAGTTCAACGCAGAACGTCCCAGAAATTCGGTCAACGAGAAAAAACTGTTTGTTTGCGTTCTTTCTTTGTTTGAAAGAGGTAAAGTTACGAAACGTATACTAATATTTGTGGAAAACTTTTCGAAGAAATATTTGGGCCTGTGTTCGTTCTAGAACGCGGGCTTTGATACAAAAACAGTTATGAATCCCAATTCAGATCTAAATTTGTATGAAATCCAAAGTATTTAAATGGGATTCTACAACTGACTATCTCTGAGAATACAGGCATTTAGAGACATAAAATGTATCAACGATAAAATAAAATAAATGATTAGAATTGTAAAAAACTAATTAGGTAAAAACCAAAATAAAGACTGTTTGTTACCAAACACGGTTGAATTAGTGGAAAAATAAACAAACAAGTATGAATGTAAGGAAAACTCTATAATGAGTGCGCAGTGATCGAACTGACTGATCAACGCTGATTAGATGATAATGACTGTTTTAAACAGATGTTTACCAACAAAACTTTGCAAAGCATTGTGTGTTGTCAAGCAGTGAAACTGTTTACCTGCTTACCAGTTGATTGCTTAAAAGTGACAGGACAAACATTCAATAAAATTACTTTTGAGAAATGCGTCTACTCATTAGATGATTTATAAGATGTAATTGTAAACTTTTGTTAATTATTTGTTTTGAAATTTATTGATTATTACAATTATCTATCCCAAAGACATCTTTGGGAATGGAATTTAAGTTTTTTATTGTATCGCTTATTGGATCAACGAATATTGTAATATTATTTTGATGTTAGCCTATCTTAATGTAATTTAATGAAATAATTGTTTTATATTTCTAATGTCAGTAGTCGAAGAATCAAACTATCTAAACATATACCAACACATTTTTTTCTCTCTCAATAAATGTTAATGTGAACCATATTATTGTTTCCTTTGTTGATACTTTTCCTAAGATTTTGTTGACTACAGTGGACCTTTGATAATATTATTAGCACATAACATCACGCCTACCCGAAGACTTCGGCATAGGCAGCGGTGTATCTAAAGTACCTACCCCCACATCACGCCAGCTATGTTTTAGTCCCAAGTACTCGTAATAGGGGGCGAGCCTATTGCTATCAACCGGCCACTAATCCAAACCTAGAGCTAATACTGAAAAATGCTGCTGTTTTTATAAAAAAAGTACCTACTCTAATTTTAAAATTAGAGTATGTTCACAAACATGGTAAGTAAGTAGGTACTATTGATGACGATGTTAAGGGATGATGTTGATGGCCGGATACACATGGCCCAGCCTGTACATATAGACTGGATGTCGGACGTAAGGCACTCCCTATAGTTATGAAAACATTCGATGCATGCGTAACACACATCTACAAGAACTTTCATACAGGAAGTAGTACCTAATTGTAGAATTCGGTTCCAACACACAAATAATTACATTTCGAGGGCGTTTCTGTTTGTTTTGGTTACATTAAATATACATACCTAGGTATTTGTGAGAAGAAACGAGAAGAGATCACCTCAGCAGGCACACCAGTGACCCACTCCCACCCCAGGGAGCAGCATGGTTGGTTTACCGTAGGTGAACATACGCATCATCATCATGTCTTTGACAGATGAGTGTTAGCTCTGTACCAACTATTTTGTGGTCGGCATCCAGTCTAACCGAATTCAGCTGAATTTAAGTATTTTACATGGAGCGGCTGCCCTTCTGTCCTTTTCAACCCAGTTACTGGTTAAGTTACCGTACACAGCCTGTTAAGGATAAACGGGAGTCAGATGATGTAGGCGGGAGTGATGGTGTTCCCTTGACGAGTGAGTGAAATAAAACCAGGGTAATCAGGTAAAACACTTGTAATCTCTATCACACACGATAGAACATGGAAATACACAAGAAGTATCACACGGGTACCTATATAAAGGTAATCAAGAACACATGCACATCGAGGAATAATATAATTTAGTGACAACATAAGAGCACAAAAGTACGAGCACACAAAATACACACAATAAAATAGCATAGAATTAGACAGACACTTATAATTTACTTATGACTGTACTGCTGGTTGTACTTTGTTGCTTACTAAATTGATGATCGCAGCTAACTGAACGTTCCATTTTTTTTTTTTTTTTTTTTGTGTATGGCATCTCGCAGTTGGCCTTGAGAGGCCGTGACTGCTTAACCGGTCAATCCTGTGGTGCCTTCGAGCTAACTCAAAGCCTCCAGCCAGGGGCATAATATTAATTATAAACTAAGCGACCATCACCTAAGGGCACCCCCTGTGGGGTACGGACCTCGGCTTAGGGCGTCGCTGGGGAAGGACAGCAAGTTGGGGACAGGCTGGATCAAAGTGGGTTCATTATTATTAGGGGGTAAAACTACTGGCTCAGCTACGCCACCAGCTGGCTCTGTGGATCCGATCAAGGGAGGGAAAGAGGAATCTATCGGGGAGGAACGCGGACGCGGACGCGGATGCGAAGCACCTCGGCGGCGAGGTCGGAACTTCGTTTTGTGTCTGTGTTTGTATACTGTACTGGTGGCCCTACTGCTTTCCTGGAGGAGGGTGGTGGGGTCGTCGGGGTCGGTCAGTGCGTGCCTTGGACGGCGGATTCTACTGATTCTAGAGGGGACATAACTGGCGGCCTTCGCAACCAGAGGGTTGCGATGGCTGCCAGCGGTATCGAAGAAACGCTTGCAAGCGCGTTTCATGAATTGTTGAATGGTGGGGATTTTCAAATCTAAATGTAAGTTTATGTTACGAACGAACCAGGGGGAACCCGTGATTTTACGTAGAAAACGGTTCTGTAGGGTCTGCATCCTGTGGATGTGCCGGGGGTGTGAACGTTCCACATTATGGCACGGCTTATATAGGGAAATATTCCCGACAGGTTGCAACCTGCTACCGCGCCATCGCAGCGGTTTATTTCCATGTGACGCATGGATGAGCATAATATTAGCGAGTTTGGTACGACTATAAAAAGGGTTACCCGACTGCTATGCTTTTACTTGAACTATTTGGATGATTATTTACAAATTGGTTTTTATTGAACCAACGTCATATGGGCTTCGTCTACATTCCACCCCCAGTAACAGGGTTCAGCCGCATTACATCTTGGTCTGTGGGAAGCACAATGACCTTTGCTACGGGCCGACGCAGGACCCCATTTACAGTCTTAATGTCAACTACACGGATGATTCCGTCGTTTCCGTGGTACACTGCTTTGATTATGCCTCTTGTCCACGCACTTCGTTCTGTGTTATTGTCCACTATTACCACTACGTCACTGACGCACACATTTGGCACATTGTTTGCCCGCTTTTCGCGACGTTGCAGCGTCGGGAGATACTCCCGCAGCCAGCGCCACCAGAACATATCGGCGAGTGCGTTTACACGTCGCCACTGTCTACGGGAGTCGATGTCTTCGATGTCACTTGATGCAAACGGCGTACTCCCGGACGTAGTGCCCAGGAGCAGATGATTCGGCGTCAGGACCACAGGTTGGTTGTGATCGTTGTGTACGTAGCTCAGCGGTAGGCTATTCACAATCAGCTCGGCCTCCGTGAGGAGGGTGTAAAGTACCTCCCCAGGAGGCGCATGCTCCACTGTTGCCCGACGTTTACGGCGCCGGCCAATGAAGAAGAGTGCGCGCGCCATAGCACGTTGAATGTGCGTCCACGATGAGAACCTCTCGTGGTTCAAGAGTGGCGTCGCAAGTGCTGTTATGGCGTGGACCCGCTGAATGCGCTCAAGGTCCGCCTCTGCTGCCTCCGACTCGCGGCACGTCGGCCACTGCTCCTGTGGATCACATAAAAACGAGGGGCCCGAGAGCCACTCTGCGTGGTCCTCGGGCCACCACAACCTGGTCGCTTTATCTGCTGGGTCATCATCCGAGGGGACCCAGTGCCAGTTGCTTCTGTCTGACAGTCTATCTATTTCTGCTAGCCTATGAGAAACGAACCTTTGGAACTCTTGTGCATCGGAGTTTATCCATTTCAGCACAGTCTTGGTGTCAGTCCAGTAGAATTTATTTCTAAATAGTAGTCCTAGCTCCCCCTATCGGCAGGGTCTGCTAATCTGCAGGCTAGCACTGCTGCTTGTAGCTCCAGTCTCGGTATAGAGATTACCTTTTGTGGTGTTAATCGCGCTTTCCCTAGCAGCATAACTCTTTCCCTACTTCCTTCGGAATTATAGCCTACTAGATACGCGACCGCGGCGTAGGCTAATTCGCTAGCGTCCCCGAACACATGTAGCTCAAGGTTATCTAGTCTCAAACCAAACCACCGCGATATCTTAATTTCGTCCAAACGATGTAAGTTGTGGAGCCAGTCAAACCATGCTTTAGCGTTTTTTGCTTGTAAGGGCTCATCCTACTGGATTCCCGATTTCCATATCCTTTGCATCAATAGGTATACGTGACTGGATGACACAGGGATAAAGGAAACCTAGTGGGTCGTAAATTGACATTATTACGCTTAAAAATTGTCGCTTAGTGGGCACTCGAGTACCGTTTGTTATATCTGCCGACAGTCGTTTAAATGAAAGATTGAAACTTAGCTCATCATCTTTGGGTGACCACATTAGACCTAACGTCCTCTCTACTGTAGCTATTCGCTTTTCGAGGGCTACTCTTTCAGGCATTTGGACCCTGAGTCTTTCCCTAAGCTCTGACGAGTTGGTGACCCACTCCTGTATTGTAAATCCTCCGGAGGCGTGTATTCTGGTCACTTCCTCGATCAGTTTACTAGCCCCTTCTTCAGTCCATGCGCTGTCCAAGTAGTCATCCGTGTAGTGATTGGCCCCTAAGGCTTCCACAGCTTCAGGATAGCGATCCACCCATTCACTGGCATTTTTATTTAGTATATAGATTGTCGTGGTTGGTGATGAGACTGCACCAAATAGGGCAGAAGGCTGCGTGTGTCGACCTCAGGACGAGCTGCTTCTCACACGGACAACGGTACGTCATTTGCTTCTGCGTCACCAGACCTGACTCTCTTTATATTTTGGTTGGTAAGACCAAAACTACAAACGTAGTATGAATACAGGAAAGTTATATAAAAATGTGGCTGTTATTTTAGTATATTGTGGTGTCTTACGACTTCCGCGAGAACGAAGTCGCGGTCAGAAGATATCTAAGTTATCTCATAAAAAGGAACAAAAACAAAACAATAAATACATTTACATTCAGATTTATTTATTCAGAAAGATGCACATTCAGATTTTTTTATTCAGAAAGGTTCACATTAAGAATATTTATTCAAAAAGATTCACATTCAGATTTACTTATTTCAGGAAGTTGCAATGGATGTACGCTTTAAATACAGACAATCATAACAATACTGAGCCCAGAAATATCATAGCATAGACACTATATTGATTCTAATACACGGACAGACAGATATTCTACAATGGTGGCACTGTATGATGGAATGTGTCGTGTTTGTTTAGCTACTATATTGGGGTGGGATTCCAGTCTAACCGAATGCAGCTGAATAGTAGTATACATAGTATTTGACGTGAAGCGACTGTCTATCTGAACTCCACAACCCCATTAGTGGGTAACACAATACTGGAACTATAGTTTATCGAATGGATAAGCTATATTAGCTAGCAGGAGAACCAAGGTAACCGACATAGCCCGAAGAATTGCCAAACTTAAGTGGCAGTGGGCAGGGCACATTGCTCGCAGAACAGATGGCCGATGGGGCCGGAAAGTTCTAGAGTGGCAACCGCGTACCGGAAGACGTAGCGTTGGAAGGCCTTCCACAAGGTGGACAGACGATCTTGTCAAGGCCGCAGGAACCCGTTGGATGTGGGAAGCACAAAAGCGGTCGAAGTGGAGGTGCTTGGGGGAGGCCTATGTCCAGCAGTGGACGTCTTTCGGCTGAAATGATGATGATGATGAAGCTATATTTTTATCATTTGTAAGCTGGCACAGGAGCCATCATACAATGCCGTAAATATAGTATTGACAACAACCACTAATTAATTAGGTATTGGAGTAATCAAATCAATAACATGTAATCCAAAAATTCAGTCGAGCCTTAATTGATACATCATTTCAATTAAGTAAATAAATTAGTTTGAAATCAAGTTGACTTAAAACGTACCTACCTATAAACTAATCAAAGACGCATTTTCTTTTAAAAATACTTTTTTTTCGTTGAAACCATTACGTTGTTGCCAGCTTGTTTTTCTCAAACTAGACAGAATTTCAGAAACGTAAATAGTGTTTGTATAATAAATGTGTTTTATAAAGTCGTGTAATATTTTTTTTTAATTCCATTTAAATACCGTCAGCTAACGAAAGAATCTCAAGCCAAATAGTTTTTTATTGCTTTTTTTTATCCAGACTTAAATATTAAGTCCGTGTTCTAAAACGAATACGAGCCTAAATATTATTTTAATATTAAAGTTTTTAGAACTACATACATATTTTATATTACGATATTAATGATGATTAAATTCTTTGAATTTTTATAGATGTTTATGTGTATTATTATTTATGACATTATATTATATAAACATACGTATACAGACAGGGTGACTTGTAATTTGACTAATGAGTCAAGTCACAAGAAATGAGTCACACTATCACTCACATCCTGGAAGATATTTCTTCCAGGATGTGAGTGATAGTGTGACTCATTTGCAACAATTAAGCACCAACCCGCACTGGGCCCGCGTGGTGGGTTCTGACCTATCCCCTCTCACCGAGAGGAGGCCTGCGTCCCAGCAGTGGGAACATTATAGGCTGATTATGCAAGCAGCCCATAAAGACTAGGCAAAAATTCATGGAATTCGAAAAAACCCAATTTTCGTGTATTTATGAAAATTACGCAGAATTCGACACTATATATCACTTTTCTCTAAACTCTTAAATTGAATGGACTTCATTGATATTCCTTTGGGTACCTAATACCTGAACACACTTTTTGATGTAAACGAATTTTCTAAAACAACAGTTAGAAGTAGAAGATAATTAACAATTTTCAAAAATCATCTGCGTACCTGAACTTTGACACCAGTAGGCCAATTCTCGTATTTAAAAAACGTTCAAATTCAAGTCGCAATCTCATCTCAGCGACAATCAATGTCAAAAACCTGTCACAAATGTATGTAGATTGATTGTAATTTTGACAGATTGACACTGAGATTAGAATGCGAACGGTCTTAAAAATACGGGAATTGCCCCTCAGATATCTCAAAATTTTCATTTAATCAGTTAGAATGAGGTACAAAAATTTATAAAAATTATTTAATTGCCCATGAAACAGTCGATAATGCTGGCAAATCCCGAATTTGCAAATTGTTGAATAATAAAAAAATTGGAGGTAATCGAATTACCTAATTAACTGGTTTATGTTATCCCTTTACCTTCTCACCACCCAGCAATCCATCCTACTTTATGTAGTCAGGTCGCAAGTCGAGACGCCACTTTTGAGTAGTAAGTATTACTCGCAGTCGATGAGCTAGTCGCTGATCACTGATCAGTAATTTAAAGATACGCAAACTAAGCGACAAATGATCAGTGATTGGCGCGTCAAATGCGATTAATACTAATCACTCAGAAGCGGCGTCTCAACTTACGACCAGGCCTTGCAGTCTCGACATAGTTAGCAATCGTTTTTGGTTGCTAAGTCCTAACAATCCAGATGTAACGATATTTGGTAGCCTCGACACTCAAATTTATCGGTTGTTACCTACCGGTACCTACCTAAAATACCGGTAACTACCGATAAATCTGAGTGTCGAGTAGGTAACAACCGATAAATTTGAGTGTGGAGACCACCAAATATCGTTACATCTGGATTGTTAGGACTTAGCAACCGAAAACGATTGCTAACTATGTCGACACTGCAGAGCCTGGACGCATTGACCTGGACGCATCGACCTGGACGCATCGATCTGGACGCATCGACCTGGACGCATCGACCTGAACGCATCGACCTGGACGCATCGACCTGGACGCATCGACCTGGACGCATCGACATGGACGCATCGACCTGGACGCATCGACCTACACGCATCGACCTGGACGCATCGACCTGGCAGCCTGACGCAGGAAAGGTGGGTGGTTAAAGGTAGTGGAATGACGTAAACAATTTCATTAATTTTAAAATCTCGCAACTTTTGAATATTTAAAGAATTTGAAAATTGTACCTTTGCCAGCATTATCTACTGCTTCATGGGACCTCAGAATATTATTGTTCTAACACTCGTTAGTTAGCTGATTTAATGAATCATGTACTTAAATGATTTTTGAAAATAGTTAATAAACTTATTCCTATGACTTTTAACTGTTTGATGTTTTAGAAAATTTTGGTGACATCGAAAGGTGTGTTAATGTATTAGGTACCTAATATAATAGCAATGAAGGCCATTGAATTTGAGAGTTCATAAAAAAGTGATATATAGTGACGAATTCTGGAAAATTTTCAAAAATACGTGAAAATTCGGTTATCTCGATTTCCATGAATTTTAAATGGTTCACACTATCACGTCCTGGAAGGAATACGTCAAATTACAAGTCGCCCTGTATGTGTGGTGGCCAGATCTTAGAATTTATCGTTTCATGAAATGTTCGACCATTTCATGAAATGGTTTTATTTCATGAAATAGAACATCGACCGCTGGTCACATCATGATGTGGCCTGGCCAGATCGTTGAATACTCAACGATTGATGATATGAACTGTTAAACGGACCACTACTTCATGATGTAGCCAAACATTAATGATCATATCGTAAAATAGTTAAATTATCCACCGGTAGAGGCTTATGTCGCTTACTTAAAACATCTCGACTTAGTAAAACGGCATTGTTACTAGGAGAACTTAGGCTGAAATAACGAGCGAAGCAAGCTCGGGACTTGGGGCACCCCGACTCGGACCGGTTAGGTTCGAAGGAAGCGAACGAGGCGAGCGAACATAAACCCCACCATTCCCTACGTGGTTATTTTTTTTAAACCTCGACTATTCCTTATTATATTCCTTGGAAGCAAATTTAGACCCGCCACGTGATCTTCCGCACCCTTAATACTCCTACATTAAAAATATAGACAAACGTCGAAAGAAAAATTTAATCATTTTAAACGTGGTTTAAACGGTCAACTTTAGCTGGCCATTTCATGAAACACAACTGCATAGTTCATTAAATATCAGAACACTTCATGAAATTATTAATTCTAAGATCTGGCCACGACACAAACATTAACCCAGTGATTATAAAGATGAAAATTGTAATGAAGATTTTGCTTTTCTGGTTAGGTACGTAAAATATAAAAAGACTCGATGTTTGAATTGTATTCAATCATAATGGAAACCGTAAAATGTTTTACATTCTGTATAAAATTAAGCAAAACGTTTAAAGTCCTAAGCTATAAGAGCCTCCTCAGGTGTAAGTTAGGCCCTTGGCTATTAAGACTATCAGCACAATCATCGTTGAGTCTTCACCTCCACATGTCAATATCTTCGCGAGATAAGACGAAATACTAGTTTTTCCTTTATCTTCTCAGCTTACACAAGAAACTCATTATACCTCGGCTGTGTTAAATCAACGGTCATTGTGCGATTATTTGTATGTATATGACAAAATTGTAAAGTCTGCCTTTTCAAAGAAATTCAACAATTGAATTACTTTGTAAATGCATATTTTTTCTACCAGTCTTCGATACAAATTATTTGAATAGACGGCGTGAATTTCGATTGATCCTGATGAGTAGCGTGTGATGTCATGTTGTCTCTGGTCACTGAAATATAAACAAGGTCTTCATTTAGCTAAAAACATATAAAAACACGATTATTATATCGGACCTAACTGTTTCAGAGGATTTTAGACTGAAACCCAATTTTCACGGTGCAGGTTTTTTATCTGTGGCATACCTACAATAAAATTGATGCAGCAAAGGTCTAAACACTGGTCAAACGGTGCAACTAATACTTATTGTTGCTTCCACTTATCGACGCCTTAGAGTGAAAACCTCGTAAGTGTAGTGTAGTGTTCTTCTTTTCAGGAGGAAGAAAATACTGCGTGCTGGAAAATGTTTGTACGGCGTCTTTTATGTTTTTTTATTAATTAGTATGGAAATTTAACCCGCTTTTATCAACGAACAAATTAGTCAGATCAGGATGTGGGTTGCGAGGTTTTCTTCCTAGAAACGCAATAAAATAAATTTGAGCAAAAATGCATTCCCGAGGTTTTCACTCTAAGGCGACGTTATGCGGAGTTCAGGGGCAACTAAATCACATCGTGTAAACCAGGCTTTATCTTTTAACTTCTCAAGTTAGCTTTTCCAGCATGAATTCAATTTGCGACATTTTCCAATTTATTAATTTAATGTCAACTGATTACTGGAGAACGTGGAAATGATAAATGATTTTATTTCTGTCTGTAAGTAGGTTTTTACAAACATTTTTACTAGTTGTGTGACTTGTAAAAATGTTTGTACAAACATTTGTGTATTTGTTTAAAAAATTTGATGAGAGTTTCCTTCGTTCCGCCATTCCCTATTTGACTACTCTCGAGAAGAAAGGCCGAAACAAACTCAGTGCGTTGGGTACGTGTTTCATTTAGGTAGGTACTGTGGTTTTGTATGACATCTTAATTATAATATATTAGCTTTTCTCTAAATGTTATTATACATACATAAGGCGTGAGTTTATCCCATGGGGTAGGCAGAAACAACAGAACGCCACCTGCTACGACCCATACATACCAATCTATCTCGTCCGCTCGACGTCCGTATGTCACTGCAGGGATCTAGCAGAAAATCAGCGTCATTTTGCCTGACACATGCTGAGCTAGACTCCCATTTGGTACAACCTTGAGACGCTCTCCGCACTTAGTATATTCGTCATTTTGATTTGTAGTGTCACATAATTTCTCTAATTATGTTTGAATTGTTTATTTTGTGTATGTTGGCACCTTATATTTATAATCATGTAATTTGTTATAATATAATTGTGTTTTTGTATGCACTGAATAAATGGTTTATCTATCTACCTATCATACTTCTTAATAGGTGCATCTGGTCGTACAGGCGCGCCGGTTGCGAAGTACTACGCACCTGACTTATCTGAAGAATATCACCAATAACGTTATGCCCTTCTAGAGCGTTCTCTCCTTACACATTTGCCTTGTACCTAAATACCTTTTGTTAGTCGCCTTTCGTTCATCACCTTAACGTGACCAAACCATATACTATTAGAAAAGAAAGAAAGAAAGAACATACATTTATTTGACTCAGGTTAAGGCACACAATATTACACAAAAACAGACAAACAGTACTTAAAATAGTATTGTGTGCCTCACGGCTGCGCCAAATAGTATTGTGTGCCTCACGGCTGCGCCAAATAGTATTGTGTGCCTCACGGCTGCGCCAAATAGGCCCAGTTCAGCATTAATGCCTAATATTAAGCGTACTTTTTCCAATGTTTGCTAACTCATTAAATACGTTTAACCTAAGTAGCTACCTGTCGTTTGAAAGGCTTATACGTTCCATTTGCAGGTGTTGAGGGGTTGGACCAGCAGCGAGACGTCGGCGATGTGATAAGTGGCTGAAATACACAAATGATTTGCTATAATAATTGTCGTTCTTTAATAACGAAAGTTTCGGTTATTCGGTATATTATAGGTTCCGTAGCACCAAAATTATCTTATTACCTACTTGCCAAAGTAATACCTACTCATGGTAATACGTATGTAGGTATTCTGAAAAATCTTCAACTAACTGGCTACATATTACGGGACAAAATCTTCAATTGGCTACCTGTTACGGGACAAAATCTTCAATTGGCTACCTATTACGGGACAAAATCTTCAACTGGCTACCTATTACGGGACAAAATCTTCAACTGGCTACCTATTACGGGACAAAATCTTCTACTGGCTACCTATTACGGGACAAAATCTTCAACTGGCTACCTATTACGGGACAAAATCTTCAACTGGCTACCTATTACGGGACAAAAATATGACCCTGTGACAGACACACATACATGCAGACAGAAAGACACCGTGGGGTTAGTAATACTGTCACCCTTTAGCTGCAGAACCTGAAAAAATACTTTATAATTGAGGGACTAAACACAACACTTGCACTTGCACTTACATAAGGGTTCACGATTTTCCAAACGCTGGCGCTCATCTGTAATTATAAGTTACGAAATCATTATTTTGTTTAAGAGCTACACAATGAACATTTTACTATAATCATCATCATAATTTCAGCCCAGATCGAGCCACTGCTCGGTATAAGCTCCCACTTTCTTCTGTAGAAAGCTAATTATAGCGGACACAATTAGAATACACCTTCTGGAGATAATTCATGGGGTTTTGGGTATCCCACTACTGCAATAATGTTCTTCGCATCTTGCAAAACCTTGGCACGCAGCGTCTCGTTCTTTTCTGAAAGTTACAGAATGACGAAATTAAATAAAGTACCTAGTTGACTATCAAATGTAGTGTTATAATTAATACAGGGTTATTGGTAATATGTCGGCAATCCATTAAGGAGATGTAGGGGAGGTCATTTGCAACCTAATGACCTCTTATGACCAATTTGACATTTTATATCTTTATGGCGTTATACAACTTTGAAAATTTATAAAAAAAGAACAATTCATGATTTTATTTTATTTTTTATTGTCTGCGTCTACGTCAATACAATAATCAACAATAAAATGACAAAAAAAAATGAAAATGAATGAAATTGTGAATTTGTTAAATCTGAGCGCACAATTTTCATCATTTTGAGCAGGTTATTTGACTAAAATGGTTGGGTTCTGCAAAAAACATGCACATACTTTGTCGACAGAACATTCCAAAAATATTTACAACTTCTCAGCTATCCAACGAGATACAAAAAATATGAAATGTCAAATTACTTGAAAATGGTTGACATTTGTTTATACTATACTTATAAGGGGTCATTTGGTTGCAAATGACCCCTTAATGGATTGCCGTCATATTAAAAATAACCCTGTATAGGCCTATGTATCTGTTGCCCGCAAGTTCGGTCCGCGTGGAAGTCAACTTGATCTTCAATTATATTATTATTTTCTTGTGAAGGATTAGTGAAATGCAATAAAAGTATTGAGCATTGAGTAACTTTTTACCATAACATATCCCATGGCACTCGGCAATAGTATAGCTAAGTATCTAGCAGCGAAATATTTTTAAGACCGTTCGCATTTACATATATTTTTGACATTGGTTGTCGCTGAAATGAGATTGCGACTTGAATTTGAACGTTTTTTAAGTACGAGAATTGGCCTACTGATCAGTATTTCCAGAGATTAACTCTTACAAAGAAAGAAACCATTTTACCTCTTGGTAAAATTATTAATTTATAATACTTAAGACTAGCTTCTACTCGCGAGGTCGTCTGCGTAAAATTTCTTGTTTAGAGATCAGCGCGTGCAAACAAAAAACAAGCTCTTTGGCTTTGTTATATGTATTAGTATAGATTTAGATAAATAAGTATTCGGGACAACTTTATAGATCAGTGGAATACGATTTTTTAAATAAACAGTACGAGTATCCTGCCTTTTCATCACGACAGAACTTATTAAAAAGCGTCTGGTACGTTTTGTTATTTTATTTATTTACATTTTATTTACGTTTCCGTTGTCCGATTCAACATTATCGATACCCATTTTCGTAACTCGAAAATGGATACAGAACGAGAAAAAAATAAAGTAAGTGAATAAATATGTGTACTATAATTATTAAATAATAATAAATACGAATGATTGTATCATTATGTATATACTTAGTACCATTTGTTCACAAGTTTGAAACCACGGCATACTCCGTGGGATACTCTCAAAAGGCAGAATGATTCGGGAAGAACACGATGGCAGTACCTGTTTGAAACAGTCAAACCCGTTTTCCCTATTTTCTGCGAGGCCATAAAAACTTCCGCAGTGGAATTCTGAAGGTACTAAGACGTGATATGATATGAAGCTGAATATCGTCGTCATCATCCTTTCAGTCGAAAGACGTCCGGTACTGGACAAAGTGCCTGTGCTCCTGGCATCCAGCAGTTTCCTGCCTCCATCACCAGGTCATCGGTTCACCATCTTGAGGACTACCTACGCTGCCTCTAGAAACCTTCGGCCACCCGTTCTGCGAGCAATGTGCCCAGCCCACTGCCTCTTAAGTTATTGCATGGCATATATTTAATCAAACCCCAAAAAAATATTAGTTTGATTTCTTATAAATACTAATCGATCGTCTTTTTGTGATGTGCCCTACCTATTAACTTCGACCAGCTTGTATGTTGTTCTCGCTTGGTCACAGCTATATTTTATCTTAACTATCCATCTGGTCGGGGTTTACTTTAGTTACTGCGACCAAGTTTAATGGTAGGTACAGATAGTTTTTAAACAAGAACATAAAGTTAAAATACCATAGAGTAAAAAGAAGCGAGCATCATTAGAAGATCAAAAAGTTGATTGAGAATCTATTAAATAATTTAAAAAACACCTATATTGCATCGCTACTATGCCTGCACTGTTTGGTAGTGACCTATCAAACTGTGACAAGGCGCAAGCCTGTATCTTGTGCCCTAACACTGACTGAGACTCTGTGCTAGAAGTCTTAGTGCCTGAGAACTATAACGACATTGTACCTACTGTTCGTACTGTAAGACACTGTAGCCCTCTGATACCAGGACTACTGCGAATAGAAGTGCAATGCTAAAATTGTATCTCCTTATTTTGTTTCAACAAGAAGTGTTTAAACTAGAGCGACCAAAACAAAATCTGCCTCACAATAAACAATCGACTTATTCTACAATTTTAAAATGGCTCTAAAATCACTCGAGTGAACGAACCAGAAATAGTCATATATTTCTGTCAGTCTGTATGATGTAAGGTACCCTGTACGACCATAGTATCGAAGAAGTAGAAGGGCAGACCGTTGGCATAAGATAATGAATAATGATAAATGTTTTATATATGTATGTATTTATTGTATAAGGTAGTGGTAGTGGTACACCTTTGACTACCTGCGGTATTGTCTCTCCTTCTCCCTTTAATCTATCCAAAGGTTGTCTGTAAAAGATCACTTTTAGCGATAAGACCGCCCATTGTATCACTCTCTATAAAATTTCTACATTTATATCTGTAATTTTTATGATGTACATAATAGTCTAAGAAGTAAGCGTACCTATAGTTTTGTTTAGGCTATGTTTCAGTTGTTTTGACTTTGTTTGTCGTGATGTGTCTTTGTTTTGCTCTAATATGTTGCACTCAGCTGGAAAGTACATACTCATTCCATGGTTGCATGGTCTAGGACAGAAGCGGCTATTTTGCTATTTCCCTATGTCATAAACTATACTTGAGTAACATGTGCGGCCTACTCAAATGTCCTTTCTTTGGTATTGTTCGTCGAATCGTTGAGCTCCTTAAGTTCTGAGTTGAGCTGCACGATTGCTGACAATTGCGTGCACTGACTGGACAAGTCCACTCAATCTGTGTGGTTCTTTCCTCAAAAGACCATTTCAGACACCGATCTACATAGCCTTCACATGATCTGACCAAGATTCTGTCTGGACTTTAAAAGAGACTGTGACCTCTGAGTTTGTTTCGGCCTTTCTTCTCAGAGTAGTCAGATAGGAAACGCCGACCTCATCTAGTTTAAAAAAAATATATGATTGACGTGTAAAAGTGTTTGTAAAAACCTACTTACAGAAATAAAGTCATTTATCATTTATCATAGTCGAATCGTTTAGACTTAACAGGACTTACATCGCAGGAAAAAAGTATGCATATACATAGAACTAGTTTTTGCTATTGGTTATTGTTCGAAAACTATTTCATAGGTACACATTCTACCATCTATCCTGAATTCCTGATATAGACAGTCGATGGAAAAGTTGGATAGTTACCTAAAGAGCTGGGTTTACGGTCAACGGCACAATTGAATTCATTTATTTATTAATTTAGTAACTAACCCGTTAACTATAAATATAGGTTTGTTGTACCTGTTGCAGTATAGCGTTCATAAATGAGTCTACAATTTATTATAAGCCATTCATTGCTGTGCTTTGTAATCAATAACAAAATTACGCAAGGGATCAAGATGCTAAGTTTCGTGGGTTCTAGACGCCGAAGACTAAATATGTGACTGCGTAGTAAGTAAATTAAAATTTAAAACAAATTTAGAATTATAAAAATACTATTCGATCTACTTTTCTCACTTGCAAATGACGTACTCTTCGTAGGTGTCATCATTCTCCTTCCCTTATCCTAATTTATGTGGGGTTTCTTCTCTACTTCTGTAAAAATTAGTCGTCATCTCGGTACACGTTCTAGCAATATCATCTTTCACACTGTCCATCCATCGTTTATATATTTATTTATATATTCTTTATTGTACACCACAAAAAACATTACAACAAAAATAAAACTGAACACTACTTAATATACAATGGGCGGCCTTATCGCTTTCTGCGATCTCTTCCAGGCAACCTTGGAATGGGCAGAGATTTTTCGTTTCTTGGTAAAATTAAAAATAAAATCTTCACGACTGTTAAATGATAAATGATAAATGATTTATTTCTGTAAGTAGGTTTGTTACAAACACTTTTACACGTCAATCATATTTTTAAAACTAGATGAGGTCGGCGTTTCATAACTGACTACTCTGAGAAGAAAGGCCGAAACAAACTCAGAGGTCACAGTCTCTTTTAAAGTCCAGACATAATCTTGGTCAGATCATGTGAAGACCATGTAGATTGGTGTCTGAAACGGCCTCTATGTAAGAGTATCACTGTCTATAGTAATTTATAAAATGTCCATGTATTTTTATTTATGGCTATTGTGGGTGCACCGAATATTCGAAAATAATGTTATTCGCTCTAGCTTAGTCACTAGTGTTCACCATCTTCATCTTCCTGTCCATGTCGTCATGTTACTTGTGGTCGGTGCAATACTTTTTGTCAAACTCAAAGCATTTATTTCAATTAAACCATTTACAGGCACTTTTGAATTGTCAAGTAGTCGGTCAGTCAGAAATGTCAAGCTAGTTGCCCATTCCAAAGCGTAGTAGGTACCTATGAAGAAGAACTCTTCTTCCATTCTCCCCTGTCAACCATCACGTTATCATTCCTTCTCCTTCATTATTATTCCTCGCACAATCCATTCATATTTTCTTTGGCCTTCCCTTCCCCCTCCATCCATCAACATTTGTATTAATCACTCTTTTAGTCCCACCTCATCAGATGCCCATACCAAGCCATACAATTTACTTTCAAATTTCCTGTCACTGTTCCTTCTTTATCCATTTTTGTCACACTTCATCTCAACATTCTCACCTCCTCGGCTGCATGCACAACTAAAGTATTAAAAAATAAAGAAATATTTTTTTAATCCTTTTTACTTTTGTGTAAGTATTTAAACGCCGAATTGATAAATACACACATCAAAAGTGTCTAGGGATCAAGCATTTTTATGCGGATTTCTTGAGATTAAGATGTGGCTTTGTAATAAATTTATGATTTTATAAATTTATATGGATCCTTTTTGGTGCATTTCATAATTTGAATCAGGAACTGTGAATCAAATTCGAGTAAAAGATGAAAATCAGCTGTCAATATTTTCCCTATAAAAACATACAACGCATTGAAGACATTATTAGTGCTACTGTTTCCCTACTACTGATTAAAACCAACGTTATTATGGAGCGGCGACGTCATTTAAGCAGGGAAGAAATGCTCAGAGCCGTGGGAATGATAGAAGCTGGTTCCCGGCAACGTACTGTGGCTTTAGCTCTGAATACAAGTCAGAGTGTTATCAGTCGACTTTGGACACGTTACCGAAGCACTGGTACCGTGGCTGAGCGCCATGGAGGACGGTATCGCTGCACCACACGGAGACAAGACCGATACATTCAAATCTTAACTCGAAGAGCTCCAACAATAACCGCCATGATGTTAGCCGTGAGGCTTCATCACTCTTCAGGGAACTTAATTAGCGACCAAACAGTCAGAAACCGCTTGCATGAAGTGAACCTTCATTCCCGAAGACCGCTACGGGTACCACCTATAGCAATGCACAATCGTAGGATTCGATATCAATGGGCTCTTGAACACAGAAATAGGCAGAAGAACAATGGCGTTTCGTGTGCTTTTCTGATGAGTCTCGTTTTGGTATGAGACCGGATACAAGACGTATACGACACTGGAGAACCCCTGGACGCCAACAGCGATTAAAATCCTGCCAGGAAGTCCATCCTTATAGTGGTGGAACCATCATGGTATGGGCGGGTATTTGGATCGGCGGAAGAACTGAGTTGATTTGGATCAGAGGCAACCTCAACGCTCAAATTTATGCTGAGACGATTGTATCAGACGTCATCGTTCCTCTACAAGTGCAAATCGGTCCCTTATTTCAGTTAATGCATGATAATGCACGACCGCACACCTCAAGAGTTGTAAGACAGACTCTCGCCGCAGCTAACATCAATGTCCTGCCCTGGCCTGCTCAGTCGCCAGACTTGAACCCGATTGAGCATGCATGGGATATGCTACAGAGAAGAGCTCTGCCGAATATGGAGGGTATCCAGTCGCAAGAAGACCTTTTTTTGTTGTTGCAACGAACATGGGCGGCCATTCCACAGCGTGATTTGGATGAACTCATTTTGAGTATGCCAAACCGATGTTCTTGTGTTGTTAGTGTTCGCGGTAGAAACACGGATTATTAATTGTTTAAGTCACCCAATAAAATTTTAAAGAAAACTGTTATTTCAGTCTTTTTTTCGAACTTTTGTGTTAGTGGTTCAAATGTCAAAAATCCCTTTATTAGGAAAATGGCAAATTTCTTTATTAATGCAAAGGTGACTTGGTTTATCGTTACTGTGACAAACGAAAACACTTTATTTTATGAATCCTTAAAGAAAATTTTAATTAATATCAATCAGGAGAAAAGTTATTGCAAAAATATATGTTGATCCCTAGACACTTTTGATGTGTGTAGTTCGATCTATTTGCTCACCAACTTAATTTTTTTTCCCTTTGTCCTCTGAGCAGGAGTATTACTTGCAACCTGGGTTATTTTCATAGATATCCGAGTTATAATCATAATCTGTATGCAGTTTTATAGGTGTTGTGGTAAAACATTACCATAACCACTACACATAATGAGAGTACCTGTACCAGTACGATGCAAATCTTCGTTAAGCTACCATCCCAATCAATTCTCAATACTATTCTATTAGACATAAGAAAGAGTCCGGTTGAAAACGAACATTTTCACAGTAATTGTGTTTATACTTGATGGAAGTATCGAATATATCCGAATAAATGAATCGAAAGTATTAAACTTCATATTTTCCACCAAAATTTTTTTTTTCGGCCAAAAACTTGATTGTATTAAAATGGATATTACGGCCGGAAATTGACGAAGCCAGAAAACGAAATTCGGTAGGATACCAAATTAATAAATCATTATTTATATGTTTTTTGTATTCTTTGGGTTTGTTTGTTTTGTGCTTTCGATTTGTATGTTCATTGTGTCCTGACGCTGGGCCAAACAAGAAATACCCGAGCTAAATAATTATTCAAAGAAAAAGGAGTTTTAGTCAGTAAAATTGAATTTATTGCATTGTACGTACCAATCGCCACCTTCAGTTGCAGCCACTTGCCGACCTGTGTAGTCACGTCGCGCGTACGCTTCCCCGTCTTGTTATGCTTCCTTTTACTCTTCTGTTTACCAGAAGTTGGGCCCGACATACTAAAATCACGAATACTTTGTTACCGGGTACAAAAAAAAACAGATAGCGCGAGCGAGTACAGACTATCTGCTTGCACTCGTCTGAAGGGACTGCCGGCCGGCGAGCCAAAGGTGGGTCGATAGTGACGTACAGTCACGCTCACAATCCCTCTCACCGATAGAAGGCCTGTGTCCCAGCAGTGGGAACGTTACGGGCTGATCATGCTACGCTCAAAATCATATTAATGATAGCTTTAATAACATTTTTGTTTAGGTTGGTGAAGGAAAATATCGTGAGGAATCCTGGACGTAGAGTTAATTTAAGTCTGTAAGCGCCAACCCTCCACGAGAAGAGGCTTTTGCTCTGCAGTGGGACCAAAATAGGCTGGTATTATTTATTTATATATTATTATTTGGGTAGTTTGTCTTTGACTCTATCCCAGCTTACCTAATAACTAGAATTAATTCTATTTTCTTGTAAATTTTGATGTTTAAGAGCGACCAACCCGTCATCATTCTCATACGTGATGACGTTAAAACAAATTTCCCTCCAGATATTTTGAACACGCCGATATTTTGTGGTTTATATCTAGGTTTCTATTTAATTTAAAAAAAAAAACTCTTGAGAGAAACAAATTTAATAAAGACGTCTGAAAATCTGCTTTTTTGCACAAATTTTAAAACCTCGCACACATTTAAAACACCTTTGCAAAAAGTGCAAATACAATTTAGACCATTAACGACTGGCAAATTAAGTAGATTCATTAGTAGGTACCCTAAACAATAAGTTAAATGTTCTGAGTCATATTAGGGACGATGCAAATAAATTGTATGAGAATTTCTTTTCAGTAGTGCACAATGAATTCAATAAAACTTTTGAAAAGAAAACAAAAAATATTTGTGCCTAATTTTATTTTTAGTGACTGGGCAACTAGAGGTATTAGGATAGGTAGGGAAAGACTGTTCGATCTGTACGGCCTTAAGCCCTACATTAACATTGAAACTTTCAACAAGTATGTTGCTACATATTCAAACATTTTTAGGAATACCTGCAAGATAGCTAAAGCCCAGTACATTAGCAACAAGATTAAATCAGCAGAAAATAAAATAAAAACTGTTTGGAAAGTTATAAATAATGAAACTAGTAGGAAAAAAAATACGAAGCACAGATTATACATTGGAGACTTCACGTGGTGCCATAAGCTCTAACTTAGAAGTCGCTCAAGAATTTGTTAATTTCTTTACTAATATAAAAGCAAGCAATATGTAAGCTAAAACGACGGAAGCTTTAAATTCCTCACCTGATGTCTCAATTGATTTATTAAGAGCGAACGTTTTAGGCTGCCCGGTTGAATTTCAATTTAAACATGATAGTTATAAAAGCTTTTCGGCAAATAAAAATAATGAGCTCGATTTCCACTTTTCTTAATTTATTATGTTTTCCCCCATCCCCCACCATTAGCGCCAACCACTATCAGCGTAGACCAAGTTCTACAGAAGATGCTGTTGCAGGCGATGAGTGCGGTTCCAACCATGTCGAAGAGCTAACATAAAAGTCAATAGTTCATTGTGTTTATCAGATGCGTGCTGCCACTAACACTCGGCCAGTGCGTTGCCTTATTTCCAAATTGGCTATCACACAGCCACGTATTCAGATGCTGGAATTAAAAAAAAAACTGAATTCTGTTTTCTCATTGACTGTACTTACTTCAGCTGTATAGGGCGGAGGAGTGAGTGAGATGGCACTATACGAACAAGCGCTCAAGGGGGTGTGTCTGGATTCAATAACCTTTGTTGACCCATTCAAAACATACGATCCCGCCAAGATTCAAAACATGAAAACTTGCCAAGTGTGAATCAGACTTGCGTACAAAGAGTTATATTCTACGAAAGTTTCTTAATTGCAAGGTCACAGCAACAAGTATTTGACGATTTCATCTGGCTACATATTAGATACGGTTGTAAAAGACGGACAGACAGCGGTCGTAGAGTTACCTAGTACCTATTATAGGGATATTATATATACCCATATATTATATCATATTATCTTGCTGGGACCCTTTGGATACGATACCCTAAAACAAATCCTTTTCTAGCTATGCCGTTTTGGATATCGGCTGATTAGCCCCAACCGAATGTACCTACAGTGCCATTCACTGAATGTCCTGCATTTTAGACTCCTTTCCACCAATCTTAACCTAGAAAAGTTAAATATACTGCCTTGCTCAATGAACCACCACCCAGCGGCATGGCAGTGCACTATTGAGCATTGTATTGGCAAAACCAGGATGTTTTTATCATTGGGAGCCTACCTGTTTCTTTTATCTAAGGCCTGCGTTCATTTATGTTTCTGGATATAAATAAAAACTTATTATTATTATTATTTGGACTGAAATCATAACTGGGGAATATATCATCAACACCCACATGTAGTGTGTAAGACTAATGTATGTGTGAACATCTGTATCTTAATATTAAGTATCAATACATATTATAACAATGGAACGTACTCTAAGCGCAGTAATATACGATACACCAATGAAGGCACTTGTTTCAATCATCTTCCCGAACCGACAACCTTACATGGCGACCCTGCCATCTGAGACGGGTGCCGAGTTCGGTCGCATAGTATGTTACTTGAGTGATAATTTTTGCGTTTAAAAGTGGACTAATATTATATTGGTTAAAATGTGCCGATCGAACATAGAAAAAGAAGACGTTATCATATCACAAAGTGCATCGGGTGGTTCAAATTCGGCGTCTATGCAGGAGTACCATTTATCGAACATTAGTATCGTTATGTTCATAATCTGCACCATATTAGGAATCGCTGGACTATATGCAGTATACAAGCTTTACCAAAAATGTCATTATTCCTGGATAAGGAATGAGGTTCTCGCTCAAAACCTAGCACGTTCATTTCGACGACCACACACCGAGACTCGTGTCTGTTACGAGTGCCGCCAGCAGCGCCAGGAGACTCGCCAGGAAGCGGGTACCAGAGGCCAGAAACCACAGTAAGTGATAAAAGATAGTCAGTGATAAGTGAAGTGATTGGTGTTCGGACAACAAGTGAAATATTAAATGTTCCCGCAACGACGGTTATTGGACCAATTTCTAGTTACTATATCCATTATATTATTTTTTAATATTATGTTCTGTCATGTAATTATCTAGAGTAAGTATTGCTAACGTGCATATTTCTTTTTATTGGTAATGGCAAATGATCTAGGATTGTTATATGAACAATTAAAAAATATAGAAAGTTCATTGAAAAAACTAAGTTACCCTAAAAGGACAGAAACTTTACTAAAACAAAAGTTGCAAGAAACAACATTGTTAAAACGTCAATTTGATGAATGTATACAAACCATATCTACAAAAATTGAACAGAAACAATTTAGTACAAAAGTTTTACAGGAAATACAGTCATACTGTGATTTATTTGAAAGGACTTTTAACCAAATAGAAACTTTTTGCTCCAAAACATATAGTTCTCAACCAAGTGCTGAGTGTACAGTCGAGGCTAAAATAGAAGTAGACAATATGGAGGCTTTTAATTACAGGACTGCCGTGGCATTATTACCAGTTATGAATGGTGACGAAAATGTGACAAAAAGTTTAATAGATGCCATAGAGTTATATAGTTCTTCACTTACCGAAGAAAGCAACAAAATGCTAGTTAAATTTGTTTTAAAAACCAGATTAAACCAAAACGCTAAACTAAGATTGTCTGCCTCTTATGACAGCTGTGAGTTGCTTATTATTGAGATGCGTCAACACCTTCTTACGAAGAAGTCAAGTACAGCAATACATAAGGAGTTGACACAAATTAATCAAAACGGTTCATTTAAAGAAAAATATGGATCAAGGGTCGAGCAGCTTTTTGTAGATCTAACGGTCGCGCAGGCAGGTGAGGATCTAAGTGCATATAAAATATTACGTCCTCAAAATGAGAAAATTGCAATTAAATGTTTTATTGATGGCTTGCGAAACCGAAAGGTTTGTGAACGATTGCAAGGCGAAACGACGTGTGGGCAAAGTATTTCCCGACCTGCATTTTAAACTGATGTATAAGTTATAGATCCTAGCAGTGACCAGATGGGTAATTCCCGTAATTTTAAGAACGTTCGCAGTCTGAGGGGCAATTCCCGTATTTTTAAGACCGTTCGCATTCTAATCTCAGTCTCAATCTGTCAAAATTACAATCAATTTACATACATTTTTGACAGGTTTTTGACATTGATTGTCGCTGAGATGAGATTGCGACTTGAATTTGAACGTTTTTTAAGTACGAGAATTGGCCTACTGATCTCAGTCTCAATCTGTCAAAAATACAATCAATTTATATGTTTTTGACATTAATTGTCGCTGAGATGAGATTGCGACGGGAATTTGAACGTTTTTATTTTAAGTACGAGAATTGCCCCTCAGTTTACAATGTGCTTATCAGATGCAAATAATGTGTTTTTTTTTGGCAAAAATGTATGGTGTCAGTCCTGTAGAGATAGCCTATTCGGTGCTTACATACAACCTCCGCGAGTCCGTTATAAACAGATGGCACAAATACGCGACAAACATTAATTTGGTTTAAGAATAAAACATCTCTTTTATTTCTCCTTTCGCAGGTCTGCTGGATTCTTAAGAAATAAGCAGTACCTACCTTTGTACTCAATACTAATAATGTCGTATCTGTATCTGTTTTACTGTGTGTACATAAATAATAAAATAAATAAATAAAACAAGTAGGGGTAGCCACCAAGCACGAAGACAGAAAAAAAATACAATTTTTTTTTTATTTATTTAAAATTATGCAAATAACACCTTAACAGCTATAACGCCAATGCGATGTTACTACCAAGATACACATACCGATAACTCACTTACAAAAATACAATTAGGAAAAAGAACAATTAACATACATTGAAAAAATTAATAAAAAAACCCACAATTTACAATCATGGTCTCTAAAGATTCTCAATGCACCTTAGTGCTACTACTGTGAACCTCATCAAGCTGCAGTGAAATATATCTACCTCATCTGAAATAATATTTAACAGTCTTATGGCGCGTGACAAGGGGGCAAACTTGTTCAGGTTAGTCCTAGAGGATGGCTCCTGCAGCGTAGGCGTGGGGCGACGCGCACCCCCGCAACCGGGTGGCGCGCGCATCCCCAGCTCTGCTAACAGATCGGGGTGGTGCAGCCAGCCGCGCAGCACCCGAAACACGAAGCTACAAAGAGCGACGTCCCTCCGCACCGCCAGCCTGCTGTACCCTACCATCCCTATTACAAAGAGACTCGGGTACATGAGCGGGAAGAAGGGATAGACGCCGCCGCCGACGCCGACGCCGAACTGCTTAAAAAATAAAAACCGAGTGAATTTGTTTTGGATTCTTTCCACCATTAGACTATATTTGGCCTCATGGGGGGTTCCACACGATCGCACTCGTTTCAAGACGGCTCCGTACCAGCGCATTGTACATTATTCTAACCACTGCCGTATTATGAAAGTCTTTGCACTGCCTAAGTATACCTAATTCCAAGATTTCGGAAGGACTTGCCGCATATGTCCAAGATGTGCTCACGAAACATGAATGCTGGTACCATATCCACCCCCAGGTCCCGCACATGCGGGACTCGTGACATGACTGCGGTTTCCATCTCATACTGATGCAGCAGTGATTCACGCGCGCGAGTGTAGCTCATTATACAGCATTTGGAAACGTTAAAACTTAACTTATTATCTAGGCTCCACTGCACCACCCTATCAATATCCTGTTGAAGCCGTTCACAGTCCGAAGTATCAGCTACCGACAGGAACAACTTGAGGTCGTCTGCGAACAGCAGACACTTCGCCTCCTTTACAACTTCCGGTAGATCATTAACCATCAAAATTAAGCCCAATGGACCGATATCGAAATATCCTAATTCTAGGAATAATTATCAAAGTTGCATGACAAACTAATTGTTCAATTTACTCGTCCTGGTACTGAGTCCTCTCACAGAACTCTAGATGATCGATAGCAGGTAGGAGTGACACAATAAAATAAATTATGGTTTTTCTCATCAGCCACCAGGGTTTTCAGGTTTTGAGCCCCCCTGCATTTATTTCCATGCACAGAGACTGCATCATATTAATATGGTCTTAAGAAGCAAAAGTTTTGAGGTTTTATGTACCAAAGCACTTCCACTGGTACTACTGCATTGAAACGCTTCAGTGCCGTTATACTCGGCGAGCCCCGGACGATGCAAGTATATACTACTATATATTCTGTTATATTGTTGTCTCGGGCGCCATGTTTGCATCCTCCCACCTTGTTGCCTAGCTGACCAATCCTTGCATCGCGACGTCCAATCGGCTGTTACCTGCGCCTATCAATATTGCACAGGGCGATTGACCTGCACGTCACAATTAAGCAGCTGGATCGATCCGATTCGAAATAGAGATAAACTTCCCGGTACCTGCCTGACTTTTCTAAACGACTGGTATAGGCACCTAACCATTTTGTTCTAACATGTTAGACAAAAGTTTATGAAGGGACTTTGAATGTGTAAACAATTTAATTATTGATATTTGCACTTCTTAATGATGCAAAAATGAAACATGTTCTATGTTGTGTAAAAACCGGATACGGACATTATTATTATAGGTTTAAAGACATTTATTTCTCATAAGAACTTTATATAGTTCACTTAAAATGAGATACAAAGTAGGTACTTATATCTAATGATAAATTATAATATTGTATTTGCCTCTGGGGCGTTGGTGACGTTACAGGGTACATATATGCTTCTTAAGTTTAGCCTTAAATATATTTATACAATCACATCTCTTTAAATCCTCCGGTAAATCATTAAACAGTTGTGTCCCCTCAACCAATATTGTTTTTTTCCCGTAATTAGTCCGTGCACGTGCAGTCATTAGTTGAAATTTGTTTTTGCTTCTTGTGTTGTATGTTATTACTTTTTTATGTAGTTGTATGTTTGATTGTACGGAATTCGTAGTGATTTTTTTTATGAGGATGCAGGTGTAATATTTGTAAAGTTGTGTGAGATTTAGTAGTTTAGTTTTGTGGTATAATTTTTTTGTTGGATATAGATAGTGATAGTGAAATAATACTTTGATAATTTTGTGTTGTATTCGTTGTAGTGAGTTTAGATTAGATTTTGCGGCTGACCCCCACACTTCGATTAGGTATTCAAGGTTTGATTTTACTAATGAGTTATATATAATTAGACGAACTTTTTTCGGAATACATTTTGTAACTTTTCGTAACGCTCCTAATAGTGATATTAACTTTATTTTGACGTGATCGATGTGTAGTTATCATGGTAATACCTCACCTGCGACATGATATGAAAATTTATTCGGGTAGGTACATACTCGTACATACCGTGCCCTCCTAAATTAGTCATTGTATGAGTTACAGCTACTGCGGCGCCACACAATCAAATGATCAAACATACCTAAATGTAAATTAATTGCTTCAAACAACTCTTATCCGAACACTATGTGACATCCAAGTACTTTATACAAAATCAAATCTGCGCTTGTTATGGACCGATGGTTATATTTTTCTGTCTGCCGACGTGACCTCGTAAATTAGTATCGTTCAGGCGTCGTCGTCTGATGGCTGTTTAAGAAATTGAGGTTACCGTTTCTTGTAAGAGTTCTGTAATCTCTTGAGATTGATTTTGTACTAGCCCACTATTCGTCGATAATCAAGAAAGTTGTAACTAAGGATGCCCAGGCCGAGGTTTCTTTCTGGGTAAAATATTAAAAAAACCGGCCAAATCCGGGTCGGAGCACGCACAATGAAGGGCTCCGAAGTTGAATGAATTTATCCCACAAATAAACTTAACCGATGCATGTTGAAAAACTTCCAAGAAACAAGGTCTCACAGCGCGAGTAATTTGTAGTTTTATCATTATCACCTAAAAAGATATTTTTGCGTATGGGAGAGCATTTGTAAACTACAAAATTAAGTTTGTTCTTGGGATAAATTCATCCTAACTTCGGAAATGTACATATTTTTAGTAAAAGAGGTGAAATACATAATTATAGTACTAGAAATAGGGACTTATTAGTTCAACCAGGTTCCAGGCTGGCTAAAGTCGACTCATCTTTCATGGGGTAGGTACTGTTTAAAATGTTACAATAAAATACCTCCCCCTCAACTGAATGAGAGGAAATTCAAATCTTGAATAGATGCACAATATGCAGGCAAGTATATTAAGTTCGCTGATAAAAATACCAGGCTCGACACTGGTCCTGCTCCACAACCAAAAATAATTGATCAACATTTGAAGAACTGTTGGAGCTGCTGAAGATTGTAAGACTATATTTGCATTGTATAAACTCAATCTCCTTTGTATTATATAATTGCATAGCACAGGTGTGAGTTCTATGTACCTACTAACGACCTACCATTTACCGGGTAATGTCTTTCATTGACCTGGACGTGGCCTGGCGGCTGATAGATTTCAAGCTCACTCAAGTGTCTCGTTGACGGTGCACGTGTGTTGGATCATTTCGCTCTCTTCAAAATGGTTGAGCTGAATGGTGCTGATCCATGCGTCATGTTCGTGAATGGCCGCCGTCTGTTTTGACTGGTCATCTCTAAGCTGCCACGCCTTATTTTAATAATTTTAGTTTAGGAATGTTTATTTTTGATTTCTTTTTGTTATACTCTTGGCAATTTTAACGTGTAAGTACATCTTATTTACATAGTTGTCACATATAATTATAAATTCAACATTAATGATGTACCTAATAATTCATAATAAGAAATAAGAACAAACTACGTGCTCCCTTTCACCGGCTTCATAAGGTTCATAACTCATTTGTTGGGCTTGGTATAAACTTTTACAACAAGCTTCCCTCTTATTTGTTAGATTTGACTTATAATGCGTTTAAAGCTAAAGTAAAATCCTACTTTTGTTCAAGGCATGGTCGCGGTGATTAACTCAAGACAATGTTTATGTTCTTTCTCCAGAAGTAGCTTACCTAATGAAACGTTATTTTAGTCCATATAATTGTTTATTTTATTTGACTATATTAGTCGATTTACTTAGTTTAATTTTATTTTAATTGATTAAATTGACATAATCTACTCATTTCATTGTTTCATTTCAGTAATTAAATGTTTGTTTCTTTTACTTCGAAGGTCCTAGTTTATCATTCGTGACTGCAAGTTACAGCTTTTAAAACATAATGCAGCATTGCATATGTAAGCATGCCCGCCCTTTATGCATGTAGGCTTTTATTCAGGTATTAAGTACTGTTTACGATTATAATATTTATTTCTGCTTGAGTCTTGTTTTTTTTATCTTGTTTTCAATGATTTGGTTGGTAGGTATATTGGCGTGTGCTAGCTGACATGTGGCACACATTTTATTTTAATGCTTTGCGTTTCGTTATGTTAATTACTTACTACACAATCCAGTACTTATAACTGAACTGGCAGCTGTGAAGCTGGGGAGTTTGTTGCGCCACTTCTTCTTCCCAGCTAAAGCACTAGTTATTGGTGAGGGGCGGGCGTTTTGGGGGACTGTCTTATGTAATTTAAACGTTCAAAAAGTGCAAATTCTCAGCCTAATTTGAATAAATGACTTTTGATTTGATTTACGTAACAATAAGTAGGTATAATTTGAAAGAGTGATCATGGAGTTTCTTGCACGTTCTTCTCCATAGGTACCGACTACGCTTTAGCTTCATATTTCTGACTGGCCCACTCCTTGTCAGTTCAAAAGTGCATAGTTTAATTGAAATAAATGCATTGAGTTTTTGAGAGAACCCTTCATTGTGCGTGGTCCAAAATGCACTTGCCGGTTTTTTAATTGTTCGTACCCCTTCAAGGCTGATTTGCTACATTTTTTCTGAAGATTACCTTGGTCAATCTTATTTGAATAGACATAAAATCTTGATTATGTAAATAACGCCCCACTGCAGATCCAAAATTGGCGCACTGCTAATAATTTTGTATTAAATGAAAAAATAACTAACGCATAAGATTTTCTTTGCCGACGGTTAAAAGTAGTGACTTTGACATAGTCACAGACCGGTACAGGACAGGTAGTAGACAGGGAACGTAGATTGCTGTCGGTACGCTACACCATGCTGGCCCGTAGGTTTGCGCGATGTACGGAGGCGCTCAAGATTACTTTATTTAAGTAGATAAGTTTGCTCGTCATTTTACACGTGGTAGCTTGTGGACTAGTTATAGTTTGCGTGCATCTAGTGATCTACGTGTCCAGTATAATTACGCACTCAGGATACTGTTGAGGCTGCCATGGCGATGTAGTGCGTCAAAGATGTTTGCGGAAAGGCATATAGATGGTATTGCGGCCATCATACGTAAAAGAAGCGCTTCTCTGCTTGCTCGTACTTATTCGTGGCAGTACCGACCCTATCTTGAGTTGCGACATTGGATGAAACACCACACTGAATAAAACATGTACTCGTATGTCTACTAACACTAGTATTTAAGACCATTGTTACTAACACTATGGACGTACCCCGAAATAAATAATAATTAAATAGTATTGAATAAAGATAAACTAGAATCCGTCGATGAAACGGTTTTTCTCGGGATGACGCTCGACTTAAGAATACAATGGGGTCCTCATTTAATATCTCTTGCATTCCACGCGCGCCTCAAAGAGGTGTCAGCACCAATGACGGGGTCCGCTAGGGCCGATGCCTGCCAGGGTTGCGGGAAGGTCCGAAAGGGTTACCGTAGCCCTTGGCACAGGCAACTGAAGGAACACGGGTGGGTTTTGATCAGTAAGAGTTTGACACGCCCTCCCGCTGCACCTAGAGCGGGAGAAGTTATTTGATGATTTCCCAAATTAACAAAAAAAAAAGAAAAAGGACGACTAAGTTTAGCAGCATACCTATGCTGTGAGAAAAATCCGTCAATATACTGATGTAGATACTGCGATGATAATCTATTTTAATTAGCTTCAGGCATCGGGTCTATTGTTATTCTGCAGATAAGATCCATCAGAGCCATATATTGCCTCCGCAGGCGCGACTCTATAAGGGAACTGCTTAAAGATATTAACATCATGACGGTACCCTGTCAACATATCTATGAAAACATCATGTACGTAATGAATATATACAATATTATTTTTAGCATAAGAGGTGAAAAACAATTATAACACTAGAAATAAGGACCAATCAGTTCAACAATGTCCCAGACTGGCTAAAGTAGACTCATCTTTCGTGGTAATGTTACAATAAAATACCTCCCCACATACTCCAACTGGATGAAACGAAATTTAAATCACACTATACAGCCAAGCATATTATAGGTTTGGGGATTACATCGCCGATAAAAATGCTTGGCTGAACGCTTGACCTGCTCCATTAGGACTATAAACTAATTCATTATCATGCGCCGCAAACGCAACTCGCTTACAAGCCAGTACCTTCTGACAAGAGAAGGAAAGATTAGGTCTGCATAAAGCCTCAAACTAGACATGCCTTTGTAAACCGATTCTATGTCTATTTAGGACCCGATTTATATAATAAGCTCAATAGAATACTTAATACTTACAGTGCCGGTTACAAACATTGTAGTCTGAAGATACGCGAATATTTGGGTAAACTCGATTACACAGACACAGAAAGACTTCTAGAAGTAGATACTTCAATAATGATGTAGTTGTTAAATTGGCAACTTTTATTTGTATTTAGTACCTAGTTTATTAAGGATTTTATTATTGTATATCGCTTAGTATGGGGATGGCCTGAAACACAGGTTTTTATTAACCTAGCTCAGGCAGGTCGCCACAAGATATCTCAGTAGGTACCAACGCACCTTTCATTAATTAAAAACGAGTAAAATAAACTAGCTTTCATAAAAGTATTTAAGCCAATCTGTTAAGAACTTGGTACTTACTACTAAGTGTTTAGATGTATTACATTGTAAAAGGACCAAAATAAAAGTTATTATTATTATATTATTATTATTATTTGAAAATACTGTTGGAGCTAAAAACAGCAAAAAAAAATATATACATTTAAAATCTTAGTATTGTATAGCATATATGTGAGTACTATGGGCTTGTGGCTTAGTAATAACATCCGCACGGGTCGATTGATCAGGTTAAGCAACGCTTGCCGCGGTTGGTCCGTGGATGCGTCATCATCATACCAAGACCCTTCCGTGCCTCGGAAAGCACGTTAAGCAGTTGGTACCTATGGAGAACATAGGCACCTACTACGGTTTGTGCAACTAGTTAGCTTAATTTTTCTGACTGAATGACCCCTTGACAGTTTAAAAGTGCCTGTAATTGGTTTAACCGGTCTGGCCCGTGGTGACGTTCAAGCACGTCACTTCGCCCAGAGAACAATGGTGAAATCTTATTTCAAATCAAATAAATTTGAACGTCTAAAAGTGACACATAGACGAAAGAAATCAATTAAATATCTACGGTTTTTTTTTATTAAAATATTATCAGAGTTTAAAAATATACAGTAGGACGACGCCTTTGATATCATGGTAAATGACAAAAAAAAAACTCCCTAAATTGTATGTCCCTAATGCGATAGCTTGCTCTCAAAACTAACTTAAGTATTTACAATATAAAATTATGAACAACGTAAAAAATAAACTAGTACTACTTATTATAGCTTTTGTACTAAGTTTCAACTATAAAAACACAATATTTAAATATAAAACAACAACGTTTAGCCTACTCTAATCTACACTATATCATAAAATAAACAACAGTATTTTTGCGAATTCACTCATATAGCATATAAATACATCGATCTTGACGTGAAGATCGTTAATGACACGAATTGCGCGAGTCAATAGTGTTTTAGCGAGGAGGGTGGTCCTGGCAGCCGGCACGGCCAGCAGCGGCGGGCGACGCCGCCTCCACACATAGCGGTCCGGTACACATAAACTCAGGCGCTGCAGCACTCCTGGGTTATGCTCAATGCCACGAAGTAACCTAACTAAATACGAAACAAGCGTGAAATCCCGTCGCACTCTCAGTTGGTTGTACCCGACCTTTCCGAGCACAAACAGAGTGGGGTACATCAACGGGTAAAACGGATATACCCCATAAAGCTTGCTGTATAAGTGGCGTGTGAATTTGTTCTGTACGCGTTCCAGCATTACCACGTACTTGGCCTCATGTGGAGCCCATATGACAGCACTATGTTCTAAATGACTCCTTACTAGTGCGTCATATAAAACTCTTACTGAAGCGATGTTCGACATGCCGACGAATGCGAAATTACATGAATGACAACGAAAAATTACATAAATACTTGCTTAATAATAATTTGGTTATAAACCCGAGCAAAACAAAAGTC
Source organism: Brachylomia viminalis (assembly GCA_937001585.2). NCBI lineage: Eukaryota > Metazoa > Arthropoda > Insecta > Lepidoptera > Noctuidae > Brachylomia > Brachylomia viminalis. The sequence goes on from OW443293.2 coordinate 36,585,772, forward strand.
ATGCATTTTTATCAACGCCGTGAAAACCCAAATTTTTGCATTTCCTACAAGGGCTGTGCTATTGATGAAGCTACTAAGGCTAGGTTCTTAGGCATTATAATTGATAACCAACTTACATGGAAACCTCATGTTGAAGAACTATGTAAGAAACTTAGCAAATCCGCATAATGCTCTTTTTCAACTGTCAAGGAATGTTAACAGTCAGGCTTTTTTAGCAGCGTACCATGGATTGGTTGCCTCTGTTTTGCGGTATGGCATTATTTTCAGGGGGCAGTCTACTGATAGGGAGCTGGTATTTAGACTGCAGAAGCGATGCATTAGGTCAATGTGCGGTCTTATGACAACTAATAGCTGTGTTCCCTATTTTAAATCATTAAACACTTTAACTTTTCCTTGTCTATATTTAATGAACATGGCTTTGTTTGTGAAATGTAACCCACATCTATTTAAAAAACTATCAGAGGTCAGGAAAAATCCAATACGAACTCAATACATCAATCAATTATGTCAAGTAAAATGTAAACCGCACTAATGAAAAAAAGTTTTTTTGGTATTGCACCACTCATATATAATAGAGTACCTAACATTATAAAGAATATGACTATATTAAAATTTAAAAGGGCGCTTAACGAATTTTTAATTATGAAAACTTATTACACGATTGACGATTTTCTTAATGATGATTTATTGCGATCCTCTCATTGACCTATTTAATTTAATTTATTATCACGCTGACATTTTTAATAATATTTATATTGTAATTCCAATGATCTGACACTTATTGTTAATTTTTAATTTGGAATTGAAACCTTTGCATGCCCATGTGACGGTAAAATATGGAGAACTTTATTATAAAAAACACCTATGTATACTATACCCATGTTTGCAAGGAAATAAATGATTTGATTTTATTTGAAATGCCGACAACGTCTAGGCATTGTCACGACAGCTAGGTTCGTCTCAAGTAATTAATTAATTTATTTGAGATCAATATCGTCATCAACGTTATTAGTATAAACAATAATTGCTTATAATAATAATAACGAAAGCATGTATGAATTTTATGATATTGGTAACATCACGACCGTTATTTTCATTTTAACTTTCATGCTATTAAACATAATTACGCTGAGACTTGTATATCAATTCTTCTTGAATAGCGATACCCGAAAAATTATATAGATTACTATAAAATATAATACGGATATATAATTAAAATAAAGTTAATAATAATATTATTTAAGTAGATGAACATTTTTAAAATTTTCGCAGTCGCCATCTTGCATTTTGATTTTGACCTCATATTTGATGTCAGCACCCTCGAAAACCTTGGAAACAACACCCATGATGACAAATTTGATAATTTTCACAGCCACTATCTTGAATTTGGATTTTGACCACATATTCGTTGTCAGCACCCTCGAAAACCTTAGAAACGCCACCCTTGATGAAAAATTTTCGCAGCCGCCATCTTGCATTTCCGTTTTGACTGCACTATCGGCTTTAGCGTTCTCGGAAGCCATGAAAACGATACCCATGACGAAAAGTTTTTAAATTTTCGCGTCAGCCGCCATCTTGAATTTTGATTATAACTCCTTTATCGTTATCAGCGACCTCAAAAACCATGAAAATGACACCCAGTCGAAAAGAAAAATAAAAAACAAGAAATAAGCAAGCAGGCACCCAAGTGTTAAAATAATATATGTCGTATCTCTGTATGCACCATTTTAATTATTATTTTATTATGCAATTAAAACAATAATAAAATCAACACCGAAAAGTCGAAATCGTCAACCTTGAAAGTTGTGTCCCTAACTACCCGCATGATTGCACTGTCTAGACGTCTTCGTCGGACGATTGTATGATGTATGACTGTGATATTATCTAGAAAAGCTATTTTACTACTTCGTTCTAAAAAGAAATGAAAAACTTCGATTAACTTTTGGCTGCTGAAATTAAAGTATTTGTCAAATAAAAGCCGGCTATCAAAAAAAAAAAATTATGTAATCCCACATAAAGTGGCATTACAGCTGAAGTGGAAAAATGTCAACTAACTTTTGAAGGGCACTGTATATTAATGGGTTGAACAATGAACAAAAATTCACACGATCAAATTTGTTTATTTAAAAGTTATTGAGTTGTTACAGACATTGAATAAAGTATACATTTTAATTCTTATACTAACAGAAACCAGAAACACAGAAGAAATACTGATATTTTATTATTAAAATGCATTATAGAGGTCCTACTTGACCGCCTTATTGATTGATATACTTTTGAGGTCCTATTTGATTGCCTTATTCATTGAAACATTTTTTTTACAACGGGTGGCAGGGACATTGAAGCACAACCTGTTACCATGGTTGCAGTACATGATTCTGAACACTAGATTATTTTTTTGATAATGACGCAAAATTTCTACGTTAGAAATATGTGCTGAATTCGTGGTTTCAGTCTGCGCGTCGATGTTCCTGACACGCTGTATTGTATTATTGTAATGAAACTCCATTATAAAGAATAGTCAGTATTTTTCATTTTTTTCTTTTGTCTTGAGATTGAGAGTTTTATTACAAGTCCCATATTTTATATTTAAAAGGGAATTTGGTCAACTATTGGAATCTACACAGCATCGAAAAGAACTGCTACTTATTTCATATAGTATTCACTACTCCAGAGTAATAATTAACATCAAGTTAATAAAAAATAGACACCTACTTAATATTTAATAATCTTGTTTATAGTTGATGACTTAATCACCATTATGCAGTCAAATCCTCCCCTAAAATTCACCCTCTTTTGTCCCATATAGGGCTATTTTTTAAAATTTCTAAAGCTCGCTTGTCCTCGTTCAGACTCTTGCTTACAAACTGCAACACCCCCTTTTAGGGGAAGTTTAGAAAATAATGGCACATTTAAATATACCATTTTCTTTGAACAATATTTACAAAACTATATTCGGACCAAAATTCAAGTTCATAACGTTTACTAGTATGATTTTACATATTAAACTCATCGTATCCCTATTTCGCCCCCATCTATGTCCAAACATTTAAGTTGTTGTGTGCTTGTTGTTGTTGTTGTTATCACTAACATCTTTGTGTTCACACACAAAAAGATAAACACATGTATAATTTTAAAAAGTTTGATATAAGTATTATACTGATATTAAAATACACTTGCGTAGGCCGGGATGCACCACTAATCGCTAAATAGTTTTAGCGCTAAACGTCATCTTCAAACGATTGACAGAAATACATCGATGTTTTAAATTTTTTGATGACTCCGCCCTGGAGTGTAAATGTGGTACTGTCCCACTAACAATGGGGCACGTAATGTCACGTCCAGCGTGTCCTGTTATCTGCACGGTACAGGAGCTGATGGACGCAAATTCTGGGCTGACTGTATACAGATTGCCATCGACCCGCTAAGAAGAAGAAGCGTTAAATGCATTTAATTATTTACTCCACTCCATCTACTACACTGCCATCGAGTCTTACACTTATAATAATTATTACGATAATATGATAAAAATACACTGAAGCTATTGAATATGGCTGTTTGTGTATGTGAGTTTAAATGTTTGTAAACGGGTATCATTTAAGCTATTACCAATTTAATTAGTTTTGTGTTTCCTAAATAATAGGGTTTGTCCTCCAAATAGTAGATCTGTCACCAAAATGTAGTCACCAAACAATGCAAAATCAGTTCCACAATAAATCACCTAAAATCCTCAGATATAAGGTCTAGTACCAAATAAATGTTTTTGTATGTATTATAATAGGTGTGTCCTAATAAGTATTTAAGCAAACTAATTTAAAGAGATCACCAATAGTAGTAGTTTTCTTATTCACCACGGATCGATTGATATACATAATATGTCGACGGTAGGGCTTGGTCGACGGAGCCCCGCTTCGCGGGGCTCCTACTTCTGGGTGGTTTATAAAAAAATAACCACGAAGGGGATGGCGGGGTCTCTCGACCCCGCCATCCCCTTCTAACCTAACCTGTCCGAGTCGGGGTGCCCTAAAGTCCAGATTGCATCCAGTTTCTCCTGGTAATTTGTCTCGGGTATCATTTAAGCTATTACCAATTTAATTAGTTTTGTGTTTCTTAAATAATAGGGTTTGTCCTCCAAATAGTAGATCTGTCACCAAAATGTAGTCACCAAACAATGCAAAATCAGTTCCACAATAAATCACCTAAAATCCTGAGATATCAACCTGAGAACAATTTTTGTTTATCTGAGAACGAAAATATTTCGTGGCGATAGATCTATTTATTAGGTGATACAACTTGATGACAAATATAAATTTTGGTGATAGAAAATATAGTTCCCTTTGTAAACGCACCCACGATACAGGAGAAATTCCTAGTGTGGGGCAACGTTTTTTAAAAAAGAAAAGAAAAGAATTGAATAAGCTCAATGAGACAACTATAGGTTAGAGTGGTTCCATAAAAGTATATATTTTATTACTGCAAGGAGTTCAGGGTCTATCATCATCACAGATAATATCTTGAATATTGGTTGATTGGTTTAATATGATCACCACACCAGACTGCAACCTCTAACTGTACGAAACATAAAACGGTCTTATTACAAAACAAGGTTTTTCTTTACACATAGCTTAAACCATCGAGCCTCTTTTTGTACACATAGCTTAAACCATCGAGCCTCTTTTTGAAATAAGAACCTAACAGAAATCGAAATACGGTTCCTTTTACAAAACTGACAACTTAGTCCGGTCTTAGGTTGCCAATTTTGTATTAATAACTTTACTAAAGTCAACATAAAGTTCGAAATACAAAAACTGGATCGAAGATTTAGGCTCGGCCTGAAGGTACATCATATTTTCTAATAGAACGGTTAAAGTTTTAAACTGTATTTCAACCTGTAGTGGTAATTGTTAAACATCAAATAGACCAGTTCCTTGGCTATCTTGAAAAAAGATCCACAATAAATTTTGGCTTTCTTAAATTAATCCTCACATTTGATAAAAGCAAAGGATAGAATTTTACTTTCAAAAATGTATGACAGCAAATCTTGATTTAAACTACACTACACACCATAATTATCATTGCATGTGCTTCATAAAACTTAAATTCTTAGAAAGCGATCACTCAAGTAGATGACATAAATCAATAAAGTCTTAAATATTTGCTCGGTCTTAATTTTGTATAGTTAATGTAGGCTACTACTTACCTAATTATTTAATTAATAATAATGTACTATACTTAGTACTTATTTACAACACTGGTTTACAATTACTCACATAGAACGATAGGTCGATAGACCAAAGTAACGTTCATAACGTTGGCGTACGTGTGCCACTATTCTGGGCTGAAGAGCCGGAAATCTGGTTCGCCCAAGTTGAAGGCCAATTTACCATCGCCGGAATCACAAATGACCTCACCAAGTTTAAACGTAATAGGGCATCTAGACAATCAGTACTCCAGGGAGGTCAAAGATATTATTATCAGCCCGCCTGCAACGAACAAGTATGAGAAACTGAAGATGGAATTGATTAAGAGACTCAGCGCGTCCAACGAAAACAAAATCAAGCAGTTTTTGATGCATGAGGAACCCGGGGATCGAAAACCATCTCAATTTCTCCGCCACCTCAAAAGTCTCGTAGGCCAGGATGTAGCAGACGACTTCTTGAGCACTGATGGCATACAGACGGTGCTCCCAGGTCAACCAGGTGCAACTTCGTTAGAAGACCTAGCCGATTTAGCCGATCGGGTAAACGATCTGGCTGCTACAACTCTGAAGGTCGCTGCTGTTAACGACACTATCCCTGGTTCACTTCTCAGCGATCTGACCAAGAAAGTAACTGAACTCAGGAAGCAGTTCCAGAAGCTGGCGTCCGGTCACAACAGCAGGTCACGCTCTCGCTCCTCCAGAGATACTAGAAGTAAGTCTAGGCAGCGCTCGCAATTCAATTACCGGAAGTTCCCGCTTTGTTGGTACCATGGTACGCGGACCAAGCCAATAGGTGCGCGGACCAAGCCAATTCGACCCTGCGACTTCAAATCAGAAAACAATCAAATATTTTAGAAAGCAGGTATTTGATAGCCTGCACTCATTGAGCCATCCTGGCGTTAGCACAACATCTAATTATTAGTGGCTGAGCGGTTCGTTTGGCCAGGGGTCATAAGAGACTGTAGAGAATGGTCACGCGCATGTATTTCGTGTCAAAAGGCAAAAGTCACTCGTCACGTGACTTCCCCACTTGGCACCTATAATTTACCACGTGCCCGATTCAAATAGATCCACATTAACCTAGTAGGACCTCTACCACTTTCTGAGGGCTACCGGTACTGTTTAACTGCTGTAGACAGATTTACTCGCTGGCCAGAAGCAGTACCGATAGCAGATATCACGGCAGAAACGGTCTCCAAAGCCTTGTTGTCAGCTTGGATATCTCGATTCGGCTGCCCGACAGACATCACAACTGATGAGTAATTGTAAACCCCTACACACCTTACCTATAGCTGACACTGATGTTAAATATAATTTATAGCCTGGGCATGGTTGTCCGTGGGGTCTGTTGGAGGGCCCTGGGGTCCACTTCATATCTTCCGTTGATACGAATAGGCCGTATGTCCTGGGGCATCAGTCCTTGGTATACCTTAAATCTGCCTCCAGGCAGAGGTGTCCATCGGAGAGGGTATGGATGCGGCATATATGAAGCATTCAAATCCAGTTCGGCTCCCTCTAAATCTGTAAAATTGAAAATCTTTACTTATGAGGCTTTCTAGGGCTGGCACTACGATTATGATAAAATCACAACTGTGAATAGTAGCATTAATAGTACATTACTGCAGCGGCCAGCAAAAGAGGCATTGATGGACGAACGTGTAAATGTGGGCCGAGGCGAAGCTGAAGCACACAATATGTAAGTCCATCAATGCCTAGTTGTGGTCAAGGCTTGCTTACTTTTCTCAAGTAATGCGCGGAAATTAAAATACAATTACTTTTCAAAATCAATAACGAACAACAATAATTATTCCCGCGTTAAAGTGTTCATTTGTTTTTTTGTTCAATAAAACAGCTTTCTATTTGCAAGTCAGTTCAAAATTTAAATAAAACCTTTGATAAGTTACCTCCTTGGTTGGTTGCCATGTTTCGGAGTAAAACATCGTTTTAAATTACACGACAGATATGAATTTACTATGTAATTTATTAGGCCGCTATACCACGACAGATATGGATTTTCATACAGCTTTTGCCGGCCGCTGCTCGCATGTATTTGGCCAGTAATTTCGATTTATCTCTATGAAGGTTGTCAAAATAATGCTCAAATTTCCAAGCATGTTTGAAGAAAAGTTTGTTTTGAGAAAAGGTATTTTCTGCAAGCGCCTCGTTGGTTTAGTAGTCGCAAGCGCTTCTGCTAAGCATGAGGTCCTGAGTTCATTTCCCAGGTCGGGCAAAGTGTTATTGGGTTTTTTTATCAGGAATTTCTCAGTACCAGCCCGGAGTCTGGATTAATTGTGTCCGGTTCATTGAGAATGGCTCGCCCACTATTAGATTGGGTTTAAACATAGATGGTGAAATGTGGGTGTACTATATGCCTCACCCTTGAAGGATTACAGCATGTCGATTCTGTAAAGGCGTGAAGTGAACACTTAGGTGAAGTGAGCGTGGAGTGAGCTGTCAGTGTCATCCCACTGATGCTAGGGATTGACCAAGCATTACATTTACATTCATAATCGAGATTTTATTAAAAAAAATATGCTAATTCTGTTGTTCATTTTATATTATTTCAAGGCTAGTATTTAAGTGGCAAAAATTACTATTAACGGTTTTATTTTTATAAAACAGCAAAACAGAAATTCTGTCAGAAACTTAAATAAGTATTATTTTTTCCTAAACTAGTTTCTGTGTTGCTGTTTTATTAAAAAAAAACTGTAAATAATAGTATTTAATCATTTAAATACTAGCCTTGAAATAATATAAAATGATCAACAGAACGAAAATTAAAAAATATAATTAAAATATCGATTATGATTGTAAATGTAATGCTTGGTCAATCCCTAGCATCAGTGGGGACTACACTGACAGCTCACTCCACGCTCACTTCACCTAAGTTTTCACGGTGAGATGGTTACAGAATCGCAATGCAGGTGTGATGTTAAAGATGTTCTGTATTATCTTGCCTTCAGTACCCCCAATGCTAATAAACACAAACTGCGATAGCCAAATCCTCTATTGTTTGTTGATCACTCATTGTGCCTGAAGTCAGACAAATGTGGTCACTGAACTGACGGTCTAGCACCAGATCAGTCTAATCAGATGCGTGCACACACGAAACAATTACATGTGACGCACCACCTATTCTAAGTTTTACGTCTAATTTGTGAATGACTAGTTATAGATTTTGAGAAAAAGCTATATTATTCATTCTCTTTCTTCTCTATTGCTGTAACATAAGATATTAAGTAAGCTCAAAGTACAAGTAATAAATGCAATCACCTTCCAAATGCCGATCAGTCTCACTGATCACTCTCACGATAACAGGCTCGAAACGCGGAACGGATGGTACCTTCTGCTGGTTCTTTAGATATTGCACAAACTGGTTACGCATTTTATTGTGAAATGCTAAAAAAGAAAAAAATACCATCTTAAATAGAGATCGTAAACGTACAAATATAGTGAAGTATCAAACAAATTTAACAATTTTCGTTGAATGATTAGTAACATTTAGTACGGGAGGTGCTGCTACATTAGAAGTCATTTCTATACCGTCTTATTCTATTGACAACAATTAAAATATTTCCACAACAAAGATATCTGACTGTCAGTCACTCCGGAGGGGCTCGTGGCTAAAACAAAGGCTCGTGCAAAGGAGGAAGCGCCGATTGCGAACAAGAACCGCTGCGGCAAAGCTCCTACGGTGCCCGAAGTCAGCTTGCGTGCCGCTAAGCCGAACACACTGGTGTACATCTCCCGCCTACACTACTCCTCTAAGGCGGAATACATCGTAGAGTACGTGCGCCAGAAGACGAGGTACATGCCGAGGGGGCAGTTACTGGAGTCGCACCGCAACGTCAACTTCAAGGCGTTCGTGGTGCGCGTACCGAATTAATATCTGCCCGTCGTCATGGAAGAAGACTTTTGGCCGCAGGACGTGGTGTTCCGTCGCTTCCGTGGACAATTACCACAGCTCAAGGACAAGCTAGTGAAGTGCTACTAGCATAGTTTTAAGCTATTATTAACACAAGTTTTGTTTTATATAAGTACTTTATAAACTTTTATTTCAGGCTACAATGGCCCATAGACATATACCTTAGAAAGTAACATAGTTTGTAAGGTATATGTCTATGGGCCATTGTAGCCTGAAATAAAAGTTTTATTATTATACTCTGTGCCTCGGAAAGCACGTTAAGCCATGGGTTACGGCTGTCATTAGTAGATGTTTGACAGTCGGTAGGGGTAGTCAAAAGTCCGTAAGTCTGTCAACCAGTCTTACCTAGGGGTATCGTGTTACCCAGTGACTGGGTTGTGGAGGTCAGATAGGCAGTTGCTCCATTTTAAATACTGGTATTCAGCAGCATCCAGTTAGACTGGAAGTTGACGCCAACATAGTTGGGAAATGGCTTGGCAGATTGAGTCGCTCCGGTGGTGGTGGAACTAAGAGTCAAGAAAGTTTAAACTGTTGGGCACTGTTCCCCTTGACGACGATGCGAACGAATTTTTTGAAGCCTGTCCTCTTTTTATATACTTTAACATAATATTACATACATAACATAATAGCTTGTATAACGTATATTAAGTGATATAAAAGTAACTTCAAGAACATTAAAATGTCATTGAAATATGTAAATCCCTAAACATATTACGACCAATATCTCCAAATGCATATTAAACTCTTGCCTATATAAGCACTTTTATTTTTGTCCTCTGTCATAATCTAGGGTAACAATTTGTTAGTGCGCGACTTGGCGTCACACGCGGGACTCAAATCTATAAATAGATAAAGTAAATCTTGCAAGACAGAATCACTTTTATATTAAAATGTTTACGATTTAGCATCTCATCTTATTCATTTTCATTCAAAGATACTAGCATTAGCATTCTAAAAATAATAGATTGATGTTGTATTGCTTAATTTATTTCATTTCAATTATTTCTAGCCGGTTTTTTATCACAATTTTTGTGATGTTCTTCGTTTATATCGATGGTTTGATGTTTTTTACACATTTTAATATGGTTATTGCTTTTTCAGTAGGTACTCAATATCTTTATTGCTTTACCATAATGTGTACTTAGGTGGTAACTATATAATTTTGATCATTATGGACCCTGTAGGGCACAGCAAAAGGGTAGGAGAGAGGAAGCCTTGCTTTAGGAGATTTAAAATACTGACATTTCGCTTATTTATTAGATAACTATTATTTTAACTGCAAAATGTACTTAAATATTTTAGCTTATTTTTACATTCTTGTAAGTGTAGTAGTAGTAATGTTTATTCATTTATATAAATAGTTTTTCTTTGAATAATAATTATTGCTATATTTATTATTAATTTATTATTATTGCTATTTTATATAATTTTCTTATTGTTATATTATTAATTAATGGTTAATAGTAGGTATATTATTTATTAATAATTATCGTATATTTTAGACATAAGTAAAAATTGCGTGATTATCGTTAATTATTGTTATCAATTAGTATTATTATATTAGTAATTTCCTTTACATACCTATAGTATATAAATTACATTATTATTGATAATGTTATTGCTATAATTATTATTAATACTTTTTCCCTATCATTTATGTTTATCATTTAAATATTCATCTAAGGAGTAATAACACTTGTTTATCAGTAATTTTTAAGTGTTTTTATAAATATATTCAACTTTTCTTCTTTCTTTATTATGTCTTCATTTGTATGTAAAGTAGGGTTTGCAGCGGTCAGTTTGATCAATGTTTACCAAGATTCTAATTAATTTCTTTTGTAGGGTAAACAGTGTCGGTGCATCTGTACTATTACCCCAGAGGGTTACGCCGTAGCTAAGCCATACATTTGCGTACGCATACTATGTGGTGAGGGCAGTTTGTAGATTGATTGTCTTTTTGATTTCGCGGAGATCAAATGAACATTTTGAAATTTTTTAACGGGTTTTTTTGTATTTGTGTTTTCCAGTTAATATGTTTATCTATTGTAAGTCCAAGTAATGTAAATTCATCAACGGTTTCCAATTTTGAGCCGCTAAAGTTGTAATTTAAGTGTAGATGAGCTTTTTGATAAGGGTGGTAAGTCATTCATTTTGGTTTTGTGTAATTAATTTCTAAATAATGTGAGGTCATCCAGTTACATGTTTTTGTGAGTGTGGAACTGAGTTTTTCTTCTATGTTTGCGTTGTTTTGACATGAGACTAATAAAGATATGTCATCCGCGAATAAAACACATGGCCCCTCTATGGTGTTCGGTAAGTCGTTGATGTAAACGAGGAATAATAGGCAACCTATGACACTTCTTTTAGTTCCACCACGGGTGCAGCGTAGCTTATATTACTGGTCTTGGCCACTTATCTATTAGATCGGTTTTAAAAACACAACAAGAAATCAAGCGGTACCTCCCGTACTATACAGGAAAGAAAAATATTTCCAGTGATTCAATATCAGTGTACAGTCGCAGTAAGAAAAAATATAGTTTGCTCAGTGAACGATACCATCTGCTATAATGGCTTAGTTTTAAATAATTGCGTCATAATGGCAACATCACAGCATTTCAGAGAGCATATTAAGAACGTGAAAGACACAGATTCTGGCATGTCTCCGACAAGGCGATAGTAAATAAAACAGATTTGATTTACTTAATAAAAATCATAAATTCACTGACAGACAACGTGCATAAAACAATTGAGTGTAGAATTCCTCGCGATTACTAGCGAGCTATAGCTCAAGCGACTGAAACCAATATGCGCACAGCTTTAGCGAACATTTACATGTATCTAAACATTTAAAATATCACGCCATGAATTACCTACAGCTGAGTAACTATTATATGCGCCATCAAAGCGACCTCATTTACATATCTAAGTGTTTATTGATACGGAACACAAATATTAGCGCATTATTACTAATTTCATATTATTCATTCTTATTAATTTTCGCTAAACTGTAATGAATAAACAAATAGGCTATCAACATTTTCTGAATATTAATAATCCTGCAGGCTTCGTGGCTGTTTTGTTTTTGCGTTAGAATAACCTTCGCGAATAGCTAATGAAATACAAGTCTGTCGCATTTTGGGCATACAGCTAGCTCCGCTAGCAAGTTGTTACATGGCTAATACTTTTACCACTGCATGATCAATTCATTCGTTTGTGCGATCTACTTAATAAAAATCTTAAATGTTTCATTGATTGACAGACAAAGCACAGCCTAAACAACTGGGGCTAGAGACATGGAATTTTGCACAAAGGAGCCATTATAAGGAATATAGCATCACCCAAAGATATGAATAAAAGTCCTAAAACTCACTCACTTTATACATTTAGTTAATGCAAAATAGACTTACTTATTTCACGCTGAAGCTCTTCTCCTTGCAATGGCTCGTCATCTGATTTTTCTTCTCCTGCAGTTTTAAATAAAAAAAAATCTCTCTCTCTTTTTTTCCATTTTTCCGCTTCTTTTTTCTGTTTTTCTGCTTCAGCAGTTTCATTGTTTTGGTCTTGAGACAATTCTTGGTTTTCGCCTTTTTCCGTCACTTCGCTCTTCGCAGCACTTGTTTCTTCGTAAGGCGTTTCTGTGCCTGGATCTATGTCATCTTCGTTTTCCATAACCACAACTGGCTCTACCATTTCCGACATTTTAAGATAGTAACTGGTTAGGTACTGGTTTATACTAAAAGATGACTAGTTCGCGTCGTTCAGCCTTCACGCGGTCCAAGCAACAGATACTTTTTTTTACAAATTGCTATGTCGGGCGACTGAGAGTGACGGAGCTATACCTACAGCCTAGCGTTGAAAAGGGACAAACGATGACACAGGAACCCTGGTTGCGAGAGGAACTTATTGATCGAGGAGTGAGAGGTTCAACGTTAGAACAGTATTGCAGGAAATGCAACTAGGGCACAGAGTATTTATTGATTAGGTACGCAGATTGGTGAGATTGCCCACGTATAATTAGTAGTGGCGACTTAAATATTCATGATAACGAATTTTACTCAACATTTATTTTTTCTTATAAAAAATCTTTTAATGATTTTTGAAAACTTGCCTCAGTCAGGAATCAAAGCGAAAGATTGGCAACAACTTTACGATGCATATGTCCAGCAGTGGACTGAGATGCGCTTGTTTGATTGACTGTAAAATGAGATAAATAAAGAACACAGGTTTGACATTGAGATTTATTTATTGAAAAAGGTTACATGAGATTAAAGCAGTTATACAATTGAATCCTTAGACTACCAAAAAAAGAAACAGAAAAACACAATATTACTTTATAATTAAAATTTAATAATTTAATAATAATTGAAATAAAATTTCAAACTTAAACTTAAAAATAGAAAACGTAGGCTAGACTAATTTTTCCTACGGACAATTAATAAAACTTTTCCTGAACAGACTTAGTCCGTCTTATTACAAAACACGACCTAACTTTAGCCCGATCCTACCCTTCGAGCCAAATTTTGTATTTCGAACTTTTTTTACTTTTTTGTTTTAATACAAAATTGACAACCTAAGAACGGACTAAGTTGTCAGTTTTGTAAAAGGAACTGTAGTTCGATTTCTGTTAGGTAGGTACTTATTTCAAAAACAGGATCGATGGTGTAAACCACGTCTAAAGACAGAGTCTGTTTTATTTGACTTCCAAACGTATTTTTCTACATTCAGCTGAGAAGTGAAACAGTTTCACTGTTCGACATAACAGTGCTATGCACAAACAGAATGTTTCTTTAAAACGGTTAGAAAATATTTTTCGTGTAAATTATAATTAATTTTGTTTACAAGTCTTCTAATCTCTATTTACTTTTTAAATGATGGATTTTATTGTCATTTCGAACCTTATTTTAATTCGAGTTTATGACTGAGTACGAATTTTTTTTTTTTTTATGTTTCTAAAGGTAGGTTTTATTATTTATAAACCTTAATTTTAGTTATCGATAATGTATCATCACAATTAAAGTTGTTGATAATGGAGCTACGTTTCTCACGATTGGAGAGGCTTATGTCTAGCTGCCATGGGTGATGATGATGTAAATTGATTTATTTATACAAAAAACAAATAAATCAGCAAATAGCTTCAGCAAATACCTAAATTTTTCTCATATTACCTATTTGAAGAGTCGCAAAGTCGGTTATAGGTTATCCATTGGATGTCATTATTATGGGTTCTCATATGTTTCTGAACTCCTGAATTACTGAATGCGTACGTTTATTAGTTTCCTCTGAGTTAGTACCAGTCTTACGTGTCACGTGGAGAAGCTCTCAAAACGAACACAAAATATTAATACAAGGGATTGGCTCTAGTGGCCGGAGACTATATAATAATATAATAATTATAAATGTCGTTAAATAGACATGAAGCGACTATACAAAAAGGTCGTATATGGGGACCTCTACAGCTACAGCTTACGATTGACGATCGACTCGTTTTTGCGTACTACTGTGTCATGACGGACAGAAGTACTAAAAAAACAATAATTGTGATTCATAAACATTCTAGAAACTCTGTGAATTACAAAATGGCGGTGTTATTTACTGTCGACATGGAGACTTGTTTGATTGTGATTGATTAAAGGGTTCCCTGACGAGCAGCGAGTGATGTCTTGCGGTAAACTCTGCCGAAAGAAAATGTGGATAAGTCGTTGTGTTTTATGTTGCATAGCTAAAATATAATGCAGTATTGATGATATTGGTAAGGTATTTTTGTAAAGGTTTTTTTGGCTCCCCGGAGTCTGGATTTGTGCTCGGTTAATGGAAATAATTCATTTTAACTGTTACATGGGACACAAACATAGCAGGCAAAATGTTGGTGTTTTAAAGGTTTACCTCTGCCTAACCTTACGATGAATACACGCGTGATGATATGTTATGTTATGTAGTGTGAACATCTTAACCATTAATTTGGTCGTTATAAGGTCTTCCTGTACGGTATAAGGTATTTCTGTAAGTTATAAGGTCTTCCTTTACGTTATAAGGTATTTCATGTGCGTTGTAAGGTCTTTCTTTACAGATACATACTCATAAAAATATAACATACCTGCAGTTTGGAGGAAAAGTGTCCATTTATGAAGCATCCTCCACCGGGTAATGGACCACGTTCACCATCTCGTCAAGCGCTGAAATTAAAAAATAGTCGATGTCAAAGTCAAATCATTTATTTCAAAAGGGACCATAAGAACGACAAAATTTCCAAAAAAAAAATAGAATTCGTTTTTAAAAAGATGCAGATTTTTTCTTACATACTTAATATTGTCATAAAAGAATTAGCAATGTCCCTTATAATATTCATGTTTTTAAATATATTCGCCTTCAAAACTTAGTACCGCACTTTTAAAGTACACAAGATCTATTTTCGAAATAAAAATGATTACAAAAGTATTTTTTTTATATATAAACTTTATAGCTGAAAAAAAACTTTATAAACAAAAACACTCCTTTTCAAATTGCTGGCTTACTTTTGATTTTTTGTTTGTTTTTGTTTTCACGTTTATTTTTTGGTCGATGAATTTTGATTCAAAAGCCGTAAGCACGTAAACTTTACTTAGCATGCCTCTTTCACCCGAACAATGTGCAAGAATAAAGACAGAAACAAAATGCATTTATTTGCGGTAAACACGACGCAAAAAATAACACAAACACAAAAAATAATTAAAGGTTGAGGGAAACATGCGTCACATCCACGCAAAACTGCTATCGCTCAGCATTATGCTGCGACCCTATGCAAGACAGAGCCCCAGCGCTGGTTTTCAGCGACAGCCGGCGCTGACGTAGTGACGTCGTCCTAGAATAGAATAGAATCATGGTTTTTCTAGAACTACGTATCAGTATGCGTCGTACTGCAAGAATGGTGGAACATTAAGAACGGTCCGGCAGGTGAAGCCAAGATAGGAAAAAACTGGAAACCACCTGAGGAGACCTTATAATGGCAGACCTAGGTGGACGAGTACCCGAGAAGACCGCTATATTGTCTCCACTATGGTGAGAAATCGCTACCTCAATCCAGTTGAAGTCCAGCAACAGCTTCTTCAGACCCGAAGAGACTACATTAGTGACAGTACAGTGAGAAGAAGACTTGCTGAAGCAAACCTGAAGCCCCAAAGGACGTGTGGCCCCAAACTCAAGAGAGAGGGCATCAAGTAGCAAGACTGCGGTACGCCCGTGAACACATACAGTGGAGTGAAGAAGAATAGGCATGAGTTTTGTTCACTGATGAGTCTCGATTGTCACTATTCACTTCCGATGGAAGGCGTAGAGTGTACAGGCGACCTGGTGAGCGATACATTCAAGCTTGCTTCACAGAAACAGTCCAATACCGTGAAGGCTCTGTACCCGTATGGGCTGGCGTTTCTTCAGAAGGTCGCAGAGCTATTGGCGAAAGAAAATGGCACCCTAACTGGGGAATGATATGCACAAGAGATCCTTAATGAGTATGCAGGGCCGGAAATAGTAAATATGGGTGATGGATCGATACGATATGCAGGATAACGCCCGGCCACACACCGCTCGGGTCGTACAAGAGTACACTCGAAGAGGTTGTGATGCCAACCTCCTCGAGTGCTTGATCAAGCAAAGCCATTAGGTTGATACTTAATGGCTTTACTTGATCGAGCACGCTTGGGATGAGCTCAGGAAGCTGGTCAGAAGCCGCAGACCACCTCCTATCACCATCAGGGCCCTAAAACAGGCCCTGATGGATCGAAGCTATAATCAGAGCCCGAGGAGGCAATACCAGTCATTAAAATGTAAACACTTAAGGCGTAAAAAATACTTAAAAATGTTTTCTGAGTTTTCTGTCAGTGAGTAAAAATGGCTATTTTTAGGTTTTATGTTTTTAAAGTTAACGTTACTAATGTATAATAAAGTATAATTTTAAAGAAAGTTGATGAATTTTGCTATAAAACGTTTTTTTTTATTTTTAAACTTTGTCAACTACAGTTTAAGAAAAATTGCAATTTTAAAAGTGTGGTACTAAGTTTTGAAGGCTCCTGTAGTTCCCTAAGAGATTCGCGGCCACGTACTCGTAGATTGTAAATTGCTCTGACAGCTCTCTTTTGCAAAACAAAAATTGATCCAATTTCAGTAGCCCGATCCCACAGTGAAAAGCCATATGATATTAAATTTAGTAAATAAATGGCAAATTATTGCAGTTAAATGCATTTTATTCGAAAGCGGAGAGTTGGTAATAAATATAACTAAAAATAAAACTTACGAAGATAACGACGCAGTGAGTGCTTGTTGCAAAGAGCATACACTTTAAGGCGATGTAGGTCAAATTCTGTAACGATAAAATAAGAAAAGCATTACTTAATCATTGATGATGAAATTCCCGCTTATCTAAAGAATTAGGTTTATGTCTTTTAAAAACCTTTCTATATGGCTATGGTGTACTGAAATACGTAGACAGCCAGCAAACTACAGTTTGCAAATGCAACAACACTGACGTCACATAATGCCTCATCGCGCAAGCAGAGTTTTCACGCGGCCTGTAGGTAAATAAATACAGCCTAGACGCCTAACTTCAAATATTAGCAGTAGTGCACCAGGCAATGACACCCGCCCAGCCGAAACATTAACTTTTTTCAATGAGCGAATTTTCTACCTCATTCCTTCACCTCCAGAAGGATCAAATTTTAGCCACTTTAGCAACATTACGCTGACAAAAATGCTCACTTTTTATATGCTTAAAATATTCGAAAATCAGAACTAAAAGAAAACACTAAATACCTTTAGGACCCAACTGCTTTTTATACATTTTCAAATAACGATTAAACACGGGATCAGTGCGATTCTCCATTTCATTGACAATATCTTCGCGCATTTGGTTGTACTTAACTGAAAAATAGAAAACCACAATTCTTTTATTAATAAAAACTTCGGAAACATACTACTAATCCTGCAACATATAGGTAGTTACATTTTATACTTCAGTCGAGTACAAAAACATAACTTACCAAGCAATTAATGCACTCAACTTACTAATATCCTTCTTCAATTGCCGCCAGCCGCCGTCCTGAGCGATTTCTTTCAGTCTTTTTTGCGTTTCTTCTTTAGTCATTGGGTTTTCATAAGCTTCTGATAATTCTTTAAACTTAGACATTGTCATTCACAATAAATTCGGTTCGGTTATAATCAAAATAAATTCGTTCGTACTGATCGTGAGTATTCGTTGTAACACAATACCGCAGGCAAATTGAATGCCAGACGACGCGATCGCTCGATCGATACGGCGCGGCGGCCAGCAGCCTGTGCGGGGGACGGTGGGCGGACTCAGACAGCATGGTCCCTATCCAACGCCACACAAGATAATCTACAACAAACTAAAAATTTTAGGGTACCGTACCTTTACTGGCTGCGGACCATGGGATCCAGGTTTTGAATCCCAGGAAGGGTTTTTTTTCTGTACATAGTATAATATTAGTTATTAGGAAAATTAGAACAGCTTGTATACGTGGCTTAGAGGTGACATGGGTCTTTAGTTCATCAGCATGGTTTTGTCACCTTTTTTGAAAAACAGAACCACGGTACCTCTGCCTCTCGCCTCAGACGTTGTACCCTCTTTGATGACGCAGTTGAAGATACTCACTGGCTCTCACAGGACTGGAGTCCCGCCCGCTTTAAGGAGCTCTGTCGTTGATCCGTCAGCACCAATTGCCTCGTTGTTCTTTACCTGCTTGAGAGCCGCCCTAGTCTCACACTGGTCGACATCTGGGATGTCCTCATTGTAGTGGTGCGTTAATTTGGCTCGATGGTCAGCTTCACTTTGTCCCGCTGGTTTCGCCGTCCGCTAGGAGTATAAGTGCCCGTAAAAATCCTCGACTTCCTCGAGAATTTCGAAGTCATGATTCTGCCACCCACAGTTCTTAATTTTGTTAGATGGGACCTCTCTAATTAACACAATTACACAACAGAATAATGTAAGCTGTTCCTTATTTCCTTAATTAACGCAAAAAAGTAAAATATTTAGACATCGTTATTGATGATAAATCTATCTTTTCGATCTCATATAAACATGGTTACTTCTAGGATAAAAAACTAATATTCGTTATCAAAAATCTAACACATGTAGCGTTTCTTTCTTCTTTTACGCTTTAAAATCATTAAAAGTCGCCAAAAAATGCTCTTTTAAATATCCGAAGAGGAGAGAACTAACATTTTCCAAAACTTTTACAAGTTTTGCGATGTAAATAGTCAAACACAATTTATAGCTAATAGCATCGATGTTGTTAATCCTAAATACCGTTATACAAACGCTGCGAACCCTCGCCATAATAATTATTCATACCATTTCAACGAAACATACTTCGCGTTTGTAAATTATTTTTTAAGTCTACGTTATGCATTATTGATCAAGTTATTAAAACTGCACTGATAAAGAAAGGCCCTAGTAATAATAATGTGATAATAGAAGATTTGAGGGGTAAGCATGGAAATCACATAAACATTCCAGAAACAATACAATTAGAAATACGTAATCATATTAAATGTAAACCCACTAAGTCATTACTGTCGTAGTACTACATCAAAAAGTTATATTGACGGCGGGAGATCGTTGGCGGAATATTATCGTGACTATGTAAATAATTGCAAAACCCACTAAACCGTTTGGAAACTATTTTTGCTCAAAAAGTGGTGTATTACATTGCAGGGAAGTATAGCGTTCGGGATGTGGGCTATTACATAATAGTGCTCCTTTCCTGACTCGTGCGTCTCTTTTCCAACTGTCAAAATAATGTCTATTAAAAAGAAAAACCAACCATGAAGTTTTTACTAAAGAGATTTTGTGATTCATACAAATACGTATATTTCTAAAAAGAAGCTACTAATTTATTTCAATATCAGATTTAATGATTTAAATGATTGAATGAGTTAGGTTAGGTTTCATTTCATTTCATCTCATTAAATTTCATTTTCATTTCATATCAATAAAAAAAATATACTGAAGACTAAGCTGTATGGATAGTTCCCTTTGCCTACCAAAATGGATGAAGAAAAAAAAACTCTGCTTATATTCTACGGTTGGCGCCATTTTCCAGATATTTTCTTTGCGAGTTTAGTTGTTTGTTGCACAAAATGAGTCATTTCGACCCTATTTTTTTTTAATTAACACCACCGGAACTCAGTATAATTGCACAAAATGCTTCGGAGAACATTTACCGGAAAAGTCAAAAAGTCGTTACATATCTACATACGACGAATTTATTGCGTGGAGAGAAGAGAAAAAAGCAAATAGTTTTTCAGAAAATGTTATGTTGGCATACTTCTCCGAACTCTCAGCAAAATTAAAACCGTCTACGTTATGGTCGAGGTTTTCGATGATATAAAGTATGCTGAAACTAAGGAACAACGTGGATATAAGTGAATACCCAAAATTAAATGCTTTCTTAAAATGACAATCAGACGGTTTTACAAGTAAAAAGTCGAAAATATTAACATCCAATGAAGTGGAAAGGTTTTTGAACGAAACTCCCGATGATCGTTATTTAGCCACAAAGGTAATTTATTAATAAGTACTTATATTTTTCTTTAGTATTCAGTTTAAATCGCAAAATACAGTCAATACATTATTTAAAAAAATAGTAATCAAATACCTTTTTTTGTAGGTTGCTCTGATTTTTGGCGTTGTTGGAGCTTGCCGCAGAGAGGAGTTAGCCAATATTACTTTAAAAGATATTGAAGCCCATGGAAAAATGCTACTAATCAAGATTCCGAACACAAAAAATAAGATACCGAGAAGCTTTGTTGTTGAAGGAGATTTTCTTAGAATAGTGCAAAAATATATGAACAGCGGTCCCAAAAAGGAAAAACCGACCGTTTTTTTTCAAAATTACCAGAAAGGGAAGTGTACGGCTCAAGCAATCGGGATAAACCTTTATACTGAATACTGTATACTGTGAAACTGTATACTTTTTATTTGTCATCATTTTTCTTATTTTTTAATTTTATACTTTTTATATTTTTTTTTCTTCACCCCTAGCGATTATTGTTTATTGTTTTTTTTTTTAATATTATTATGATAACCCGTGGACAGTGTTGTGGGTTACATTATTAACAAAATGAAATACTGTTATACTAGTTTTAAGTTTTCATGATGTAACTGTTTGCTGTTCCTCTCAATAAAAATAAAAATTAAAAATAAACAAATTTGTTAATATGCCAACAGAAATAGCTACGTTTCTTGGTCTACCGGATGCTGAATATTATACTGGCCACAGCTTCAGGAGGACCTCTGCTACATTATTGGCAGATTCAGGAGCCAATTTTACGTCCTTAAAGCGACTAGGAGATTGGAAATCAGACAAAGTTGCAGAAAGATATATTGGTGATTCATTAAACAACAAACTAGAAACTGGGAAAAAAATCACACAATCCATTAATTTAAGGTCCAGTCCGTCTCCTTCACATGTTGAAGAGAACGTTCGTCCATCTACCTTCGTTGATAATGATAATTCATCAGATCCAATTCCATCAACTAGCAAACGCCATTGTATGACAAATATACATGAACAATCATACGAATTAATAATAGTTTGTCTCAAACAGTAGGTATATATGCAACCTAAAACTTCCCCAGTTAGTTTAAAAAACTACCAATTTCAATGTTCATGTGTACTATAACTTTTATAAGAAATAAATGATTAGTTAGTTGAGTTTATTGTGTTTTTATTATTTTATTAAATTGCTTCATTTTTTTGCAACTGTATTAAAAATAGTCGTTCAGTACACCTGCGGAACCGTCATTGCAACTTGTTCCGACTGTCAACCCTCGCCTTCGGCTGCGCCTCGGCTCGGGTAGACATTTGTCGGTACTCTTTGCAATGACAGCCTTTCCGCACTTGTAATGAAATATACTATAACCTATTACAGTATTTTTAACAATGAATTTAATATTGGCTTCCACTAACCAAAAAATATATATGCGAGACCTGTGTGGCTTTCAATAGCGCCATAGATGACGCAAAAGGAAATTTACGTGGTGGATATGACAAACTTCGTTCTGAAAAAGAACTTTCAAGGCGCGAAAAGGATGCAGACAAAAATGGACACGGTAACGTAATTGTGGCGGTATACGATTTGCAAGCCGTCATGCCTTGTCCCCGATGTGAGGTTTCTATCTTCTTCTAATTAACTAATTTAAACGTTTTGAATTTTACTATTAACAATTTATAAACTAAGCAAGTAGTATGTTATGCATGGCATGAAGGCGATGGCAACAGAGGTGTGAATGAAATTGCAACTTGTGTCTGTAAATACATAGAAAAACTCGCTAGCAATGCATCAGACCTGTTCCACGTTGTATTTTAAAGTGATCATTGCTGTGGAGAGCATACGTTACATACTTGAATGTATGCTATGACAAAATTTCCTTTAATTTTATCAATAACTCACAATTTTTTTTATAAAAGGGCTTAGCCAAAATGAGGGAGATACGGCCTCTTATTAAAAGAAAAATAAAGGCATTACTTAAATACCAAACGACAGTAAACAGACGCCAGTCAAAGGCAGAAACCAAATAGATGTCAAATTAATAAATATTTTACCCTCAAAGGATGTTATAAAAACCGCTTCGCATGTTTGCAAAGGGGTCCACTCAAAGCCACGATGCAATACAAACACGGCTGCACATAGACTGCCTGGATTAAATCCATGGACTTGATTACATTATGTCATGGCAGCCGAAATATTGACGGGCCCTTAGGCTGGCTGTTCATTTGAGCGGACTAAGTGAGGAAGCGAAATAATTGTGTGGCATGTCCCTGTCTAGTGAACGGTCGGACGTGAATCTATCGGGAATCTATATATTGTATAAGCTATATGGTGTTTGTCGGCTCACGTGGACGGACAGCCATTAGTTTTTGCGTCCCTGTCGTGAGGAAGTCTATATGTAGGCATTTATTTAAATCTCCACGTCCCCCTGCTACCAAAGTTCCAACCAGTATTGTTGGATTTTGATTTTATTTTTCCGTGACGACGTTTGGTTCCGCATGGCAGCTTTTAGCTAAAAATTGCGGCTGCTGCTGGGGATAATTAAGTTAAACATGTACCGTATGTCTTGTCCTCAAGACATACGGTACATGTTTAACACCAAAATATAGCAAGTAGCAATATCCGCAAAATGCTTTTATTAAAATTAAACTCATCAAGTCATTATCTTTGTCGTCTTAAAAGGAAGCGCGGTCACGAGTTCGTTGGCGTTCATAAATCTATATTTTATTTAATTAATAATAAGCCAAACAACCAAACAGGGACATGACGGTGGTAAATATATGATAAGATAATCATTTATTTCCTCAAACACGAGTACATTACATGCAACACGAATTTTCAGCATGCAAGAGATGTTAAAAGTAAAGTTAAAAACAGATCATCGCGTTTGCCTTAAACAAAGGCATGCAAATATCAATACAATAATGTTTAATGTCACTAGGAGTCATATTATTTAAAAATGTCATCTTGACAACTACAACTGAATATTATGTTGCCCTTTCCCTGAGCTATGAAGTTGTGATGTCATGTGAATGCACGCAGCGCGGACGCGTATTTATACATGCTTCATGATGCCAACACTTGCACGGGTGGGTGTTGGGTTAAAGAAGCTTTGGGCAGACAAATTGTCTGTAGGTACAAAAAATTCAAATTTCTAATTTTCCAATTTATTATTTATTTATTTATATCCTCACTTACAGCTATTTTTACAGGTATAACCCAATGCAATAGTGAAGCAAACTTAAAAACTTATTACATATAATGTTATCCTTGTGAATTCACTCAGTGTACACGCAAACACGTCTATCTCCTCTGCTACAAGGTTAAGGGTGCGAAGCGCCCGCGTCAGGGGCGCCTCATTTAACAGATTAGTGCGTCCACGAGGTATAGCCAGCAGCTGAGGCCGCCGTCGCCGCCAAACATATCTGTCGGGCACACTCAAACACACCAACCCTAATATGTCGGCGTTATGTATCTTGCCTCTAATTAATTTAAATAAATAAGAGACAAGTGCGAATTCACGCCTAACTCTCAGCTCATTGTAGCTGAGTTATATTGTCCATGCCTAATATAAACAAGGTTGGATACATAAACGGGTAAAAAGGATATACTCCATAGAGCCTCAAATATAAAAATCTAACAAATTTATTTTGTATTCGCTCCAACATGAGACTATAATTAGTCTCATGTGGGGCCCGGATGACTGCGTTGCATTCTAATTGGCTTCTCACCAAAGTGTTATTAATGCGATAACCGCCGTAATATTTGTGAAACCACGAACAGTACGCATAATAAACCCCAAATATCTGTTGGCCTTTTTACAGCACTTGACTATGTGATCACGAAACGCTAGCCCCGCGTTAAGACTAACTCCTAAGTCCCTAACCTCTGTAATCCTGATCATCGGCATCCCATCAATGCTGTAATCATGCACAATAGAACTACGTGCACGCGAGAAAGCGATGGTGACACATTTTTGGGCGTTGAATTGCAGAAGGTTTTCCTTGCTCCAAGTAACTACGCTATCTATGGCCTTCTGTAAGCGTTCACAGTCCTCATCACCCCTCACTGCCATGGATAACTTAAGGTCGCCTGCAAATAATAAACAATTTGCCTCCTTAACGACTTCGGGCAAATCGTTTACCATAATTATAAATTGCAGAGGTCCGAGGTTAGTCCCTTGGCTTACACCCGACCACGTAAAGTACGGCTCTGACGTGTGTCCCTCGTACTCTACGTATTGCTGCCTATCCCTCATGTAAAAAAATGAAAAAAAAATGAAGTAGGTATTTATTTATCAATAATCAGATTCGAAAAGAATTGATTGGACGGTGACTCTCAAACTAGGCATTTGCGACACACATAAAAACATGAGGTAAACATAAATTAAAATCAATCAAAAAACAACAACAACAACCTACTTAATATTATACTTCTTAAACGCAACACATCATCACACATATCTTTGAGACCGCTTATCCTTCTTCGCGTCAACACATCATCACATATTTCTTTGAGAACGCTTATCCTTCTTCGCGTCAACACAGCTCATTTGTTGTGTTAAAAAAATACCAGCTACATAGGCACATAACTTGTATTTACAATATTTTGTTTGCCCAAATGTTTCTTCAGCAGAACCCCGTACAAGTATTGGCACGAAGAAGCATTTGTAAATACGCAGCGCGGACAGTGAGGCGACTAAATTAGCGATAGACTAATTCGGTTTAACGTAATTTGCGATGTTTACAGAAGCAGTGCCGCATGCCGTACAGGATGCAGGGGGGGGATGCAGGGGTGCAGGGTGCGGGCATTATAGATGGATAGACGCATGTCGTGATGTTTGACATTCTGTGAACTGGACGCAAGATAAGCTTTTTTGTGCCAATATTGTTTTATTTGTTATTTGTTAGTATTCGTTTTACTAGTTTTCTTTGTTAATTTTGTGTTTTATTTAATAATCTTCCTGGCTTACGGTAAATCTTGTCTGTTTTTATTGAAATTTAACTGTACAATAACTTAGATTTATGTCTGTAATGTTGTACATGTTTTTAACAATAAATAAATAATTACCAATGTGCCCAAAAAATCATCGTTAATTTAATAAAGTTTTCGTTTTTATTGTTCCGGTATGTTCGGAGTGCATTATTTTCATTTAAAGTGTATAACGGGCCTTTGCGAGTTGGCTTCAGCCCCTCGTACGCCTTCCAAAAAGCCCGAGCTAAATCCAAGAAAGAAAGAATAACGTTTATTTGGACACAGTTCGTGAAACACAGAATACAAATAACAAAATAAAAAGTGAAAATAACGGTTTAACAACAATAGTGTGTGTAAAATAATAATAATAATATAAAACTCATAAAAATGAAATGCTGTTCGGTGGTAAGTGCATCACTTGAGAACGACTGGACCGATTAGGCTAATTTTTGTTTTAAAATGTTCGTAATAGTCCGAATTAAACAGGTATTTGAAAATAAAATTGGAAAATTTTAAAATTTGGGAAAAACTGAACGTTCTATTTTAAGGAAAAAGGACGTAGTCTGTCCTAAAAAAAAAAAGTATGTGTGTACAGTCACGAGCACTAATATGTATATACTTAGCAACTTCTAAACGTGATTTTCTCCTACTGTATTGATTGCAATTTTATGTTGTTACGAACATAGTATTTTGGGACCTATACTGTTATGAAATAGGTCTTATTTCAAAGTTGCATTCAATATTTCACGAGAAATTCGCTTTTAAATTTTGCTAAGTGTTTACTTATTAGTGCTCGTGACTTTACAGCTAGTAATAATAATAATAATCATTTATTTCCGAGAAATAATAATGCAATATGTTAGTAATTTAACAAATAAATAATAAAGCACACTTAACTGTTCACATATAGAAACATACATAAGAACATAAGATACACATACATACATTAACATATCGAACACAGACAATTCCAATCATTTGTAACTTAATATAACTATCTGTACCATGATTTACCTATACATGACCTATACAGTATGTAATCAAACTGCTGCTATGTGAGTTGTAACAGGAACCTTGTGGAAATCTGTTGTTATGGTTGAGGAAGACTATCGGCTCGTGATTCAGTTTTATACTAGTACGAGGGGATAGGGCGAACCAAACCAAACCACAACAAAACCAAACCATCTTTTCATTGTGCCATTTCACCTACAGCGATCTGTCTATTTTGTGTTTTTTATTGAATTACTCTGTATGGTGGTCTCAAATTTGTGAATAAATAAATAAATAATTTACACAAATAACGTAAACCCTTGTGTTAGTAGTACATCCGTTTGGCAATTAATAAGAATGTCCGTCATTATTAATCAATAATAGAACACAATATAGAACATTACTTCAAGGCACAGTTTGATAGAAGTACAGTCACGAGCACCAATATGTATACACTTAGCAACTTCTAAATTTGATTTTCTCCTGCTCTATTGATTGTAATTTTATGTTGTTACAAACATAGTATTTTAGGACCTTTACTGTTATGAAATAGGTCTTATTTCAAAGTTGCAAACAATACTCCGCGAGAAATTCGCTTTAAAATTTTGCTAAGTGTATATTTATTAGTGCTCGTGACTGTACTCATCAGTGTCTTGAGTATTAGACCTTCTCCCCTGTCGGGAACAGTGCCCGGCTTAAGGTGCTACCGCGTTAGGGAGGCGACACGCGCACGTATGATCCCGTAAAATCTGTCTATACGCGCCTCAGCGAACATCCCTGATGCGCTACGGTGTCATGGTAACCCTGCGCTGTAAGCCCTCTTTGCGTGTAGTCAACCATAGTCTGCAGGTATAAAAGTTTGGCAGTATCCCCTAAACAGAGTACTATCTACACCCCTCGAACGCTTTGTACACCTACGGATTACAGATCTATTATAGTTTCACTAATTATTTTACAACGCATTCTACTAAAATGAATTTTATTTTAAACAATTATGGTTCAAAATAGAATGATTCACAAGTATCCGAGTAATTTAAGCCGTTAGGGCATGCGTACATAATCGAACAGAGACCTAACTTCATTGCAGTCATGTTTATTCTCATAAGCTTGATTTCTGGGACATTTGTCAGAACATCTGCGAGCATTTAATTTTAAAGACATGGCGCTGACCCGTCAAGTCAGACTACCAAGCTATGAAAATGGTCGTGCGGAAACCGGAACAAAACACTCTCAATTCAAATTCGTGGATAGTTCATCGAAAAAAAAAACGTTTTGACTTGGTCTTCTCACACCAATTATACAAAAACATAAAATAACTTGCACTGGTGTTGCAGAATACAAGACTCATGTAATAGGGGGCGAGCCTGTTGCCATCAACCGGCCACTAGTCCAGACTCATGTAATAGGGGGCGAGCCTGTTGCCATCAACCGGCCACTAGTAAAGACTCATGGAATAGGGGGCGAGCCTGTTGCCATCAACCGGCCACTAGTCCAGACTCATGTAATAGGGGGCGAGCCTGTTGCCATCAACCGGCCACTAGTCCAGACTCATGTAATAGGGGGCGAGCCTGTTGCCATCAACCGGCCACTAGTCCAGACTCATGTAATAGGGGGCGAGCCTGTTGCCATCAACCGGCCACTAGTCCAGACTCCGGGCTGCTACTGAGAAACTCCAGATGGAAAACCTGATACCAAAAGCTTAGTCTCTGTTCATAAACTATTCCTGTGGCAATATCTCATAAAACAGACCCCATTCAAAATGTAATAGCATGGGATGCATTAATTGATGGGCACACGTTATTATTTTTTTAGCCGGTTGCAATTTGAGCTCACCCCGTTGGTATTGACTTGTCGAAGCCAGCGCGTTATTAAAATGTTCCTTTTATGTAACATACTCGTACGTCTGTTGTTGGGGTGGAGTAATATTTTCTGATTGGATGGAAATATGAGCATTTCAGTTTTGTTTGTGATTTATGTTTCTAGTTAATGGTTAGGTATGTCGCGTTGGTCGGAACGGGTACCTACTTTGTGTTGGTTTAGGTTTATGAAGATGCAAAGATTAGAATGGTTCTCTTCCACAAAGGCGCCTTAAAAATGTGAATATAACGACATTGACAAATCATTTGTGGGAGACTAGTATTTGTACTCGAAAAACTTGTTTGCCGGACCCAAACCTGGACCCAAAAAGAAAGAAACTAAATCTCGATGAAAATCAAAAATCTTCAATTAAGTTTTTTTTTTTCAATACTCAATAATTTATTGCATTCCATAATGCGTACATGTTGCGTTGGTGTGTTAAAACATCGAATCAATTATGGACCCTGTCGGGCACAGCAGATACTTATAATGTTTAATAGGAGAGAGGATGAAGGCGCTTTTTGTTAAGAAAAAGATTAAATATTAAATAAAAATAGTATCATTTGCAAAATTAAATGCACGTTTGGCAGACGATTCGCGGACGGTATGTAAAAATGGTTTTTATTGTTTATGAAATTTATCTCTAATGTATTCGTCAATGGTGTAGTAGCTTTTGATTATTAGAAATTGTTTCAATTTATTGATAAAAGTATTATTGTTATTTATATTTTTGATGCATTCCGGTAACTTATTATATATTTTAATGGACATAACAAATGTACTAGAAGAGTGCATTTTTATGCGTGAAGTGGGTATGTTTAATCTGCTTTCATGTCTGAGTGATATTTTAGTTTGAATATCTTCTCTTTTCGTATAGAATTGTGGATATTTTCGTACAAATTTACAAATTTCAAATATGTAGAGGCAGGACAGGGTTAATAATTTTAGGTCTTTAAAGTGTGGTTTACAGGAATCTGTATCTTTTATTTTTTCTGTAGAGTGAATAACGTGGGCGCCTCTGTACTATTTCCCCATAAGACAACGACTTTTTGAGATTTCGACGCCCTAAACCAATAAGTCGGTAATCGTAGTAAATTATTTCAGTAATATACACTTACGCCATTATTGCAGTAAATATGTTACAAATGTTGATACGCAACATTACGATACGGACTTTTCCAACGTTATTAGACGATAGGTAGATTCTTTTTACGGTGTTATTGTGGTTATTTTAAATTGACACAGTAACGCTATTGTTGCAAAGTATTGTTGTAGGCGAAAACTGAGACCAGACGTGTTCAAATTTGATGCGTATTTCACATATATTTACTAATCAATATCTGGTCCAATTTATTGAGCAGACCAATATTATTCTTTAACACACTTTGCGAAAGTTAGTGGCCAGCCCTTTGTTTTGAACGAATTGGCATTTAATGGTTTTTATATTAAAGCCATCTCTAACAAGTTAGGTAAGGATATTGCCACCAAAAAATACCAACAATGATCCAGTTAAAATAACAGAAATGAAAGTCATTATAGTATCAGTAGAAAATAAAAACATTTTTTTTTATAAAACATCTAATTTTGATACTGATTTCAGAGAGATAAAATTGTTTTCGGCAAATCGTCGAAGCAAACCCGTTTTAGAAAATATTGTTCTTGAACAGCTTTACAGTGAGAAAATTAAAATACCGGAACAAAAAAATGGCTTTATAAATATATTTGACATAAATCTTATTCCTCAGTATTATAGGTATATAAGCTTTTATGAAAACTTTAAATTGTTTTTTTATTTATATAAAACATTGTTGACTGGATGGTTTCAAAACTGATAACTTGTTTATGATTGTTTTTAATTTTATTTAGAATTACTTTTTTATGTTTTATAAGTCTGATTTTCTCGTATAAGTATAAGATTTTGTTGATATTACCTTTTTTTTTTTTTTTTTTTTTTTTTTTTTTTTTTTTTTTTTTTTGTGGGTGGGAAATCATCAAATAACTTCTCCCGCTCTGGGCAGAGCAGGAGGGCGTGTCAGACTCTTACTGACTAAAACCCACCCGTGTTCCTTCAGTTGCCTGTGCCAGGGGCCACGGTAACCCTCTTGGACTTTTCCGCAACCCTAGCAGGCATCGGTCCTAGCAAACCCCGTCATTGGTGCTGACATCTCTTTGAGGCGCGCGTGGAACACAACGCGCCGTCGACCCGGGCCTGGTCCTTATGGAACGGCGAGCTGCCCATTGCTCGCCGTTCGCAAGCCCGCGCCTACGGTGGCCGGGAATCGGCCTGCGATTCCCGACGCCCAGGGCGTCTCCTGCGGCGGCTAGGGGCGTGAGGGCGCAAACTTTGCCTCTCCCTCACGCGTTCCGCCTCCTCCTTCGCGAACATTACTGCTTCGCAGAAGGAGGTGACGGCTTCCCAAGCCCTCTCGCTCCGTACTATGGCCTGGACCAAGGCCGGACGCGAGAGATCGCCACCGCCAATCGCCTCCACGAGGACACGGCGGTGCTCCGCCCAAGCCGGGCAGACCTCCACCGTATGCTCCACCGTGTCCTCCGGGCGATCCACATAATGGTGACACCCGGGCGTTTCCTCCCGCCTTATCCGGAACAGGAACCTCCCGAAACAACCGTGTCCGGTGAGGACCTGCGTCAGGCGGAAGGTGAGGACGCCGTGGCGCCTCTCTAGCCACTCCTCAAAGAGGGGACTTATCGCCGCAATTGTGGCGTGCCCAGCGCTGGGTTGCGATAATCGCACTCTCCATGCCGCCCTGAGATCCCGCCGGAGCTCTGTCCGCTGTACCGTGATTTCTCGCGGCAGCGGAGCTACGCCCCGGCGTTTCGCCTCCTCGCGCCACTCCCAAACGTGCGCGAGGACTTTTGCCTCCAGATCCCATGGCGGTAATCCGGCAAGGAGGCTCGCCGCCTCACCGGAGACCGTACGGTATCCCCGGACCAGCCGGATGGCCATGACCCTTTGGGGCGCGTTCAACCAGCGGGCTGGCCGCCGCCTCAAGGAACGCGCCCATACCGGTGCCCCGTAAAGGGCCATGGACCGCACGACCCCCGCGTAGAGCCTCCGGCAGGAGGCGTTTGGCCCCCCTAGATTGGGAGATAGAATTAAAAAGAGAGATAAAATTGTTTTCGGCAAATCGTCGAAGCAAACCCGTTTTAGAAAATATTGTTCTTGAACAGCTTTACAGTGAGAAAATTAAAATACCGGAACAAAAAAATGGCTTTATAAATATATTTGACATAAATCTTATTCCTCAGTATTATAGGTATATAAGCTTTTATGAAAACTTTAAATTGTTTTTTTATTTATATAAAACATTGTTGACGTTGACTGGATGGTTTCAAAACTGATAACTTGTTTATGATTGTTTTTAATTTTATTTAGAATTACTTTTTTATGTTTTATAAGTCTGATTTTCTCGTATAAGTATAAGATTTTGTTGATATTACCTAAGATTGCATTATCAAAAATCGTAAATAAAATATTAATAAAAAAATCATAATTAAGATTAAAGATCCTAGCCGATTAAAACTGAGCCTAAGTGATTAAAGTAAAGTGAGGTTGTTGCAATTTTGCTATAATTTCATTATAAACAAAGTTCAATATACACCGCACCAAAACTGATATAAATTAGTACAAAGCCAATGACGGCCTTTAGTGTTCAAGTGTAACTGGTGATTTAAATTGGTTTAAAATAATAAGCACAGCTAAAAATCAGATTGTAGAACTATTTTCTATGTGATTTATTAAAATAAATAAAAAATTAAATAAGAAAATTCTGTTTTATTTTTAAAACTTATCCCTAATATTTGTGGAACATGATAGTATTGTGAATTTTCTTTAAACTTAACTAAATGAATAAAAAAATCCCAAAAAAGTTGGATACCATAGCTATAAAAACATTATGTATCTATAAGTACATTATATATAGTAAACCCGTCGAGTTTGGGCTCATACGATTCGGTTTGACGAGACCAATATATTGGGCTTAGTAACGAGGGTACTCAATACTCAATTTCTTTATTGCGTTCCAAAATGTACATATTTAAGTTTACATTAGCTGGTAGGTTGTAATAACGACACAATTTTGGACCCTGTCGGGCACAGCATAGAATAATTATGGGAGAGAGGAGGAAGAGCAGTGAGTGTTTACTTCTAATACAAAAAAAAAATATTGCACATTACGTTATTATTACTCATAAAGGTAAATCTTCTAGGTATTTATATATTATAATATAAGTTGGTATACACATTAATATAGACTATTGCGGGGTTTAATTGCAAGTATTTTATTATAATATCAATATTTTACTAATTTGGTTATTATTATAATAAATAATTATTTTATGTACATATTTATAATTTGTCATTTAAGTATTCATTTACACTATAATAGGTTTTATTTATTAGGAATGTTTTTAATTTATTTAAGAAAATGTTATATTTA
Source organism: Brachylomia viminalis (assembly GCA_937001585.2). NCBI lineage: Eukaryota > Metazoa > Arthropoda > Insecta > Lepidoptera > Noctuidae > Brachylomia > Brachylomia viminalis. The sequence continues at coordinate 36,618,719 of OW443293.2, forward strand.
TCTATATTTTTAATGGATTCTGGCAGCTTATTGTATAATTTTATAGACATAACGTAGGCACTGTCAGAGTGCATTTTTAGTCGTGACGTTGGTAGATTGAGCCTATTTTTGTGCCTAAGTGTTATTTTTTTTGTATATCTTCCCTTTTGGTGTAGAAGTCTAGGTATTTATTTATTTATTTATTTTATTTGGTTCACCAACGATTGTTTGCACGGGTTGTATGCTAAAAAGTAACATGCAGAAATATAAATGCAACAGTGCAACAATCACTTATAGGTAAACTCCGCATGCATAAAGGAGTTGTACAATTTTATAATATTAATCTAATTTAAAAAACGAAAAATACTAATCTAAAGGACTAAATAATATAACAACTTATGAAACTAATAACATTTAAATATATTTACGTACGAATTTGCAAATTTCGAAAATATAGGGGGAGGGTAGGGGAAGAATTTTCATTTCTTGAAAGTGGGGCTTACAACTGTCGGTTTCTTCAATATTAACTATGATTCTGAGTAGTTTTTTCTGTAAAGTGAATAGTGTGGGCGCGTCGGTACTGTTGCCCCATAAAACGACACCATATTTAAGCCATGCGTAGGCATATGCGTAGTACGTTACCAGAGCAGTTTTAAGGTCTGTAGTTTTTTTGATCTCACGGAGGGCGTACGAAAATTTTGAAAGCCTAGCTTTTATTTTTTTAATATGTGACTTCCAATTTATATTTGTGTCAATGTCTAGGCCTAATAGGGAGAATTTATTAACTACTTCTAATTTAATGTTGTTAAAAGTAAAGTTGATATTAATTGGTATTTTTTGTCGGGGGTGGAAGGTTATTAATTTAGTCTTGTTAAAATTGATTTCTAAATTGTGTTCAGACATCCAATTTATTGTAGAGTTAAGTATGGAATTTAATTTGTCATTAATATTAGTGTTGTCTTCACATGAGGTTAAAATCGATACGTCGTCCGCGAATAGTACACAGGACTCATTTATGTTATTAAGGAGATCGTTTACATAAACAAGGAACAAGAAACAACCTATTACGCTGCCTTGCGGGATTGAAGCGGTGATTAATTTACTGTCTGATCTAACTAATTCAATTTCATTATTGTGATGGTTGTAATCTTCTATTTCTACAATTTGTTCTCTATTTTTTAAATAGGATACGAACCAGTCATAACATTTGCCGCGTAGTCCTATATTGTATAATTTATTTAATAATATTTGAAATTGTACTTTGTCATGTCCAAAAGTAATCCTATAGCGTATTGTTTATTATTAATAATGTCAAGAGCTTTTTGAATATATTTAGGTATATACAGCTAAGGTTGTGGATCGATTTTTGCGGAAACCATTCTGGCAGTCGTTAAATATTTGATATTTTTCGCAAAACTCATAAACTCGGTTGCACATCCCTGTTTCAAATATTTTTGAAGCTGATGATGGCGCCAGGAAGTTGATAGTGGAATTCTTCAGTGGCTACTAGTAAACTCCTCGAGTTTGGGGTCACGTGATTTGTTTTAATGAGAACGTGCGTATTAAAAACCTGCTTATAGTTTGTTTTTTTTTTACTTCATTTTTTTTTAAACGGTCGTCCCCTTTAAACATTAACTGGAATATACGGACATTAACCAAGCGAGGTCGCTCTTATAACTAAAAATAAAAAACGTTGTGTTCCACGCGCGCCTCAAAGAGATGTCAGCAACAATGACGGGGTCCGTTAGGGTTGCCTGCCAGGGTTGCGGGAAAGTCTGAACGGGTGTCCGTGGCCCCTGGCACAGACAACCGAAGTCTGAACGGGTGTCCGTGGCCCCTGGCACAGACAACCGAAGTCTGAACGGGTGTCCGTGGCCCCTGGCACAGACAACCGAAGTCTGAACGGGTGTCCGTGGCCCCTGGCACAGACAACCGAAGTCTGAACGGGTGTCCGTGGCCCCTGGCACAGACAACCGAAGTCTGAACGGGTGTCCGTGGCCCCTGGCACAGACAACCGAAGTCTGAACGGGTGTCCGTGGCCCCTGGCACAGACAACCGAAGTCTGAACGGGTGTCCGTGGCCCCTGGCACAGACAACCGAAGTCTGAACGGGTGTCCGTGGCCCCTGGCACAGACAACCGAAGTCTGAACGGGTGTCCGTGGCCCCTGGCACAGACAACCGAAGTCTGAACGGGTGTCCGTGGCCCCTGGCACAGACAACCGAAGTCTGAACGGGTGTCCGTGGCCCCTGGCACAGACAACCGAAGTCTGAACGGGTGTCCGTGGCCCCTGGCACAGACAACCGAAGTCTGAACGGGTGTCCGTGGCCCCTGGCACAGACAACCGAAGTCTGAACGGGTGTCCGTGGCCCCTGGCACAGACAACCGAAGTCTGAACGGGTGTCCGTGGCCCCTGGCACAGACAACCGAAGTCTGAACGGGTGTCCGTGGCCCCTGGCACAGACAACCGAAGTCTGAACGGGTGTCCGTGGCCCCTGGCACAGACAACCGAAGTCTGAACGGGTGTCCGTGGCCCCTGGCACAGACAACCGAAGTCTGAACGGGTGTCCGTGGCCCCTGGCACAGACAACCGAAGTCTGAACGGGTGTCCGTGGCCCCTGGCACAGACAACCGAAGTCTGAACGGGTGTCCGTGGCCCCTGGCACAGACAACCGAAGTCTGAACGGGTGTCCGTGGCCCCTGGCACAGACAACCGAAGGAACACGGGTGGGTTTTAGTCAGTAATAGTCTGACACGCCCTCTCGCTCCGCCGCGCCGCGCCGAGAGCGGGAGAAGTTATTTGATGATTTCCCAACCCAAAAAAAAAAGGCGTCTGGCGGAGCCGCCGCCGCTGCGTTGGATCGATATACCAGTTCCATGATTCATTTTAATAGCGTGATTGTGCGATAATGAACTTTATGTAATTGAATATAAGATTTTAATGCTTGACAGTATTGTATTGAGCATCGCACGTAATAACTAATTTCAAGAACAACATTAAAGTTCATTTGGTCTAGTGGCTTAATGTGTCTTGGTTGGATAGTTTAGTTAGCTGTTTTACAAAACAGTTTCTTTATGTAAAACAGCTGAACGTCGTTCAGCGTTATTGTCGATGTCAGTCGTTCTTGAATTGCAAATTCGTGCAAATTGCAATACGTGTAACAAAACTGCTATCTACGCTTAGACGTAATGCAAAATGACTTATCTGCAGTCACAATGAGTGCTAGGTGTAGCTTCTAATGCCGAATCGGTCGCAGTAACTAAACCAATGCACCCTGACCAATTGGTTTAGGTTAGGATAAAACTGACACCAGCGGCCTGTAAGCCGAGCGAGTGAAGCGAGCGGTGCTGCGGTAGCGGCCGGCGACCGCTACTTCCAAGTTAGTCGCAGTAACTAAACCAATGCACCCTGACCAATTGGTTTAGGTTAGGATAAAACTGACACCAGCGGCCTGTAAGCCGAGCGAGTGAAGCGAGCGGTGCTGCGGTAGCGGCCGGCGACCGCTACTTCCAAGTTAGTCGCAGTAACTAAACCAATGCACCCTGACCAATTGGTTTAGGTTAGGATAAAACTGACACCAGCGGCCTGTAAGCCGAGCGAGTGAAGCGAGCGGTGCTGCGGTAGCGGCCGGCGAGCGCTACTTCCAAGTTAGTCGCAGTAACTAAACCAATGCACCCTGACCAATTGGTTTAGGTTAGGATAAAACTGACACCAGCCGCCTGTAAGCCGAGCGAGTGAAGCGAGCGGTGCTGCGGTAGCGGCCGGCGAGCGCTACTTCCAAGTTAGTCGCAGTAACTAAACCAATGCACCCTGACCAATTGGTTTAGGTTAGGATAAAACTGACACCAGCCGCCTGTAAGCCGAGCGAGTGAAGCGAGCGGTGCTGCGGTAGCGGCCGGCGATCGCTACTTCCAAGTTAGTCGCAGTAACTAAACCAATGCACCCTGACCAATTGGTTTAGGTTAGGATAAAACTGACACCAGCCGCCTGTAAGCCGAGCGAGTGAAGCGAGCGGTGCTGCGGTAGCGGCCGGCGATCGCTACTTCCAAGTTAGTCGCAGTAACTAAACCAATGCACCCTGACCAATTGGTTTAGGTTAGGATAAAACTGACACCAGCCGCCTGTAAGCCGAGCGAGTGAAGCGAGCGGTGCTGCGGTAGCGGCCGGCGACCGCTACTTCCAAGTTAGTCGCAGTAACTAAACCAATGCACCCTGACCAATTGGTTTAGGTTAGGATAAAACTGACACCAGCCGCCTGTAAGCCGAGCGAGTGAAGCGAGCGGTGCTGCGGTAGCGGCCGGCGACCGCTACTTCCAAGTTAGTCGCAGTAACTAAACCAATGCACCCTGACCAATTGGTTTAGGTTAGGATAAAACTGACACCAGCCGCCTGTAAGCCGAGCGAGTGAAGCGAGCGGTGCTGCGGTAGCGGCCGGCGATCGCTACTTCCAAGTTAGTCGCAGTAACTAAACCAATGCACCCTGACCAATTGGTTTAGGTTAGGATAAAACTGACACCAGCCGCCTGTAAGCCGAGCGAGTGAAGCGAGCGGTGCTGCGGTAGCGGCCGGCGACCGCTACTTCCAAGTTAGTCGCAGTAACTAAACCAATGCACCCTGACCAATTGGTTTAGGTTAGGATAAAACTGACACCAGCCGCCTGTAAGCCGAGCGAGTGAAGCGAGCGGTGCTGCGGTAGCGGCCGGCGATCGCTACTTCCAAGTTAGTCGCAGTAACTAAACCAATGCACCCTGACCAATTGGTTTGGGTACTTCGTCGATTCACACCACGCGCGATTCGGACCATGGTGTGAATCGCACAAGAATCATTTTTGAATTGCATGATTCACATCGTGGTGTGAATCGACGAATCCCAAAAAAGTCTTTCGGCGATTCACACCATGGTGTGAAAAGACGAAAGACATTTTGCGAATTCGTCGATTCGCACCATTATAAAAAAGTTATAAAAGTAATTACTTTTTGGTACTGACTGGTACAAAACGGTTATTGAAACAAATTATTTATAGGGATATAATATTTATTATGCTAACATAAGAAATTAAACATAGCATAAGTTTTTACAAGTATGTTAGATTATTCATATTATGTAGGTCAGTTATTCCTATGCTTATGATTAATTTAAAAATCACATGTTGTTCAACTTGAATAAAGATATTTAGGTATGTACAGTTTTAACTGTAAATATAAATCACAATATTGGTCAACATTAATAAAGATCTAGGTATTTATAAAAAAATAAAAAACAACTATAAATAAAATCACAAATACAGACTGAAAGATTACCCTGTTACTTATTACTAATTACAAAAAATACTTGTCATCAACATCTTTAATATAAAATATTCACCTTAATAATAATTAAATCACATGTTGCACATTTTGACTTACGATTTATTTGTCAGTAAAAAAAAAGACTAAGTAATACCTACTTTATTACTATAAGTAATTTTAGTTACTACTTATATAACGAGATATATCCAATGACTAAAATTGCTTGTCGTCTTCTTACCTTACTAATTAAGAGTGTACAATAGTACATAGTTTTACTATATCTAAAAAAAAACAGATTGAATAGATTACCCTTTTCTTTGTAATTGGAATCACAGATTTGTTTGGTTATATGGCTGTAATTAATAAAATAATATAAATTAAGTTAACGTTACTTATAAACAAGATTATTGTTAATTATATAATGATGAGCTACCAAAAAATAAATCAGCATAATACGAAAATTAGATTTTTTTCAAAATCTCAACTTCTCCAAGCAATGGCCAATACTTATTTGGTTAGTCAATAACTCATCTATAGTGTTATTAATTTTTTCATTAACTTGCACGCTTACTAGTTTTCTTTTTGAAATTTTAACGTCACCCGGTAAATTTATTTTATTATAATAAAAGTGTGCGTCTTTGTCTACTCCATGAAGAAATTGGGCAATATTTGGTTTTGATGGAATAATTTTTTTAATTCTAGCATTCCACGATTCAACCATGTTATTTGTTTTATGACTTTCATTGTAAGTACTCCACGTATTTGATAGAACTGAGTGTTGGAGCCATGTTTGGACAAAATAATCATTAAAAAGCGTAACTTCTGCGGTATTGGGACTTTCTCCCATAACATACAGCCAGCCATCATCCAATAAGTTTTGTGGCAAATGTGTCATAGCTGCGCATAGGCTTACATGGATCCTGCCCAGTTTAGATTTGGTTACTCCAAGCTTCTTAGCTTTACGCCATAAGCAGCGGATGAAATGAAAATAACAGCCAACTATTTTCACATCTGGAAACAACACTTTCAGTGCCAACATTGCACTTACTTCAAAGTCCATTGATATATGTGTGGGCTCCCATTCTTGAACTCGGCTTTTAATAATTTGGAACATAATCTCATAAGTTTCTTCTTTTCTATCTGGAAGCAAAGCATATAGCACAGGAACCACATTGACGTATTCTTCATTGCTCCCTATATCCGCATGAATAGTGTATACTTGATGAAAGCACTTGACGCAAATCTTAAATGTGCCATCGATAAAAAAATGTTTCGACTCCTTTAAATATTTTGTCATTTCGGTCTTTCCAAAAATTATGATGCGCTTGTTTTTGTATGCGTAATCGGCGAACAACAGATGATCGTATTTTTTTGGCACTTCAAGATGTGTGGCTTTATTGAAGATAAGTTTATTAGCGCCTATAGCTTTATTTCTTTGATTGTACAGTTTATTCTTTACGTTATTGAATTGAGGTAACGGTTTCGTTAGATTAATTCCTTTATCTGTAAGTACATCTATTGAATCTTGAAAAATTTGTGTGACTGGCTTATTGATATTGTTTTTAACAGTTTCGGTACATATGTGCATCTGCTGGTCTATTTCAATCGCTGTTTGATTCTTAGGAGCATGGTTATGATTAGTTTCACATAATATTGCAAATGGAGACGGGTGCATTTTGAATATTGCATTGCATTTGCTATCTTTTTTGGTGCACCTCCAGACCTCAGAACCATCTTTGTTTATACGTTTCCAAATATAATTGTATCCATTTCGACACAGCATACGACGACCTCTCTAGGTTATTTGAAACTCCATATTTTCAAGAGCATGTGAAGTTGACGCATCTTCAGACATTTTTACACCGAGCCTGTTCAAAAATAAGGAAATTGGATTTTAATATCTAAATATAATTAACATTGTAAAATACTTTACTTGCTTAAAAAATATCGATTTAGTTATATTAACTATCTAAAAATTTATTTACAAAAGTTTTATATTAAAAGCATGCAGATAACACTCTCCTTTCTTATTATTTTACTTATTTACATTTCATAAAGCTTTAGATAGGTATTGAGATTAAATAAAATCCAATTCTATGATTACAAACACCACAAGCAATGACTAAACAAAATATTATAATATAGTATACTAAATTATTACACACTTTGGCATTATGGTGCAATACTTATTGAAATCAGTACCTACACACTAAAGTAAAATGGCGGACAGTCCGCCATTTTGTTTTACGCTATTTTAAAATATTGTATTCAATTTCATCCATAAACAATTAATCCAAGATTAATTGTAAACCAGATTTTGAAGTGCTAAAGCTAATAATGCAGATGCACTGTTAACATTGACCAATATAAAAATTAATTAAGTATTATAGAATAAAAATAGCAATAGGTATCTACCAAGTAATGAAGAAGACAACTTTAAATATTATGTTTAACATTAATTAATTAATTTTGTGCCTGAGATAATTATAAATTTTTTAATTTTAACAACATATTGAAAACTGTACTTACCAAAATTATATTTCACTCAAAATATGACAGTCACTTCACATGTACCTACAACACTACTCTCAGGATAGAAATGATGCAATTACGTTTAAAATTAGTGCATTGTGGTAGTTCAGAAATTTTCCATTGTTTACAAAAGGGTTGTTTTTTACCTGAGAATATTGGCGCGTACCTACGCCGCGCACTGTTTAGGCGCACGTTACTGAATTTTTAAATAAAATTGATATACAATGTTAAGCTGATATTATAATATCAGATTGCATGTTTTATCATTTTAATTATTAAAAAAAACCCCGCAGGAGTAGTAGATAGTATTATTATAGTAGCCACAGAACTCCTAAAGTGGTGGCACTGGTTCACTCATAATAGGTACTTACTTAATATTTTTAATAGTATTTCGCTAAGCACTTGTGTGCTTGCTTGTTAATTAATAAGAAAGAACCGTTGGTATGAATCGGCGAATTGAAAAAGTGTCCTTCGGCGATTCACACCATGGTGTGGATCACCGAATGACTTTTTTGGGATTTCTCGATTCACACCATGGTGTGAATCATGCAATTCAAAAATGGTTCTTGTGCGATTCACACCATGGTCCGAATCGCGCGTGGTGTGAATCGGCGAAGTACCCATTGGTTTAGGTTAGGATAAAACTGACACCAGCCGCCTGTAAGCCGAGCGAGTGAAGCGAGCGGTGCTGCGGTAGCGGCCGGCGAGCGCTACTTCCAAGTTAGTCGCAGTAACTAAACCAATGCACCCTGACCAATTGGTTTAGGTTAGGATAAAACTGACACCAGCCGCCTGTAAGCCGAGCGAGTGAAGCGAGCGGTGCTGCGGTAGCGGCCGGCGATCGCTACTTCCAAGTTAGTCGCAGTAACTAAACCAATGCACCCTGACCAATTGGTTTAGGTTAGGATAAAACTGACACCAGCCGCCTGTAAGCCGAGCGAGTGAAGCGAGCGGTGCTGCGGTAGCGGCCGGCGACCGCTACTTCCAAGTTAGTCGCAGTAACTAAACCAATGCACCCTGACCAATTGGTTTAGGTTAGGATAAAACTGACACCAGCCGCCTGTAAGCCGAGCGAGTGAAGCGAGCGGTGCCGCGGCAGCGGCGATCGCTACTTCCAAGTTAGTCGCAGTAACTAAACCAATGCACCCTGACCAATTGGTTTAGGTTAGGATAAAACTGACACCAGCCGCCTGTAAGCCGAGCGAGTGAAGCGAGCGGTGCTGCGGTAGCGGCCGGCGATCGCTACTTCCAAGTTAGTCGCAGTAACTAAACCAATGCACCCTGACCAATTGGTTTAGGTTAGGATAAAACTGACACCAGCCGCCTGTAAGCCGAGCGAGTGAAGCGAGCGGTGCTGCGGTAGCGGCCGGCGAGCGCTACTTCCAAGTTAGTCGCAGTAACTAAACCAATGCACCCTGACCAATTGGTTTAGGTTAGGATAAAACTGACACCAGCCGCCTGTAAGCCGAGCGAGTGAAGCGAGCGGTGCTGCGGTAGCGGCCGGCGAGCGCTACTTCCAAGTTAGTCGCAGTAACTAAACCAATGCACCCTGACCAATTGGTTTAGGTTAGGATAAAACTGACACCAGCCGCCTGTAAGCCGAGCGAGTGAAGCGAGCGGTGCTGCGGTAGTGGCCGGCGACCGCTACTTCCAAGTTAGTCGCAGTAACTAAACCAATGCACCCTGACCAATTGGTTTAGGTTAGGATAAAACTGACACCAGCCGCCTGTAAGCCGAGCGAGTGAAGCGAGCGGTGCTGCGGTAGCGGCCGGCGATCGCTACTTCCAAGTTAGTCGCAGTAACTAAACCAATGCACCCTGACCAATTGGTTTAGGTTAGGATAAAACTGACACCAGCCGCCTGTAAGCCGAGCGAGTGAAGCGAGCGGTGCTGCGGTAGCGGCCGGCGATCGCTACTTCCAAGTTAGTCGCAGTAACTAAACCAATGCACCCTGACCAATTGGTTTAGGTTAGGATAAAACTGACACCAGCCGCCTGTAAGCCGAGCGAGTGAAGCGAGCGGTGCTGCGGTAGCGGCCGGCGATCGCTACTTCCAAGTTAGTCGCAGTAACTAAACCAATGCACCCTGACCAATTGGTTTAGGTTAGGATAAAACTGACACCAGCCGCCTGTAAGCCGAGCGAGTGAAGCGAGCGGTGCTGCGGTAGCGGCCGGCGATCGCTACTTCCAAGTTAGTCGCAGTAACTAAACCAATGCACCCTGACCAATTGGTTTAGGTTAGGATAAAACTGACACCAGCCGCCTGTAAGCCGAGCGAGTGAAGCGAGCGGTGCTGCGGTAGCGGCCGGCGACCGCTACTTCCAAGTTAGTCGCAGTAACTAAACCAATGCACCCTGACCAATTGGTTTAGGTTAGGATAAAACTGACACCAGCCGCCTGTAAGCCGAGCGAGTGAAGCGAGCGGTGCTGCGGTAGCGGCCGGCGATCGCTACTTCCAAGTTAGTCGCAGTAACTAAACCAATGCACCCTGACCAATTGGTTTAGGTTAGGATAAAACTGACACCAGCCGCCTGTAAGCCGAGCGAGTGAAGCGAGCGGTGCTGCGGTAGCGGCCGGCGAGCGCTACTTCCAAGTTAGTCGCAGTAACTAAACCAATGCACCCTGACCAATTGGTTTAGGTTAGGATAAAACTGACACCAGCCGCCTGTAAGCCGAGCGAGTGAAGCGAGCGGTGCCGCGGCAGCGGCCGGCGATCGCTACTTCCAAGTTAGTCGCAGTAACTAAACCAATGCACCCTGACCAATTGGTTTAGGTTAGGATAAAACTGACACCAGCCGCCTGTAAGCCGAGCGAGTGAAGCGAGCGGTGCTGCGGTAGCGGCCGGCGATCGCTACTTCCAAGTTAGTCGCAGTAACTAAACCAATGCACCCTGACCAATTGGTTTAGGTTAGGATAAAACTGACACCAGCCGCCTGTAAGCCGAGCGAGTGAAGCGAGCGGTGCTGCGGTAGCGGCCGGCGAGCGCTACTTCCAAGTTAGTCGCAGTAACTAAACCAATGCACCCTGACCAATTGGTTTAGGTTAGGATAAAACTGACACCAGCCGCCTGTAAGCCGAGCGAGTGAAGCGAGCGGTGCTGCGGTAGTGGCCGGCGACCGCTACTTCCAAGTTAGTCGCAGTAACTAAACCAATGCACCCTGACCAATTGGTTTAGGTTAGGATAAAACTGACACCAGCCGCCTGTAAGCCGAGCGAGTGAAGCGAGCGGTGCTGCGGTAGCGGCCGGCGATCGCTACTTCCAAGTTAGTCGCAGTAACTAAACCAATGCACCCTGACCAATTGGTTTAGGTTAGGATAAAACTGACACCAGCCGCCTGTAAGCCGAGCGAGTGAAGCGAGCGGTGCTGCGGTAGCGGCCGGCGACCGCTACTTCCAAGTTAGTCGCAGTAACTAAACCAATGCACCCTGACCAATTGGTTTAGGTTAGGATAAAACTGACACCAGCCGCCTGTAAGCCGAGCGAGTGAAGCGAGCGGTGCTGCGGTAGCGGCCGGCGATCGCTACTTCCAAGTTAGTCGCAGTAACTAAACCAATGCACCCTGACCAATTGGTTTAGGTTAGGATAAAACTGACACCAGCCGCCTGTAAGCCGAGCGAGTGAAGCGAGCGGTGCTGCGGTAGCGGCCGGCGATCGCTACTTCCAAGTTAGTCGCAGTAACTAAACCAATGCACCCTGACCAATTGGTTTAGGTTAGGATAAAACTGACACCAGCCGCCTGTAAGCCGAGCGAGTGAAGCGAGCGGTGCTGCGGTAGCGGCCGGCGATCGCTACTTCCAAGTTAGTCGCAGTAACTAAACCAATGCACCCTGACCAATTGGTTTAGGTTAGGATAAAACTGACACCAGCCGCCTGTAAGCCGAGCGAGTGAAGCGAGCGGTGCTGCGGTAGCGGCCGGCGATCGCTACTTCCAAGTTAGTCGCAGTAACTAAACCAATGCACCCTGACCAATTGGTTTAGGTTAGGATAAAACTGACACCAGCCGCCTGTAAGCCGAGCGAGTGAAGCGAGCGGTGCTGCGGTAGCGGCCGGCGATCGCTACTTCCAAGTTAGTCGCAGTAACTAAACCAATGCACCCTGACCAATTGGTTTAGGTTAGGATAAAACTGACACCAGCCGCCTGTAAGCCGAGCGAGTGAAGCGAGCGGTGCTGCGGTAGCGGCCGGCGATCGCTACTTCCAAGTTAGTCGCAGTAACTAAACCAATGCACCCTGACCAATTGGTTTAGGTTAGGATAAAACTGACACCAGCCGCCTGTAAGCCGAGCGAGTGAAGCGAGCGGTGCTGCGGTAGCGGCCGGCGATCGCTACTTCCAAGTTAGTCGCAGTAACTAAACCAATGCACCCTGACCAATTGGTTTAGGTTAGGATAAAACTGACACCAGCCGCCTGTAAGCCGAGCGAGTGAAGCGAGCGGTGCTGCGGTAGCGGCCGGCGACCGCTACTTCCAAGTTAGTCGCAGTAACTAAACCAATGCACCCTGACCAATTGGTTTAGGTTAGGATAAAACTGACACCAGCCGCCTGTAAGCCGAGCGAGTGAAGCGAGCGGTGCTGCGGTAGCGGCCGGCGATCGCTACTTCCAAGTTAGTCGCAGTAACTAAACCAATGCACCCTGACCAATTGGTTTAGGTTAGGATAAAACTGACACCAGCCGCCTGTAAGCCGAGCGAGTGAAGCGAGCGGTGCTGCGGTAGCGGCCGGCGATCGCTACTTCCAAGTTAGTCGCAGTAACTAAACCAATGCACCCTGACCAATTGGTTTAGGTTAGGATAAAACTGACACCAGCCGCCTGTAAGCCGAGCGAGTGAAGCGAGCGGTGCTGCGGTAGCGGCCGGCGAGCGCTACTTCCAAGTTAGTCGCAGTAACTAAACCAATGCACCCTGACCAATTGGTTTAGGTTAGGATAAAACTGACACCAGCCGCCTGTAAGCCGAGCGAGTGAAGCGAGCGGTGCCGCGGCAGCGGCCGGCGATCGCTACTTCCAAGTTAGTCGCAGTAACTAAACCAATGCACCCTGACCAATTGGTTTAGGTTAGGATAAAACTGACACCAGCCGCCTGTAAGCCGAGCGAGTGAAGCGAGCGGTGCTGCGGTAGCGGCCGGCGATCGCTACTTCCAAGTTAGTCGCAGTAACTAAACCAATGCACCCTGACCAATTGGTTTAGGTTAGGATAAAACTGACACCAGCCGCCTGTAAGCCGAGCGAGTGAAGCGAGCGGTGCTGCGGTAGCGGCCGGCGAGCGCTACTTCCAAGTTAGTCGCAGTAACTAAACCAATGCACCCTGACCAATTGGTTTAGGTTAGGATAAAACTGACACCAGCCGCCTGTAAGCCGAGCGAGTGAAGCGAGCGGTGCTGCGGTAGTGGCCGGCGACCGCTACTTCCAAGTTAGTCGCAGTAACTAAACCAATGCACCCTGACCAATTGGTTTAGGTTAGGATAAAACTGACACCAGCCGCCTGTAAGCCGAGCGAGTGAAGCGAGCGGTGCTGCGGTAGCGGCCGGCGATCGCTACTTCCAAGTTAGTCGCAGTAACTAAACCAATGCACCCTGACCAATTGGTTTAGGTTAGGATAAAACTGACACCAGCCGCCTGTAAGCCGAGCGAGTGAAGCGAGCGGTGCTGCGGTAGCGGCCGGCGATCGCTACTTCCAAGTTAGTCGCAGTAACTAAACCAATGCACCCTGACCAATTGGTTTAGGTTAGGATAAAACTGACACCAGCCGCCTGTAAGCCGAGCGAGTGAAGCGAGCGGTGCTGCGGTAGCGGCCGGCGACCGCTACTTCCAAGTTAGTCGCAGTAACTAAACCAATGCACCCTGACCAATTGGTTTAGGTTAGGATAAAACTGACACCAGCCGCCTGTAAGCCGAGCGAGTGAAGCGAGCGGTGCTGCGGTAGCGGCCGGCGATCGCTACTTCCAAGTTAGTCGCAGTAACTAAACCAATGCACCCTGACCAATTGGTTTAGGTTAGGATAAAACTGACACCAGCCGCCTGTAAGCCGAGCGAGTGAAGCGAGCGGTGCTGCGGTAGCGGCCGGCGATCGCTACTTCCAAGTTAGTCGCAGTAACTAAACCAATGCACCCTGACCAATTGGTTTAGGTTAGGATAAAACTGACACCAGCCGCCTGTAAGCCGAGCGAGTGAAGCGAGCGGTGCTGCGGTAGCGGCCGGCGAGCGCTACTTCCAAGTTAGTCGCAGTAACTAAACCAATGCACCCTGACCAATTGGTTTAGGTTAGGATAAAACTGACACCAGCCGCCTGTAAGCCGAGCGAGTGAAGCGAGCGGTGCTGCGGTAGCGGCCGGCGATCGCTACTTCCAAGTTAGTCGCAGTAACTAAACCAATGCACCCTGACCAATTGGTTTAGGTTAGGATAAAACTGACACCAGCCGCCTGTAAGCCGAGCGAGTGAAGCGAGCGGTGCTGCGGTAGCGGCCGGCGATCGCTACTTCCAAGTTAGTCGCAGTAACTAAACCAATGCACCCTGACCAATTGGTTTAGGTTAGGATAAAACTGACACCAGCCGCCTGTAAGCCGAGCGAGTGAAGCGAGCGGTGCTGCGGTAGCGGCCGGCGATCGCTACTTCCAAGTTAGTCGCAGTAACTAAACCAATGCACCCTGACCAATTGGTTTAGGTTAGGATAAAACTGACACCAGCCGCCTGTAAGCCGAGCGAGTGAAGCGAGCGGTGCTGCGGTAGCGGCCGGCGACCGCTACTTCCAAGTTAGTCGCAGTAACTAAACCAATGCACCCTGACCAATTGGTTTAGGTTAGGATAAAACTGACACCAGCCGCCTGTAAGCCGAGCGAGTGAAGCGAGCGGTGCTGCGGTAGCGGCCGGCGATCGCTACTTCCAAGTTAGTCGCAGTAACTAAACCAATGCACCCTGACCAATTGGTTTAGGTTAGGATAAAACTGACACCAGCCGCCTGTAAGCCGAGCGAGTGAAGCGAGCGGTGCTGCGGTAGCGGCCGGCGATCGCTACTTCCAAGTTAGTCGCAGTAACTAAACCAATGCACCCTGACCAATTGGTTTAGGTTAGGATAAAACTGACACCAGCCGCCTGTAAGCCGAGCGAGTGAAGCGAGCGGTGCTGCGGTAGCGGCCGGCGATCGCTACTTCCAAGTTAGTCGCAGTAACTAAACCAATGCACCCTGACCAATTGGTTTAGGTTAGGATAAAACTGACACCAGCCGCCTGTAAGCCGAGCGAGTGAAGCGAGCGGTGCTGCGGTAGCGGCCGGCGAGCGCTACTTCCAAGTTAGTCGCAGTAACTAAACCAATGCACCCTGACCAATTGGTTTAGGTTAGGATAAAACTGACACCAGCCGCCTGTAAGCCGAGCGAGTGAAGCGAGCGGTGCTGCGGTAGCGGCCGGCGATCGCTACTTCCAAGTTAGTCGCAGTAACTAAACCAATGCACCCTGACCAATTGGTTTAGGTTAGGATAAAACTGACACCAGCCGCCTGTAAGCCGAGCGAGTGAAGCGAGCGGTGCTGCGGTAGCGGCCGGCGAGCGCTACTTCCAAGTTAGTCGCAGTAACTAAACCAATGCACCCTGACCAATTGGTTTAGGTTAGGATAAAACTGACACCAGCCGCCTGTAAGCCGAGCGAGTGAAGCGAGCGGTGCTGCGGTAGCGGCCGGCGAGCGCTACTTCCAAGTTAGTCGCAGTAACTAAACCAATGCACCCTGACCAATTGGTTTAGGTTAGGATAAAACTGACACCAGCCGCCTGTAAGCCGAGCGAGTGAAGCGAGCGGTGCTGCGGTAGCGGCCGGCGACCGCTACTTCCAAGTTAGTCGCAGTAACTAAACCAATGCACCCTGACCAATTGGTTTAGGTTAGGATAAAACTGACACCAGCCGCCTGTAAGCCGAGCGAGTGAAGCGAGCGGTGCTGCGGTAGCGGCCGGCGATCGCTACTTCCAAGTTAGTCGCAGTAACTAAACCAATGCACCCTGACCAATTGGTTTAGGTTAGGATAAAACTGACACCAGCCGCCTGTAAGCCGAGCGAGTGAAGCGAGCGGTGCTGCGGTAGCGGCCGGCGAGCGCTACTTCCAAGTTAGTCGCAGTAACTAAACCAATGCACCCTGACCAATTGGTTTAGGTTAGGATAAAACTGACACCAGCCGCCTGTAAGCCGAGCGAGTGAAGCGAGCGGTGCTGCGGTAGCGGCCGGCGAGCGCTACTTCCAAGTTAGTCGCAGTTACTTGGCTATTTAGTATTTTTAGGACTGACTTTCATAAAACTTTGATAACTTTATCACTGTTTTACTTGAGTTAGGGCCATTTTCACTCATATTACTTGTGCTATTTATTTCTGTTTTGGACGACATCATTGTTGTTAGGACAGATTGTCAGATTAGAGGTTTCTAATCGCTGACCCACTGCATTGATGAATGCAATACGTCCATGCAATGCCAGATGTTGTGGAAAATCGCTAAACGTCGTACTCGTCGAATGTGGCATCTTCAGGATTCAACACTTTACCCTTTATGAGCACACTAGTTTTTACTTGTATAACATAAGATATTGTAAACTTAATTCATTTAGTTTTTAACTCGTTAAGAATTAGATTATTAACATTAAACCAGTTAACTACTTTAGCGTGGGCGCTATTTACATGGTCTGGCAGTTTGAGTAATTTATGTCCTTTCTTTTGGTATTGTTCGTCGAATCGTCGTGGAAAATGTTATAAAGATATTTCTAGATTAATTGTACGTCATGTAGCTGTTTTACATAACGAAACTGTTTTGTAAAACAAGGGATTCGACAATCCATCTGCGACAAATGTATCGAGTAGATGTCAAAAATTGTGCAGTCTGAGATTCAGAACCAAGCAGCAGCGACTCCTTGTACCCTGTGTTTTTTTTTTATAATAATCTTTTTCTAAAGAACGTAGTCGACAAAGGTGTTTAAATAGACAGTTTGTTTAGGAATGATTGAAAATTATTTTAATCAACGAAGATGCTTTTTGTTTACTTTATATAAAAAGTAAGTGAATGCTCACAATATCCTAATGTTCTTTAATTTTAAGTTGGTTACTTATTATTTATGAGCCACTATGCATGCATTTACTGTGCTGAACGAACTACCAACCAGCCAAACTATTCTGTAACAATCTCAATTCCGTGAAAACTTAGGTAAAGTGAGTTGTCAGTAGTGTCAATCCGGCTGAATCAGAAGCGGTCAATCGACCGGCTGATACTATCAGCCGGTCGATTTATATATCATTATATTATTATTTATTCATCATTTATTTATTATTTATTTAACAGACAAAAATAATAAGGTCCTCGATATTTGCTTACAGTAACATTAAGTTTTGGTGGTACGGAACCCTTAGCGCACGAGTCTGACTCGCACTTGGCCGGTTGTAGGACCCGCCACGTAGGATGCCCGGAGACAAGCCACTCCCTCAGATACTGTTTTGTTATTTTCCTAAAACACGTTGCTTTATTTTCATACAAGATTTTAAGCTAACGTTCACGTTACTGGAGTCACGCGACGAAGCCCTTCCCTAAAACATTTTTACCAATCATTTTCCTATACGTGATTCAGAATTTTTCAAAACTCAACTTTTGAGGGGATTGAACAAAGGGGTGAAAATGAGTAGCTCCAATTTTCATTGAGTCGAAGGCACGTGTAGGTACACGCTTGCCCGCCATTGTTTTGCAATACAATACCACCTTCTTCAGGTAATGACAAGAAATTTAATACATACATTAAACGCACACTATATAGACAAGCACATTATAAGTTGGATGATTATGTCGTAAATGAAATAATATCGATAAAATTTTAATATTTGGAAGAGATGCCTTTCTTAATTGACATTACATTTGGACCATGGGCACTTTTGTATGAACACTGGGCCCACTTTTCAAAGTTGTGCAACAGTGATGAAACCTATGTCATAAGAAAGCTCTTAGTGTGTACTTTATTTCATTCTATGGTAGCTAAGTTCAAATCCAGCGCGAAATTGGCGTTTTAGTGCGTTCAAAAACAATATTGTAAATGAAAAATGCGCATGACCTATTACTTATTGCTCCTTTTTTATTCATTTTTTTTTTATTTATGCATAACGGAAAAGCTCTCGGCCTCCATCTTACCTGGTAGCAAGGGTGATCGGCCGTAGGTGGAAACGAGCTTCACCCGGAATCATCAACCACAGAGGAACTGGCTATCTTACCTCTTTTTTTTTTTTTTTTTTTTTTTTTTTTTGAGGATGGGAAATCATCAAATGACTCCTCCCGCTCTGGGTGGAGCGGAAGGGAGTGTCAGACTCTTACTGACTAAAACCCACCCGTGTTCCTTCCTTGGCCCTTTATGTTCCTCTTACTGCCGAAACACAACAATGCTTAACATTGTTACTATGGCGACAGACTTAGATAAGATGGCGTTAGCTAGCCAGGCGGTCTTAGAACAAGCCCTACCACCAACTAAACCTAAAAAACTGGAAATCGAACCAGGGACCTCTGGGTCTGAAGTTAAGTGGTCTCACTAGACCACAGAGGCGGTTATAATTAAAGAATGATAAATATCGACTTGGTCTTGTACAATATTTTTTAGGTGTGATTGTGATGTGAGTGTTCTTTACAAATAAAAAACGACTTATTTTGTACGAGTTTATTTATTTATTAAATGTTTTATACACACAAGTGTACAGAGGCGGACTATTTCAACATTAACAGCTACTATGTGATGCCTCTCGGCGCGTCTTAGAACGTATTAGTTATAATAATTATAATAAATAATAGTCCTTCTGGCCGAATTTCGACCACGGCGGCCAGTCTCAGCGGAGACAAGCCATCTGCGCGGGACATATTAAAGTGCACAAGTGTGTGCGCAAACACATAACAGCCATAAAAGGCAGTTTTTAAAAGGCATCTATAATAATTTCATCTAAATGTATTGCTGGTCGATGGAAACCATCCCCATGTCTACCTAGTCCCAAGTACCATATTATGGATATGACATGGGCACAACTTCCGATAGTGCGTCTGCCCGTGAGACATGTACAGTAGTATTGTATAATGGCGTCCTTGCCTACTTGGTCACGGTCAATTAAGACGTAGGTATAATACATCCTCGATCTAACGTGTCGTGACTGTACACGTCCCCTAAGCAACCATACATTATTTTGCTGAATATTGCATTGCTCTAAGTCATTTAAATTGTTTTCACGATATATTTCTATTGTGTATACACCACCATCCCGTAAGTTTTCACTAACGTATGACCTGGCAAGTTTAATTTGGTAAGAGCCCAAGGAAATCATTAATATATCATCTTCAGTTAGCTGGGGAAAATCTTCTAAATGAGGCAGATTAGCTTCCATTCTTATGAATGCTACCCTTTGCCTGTTTAGGTTTTTCAGTGTAACATAATTAAATAAAAGATTCGGAGAGTTGATTTTCTCATTTATAATATTCCAAATGTTATGACTAAGCCGGTGGTCTATGGCTACTTTATAAAAAGCATTTATAAGAGAAGCCGCAATTTTAAAATCAATGAACATATGTGGCAATGCTCTATTAAAATAATCTTGGCGTAATAATTTAAACCTATTTTTAAACTTGCCGTTCACCGCTTCCACCACCCAACGACATATTGTTACTAATCTTGCTTTATTAGCTTGTTCGGTCGTCAATTGACTTTCATTTCTATCCTTTGTTGGAGGAATATGTGGTTCATATCCTAATGACTGAAGATCTACTACACTATCTCTGAAACCCCTATCTAAAATGAATACATCGTTTTGATGAAACATCCAATGAAAAGTATTATCTTCATTAGCACATAAGCTAGTCATAATCGACGCATCACTTGTTGTTGCAGCGTATGGACCAAGAACGTCTATTATATAACCGTCACTGCATACCATTAAAAAAGGTTTCAATAGATTTTGAAACTTATGATGGCTATAGGTCAAACGCTGAAAGAGAAAGTTACTACTTTTCTCTATATAAACATATGTTCCATCACATATTATTATAGCTTTTGTATTTTCTTCATTACCATATATCATTTTTGGTAAAAACAAGTTCCTTTGAAGCATGTTTTGCCTGGAAATATTATCCATACCTAAATGAATGTTTACAAAATCGCTCACTAAATGTTGTCTAGCTAATGTTAATTTTCTTTCCAAAGACCTGCGTGACATATTAAACAGAGTAGCTAATCTTTCGTTAGACTCTCCGGTTCTAAGTTTAGCTAAGTAAACCCCGATCACGGTGCGCGAACGATTAACCGTTTGTGTCAGCGAAGGAGTTTCTTCCAATACTGTATTGAATTGGCCGATGGTGAGTCCAGTCCAAAAAAAAACATCGTTGTCATTTATTGATTCCAAAAACTCGAAATCAAATCTCGATCTTCGGTTAACAGCAGATATTAGTATATTAGACATGTCTGTGAAATGTGCAACATTGAACTCATTTGAAACATTACAATTCTCATGTAATAAATGCCATTCGTTACTTTCCAGGTGATCGGTACATACTCTAGCATTTTCAGGGATGTACAAACGTTGTGAACAAAGTACGTTTACAATAATCGTGTTAGGAATTCTATGACGTTCAATATTGTGACAATAATTAAATATACAACGCCTGGTAGAGTTCGGTGCTCTAACATGTTCGGGAGCATAAAAAAATTGTTGAAAGTTCTGCACCGCGGGATCTTGTACACGAACTGCATCATCTGGGATGTTTTCTGCAGGTCCTTGTTCATTAATAGCAACAACTTCGATGTTTTCCGCAGGTCCTTGTTCATTAATGGCATCATCTTGAACGTTTTCCGCAGGTCCTTGTTCATTAATGCCATCATTATCGGTGTTCTCTGTAGGTCGTTGTATAACAACAGCATTGGTTCTTTGCCAGCAACGGTGACAAACTTGTTGTGTATTATTAAATACTACCTGCAAAGATTATATTTTATGAACACATAAATCGTTAAAGATATTCCTAATTATTCTTTAGATTACTGTCTTGCAGAACTCTTGTCAAAAAGATTTTTTTTAAGTTAGCTATTATTTTTTCTATATATTGTTATCTTTACAACCCGGTCAAAATATCTGTGCACCTGGCATCGATGACGTCATATTAGCACTCTAATACAGTATGTGTGACGACATGGCGAGCGCGGTGTGGCTAAAGGGAATTTGCGAGAGGCATTGCATTCCAGCAAGGTGCACAGATATTTTGATAGTGTTATATGTATATAATCGGTGCACTTCTAACTTGGACGATTGATATCATATTCACAAAATATTATTTTGTTTAGACGATGGTTCAAATCTGATAGGTTATGATGTACTTAAAGCTCAAACTCAAAACGTTTGTTTCAATTGAACCGTTTACAGGCACTTGAATTGTCAAGGTAGAAAATGTGTAGCAGAACGTCCACCAGGACGGTTATTATTACTATGTCTATTGATAATAAAATTCTTGTATTATTCTTCTTTTACAAACCAATAATCCAAAGTAGGTTATAGGTTTGAACATTAAACGATTATAAATACAAAAACTTTTTATTTAGTAACATAATTAAGTCGATATTGGGTCGGAGATATTGAAATGTTAAAATATGATACAGTAATAGGTAGGTACATACCTGGATCAAAGCATTCTGCTGAACATATTCAGCAAACTGTGGACGAATCGCAGGTAGATCATCTCTTAAAACATGGCGTCTTGTCCGCAAAACACGTGAACGCAAACACATAACACAGCAATTTTCTGCCATTGCAAACAGTCACAAACCAATTAAATCAATGTCCATATGCTAGCCAGGGTAATGATAGATAAAACTAAACAACAATATCCTTTACACAAAGTGATATCAGAGTCCATTAACAAGCCGGGATCAGTAAGTCGTAATACAAGCCGAGATTAACACAAATAAGCACTTACACCGAGCGTAAATAACGTACGAGCAACGACTGAACAGACATGATCATCCCCCGTTTGTGTAAGGGTGTAAGAATGCGGGGGAAGGGAGGGTTGTGTCCTGCGTGCACGCAGGTACAAAACAGGAGCCATACCATGACGTGTCAGGCTCCGGTGCAAGAGAGAGACGGAGTTATACACGACTCATAGCGTTGTCCCTTTTCCGTGACGGAGTTTGGAGACAGGTTTTTTTACAGCAGGTAAAAAACCCCGTCCGCTAAGTAGCATAGTTAGTTGGCTATTATGATCGTACAAACAAAACTAACTAATCATACAAAACCAAAATAACATGTTCCAGGGCAATACACGGCCTATGTGTTGATCTATTTTAGTGTATTTTTAGTCAAATAAGAGTTATTTATAATCCTAGCTACTGACAAACAGCTAATCATAATATAAAATAAAAACAAAACAAATATCAAAAAACGCAAAAAAAAACTATTTTTGCGCCCGATTTCGACTTAGCTGCCATAAAATGAAATAAAGTACACTTCAAGAGCTTTCGTATGACATATAATTCATCACTGTTGGACAAGGTTGAAAAGTGGGCCCAAAATGACGCATGGTCCTTTAATTTCTATTGATTGTTTTTATTTAGTCAAGTTTTATTTATTGAATCTTCATAATTTTTTTTATTTTTGGTAGTAAATTTTATTAATGTCTCAAATACATTGAATACTATAATTTTGTATAATTTAGAAGCATTTTTCAATTCTTTTTATTGATTAGCAATGCATGATACTCCATGTGAATGAGTACCATGGAGTATTATGTTATTATGTGGACTTGAAAGAGCGCATGAGAGTATGTCATGCTCACTTAAATGTCTCGCTGATAGTGGCGCGTGTGTTGGATCATTCGGTTCCCTACGAAATGGTTGAACTGGATGGGGCTGACCGCGTCATGTTCGTGAACGGGCGCCGTTGGTTGAGACGGGTCATCTCTTAACTGCCAGGGCTTATTTTTTATCTAATATTTAGAATTATTTTACTTAGCTATATAAGTTATACTTAAATTACTTATTAGCGAATAGGCTAGATTGTAATGTGAATAAAGTATCACTAACTTTAACAATATGGTTTTGTTTTTGCATTGATCTCACATAAAGAATCAACAAAAGTAACGTACCCAGTATTATGTAATAATTATCTTGATTTAAAAGAGAGTCCTTGGAGTTCCTTGCCCGTTCCCAACCAGATAACTAGTCTCTCGAGATCTACGTTTTCAACATTTTGACTGATTGATCGATTCCTTGACAATTCAAAAGTGCCTGGAAATGGTTTAATTGAAACAAATACTTTAAGTTTCAGTAACAGCACTGACCAAACGTCTCCATCTCCGCTATGATGGGCTTCGTTACAACTCTACCTTAAAGAATCATTATCATAATCTTCCTGAGTTTTTACCAATTTATTTAGGATCGGCGCTGCTTATTTAATAAGTGACAAATAAATATACTTGATCAATATAATATATTTCTTTTTAATTTTTTTTGTATTCTTTCTATATGTATTATATTTTATTTTACACAACTCCATCATCCGTCCACATAGTTCCCCGTTTCACAAAAAATAAATAAATAGAACGCATATGATATGGCATTTTTCCCAGATGTTGCCACGCTCAACCGCCTCGCAACCCCATATTTTGTTGATTTTCTGTCTGTGAAGGGCGGTTAATTAACTTGTGAATTCAGTGCGACTGAATATGTTACCCTTTCCCTGAACTGTAAAGCCTGACGGCACGGTTGGCGCAGTGGTTAAGCGATTGACTGCTGCGCTGCGGGTCGCGGGTTCGACTCCCGCACGGAACAAATATTTGGATGACCGGCAAGTAGTTGTTCCGGGTCTAGCTGTTTGTGTATGTGAGTTTAAATGTTTGTAAAAGCACCCACGATACATAAGAAAGTCTTAGTGTGGGGCAACGTTTAAAAAAAAAAGCTGTGATGTCATATAAATCACGGCTATTGTCACTGCAGCGCGGGCGCGTGTTTATACATACATGCTTCATCATGCCAACAATTACACGGGTGCTGGGTTAAAGAAGCTTTTGGGCAGGCAAACTGTATGTTAGATGCTACATAATATTATGCTTCTTTAACACAATACGTCCTCGTATCTTAACACTGACGCAACCAACCCATGATAAACTAGTAGAAGTGTATCATTGTTAAATTTGTGTGTTAAGTTATAGGTACAGTACGTAGGCTGATTTATTTAACTTCCTACATACGTCATTGGCATGCGGCTTCCAAGTCAAATTGTTATCTATCAGGATGCCTAGGAAATTGGCCACACAAGTTGTATCCACTTTCTGGCCTTTTTAACTAACATTAACATTTAGAAGTGCATTACTTTTGTCTTTTTCAGATTTATTATTAAGTTATTTGTGTCAATCCAATGTATAATAGTTTCTAATGTGTACAATTACTAAAGAAAAAATATGTTTATATCAAATTTCAACTCGAATCTCTGGAAAATTATGTGAAATGGGGTACGAATGCATCAGTGGTTCCGCGCCTTAAGAGAGGCGGTCATACTATAGGGTTTCGCGAATAACTATATACATTTTATTCTATACCGACAACAAATTCAACACCTCTTTAGATAGAATAGACTTCTTGTTCCGTGGTAACCTTCATAAACCAGAAATATACGGGTCCGAATTAAGAAGAAGTCTATGTATCAAGTCGGTGTTTGTGACAACCCGGGACATTTTCCTCGTGTTGTCACGCCTAAACTGTTTAACTAACTTATTGCAAGATTCGGCGACCTCTTCCGAAAGCTCACCTATTGACAATAATGCATGGTCAATTACTTCTCAACCATGAATGAGTACCTTATGTACAGACGAGGGCAGGTTGTACCATGGATAGGTAGCAACAATCTCACGTGCTGTGTCTAGAGCATACTCTTTAAAAGCCGCGTTAA
Source organism: Brachylomia viminalis (assembly GCA_937001585.2). Lineage (NCBI taxonomy): Eukaryota > Metazoa > Arthropoda > Insecta > Lepidoptera > Noctuidae > Brachylomia > Brachylomia viminalis. Next base: position 36,643,420 of record OW443293.2, read on the forward strand.
TTTTGTATCCCGACGAAAGACACTGCAGCAGATTATGACATCTGTCAATAAGGTCTTTGTCTAATCCAGTAATTTCCGCTGAAATAGCTGAATTAGAAAAAAACCTTCTGGCAGTGTTTCCATCGTTGGATGTGCCACTTCCTCCACTTCGCGGTTTGTCGACTAATAGACCAAGTCGCTGCCTGAACTGTTGCTGGACATGTTGTTTTTTTCTGTGCAAGAAGAGCTTTAGGTATCGTCTGTTGAACGCGCCTGCCATTTTTGAAATCTAATATCTATAGGAAACGTGAATAAAATATTCAAAGTATCGGATATGCGAGTGAAGAGGAGATAGTCCAAATTGATATTTACTACTGTCTACAGTTTTGGTACGTGATTTATCTATATCATTCATGTCTGTTGGAGTTAAGCCACAAATATAGCACCTACTACAAGATGTATCACTCAGAGCACTGCACACGTTACCATCAAAGAATGCCGCACCTTTATTTCACATCCGTTGGGAGTGACAGAAGATGGCTGTAAGCTGTCAATTTTAGTCTTGAAATAAGCTTCTTCTTGCACAGAAAGGTCTTTCGATTCTTTGGCAAATCGGAATCGAATAGGCCTACAATACCTGGTGGAGGGAGGGCGCGGGTTTTTCCAAACTATTTGGTCTGGGTCGGAAGTATTTGACTTACAAACTAATTGGAGAGGACAATATGAAGTAAGAAACATACTGCGCCTTCATCCTCGATACCAGAATCTCCAAAACACTGTTTATATTCGCTGTGTCCCGTACTCCCATTGAAACCCCAGTTTCCAATCAAAACAAATTCATTGTTAAGGTCAATATTATTCTAAACGTTTTTTTGGGATTCTAGTATCCGGCATGGTGCCGATTCTTTTGCCACAAAATTCTCTAAACTAGACTAAAAATCACCAACATTTATTTAGCTTATTCCTGTCAAACGACGATATCCCATTCTGAAATTGACTAAAGTGACACAACTTAACTAAAATTTAGTTTGACAACACTAAGATGGCACTGAGATTATAATTTAGTGAAAATGGCAATTTTCAGTACTTAAATTATTCTGAATTTCACCAAAAAATATGATTGTCTAACTAAATCTGCCTATTTTTAATCGCGATTAAAAAGGCGTGGAATAAAATTAGTTGTCATGAACTAAAATTCACACCAACACCTCGACTTCAGATGCAAAAACAGTACTGTATCTTTTTTTTTCTTTTGCTTATATCTCGAAAACGGTGTCCTAACGCAAAAATAATTAAAATTTCAACCCCCTTTATAAAACACACAAACCTCTTAAATCCAACGTGTTGGTAATCATTTTTCATATTTTCAATACAAAAAGTGAAAAATTCCATACAAAATATGTCGAGGCTGCACATAATGCGTGACTCAGCTCTAAAAGAAAAATCACGTGGTACGGCAAACAAGTACCACGTGGAGTCGCAATTGCCAAATGAGATTTTAGGTGTGTCAAAATTATTTTTAAATTTAGAGATTTTATTTTGCAGAATAGCGTTAAGATTCTTATAGCCAAAAGTAATTAATGTTAGTGATAGTTTAGTTAGTTTAGTTCGGTGTACAACAGAATCGGCACCAATATTTGAAGGAGCTGTAAAGGTTATCCTCTGAAATAAAAGGTCACTTTTCAGAAAAGTAGGAAAGATGAATATAATAGGCATGTTTTCTAAGATTCAGGGAGAGTGCAGAATTCAAATAATAAATGGTCTAGACGGCAAAAGTAGGAAGTATTTATTTAAGAAATACTTTTATTTTTTGTGTATGGCTTCTTGCAGTTGGCCTTGAGAGGCCGCGACTGCTTAACCGGTCAATCCTGTGGTGCCTTCGAGCTAACTCAAAGCCTCCAGCCAGGGGAACAATATTAATTATAAACTAAGTGACCATCACCTAAGGGCACCCCCTGTGGGGTACGAACGTTGGCTTAGGGTGTCGCTGGGGTTGCGGAAGGATCGTACATTCCCGCGACCCCCGGCGTAGGTGTGAGATGGAACACCGGGGTGGTTTTTAGTCAGTAAGAGTGTTACAGACCCCGCCGCCCATCCCAGGGCGGCGGACATCCATGAGGATTTTCCACCCCTGAAACAAAAAAAAGGGTGTCGCTGGGGTGCGAGGTCCTGGTGGCGGAATGGCGGGACAGGCTTTCACGCCCTACCGGCCTTTTCACCATCGAGGCGGTCCGGCCGGTGCTCGAGCGCTGGCTCGGGAGGAGGCACGGCTCCCTGTCATTTCGGGTGACGCAGGTGCTCTCGCGGCATGGCTGCTTCGGGAAGTACCTGTGTCGCATAAACAGGGAGCCGGACGCCCGGTGTCACCACTGCGTCGACTGCCGGGCGGGAAAGGACACGGCGCGGCATACGCTGGCAGAGTGTGCCACTTGGGAGGAGCCGCGCCGTGCCCTCATCTCAGAAGTAGGCGGTGGTTTCCTTCTGTGAGACAGTCGTCTCGCAGAAGGAGGCTGCGGAAAGGGAGAGGAAAGATCTCGTCCACTCACCCGGCCCGCAGAAGGCGCACCGGGCGTCGGCGGAGGGCGGACAACGCCCTCTTCCAGCCCCCCTAAATGGGTCCAGGGGCGACGGACTCGGGGACTTCTGTCGCCCCCCACACACCAGGACCCGAGGTGGCGGCGCGTAGTGTTCCACGCGCGCCCCTCTTAGACGTCGCGGGGGGAGTCTACACCTTACTCCCCCCCAGACCCGAAGAGGCCCGCAGTGGCGGGGGTTGTCGGGGGTTGCGGAAATATCGTACGTTCCCGCGACCCCCGGCGTAGGTGTGAGATGGAACACCGGGGTGGTTTTTAGTCAGTAAGAGTCTGACAGACCCCGCCGTCCGCCCCAGGGCGGCGGACATCCATGAGGATTTTCCACCCCTGAAACAAAAAAAAAAAAGTGTCGCTGGGGGGGGATAGCAAGTTGGGGACAGGCTGGATCAAAATGGGTTCATTATTATTAATGGGTAAAACTACTGGCTCAGCTACGCCACCAGCTGGCTCTGCGGATCCGATCAAGGGGGAATTTATCGGGGAGGAACGTGGACGCGAAGGACCTCGGCGGCGAGGTCGGAACTTCGATTTGTGCCTGTGTGTGCTGGTACTGGTGGCCCTACTGCTTTCCTGGAGGAGGGTGATGGGGTCGTCAGGGTCAGTCAGTGCGTGCCTTGGACGGTGGATTCTACTGATTCTAGAGGGGGCATAACTGGCGGCCTTCACAACCAGAGGGTTGCGATAGCTGCCAGCGGTATCAAAGAAACGCTTGCAAGCGCGTTTTATGAATTGCTGAATGGTGGGGATTTTCAAATCTAAGTGTTAGTTAATATTACGAACGAACCAAGGGGTACCCGTGATTTTACGTAGAAAACGGTTCTGTAGGGTCTGCATCCTATGGACGTGCCGGGGGTGGAAGAAATACTTAAATAGTGAGCATTTCATATAACCTGCCAGCTGCGGAAGGAGGGATAATAATAATAACTAGGGTAGCTCAAAAATGAAGTATATCTTATATTTATTTATAATTATCATCCATCCATTATTCTTAAAAATATAGACTACTGACATACAAAACAATTGTCACATAATTCGCACAGAGTTTTTTTTTCAAAATTCTTCGTTTCCTCACTTAATAAAGACAATAGGTACCGAAATAGTTTGTATAATCTTTTAATTTTCATAATGTTTTATATAAAAAAAATACAATTGTTTTTACAAATATTATGTCACATAATATGATGAAGATGGATCTTTGAAGGGATGAAGATTACATTTATATAATTATATAATAATGAAGTGGTTATGTGTTTTTTAGGTTTAATTAATGCTATAAGTGTTTTTGTGGGTTTTAATGCTATTTAATTAAGTAGGTACATTGGTAAACACTATAAATTGGTATTAGGAAAAGAAGAATTTTAATTACAAATCTATTTGATTATATTGTTCTGCCATTTATGATAAATGATAAATAATTTTATGAATTTGTCAGTAACCGTGCAGCTCAACTCAGAACTTCAGGAGCTCAACGATTCGACGAACAATACCACAGAAAGGACATATGGGTAGGCTGCATAAACTACTTAAACTGCCAGATCATGATTAAAACCGAATTAATGACCCACATAGTGCTCACATTCACAATAATTACAATAATAATAAATAGTGAGCATTTTATATAACCTGCCAGCTGCGGAAGGAGGGATAATAATAACTAGCTAGCTAGGGTAGCTCAAAACTAAAGTATATCTTATAATTATTTATATCATCCGTCCATTATTCTTAAAAATATAGACTACAGACATACAAAACAATTGTCACTTAATTCGACACAGAGTCTTTTTTTCAAAATTCTTCGTTTCCTCACTTAATAAAGACAATAGGTACCTAAGTAGTTTGTATAATCTTTTAATTTTCATAATGTTTTATATAAAAAAAATACAATTGTTTTTACAAATATTATGTCACATAATATGATGAAGATGGATCTTTGAAGGGATGAAGCTTACATTTATATAATTATATAATAATGAAGTGGTTATGTGTTTTTTAGGTTTAATTAATGCTATAAGTGTTTTTTGTGGGTTTTAATGCTATTCAATTAAGTAGGTACATTGGTAAACACTATAAATTGGTATTACGAAAAGAAGAATTTTAATTACAAATCTATTTGATTATATTGTTCTGCCATTTATCTATCGTATCCATATCAGTTACACATTCTAAGTCTCCCAATGAATACCTCTATTTAACAATTAAGCATCACAATTTAATCGTAATTCTAAAACCAAATAAGGCAGCCCTTTCCTTGAGAGTGACTTGTACGGAGCATGTGATCGTCATATCGAAGCACTCCCAACCTGTAACGATACAATAAGGAACGCTATAAGTATTGCAAAAAAAAAAAATGGTAAAATTAATATTCGCCCTACACATAGGCATTCTTAAGCGTCAAGGGGTACTTCCCTCTGCGCGAAAAGTTTAGTTTCTTTTAAGTGGCATCTTTTATTTTATATTAAAAAGAATCAATTTAATAATCTGGCTAACTGCATAAAATTAAACGCTATTGAAGTGTCTCCAGCATCACCACCCTCGATTACAATTAAAAACGACGCATTGATGAGTAAATATTGTTATTTTTCTGTGAGTGTATGTCGGTGGTGGTATAGATTGTGCTTGGCTCGCATATGCAGGTCTGATGATACTATAACATGATACGAGAGACCTGAAGTTAATCTATCTGATGATGGAGCCGGAAGACAGTCGAGAGTGCTCCTCAACAGCTTACAGCAACAAAACCGTGCTTGGGCTTATTTCAATCATGTTGATGAGAACTTTAGAACTAGCTGGGGTATGTCATCGAGAGTCATTGATAATAGAGAAGTTGTTATTTGAAAAAGAAAGTGAAAACGTAAAATAAAAACCTTTAAGCATAAGCTCATAAATTAAGGTGATATTTAAATAATAAAAACTTTAAAGTTAAGCATTATACGTTTTGAGTCTGCACCAAAAAAACCAAAAGACGAAATATAAAATGATGAATGATCGGTCGTCGGTTTAATTTTAGTATTTTTATTATTCTTTACCTACCTTTTAATCAAAGACGACGTCACAATCAGAAGAGCTTTTGCTGTTTATGCTGCTTTCGTCATCATCGATGATGAAGGGCCCTTCTATTTTAATTTTTTTTTCTTCGCTAGCCCCATCACCGCTCTTAGTAACACCGCTAGGTCCCTGGCCGCTTCCCCCCTCTCCACTTGCGCCCTCTCCACTTCCACCCTCTCCTATCTCGTTGTCGGCTTTTCGTTTAGGTTTAATAGAACCATTTTGCTTGTCTTCAGCCTTTTCCGAAGTGCTTGGTGCTGCGCCTAAGTACAATAAAACATTGTTAATCAATCAATTTTGCTCAGCGTGTCGTATTCGTATGGTGTATAGACCGGAGCGTTACTTATAGGCCTCTCCTAAGTTGTGCTCCAACACCCGGATGCACCTACAGTCTGTCTAAGCCACATTTTGAAGGTCGTCAGTCCATCCAGCTGGTGCATCTAAGTCCCCCTCTTGTATATTATATTGACTATAAAAGAACAGTTTATTTACAGTTGTCTTATATTAGTGGTGTGGTTACGACGAAGTCAAGAGGGAGATATTACGTTGATAAGTATGTCAACTGATTATACTTCAGTCCAAGTACCAGTCGACCCACAATTTTAGCCCCTAATTGGCTAACGGCTGATGTTAACAAACTCACCTTTTATGCGTGAAATAAAATTTACAAAAATTCAACATTTATTCTCAGGATCAGACTTATACTAGGTATAAAAGTTTGGTGAAATTCGCTCTAGAAGTGTCCCCTCGCCCCCTCGCCTCGACTCGTCCCCTTAAAGTTAAGATAGTCAGACATGCCCCGATAGTAAATAGTGTACTACTCGCCCCTTTAAAGTTAAGATAGTCACACGTTCCTCGATAGTAAATAGATTAAAAAGTACTTTAACACCGAATGTAATTAATTCATCAGCAGTCGGGTGTAAATTACTGTCATCAGTTGTGAAGATCCATTTTTAATTTATCTCAGAACTGTTTACGTCAGATCTCATTGTTGTATTATCGTTTTGGGTATCTATAAATCGAACAGTTGCGAGTTGGACTAGCGGACGTGGTTCCGTTCGCCTTATTATTATTTTCCATGATTATTAGCCATAGCAACACGTATTCTAAGCTGTGGCAGACTGTTGGAGGGACGGACGGACAGACAAAAGTCCACGTAAGTTGAGAATTCGGGCCCGGTTTTCGCTCATTGAGTGCCCCTAATTGGGGCAGGCTAGGTACGTCATAATACGCGACTACAGAGACAAGTCCTGTTTACTGCTAATAAGAACCAACTGAAATAAAGTGAAGTTATACAAAGCCGAACGATAAACCAGTACCCATAAATAATATCCATAACTATTATACTTACAGATAAACCAGAAAAGTTATGCACTTCATGAATCTGTGTAACTCTAGATTGAGCATAAACGTCGCGTCACAGAGTAACACCCCACAGAGGCAATGCTTCTAAAATTTGTACTATTACCGCGCTTTGTAGCAGTGCACCTATTATTGCGCGTTTGTGTCTTTCTGGTACTTATACCCAAATTTTAAGACCGGTACCGTTTTCTTAGGTATTTCCTCTTGGGCTTGTCTTTTTTCAATACCTTAATAATGTGCCTTGCTGAAAAATATTGCTCTCATCAAATTAGTCAGCATTACAGAGCCCAGCACGCACAGCTTGTCTACTCTCTTCTAAAGCCACAGAATCGAGAGCAGGCGTGATAAGAATAAGCCAAGGCAAAGTAACGATAGAGTATTAAAAAGGTAGGATGTTAGGCATTGGTAGGGGACATACAGTCGAACAAACAATTAACAGACTGTGAACGTGCTTAAAATTACGGGAATTACCCCTCAGATACTTGTAACAGTCAGTCTATATATACCAACTCCTTACAAGTCTAGCAAATGTTTTCGCAACGTAATATCGTGCATGCGCGGCACATAGTTTTCCAAAATGTACTGCAATTTTGGTGATAATTTGAAGAGCTTTCGCTTTTTGATTGATAATGAAATTGATCTACCTAAATAGTTGTGTATTCAATATCATTGATAATATCGCCAGACTACCCGTTGTAATAGTATTTTATTCGCAATCGTTAACGCTTGAAACATTGGAACATAAATAAACTTTAAATCCGCACTTTAACGTGCAGTCAACTGTACAGCAGTGCTAACAATTTGATAATGTCAGCGCCTTTATGTCGTAGTAGTAAGGGCTATTTTCACAGTGCACGTGTCACCACTGATGTGTATTGACTGCAGTTATAGCTAATTAAGACATACCGTTATCTACCCGCTGCTGACGATCCTCAGTATCAACAAGTTCTTCTGGTTTATTTCCTTCTTCGTTATTTTCCTGTTGCAACTCAGCTAATTGTTCTTCTGGAGCATTTTCAACAGCTCCAGGTTCTACACCTGGAGCTCTAGGTTCTACACCTGGAGCTCCAGGTTCTACACCTGGAGCTCTAGGTTCTACACCTGGAGCTCCAGGTTCTACACCTGGAGCTATTTGGTTTAATGGACCATTATCTTCTTCAATATCAATTTCAAAAATAACGTAATTTTCAATTAGGTCCGAGTTGGACATTGTATGCCAATTGTAATTGTATTGTATAGGTATTTAGGTATGATTATGGCTTAAGTACTGCCGACGACCGACGACCGACCAGTAGCTTATCCCTGAAGAGACTGCCGCGCTGGAGGGACGCCGCCGCCGCCGCCGCGCCGGTCGATACCGGCCGGTATAGTCGCGCACATTATTTTTGCTTAAATTTATGAACAGCGTATATTTTTGTTTTATGATTGACAGGCTCGAGTTTGGTCACTATCCCTTCCATTTTATTAGTTTTCGTTAGAAACGTCTCATTATTGTTAATTTGTGCTGAAGCGAGACAACCTCAACACATTTAATTTTTGTAACATTTTGCTTGAACGCAATGTATGAGATGAAAATAATATTTTTTATTAAGCGGACTACATGACCCTTTTTTTTTTTTTGAGGTTTGGAAATCATCAAATAACTTCTCCCGCTCTGGGCAGAGCAGGAGGGCGTGTCAGACTCTTACTGACAAAAACCCACCCGTGTTCCTTCAGTTGCCTGTGCCAGGTGCCACGGTATCCCTCTCGGACTTTCCCGCAACCCTAGCAGGCATCGGCCCTAGCGGACCCCGTCATTGGTGCTGACATCTCTTTGAGGCGCGCGTGGAACACAACGCGCCGTCGACCCGCGCTCACGCGTTCCGCCTCCTCCTTCGCGAACATTACTGCTTCGCAGAAGGAGGTGACGGCTTCCCAAGCCCTCTCGCTCCGTACCATGGCCTGGACCAGAGCTGGATGCGAGAGATCGCCACCGCCAATCGCCTCCACGAGGACACGGCGGTGCTCCGCCCAAGCCGGGCAGACCTCCACCGTATGCTCCACCGTGTCCTCCGGGCGATCCACACAATGGTGTCACCCGGGCGTTTCGTCCCGCCTTATCCGGAACAGGAACCTCCCGAAACACCGTGTCTGGTGAGGACCTGCGTCAGGCGGAAGGTGAGGGCGCCGTGGCGCCTATCTAGCCACTCCTCAAAGAGGGGACTTATCACCGCAATTGTGGCGTGCCCGGACTGCTGATGTTCCTGAAGATAAGAGGAGAACCATTCCACTGCCGTGACTGACGGAAGAAAAAGCATTGTAGAAATCGACTGAAACTTGTGTAGTAACCTTGGTGTCTTCCAGTCCTGTCCTTATATCGCCAGTCACTTTAAGGAGGCGGAAACATTACTGTACCCGTGCTGAACCTAGATTGAAGAGACTTGCATCTAGATACATCAGGCTGTTAAACGTTTCTATTCTTCTGATAATTATCGTGATTGAAATGTAGGTGCGCATAATTACAACATTTTGTGTGTTGTATTTTTTAAGCGTTTCCCATACTGTAATGGTTAGGTCAACGTAGTTGGTAGTTCAATGAAAGTCCTTTTCACCAATTTATTGTATATGTTGAGGCACTTGTTTCTTCAGGGGAATATTTTCCAAAATAATATTGTCAAGCTCTTGTTGTGTACTACGAGTATCTATCCATCCTCGTTATTATTATAATTATATTATATATCCATACTAATATTATAAATTCGCAAGTAACTCTGTCTGTCTGTCTGTATGTTATCTTTTAACGCCTAAACCACTGAATAGACTTCGATAAAATTTGGCAACGAGATAGATGGCATCCTGAGAAAGGACATAGGCTACTTTTAAATTAAAAGTAATCCGATATGGAATTAAAGTTTGTATGGGAAACTCAGCATTTCATTAGACAGGGATAAGAACATTCAAAAATTATGCTTTTGTTTAGAAAAAATAATGTACCCCGAGGGGAAAAATAGGGGATGATTTTAAAATTCACATGTCATATTGAAATAAATTATTTGGTACGTCTTTTTAAAAGATTTAAGGGATTGAAAATACAGTCATAGTCCGTATCTTGAGGTAACATTTATTTTAGTATTTATTTCATTAAAACTCAGTCCACTCGGTCAAAAGTTATTACAATTTAGTCCTTATATAACTTGGCTAATACATTTAATACATTTTGATGCGGTTTCACCATCATTTAGAGAATGTATTCCGGGACGTGTATCTGTATAATACATTTATATTAAGCTAACAGATTATTGTAATATAGAAATCTCGATGTTTTGTCTAGTCATAAAACCGTGCGAAGTAGAGACAGGTCGCTAGTTTAAAATATCTCCAATGTTTTCATTTTAATTGCTAGTATGAAATTAAGCTTGCATGTAAAAATAATTGGTTTCGGCAAATTTAATCCTACGCTTTTTGGAAGACGATATTTTGCACAGATCATTGGTATGGTATTTCAAAAGTGTTCAATACATTTGAAAGGTGATAAAATTAAATGGGGGAGGAACGTAATTTTGAAGACCCTTTCGATATTGATCTGTGTAGCGCCTAAGTAGGTCTAACATTGTTAATAATGGCAAGCAGGTACCACAACCGTTAGCTCCCTACATCCCCTGTCAAATTCCCCTCATGAACGGCTAATAATTTGTTAGGGCAAACTGCTTATTACTTAAATGAGTACCGCTGAAGTACTAAAAAATAGTTTGCGGTTGGATCCGTAAATCACATGTCAAATTCCCAAATGAATGGCAAATAATGGTTAGAAAAGACCGCTTATTACTTAAATTAGTCACTTTATTCACTTCCGGTTGGTGGGACAATTGTGTAGGTGGAAATTACGCCAATTTATTATTAAGGGTACAATGAGTCATGCGGTAAAAAACTATTGTTTCGTGCATTTGCCCCTATAGGAGGTGAGAAATACGGAAATTCGGTAATTGTAGGAAAAGCCATACGACATAGTTAGTCCATTTAGAGGTAATTTTCTAAAAATTCTTTTATTTAGAACCGAACAACAAAGCTTTTTTTGTGACGGGTTAATACTTATTTCAGCGGAAAAAGACGTAGAGAAAGACAAGTGAAAAGGTAGGAGGATGATCTGGTAACAGGTTGGCGAAGAACAGCTTCGGACGGGAATAAGTGGTGGGAGACAGAGGAGGCTTATGTCGCAAGACCGCCTGACTGGTAGCTGATGAATTGATAATGTAGGGTATCAATCAGAACATATACATCATTAAATGTTATTAGTATTAGGAACTTGTTTATGTACGAAAATGGGTTAGAGGAAATAAAGCTTTGTGTTTCATACCTTAAATATATCCTTTTATTTTTGCTGCGACCTTTTAATAACTTAATTTATGAGGGGGGGGGGGTAAGCAAGACGCTATTTGGGCTCCAGTAGGTAACAATTAAAAATTATGTACAGAAAAATTATTTAATTTAAATATCAATCTATTCCACCCACGGATATCTATGAATCCACCAAATCGATGTTTTTCATAAATTCATTCTTCTTAATTTTATATTATAAGACTGTAATAATGATCAGAAAAAATAAACACAACTTTTGTAGAGAAAACTTCAAACTAAATCTCGTTTCTTGTTCTGACTAACTTTCCTAATTAATAGGATAGTAAGTATCGTCTTAATAATATTTAGTTTAAACCATTCCTAATCATTACATTATTCAGATTATTAGTTTTAGTCATTCCAATTCTCTATAACATATTTTCTTCATTTAGTTTGAAGGCATCAAGACTTGTAGGTAAATCCCTATTGCTTGCTAATTTAATTTCACATTAATGGGTACTACATTTTGTTTGGTACTTCTATGTTCTTAGACGTTCATATGAATTACTTACTTCATGGATCCATTGTCTGAAGGGACTGACTGGTGTGAACACACCAACAGTCATATTACTAACAAATGCAAAGGCACATACACCGATAATCTTTCCATCATATAACGCAGGTCCACCAGAATCTCCGAAGCAAATGCGTTGCCAGCAGTCAGAAAGTTTCGGAATTACACGTAACACGTATTTTGACAAGCCTTTTATGTCCGCATCACATTCGGTAACTTTAGAATCACCGAACTGCAGCAGCCTCATAGTGTGATTTTTCGGCTTGTTGGTTCTGCTCCCACTCACGGCAGTCACAGGAAGACCTGCCAGTGTCGAGTAGTCGATAGCTGATAACATTCCATAGCTACTAATATTCACCTGGCGCACAAATTATCACCATCATCATCATCATTTCAGCCGAAAGACGTCCACTGCTGGACATAGGCCAAATAACAAGCTTATATCGTAATCCAGGGAGAAAGATCTTCAGTTATATATTGGATGCATGATAGCTTTTAATATTTTAGAAAACAATTTTGTTACTAAGGGCGAGATGGTAAAGTGGTCATACCAAACATATAGTTCATCATCGAGTCTCTTTTCGAGGCAGTGTGCTGCGGTTAGTGCCCACCGCTCATTTATCAAAGAGCCTACGTACAGAATCCAAATATATCATTAGTATTGTTATCGTCTTTAAAGATCTCTAACAACGCCACTACGTAATGTGTATTCGCCTTCTTTAACGTTTCCCTTACCATAGTCGCTTAGCTGAGTGTCGAATACTAACTCTGCATTCCCGACGATTGAATGTGTGACAATTTGACAAATTAATAATATGAACATAGTCAATAACATGAACATGTAAATATAATGTTCCTTTTAAAGCAACTATGTCGAAACAAATCACAACGCAGGCTATAAACGAGTAAGTACCTAATAAAATTAGTAAAAAAATTGCATAAGACTTTCGTAAAACATTTTTTATAGATTCTCGTTTAAATTAACAATAATAGTTATTCTTTAGTATTTTACTGGATCTTTCTCCCTCACAAGTTAAGAAAGTTGGCGAGACATGGCGTTCGGATCAGAGCGGGCTAATGAATCTCTGTGTCGTAATCAACGCCATTGATGACATAAATTCCATCATCGATAATCATGTTTTCCAAATTAAATATCATAATGTACAGTTAGGGATATTAATTGTTAAACCAATTGGAACCCTACATCAACTTGCCTTTTTTTAAATAGTCATTTCATACAACTGTCATTCTTTGACAGTTGTAGTTTTAATATCGGATAATTTATTTTGGTAGTCAATTTACTTAACAACTGATTTCCCTGACTTTAACTCACAGTCGAAGCATTTATTTCAAAGAGACACTTAGAAGGCACTTTTGAACGTCAACATTTACATTAAAATAGAATTGATTCTAGTCACGCCCTCCAAAATATAGTTTCGTATGCAGAAGAATGGGCAAGAGATTCAACCGTTACTCTTTTAAAATGTGCTACAATATTTTCTATACATTAATTATATAATTATAGGTGAAGACGATGCACCTATAATAAAATTAGTATACCACAATAGGTAAAAATAAATTAAAATGTAACAATCACAAATAAGTTAAGTGATAGGTACATGGTGCTCACATATTTACAAACAATGTAAAAGTAAACGATATTCAAAAAAAAAAAAAACAAGTAATAAGTCAGTATGTGAGTTAAAGTAATCACATAATGTACCTAAATCAGTAATAAATTATCTAATTAAATAATTTAGCAACCAATTTGATTTTGTCAAGACCCTATCCTCCATTTATAATAACATTAGACAGAAGTTAAAAAAGGTTATTTTTCATGCACACTTTGTAACAAAAGTGCAATAAACTTGTTACAGTTATGATTGACACTAAATTTATTAAAATTACAGCGTCAATGCTAAAAACCTAAAAGAAGCAGGGGCGAACAATACCGGGACCGTTTTTAGTCGCTCTTTATAAGCTGTGTCAGCCGGGTGTTTCTAATTATACCGGTTTATGTCGTCGGTGAAATTTATGTAAAATAATGTTCTATGATTGTGATTAATCTCATTCACTTGTGGATTTGTGAATGCAAAAAACAAAGCGTACTTTGTTTTTTGTTATTGCCCAATTTTTGTGATTTAGTTGTTATTGTTTCGTTATCGTTATTTGTGTTGTTTTTGGGTTGTTTGTACAAAACGTTACGATTTTTTAAGAGGGCTATCACAATATTTCTTGTATTTGAGTGTTTGAAGAGTCTCACACTCAAATACAAGAAAAAAAATTATATTTATTTAGAGCACTCCCGAGAGAAATAATCAAAATTTCTCAGGCATGTTTTTTTATAATTTTGTGGCCATATCTAAACCATAATCACACATCTTAACTGGGAGTTTTGATTTGTGATTATGGTTTAGATATGGCCACAAAATTATAAAAAAAATATGCCTGAGAAAGTTAGATTATTTCTCTCGGGAGTGCTCTAAATAAATATCATTTTTTTCTTGTAAAAAACTACATTGTAATTCTTCATGGCATAAATACGTACTAGGAAGGGATCTGCCAGGCACATTTCCGATACTTAAAAATTTGGAACATACTCCTTTGACACCAGTGCCTAGGATAACTAACCCAAGTTTCTTGGTTTCTCTTGTTTTCATTGGGTTAACAGAATTATTAATGTGAAACAAATGGTCAAGGGTCAATATTAGGATCGGTCTGACCTTGAAGCAAGCTTTCATTAAAGCATTATTAAAACGCGTTGTTTCGCTGATAAGAAATGCGTCAAGAAAGACCGGTATACTAATTGAGGTGCTTGTGTAAACAAAGGCAGTCATAATATGCGATTTTCTAAATTATAGAACGGCTTTTGAACACTTACTTTCGTATTCTACGATTCGGACGTAGGTTGCCATTATTTAAATGCTTTGTATCTTACAGTATTCATTTTGCAAGGATCTTATGCAATTGTTTTAGGTTCAGTCTTGACCCTTTGGCGTAAGCTACTTCGGCCGAGAGCCTATGGCTAGAGGTATATTTATAATCCCGTGGCCACTTCTATCCGAAATATATTGGGTTGCGTCTACCAATAAGCAAATACCATGAACTTGTCTGGCTTTTAAGTACCCCAGTGACCATTTCGGGTTTATATTAGAGGTATTCGGTATGATAAGTCAATGTTTGTCTCTGGAATGCATTACTTGATATATCCAGTCAATATAGGGGCTTATTGGTGTAAAGCCGGTCTGAGATATAACATCGCTTTTAATCCCGAAGGAACAGATTCCAATGATTCTATCATCGTGTATCAAGGGGCCGCCGGAGTCCACGTGCCAAGGTCTTTCCAATCTGCGGGAACACTTTGGGGATATACATATTAAATATTTCGACTTGCTTCTCATTTCTTCACTACACTTGACGACCGCTCCTTCACCAACCTGCATCAGTCTGAAGCTATCTCTTGTCAATGTTCCTAGTTTCTCCGTCCATCCACTACCCACGTAGGTCACTGGAAGGCCTATCATCGCGGCGTGGTCAACAGATGATAATCTGGCAAAACTTTTCACGTTTACCTTTAACGAACGAAATAAACTGATATCGTTGTTCACCAACCAGTCGTTTCTGTCTATGACGCGGAACGAGGGGTGAATGAAGGTCTCCAGTACTTCTGCAACCAAATCTGATCTGATGGGTGAGTCAGTGAAGTTTGCGAACCACACATAGAAATGGATACCGAGTGATGAGCAGTGAGCGGCCGTGAGTCCCCAGTACTCAGTAATCATGGACCCCGTGCATACTCTAAGCATGTTATAGTCAAAATCAATCAATGAAATTACAAACGAATATTCGTCTGGTCTTACGTCGCGACCACCCAGGATTCTTAGACGCGTTTCTTTAAACTGTGTCGCGGGGAAAACAAAACGTTTACCATGTGAGTTCATGATGATGGACATTGAGCAAAATATACGGAAGAGTGCGAACATGTTGGCTTTCGAGAAGTTTTAATAGTCAGACATGAAATAAATCATGTTATTATTTATATAAAACATAAAATGCATTTTATAATTTTACGTCCGCAATAAAATATATCGCTGTAAACGAAGCTGTAAAAATAAATCGACTTCTCTACTCGTAAAGCGAAAGAAAACCGTGTTTTCTTGGCATTCAATCATCAATTTCTTATTTACGGGCAGAAACCTTGCTTCACAGTGCCACCTGTTGAAACTTTCCCAAAGTATTTTCCAAAGCTTTTCAGTAATCTGTAAAACAGAACCATTTAAAATTTCATTCGATCCAGTGGAGTTTTGAGTCGAATGTGATCACCTAGGGAACCGTGGCACCCTCACGCACGGTGCCTCTTTTTTGAACTACAAATCCTCCGTGACGTGGGTGTGTTCGTATGATCTCGCTTCCTTTATGAAAGCTCAAGTAACTGTATAGAGCCATCTCTGTCTCTCGCGCCGAACATCTATTGATCGACTAAATGGACAGTCGGAGAGAAAAATGTTTGTTATTTATGCAGTGCGATACTGAATCTTTTATTTTCAAAATATTTATGAAGGAATTAAGCTACATGCCGGCTCTAGTCTCTTCAGAGTAGCAATATCGTATTACCAGACTACGGCTGAGAGTAAGAGTATTTAATAAACCGGATATGTATGTATTTATGTGAGTTTGTTACCTAATACAGCCTAAAGTATTGAACAGATTTCAACAAATGAGAGGTCCTTGGTTTGGTATTATACGGGAGTGTCCTAGAGGATGCTTACTACCTTAAAACTGAAAAGTTATAAAGTAAAAATATTAAAACCCGACTACCTACGAAAAAGCGAAATTACAAGCCCGATGGGATTTCCCATGGGCAACCTCTCAGGAGCGATAGTCATGTTTATGGCACTTTTTGTTCGGAGCGCTCTCTGTCAGTTCACTGATAAAAAGTGACATATGAAAACGACGACCGCGTATTCGCGCTACTATCGCTTTTGGTTAGGACCCGGCTTTCGGTAATGAGTTTCCAAAAAACGATGATACAACTAAATTTAACATAAAAAAACAGAACTTAATAAATTACGAACATCCATACAGACTTTCATCCCATTATTTTATCCCTTTAGCGGAAGTGTTGTACAAAATTTCATGCTTCTGGACCTACTCGAAACTGTGCGTTGTCTGTCAGTGACTGAATGAATTTAAAATTGATATTATGTAGATCGTAGTTGGTTTTATTATTTTTACTTTTTATATAATAAACTCCTAAATAGTGTCATACATTACATTCGAGAACTACAAGCAAGAGACTGTACCACAATTTCACTTGGTGGTGCCATTGGTGTCATCTTTGGCATATTGGGAGTAATTCAGGTAATGTTAGTGTACTAATATATTAAAGCAGGTCGTAGTTTTGTAATATTAGTACATTTTATTAGTATTTCATCACGTGCGATACCTATCTAGAATGAAACTGACACTTCATTATGTTCTAGACCTAGAGCAACATTCTACCAATTGCGCCGTCAATTATTGCGGTACGGCGCCGTCAAACAGCGCGTTGTCTCACCGTCTTTTCAACTGTATGTCGCCGTTGAGCGGAGGGATTATGAGCGTGTCTGTACCTAAAATTTAGACGGTCCTGCAGTCCTTCTCAGCGAAGGCACGCGATCGCACTGATACTGTGCTTATTATCAGTTAAATCCGGAAACAAAGGGTTTTTGTAACATCCAAAAATGTCGAAGAGGATGAGAAGCACCGACACGAAAAAGAAGAAGATATCGAAGAGGTCGAAGTTGCCTGGATTGTTAGAATCTACGGATTCTTTGGATTCGTCGTTATCGTCTCTATCGTCGACATCATCGTCATCGTCGTTATCGTCGGCCTTGACATCGTCGTCATCGTCGACGTCATCCGATTTGTCCTCGAAGTTGAAGATACTCAGGAGTCGTAAAAAGTTCCAAGAAAGACTGGGGAAAGGGTTGGAAGCAAGTAAGAAGGCTGCTGCTGAAGATGGTGTAATTAAACTCGATAGAATCGACAAAATGAGCAGTAAATGGAATAATCGCATAGATCGAGATAAGGGTAAGTTTACATACAGATATTATGTACGTAAATTAGCATTAAGTAAAATTGCGATGTGTTGCGAATTGGTATTCAAAAAGTGTTCATAGCCTTGTGGTGTGATTGCAGTGAGGCTGGCGAAGTCGAAGTCAAAGTCGAAGGCGAAACAAGGTAAATATTCATGTGGTGTGTGTAGTTATGCTTGATAGGCTCTTTCCCTCGTCGTCAATTATTTATATTTTGTCGCATTTTTTAATTGCATTTTTTTTTATTCATGGTGCACAGCTGCGCCATACTCCGCTGGACCTCCCACCACACCCTTCTCTGCGCGTCTTGCAGCAAGCTCGGCGCAATTGCACAGCGATTTCTGCTGACCTAGAAACGCCCGAAATTAATAATGAAATCCAATCAAATTTTTACTTTACTTACCATCCATTTTCAGTGAACAAAAAACAAGGATTGCCCTCTGCATAATTATTTTATAATTTTGACATCAAACTTGACATTTTCATTTATTACTATGCCAAATTAAGTTTTTTTTTTATCCCACATAATATATAGTTAGTTATTTATTTATATTCACATCATACATATTTTAAACGGTTTAACAATTAGGCGGTTGGGCTACTCGTACCTATATGCCTATTGTTTATGCTCCTACTGGTGGTATTGCAGTGTGTCGGGTCGTCGAGGTATGTGTGTCGGGTCTTCGAGCTCCCTAAGATAAAGCTGAGCTGACGATAGCTGATCCATGCGTGATCCGTCTGTTGGGACAGGTTTACTCAAACAATTTCAGGTGCTTTCCTCAAAAGGCCAGTCCGAATGCTACCTTGCATTTTTTTACACGATATTTTATATTTAATTTTAATGACTGGACTTTAAAAGAGATAGTTTTTTCGTTATTTCTTCTCAGGGGTAGTCAGATAGGTAGTGTAAACTTTGTCTAGATTATTTTAGTTTTTTTTTAAATATGACGTGTTAAAGTGATTCCAATACCCTATTTGCACTATAGACCGTTTCACTTAATTTCATTTCAATAACCAAAACGGTCTAGCTACATGGATTGAGTGTGGCAACCGTATTCTTTGAGAGGGCAGAAAGAAAACTAAAGATGGTCCTTTGTTCATACACTCTAGTTTTGACAGTTTTTGCGTCTCAAAATCCGTTTAGGTACGTTGTAATTTGGACCT
Organism: Brachylomia viminalis; assembly: GCA_937001585.2. Classification (NCBI taxonomy): domain Eukaryota; kingdom Metazoa; phylum Arthropoda; class Insecta; order Lepidoptera; family Noctuidae; genus Brachylomia; species Brachylomia viminalis. The sequence goes on from OW443293.2 coordinate 36,662,529, forward strand.
CGGGATGGCTGCATTGAGATGGCATGCAGATAAGAGATAAAATCGAATAGTCAGTCTATATATTTAAAGTGTCCCGGCTGACACATCACCCAGCCCAAACAGCTTAGGGCAGATATTCAAAATTTATTGGACAGTAGTTTCCTTGTATGACTTAGGCATTTCTATCCAAATGGAGGTGAAAAAGGGCAATTAGTGTGTATGAAAAATGTTATTCCCTGGGATTTATATACTTGAAACTGGGTAAGAATATTTACTTCAATAAATAATAAGGTACGACACAATTCTTTTTAACTAGGTACTCTTTATTGGCAGTGGTGGTGTTGCAGTTTTAAAGGGAAAGTACGAAATTCAAGCGGATGCTGTGTACATGTTTATTACATGTCGGCGCATCATCGCAGTCGTTGTCGAAGTCAGACATATTGGTTTGCACCAATATGTCTCACAAATACACAGCAATAGCAAATGACGGGAAAATGTTAAAGAGAGTATAAAGAAAATACCTTACTTCAACTCAGGGAGTTTATTCCACGAGCAGGGAACAAAGAAAATGTCGCAGCACAACAGTTTTTATACATAAAATTTCCGCCAATCTTTACTGCCAAGTAGAATTTACATAAACCAAGCCGATGCAGCGATGTGACAAAATAAATCCTTCAAAACCAACTTAAAAACACAAAATATTTTAAATAAATCAAAAGACAGTACTTATATGAATAGAACATATATACAAATTCAAGGAAACCACAATATGTTAAATAAATAACATGGAAGTCAAAGTAAAATCAAAAATCTTAAAATGAAAATCAACTAATGGTTTGGCGCCCATATATACCTACTCTGTGAATGATTTTCAGAAGTCAACAATCAGCATTGTAACACTCTCACAGTGAAAACTTAGGTGAAGTGAGCGTGGAGTGAGCTGTCAAGTGTCAATCCCTAGTTTTGGTATGTCGATTCTGTAAAAATCTCACCGTGAAGTGAACACTAGGTGAAGTGAGCGTGGAGTGACCTGCCAGTGTCATCCCACTGATGATAGGGATTGATCAAGCATTACATTTACAATCATAATCGAGATATTAATTAATATTTTTTTAATGTTAATTCTGTGGATCATTTTATATTATTTCAAAGGTAGTATTTCAGTGTCTAAATGTTAACTCGATATTAAATTTAACTAAAAATTAAATCTTAATTGTAGGCGATAGGTAGGCTGACTGACACATTGCGGTTTTATTCAATGTCTCTATGCAATACGAGTACAACCGCCTGAGCCTTGAGCCCTACCTAGCCCTGCGGGATGATTGTCTTACACATTTACAATGGCACATTTTGACAGTTCAGTTGGACAGACGAGTTTTTCCTTTTTTTTTGTAATTTCCTTCAAAATCCTTCAGACTGTGATTGCAAATGTATTCTGCAATTTTATTAGGGTGCTGGCCAATTCTTTCGCTATGCGCACTGCACTTTGGCGATTTGCGAGCATTCATTAAAGCTCCGCGTGATACTTTCCTACTAGGACCTATATTTGCGAATACATTGGTATACACGGTGGAACTTTGAGACCGCCCCGTAAGGGTAGGTACCTTAACCGTTGTAGTTACAGTAAAACGGTCTTAGGAGACTGTCCTTATTCTTGGGAAATTTTGATTCCCAATCACAGATTTTGAAACAAATGTACAGTTAGCAAGAAAATGGGCCATTTCCACAAAAACTTATTAGATGCCAATCGATCCTGTTTCATACAAGGGTCAAAATATTCTTAGTCGATCCACACTTAAAAAGTAAGTTGGGAGTTTCATATCTTTTCAAAATGTATGGGAAAAGTTTATTGCGATTTCTTACTGTTCTAGTACTCAAATGTCAGTTAGTCCGTTAGAGTTTTTTGATCCTTTTACGAAACAGGATCGATTGGCATCAAAAAAATTGTTTGTGAAAATTGTCCATTTTCTTGTAGACTGTATTTTTTTTCAAAATGTGTGAATGTGGTTCGAAATTTCTCAAGAAGTTAAAGACAGTCTCCGTTGTAGATACAGGAAAACTGTCTTAAGTTTTCCCGTAGCTAAGGTGCCTGCCCTAACTGCCCCATCCAAAAACTACACCCTACAATGTAGTCTCAGAAACATAATGAACCCTGCAAGGGCACTGTAATATAAATATTCTAATTCTATTTTTCTATTCCATGTTCTTAGCAGCCCACAACTGTCTCCCTAAAGAGGACAAGCCTCTCCCCAAACGCAGAAGAAACGCGCACTGATCACCTATATGTGTATATAGGTAAGTATATATGTTTTATGATGTTGTTTCAGAGCATCGCAATGAGAGGGCTCAAGTTATGTGGATATTCGGACGTCATTTCAAAAGAGGTCACGTCAGAAAGGTCCATGATATTTTTTGCTGTCCCCAAAGTAAATTCCATTTCGGTTTTTACATGTTTGTATTTAAGCTTAGAATTAGTTACTCATACACAGGGTTACCGGTAACTCGACGTATTCCTTGCATGACGTCATAGTAGGGTTAAAATGCAATAAATGTAAAGAGTACCATTTCATTTTATATATTTTATTTTAAGGTTGTAATCCACAATTGCAGCCAAATTAAAATTTTCTTTGGTTTTTTGCATATTGCAGCTATGTTTTACGTCGCGTCGTAAGTTGATCAAAATGCGATTAGCGACTGTAGGAATGACATATTTACTGAATAATAATCATCAATTTCATAATTATCAATCGTCAAATTTTGAAAATTTGTTCCACCTGAGAATTTTCATATGAAATAATATTTTCAAAAATTCTTAGGTGGAACGAATTTCCAAAGTTTGACGATTGATACGATATTCATGATTATTATTCAAGAAAACTACAGCTACAGCTAAGTATGCAGTAACTGCAACATTCGAGTATGCAAGAACATTATTTATAAGATGGCCAATTACAAGTTTCCGTTTATATTCGTAATCATATCATACTTATCATCTGATACCACAGCATAATAATATCTTACCTTGTCATGTAACTCATTAGTGTAATTGACTTTATGTCGTTAAATAAATAAACCATTCATTAAAAGTCGTTGATAAAATGAATGACATTCCATATTTTGTCGCAGATGATCTGGGCGCGTACCTGAGAAGGTCTCGTCGCCCTCTAGTTCCGGATAAAACCAGGTAAAGGTGTTAGTTAATAAACACATTTTTTTATGGTCTTAGTGATAAGTTCCTAAATTGTATTCATACTTTTTCTCATTTTATCTTTACAGGTTTCCAGTGCCTACGACAGCAAATCTCTTTTATTTGCTCGTACCACTCCACTACACTCTCACGAGAGATACATATTAATTTCTTATTGTAACGTTGTCTGTATCCCGCTACACTCTCACAAGCGAGGCATATTAATTTATCCCCACTCTCACGAAGAGGCATATTAATTTATTATTGTGACGTTATCTGTGTGTGTCCTCCTACACTCTCACAAAAGAGGCATATTAATTTATCCCCACTCTCACGAAGAGGCATATTAATTTATTATTGTGACGTTATCTGTGTGTGTCCTCCTACACTCTCACAAAAGAGGCATATTAATTTATTATTGTGACGTTATCTGTGTGTGTCCTCCTACACTCTCACAAAAGAGGCATATTAATTTATCTCCACTCTCACGAAGAGGCATATTAATTTATTATTGTGACGTTATCTGTGTCTGTCCTCCTACACTCTCACAAAAGAGGCATATTAATTTATCCCCACTCTCACGGAGAGGCATATTAATTTATTATTGTGACGTTATCTGTGTGTGTCCTCCTACACTCTCACAAAAGAGGCATATTAATTTATCCCCACTCTCACGAAGAGGCATATTAATTTATTATTGTGACGTTATTTGTGTGTGTCCTCCTACACTCTTACAAAAGAGGCATATTAATTTATTATTGTGACGTTATCTGTGTGTGTCCTCCTACACTCTCACAAAAGAGGCATATTAATTTATCCCCACTCTCACGGAGAGGTTTATTCATTTTTTAAGGCGCGACGCGACTAGTAGAAGAATGTCTATAAAAACTTCACGGAAATTGTTCTACAAGAGCCGCGTCGCGCCTGTATGTGGATGACTTTATTGTGTTGTTGTCTGTGTGTTTCCCCACTATGCTCTCACAAGAGAGAGATATTGATTCTCTCACGGAGAGGCATTTATATTTCAAGTAATGTTGTCTGTACCAACCCTTATAGTTCATAAGTTGTATGTGTAGTCTATGATATTACTTACTGCCAAATGGCACTCATGTAACCAACTAGTTTATACTCGTAGAATTAAGTATCACGATATAATCATCTTCGTAACTTAGTAATACTTGGGAATAACATTGGAAGCCATACCACCGTCTGGCACAGTTTGATAAGCAGAAGAATCTCTTAGCAATTTTTAACATAATTATGTCACACGGAAAGTAATGTGGCTGAAACAAACCCTGACAGGGATCGTGTGGATTTAATGTAATATATTTTTATTATAATTTTATTGGTTATTAAATAATCACTAGGTACTAATTATTATTATTGAACCAAATTAAAGTAAAATAAAATAAAAAATATTTTTATATTTAATAACAACAACATAAACCATTTGAACTAAATATAATTATTGACTGACCGGTTGGCGCAGTTGGTAGCGATCCTGCCTTCTGAGCCGCTGGTCCCGGGGTCGATCCCCGGACAAGTCAAACATTTGTGTGCATGAACATGTCTGTTTGACCTGTGTCTGGGTGTGTATATGTATATAAGTATGTATATCAGTCATCAGGTTACCGTAGTACAGGCTCTGCCTAGTTCGGGACCGGAAGACCTTGTGTGGATGTTGGCTCATATTATTATTATTATTATATTATTATTATTATATACTCATTCTTTTTTTGGTAAAAATATTTTAAAAAACACGTTAGGAATTTTTTTCTTCTTATAAAACAAATAAAATAAAAACAAAAAATTAAGAACAGGACAAAGATATACTAGTTCAAAATGTGTTACTCGGACCGTAAGGTGGGTGTACCGCTCCCGCTGACAACTTTGACCTCGTCTAATCACGTCGCCAGGTAGCGCGATAGCGGTCGGCTGAGCCGTGACAATTGGCGCTTCCTAAGCTGCGGTATATATAACTGACCAACCTAAGCGTCGCCCGCGCCCAAGGTCACACGCCCCACGCATAAACATAGCATTCGGCCGCGGCCGTCGGTGACGAAAGACTAAACGTCGCCGGTCGCGGTCGGCGTGTGGTCAGATGACCGCAGCCAACCCTCGCACAGCTACTCAGACGCACAGCTTATTATAACGATTAACCACTAAAATATCGATCGATATATCGTGGTCTCGGTGTGTCACACCCAAACCTACGTACCTATGCAGGGTTAAATGGCCAGTGTCTCAATTTTGAATATCCCACTAGAATAATAATATTTACTCGTAGGTATACTTATAATAACAGTCCATAGTCGATCCCCAATCACCAAATATCCATAGTAGGAAACCCAGTATTTGCAAATGCCTAATATACCCCTAATATCGTAAAATAAAATAATCTTTTAATCATAATAGATGTGTAACTTACAATATCAGTAAAAACTTTCGAATATTTCAAAATTAGGTACTGACAACTATTTTATATTCATTCAGTTTCAAGTAAATTAGAATGTTGTATGTTTTGTACTTTCGTTGTCAAGTCTTGGTCAATGTTTGGATTATGTTTGTTTGTTAGGGTTTAGAAATTAACTCTTACCTTGATTGTTTATTGTCTTATATTCGTCTTTTATGAAATAAGACATTGTCTTATATTGTCGTATTGTTTATTGTCGTTCTTGTGTATTTTTTTTTTTTTTTTTTTTTTTTTTTTTTTTTTTTTTTTTAAAAACGTTGCCCCACACTAGGAATTTCTCCTGTATCGTGGGTGCGTTTACAAACATTTAAACTCACATACACAAACAGCCAGACCCGGAACAACTACTTGCAGGTCATACAAATATTTGTTCCGTGCGGGGATCGAACCCGCGACACGTAACGCAGCAATCAATCGCTTAACCACTGCGCCAACCGTGTCGTCATAATAGTATATGTTTGTTTAATAGTGTATGTTTTCAGTAGTAGGTATATGATTGTTTTATGTCGTCGTTAGTAATATTTTGATTTATTAAATAAAGAACAAAATTCAAACGTTCGTGTAAATTTCCCTACGCAAATATCAACAAACATTTTGGCGCTAAGGACAACCTTTTTTGTGCCCTCATAGTATAATAAATGACATATAGGTACTTAAGAGCTCCGATAATAACATTCGAATGTTATTATCGGAGTTCTTATGTATGTATCCTTAACAAAGGATAAATAATTAAACCTTCAAGGGGAATAACAGTTACAAAGAAAAAATTCTATCTGAGGGCGGTACCATGGAGTTGGTGGGAATCATTGTATGGCCCACTCTTATAGCTTTAAGAAGCGTAAAACACTTAAAGAAATTATTGTAAAGTGTTTAGTAACTCTCACTGACGGCCAATGTCTTTAAACAGAGTTAGTTCGATGCTTTGTAACACCTTAAGGTTTAAAACACTTAAAGCAATTGTAAAGTGTTTAGTAACTCTCACTGACGGCCAATGTCTTTAAACAGAGTTAGTTCGATGCTTTGTAACACCATAAGGTTTAAAAACCGTAAAATACTGTAAGTAATTGTAAGGTGTCTATTATCACTTACTAACAGCTGATGTCCTTAAGTAGAGTTAGTGAAATACTTTGTACCACTCAACGAGTTCTATCGAGCCCTAAGAGTTAGCAAAAAAGCTATTAGTGACATAAAAATGTTAATTATAAATCCTTATAGCTAGATGCTGCAAGAGTCAGAAACCACTTTTAAACCATTAATGATTATATACTGGGGTTACTCGGATCAACCTTAGGCAATACAGTGGTTTTTAGAATTAGGTACTTCTTTATGGCGGCAAACAATATGTGCAAACATTATAACTCTTAAATTATTACTTTACGTTGAGTTATATAATTTTATATCATCTTAATAAAACATAACCTCAAAAAATATGTTTTATTACAATATTAAGTTTACACTGTGCAACGGGTTTATTCGGTAATAATTTGTATTTTTTTTGTGGAATTTATATAATATATAATTATATATATTTTGTTTCCTCTTAGTAGTTCAAACACCTTGAACGAGCAAGACAGTGAATATATGCAAAACATAAATTTAAAGAGTGATTTACGAACATGGGCTCTACAAAAAAGTATTAGCCAAGCTGCTTAGAAAGATTTGTTTTTTTTACGGTGTTCAAAACGAAGCTCTCAACGTAATACATTTTCAAGTTTTTCTGGGCATAACAGTTGATGCCAAACTTCAGTGGGGATCACATATACCAAGCCTAGCGGGAAGGCTCCGTTCGGCCGCTTACGCCGCCAGGAAAGTAAGACAATACACTGACGTTAATACTGCTCGGCTAGTCTATTTTAGTTATTTTCATAGCATTATGTCCTACAGCATTCTGCTGTGGGGTAAAGCCGCTGATATTCAAAATATATTTGTTCTTCAAAAACGAGCTGTCCGAGCAATTTACCAGCTAGGTGCTAGAGTTACTCTGAGAGACTTTTTTTTAAAGATGTTGGTAATCTCACGTGGGCATCACAATTCATCTTCGCCAACATCTTATATATTAGGCAAAATACACTTATACACAAAAAACTGTGATATTCATAATACTAACACTAGAATAAGGACAAACTACGTGCTCCCTTTCACCGGCATCATGAGGTTCATAACTCATTAATTGTGGGCTTGGTATAAACTTTTATTATTTATTCATAAGTAATCCAGTAACAAGACTCATACTAATTATTAGGCACATAATTACAATAACAATACAAACATACAAGACAATCAATTAAATTAAAATCTTATTCACTCTCAATCAAATTACATTATTGGTCATCTAAAAATAAATACAAATAAACACAATAATTATAATTTTCTAATCGGCATTGGAACAGCGACATGCCTGCCACAGCATTGCCGGATATAAGGGCAGTCCAGCCTGTTGGCAATCATTGCCAGGATAGCATTGGGGCTGGCCCGCACCCGGCGCACCAGGGACGCACACCGCTTACGCATAGAAGCGTGGAAACAATCAGTGCGCGCCATCGTGAACATCCCTGATGCGCTACAGAAACGGGGCAGCCCCAACACCGCCCGGAACGCGTTGTTGTACCTACTGGACACGGAGGGCACTGTATGCCCTTTCAGTATAGTCAACCCACAGGCTGCACGTGTATAAGGATGTGCAGCACGCTCTAAGAAGCTTGGCCTTCACACCAGTAGTACAGCGCGAAAACCTGCGGGCTCGGTGAATAGATGTCCTAGATATTTAAATTGGTCCACTCGGTCTATTGGACCATCTAGATTGTCATTCGGAATGTTTATAGGACTCGACACACCGCTGCCCTGAAAAACCATGTATTGGCTTTTCTCCCCATTATATTTTAACCCATGCCCATGAGCGTATTCCGTACACGAACTGAGTAGTCTCCTCAGCCCACAGATCGACGCGCTCAGCAGCACCATGTCGTCCGCATAACTCATATTGTTGACACAAACGCCGTCTATATAGCATCCGACATGTTGACTGCTGAGCGTGACAATCAGTTCGTTCATACATAGGTTGAACAATGTAGGCGAGGTCAGACCGCCCTGCCTTACGCCACATTCGTTCGTATAAGGGTCCGACATCGCTCCCGCCCATCGGACACTGTTGAGCTGGTGCCCGTACCAGTACCGGAGCATGCTGATGAGTTCCCGCGGCAAGTCGGTGCTCTCCAGCTTCTTCCAGAGGATGTTGTTCGAGACGAGATCGGATAAATCGAGGAAGCACGCATATATAGGAGTCTTTCTCTTCGTGTAATATTTAACGGTATGCTTTAAACACAGTATTGCACTCTCTGTCGACAGTTTAGGTCGAATACCAAACTGGTTATCATGAAGTGTTACGTGTCTACTTAAATGTGTGTTAAGCACACCGTATAATACCTTCGCCACTACAGTTGCAAGCGATATAGTCCTGTAGTTATTTTTATCCGCTATATCGCCCGTTTTATTTTTTACCACCGGCAGTACAACTGTCCTCGTGAAATCCGCAGGTAGGTAGGAGTGGCACACACACAGCGAAAAGAACATTGCAAGAACTCTCGCCAGGTGCGGTCCGGCGTGCTGCAGGTGCTCAATGCTGTGTGCGTCATGCCCAGGGGACTTTCCCCGCTTAATTTGGTTTATGGTTTTCACAATATCTTTCGCTAGGAAACTTATTCCTACAATTTTACAGTTCGGGTCAGCATTCAGCACCGAGCGGCGACCGAACCGAAAACTGTTCTTTGAAAACGTTCTCAATGCTCTCAGGATCACTTAAGCCATCGACGCTCCCAGGAAGGCCAGGCCGTTAGTTTACTTTTCTCGTGGTCACCTTTCGAGTGTTGTTCAGCGAGGGCGTATCTGGTCCTGATTATTCTGGCACCACCTTAATCTGGACTTAAACACTTTTCTACTCTCTCGCATCAACCGGACTTAGGCCTGCCACACATTACCCACTCGTTAAAAGCCTTAGCCTGGCCAACCTGTGAGCTTTGCCCACATGCCTATTCCATCCTGCCAAGCGTGCACCACGCTCACACTTACGCGCGCTTCCCCATTTTTCAATTTAATTCAATTCATTTATTGCATCAAATATGGTAGGTACATGAAGTTCTTATATAAAATATTAAGTAACACACATTTGTCCAATATTTAGCATGCAATAGTAGGCACACGTTCTTACATTTGTGATATTAATTAATAGGTATACATTTTGTCAATTTATGTATCTACTTAAAAGTTAAATATATCTGTGCTTTAATGTATAGAATTTACACGGACACTTGAGAAAGAACTCATCTATCGAATAAAAACTTTCTTGTAACAACCACTTCCGCAACGTAACACACAACTTATTGAAGGGTAGTTGAGGAATTGACCTAGGGTCCTAGGCAAAGCATTGTAAATTAGGGGAGCCATGTAAACGCAGCTCCGTCGAAAAAGTTCTAGCTTTGGAACGGGCATTTCAAAATCTATATGTGTAATTTTCCTTTATTTGTGTTATCTTTCCGTTCAAATAGTTCAAGATTGGACCTCACAAACCTTTCAATTTCATAAATGTAAATGCATGGGACAGTCAATAGACTGTGCGACTTGAATATAGGCCTGCATGAGTCAGACCACTGCATTTAGAATATTGCACGAATACACTTTTTTTTGGGCGATGAAGATCTTCGCCATTTCGGAAGAGTTCACCATTCAGCATTCACCATTGCCGCGCCCTGAAGGGCAGATACAATGTCGGAGTACAGTTTATCTAGGACACGCTCATGGTCATGGTTACTATTACTACATAAATAATCCGCACATTGTGTGCATTCTGAGGGAAAATCAATTAATTTTAATTTCATAGGACACTCCTCATTATACATTAAGACCTGTTTCTCATTTTTTCTCCCATATACACTCGAGAGCAATGAATCCGGGTCACTTAAAGAATGTTAAAAATCTCGGAAACTAAAAATGATAGGTTAATGCAATAAATTGTATTTAATAGACAATGTAATACTCCTTAAATGAAAGTAAAAAAAAATACATTTTATTAACACAAAATTACATAAAGAAAAAAACTGCTGATCTCTCCTTAAAACAAAAATAGGAAACATGAAATTTTTGAACTTTATTACGATTTTCTTGAATGTTAATACTTCGTATTGCCTCCTCGTGCTTCCATTACTGCGTTTACGCGGTTTGGCATGCTGTACACCAAGTTCCTTATACGATTTTGGGGAATATTCTCCCATTCCTCTGTGAGAGCAATTTTGAGCTCACGAAGCGTGATTGGGGGAGGGTTTCGTTGTTTTACGCATCTGCCTAGCTCGTCCCAAGCATGCTCGATCGGGTTGATATCCGGGCTGCGCGCTGGCCACTCCATACGAGTAATGTTCATCTCTTGAAGGTAGTCATTCACAATCCTACCTGTATGAGGTCGGGCATTGTCATGCATAAATATAGCATCCTCACCTAAATTGACCATAAATGGACCAACGTGATCATTGAGGATTTCTTCCACATATCTTACGCTAGTTAAAGAGCCGTTTTCTATGATCACCAGCTCTGTGCGACTTTCAGAAGAAATTCCGGCCCACACAAGTACAGACCCACCACCGTAGGCTACTTTTTCTTCGATGCATGCTTGCTTGAATCTTTCCCCTGGTCTTCGATACACTCTGTGTCTTCCATCGTGCTTGTAGAGCATAAATTTTGATTCGTCGGAGAACATAACTTTTGACCAATCTTCAATACTCCAATTTACGTGGCTCTGGGCATATCTTAGTCTTGAAATACGATGCCCACGCTCCAGTTTAGGGCCGTTTGCAGGTCTAAGGGGTTTTAAGTTAGATTCAGCAAGCCGACGTCTTACTGTCCATGCACTTGGGTTACTTCCTCCGAGGCGTCGAAACTGATTGGTGAGTTCAGTTCCTGTGAGAAAGCGATTTCGAAGCATGGTGTTCACCAAGTATCGGTCTTCTCGTGCTGTGGTACACCTGGTTCTGCCCGTTCCTGGTCTGCGTAGGTTAGAACCAGTTTCTTCGTAACGTCGGAGAACTCTTTGTACTGTTGACAGCGACACACCGACAGTCCTGGCTGTATCGCGCTGACTCCGGCCGGTTTCCAGCATTGTAAGTATTCTGGTGCATTCTTCAGGCGTAAGCGACATAATTTCAGCTTGAATAATGAATATAGAGCACTATCAACATGGTTTATGTACCCACATAAATGACAGATTACAAACAAAAGCAAAACCAAATGCTGTAATTTCGTAGTTCCATCTTCGAAAGTGGCCCTTTTTCAAATTTGATTTTTTTATGATATAACTTTACAATAACTAAGAAGTTTTAATACCTTCATTTAAGGAGTATTACATTGTCTATTAAATACAATTTATTGCATTAACCTAGCATTTTCAGTTTCCGAGATTTTTAGGATTCTTTAAGTGACCCGGATTCATTGCTCTCGAGTGTAATACCCATATTTTCATCACAAACCGTATGAGTATATCTTGGGCGTTAATAGGTACATATAGATTACATTCCACAATGAGGATAGTGGTCCGACCACAGAGTGTCATACCCAACAAAAACATTCGTAACGGACTGCTTCGCCGCGTGAGTTACAACACAATGATCGAGCCAGCTGGGCGTCCCGTGCACGTCACTGTTGTATGTATAGGTAGTTGGCATGACCAACTCCCCTCGCTACACACATTAATAAGTTCGTTGTAAAATACATCACCCGGCTCTGCATTAAAATCACCCAACACAAAAACAGATTCGATGTTACTCTCATCAACAATGGCACTAATCTCACTTAAACCGTCAATAAAAACCGGCACTTATAACTAACACTGACCTATCGCCTGTCGCTATTTTAATAGCACAAATACGCTCACTACACTGAATCACTGACTGTCTACGCATCGTCACCATGAGCGAGCCCACTACTATTGGAAGACAGAGGAAAGGAGTGCGGGGTGTGGTACCGAATCCCACGACGCGCGGCGCAGCCGCATAAATCTACACCTGAGTATAAGAAATTATATTGCGATTTAATTAATGAATATTTAAGCTTAGGACACATGAGTCGAGTCAAACACTATCCATCATCAAATTATTTTCTACCGCATCACGGTGTTTTAAGAGTTCATAGTAGTACTACCAAACTTAGGGTGGTTTTTGATGGAAGTGCAAAATCAAAATCGGGCTAATCGCATAACGACATTCAGTTACAACACACGACGTTTACGTTTCCGACCGTTTAGATTTGTTGCATGCGCTGACGTCGAGAAAATGCATCGACAGATTAATATTCAACCGGATTAAAGAAACTTCCAGTTAATTCTTTGGCGTGAAAATAAGTCGGACGAACTCGGTGTATAGGTACCAGCTTAATACCGTGACATACGGTACCGCGTCCGCTCCTTACCTAAGTTTTCAATGCATCAAACAGCTGGCATCGGAGTGCGAGGATGACGTCATAAAGCAAGTCATAGACGAAGATCTGTTTGTAGATGACTTAATAACTAGTCATGATAATAAACAATGTTTAACAGATATTTGTACCAAAGTAAATTATGTTTTAAAATCTGGTTTCTTCCATTTACGTAAATGGTTGTTTAATTTGGAGACTTCTACAGCAGATCAAACAAAGGAATTAGCTTTAGGCGAAAATTGTTTAACTAAAACTCTCGGTCTTGGTTGGTTGAATCATTTGGATTTATTATACTTTACTACAAATACTGATCGAGCCTTCACTCATGTGACTAAGCGCGTTATCTTGTCTGTTGTCTCACAGTCACTGGTGTACGACCCATTAGGCTTGTTATCACCCTCAAATAATTGCAAAAATACTTTTACAAAAACAATGGCTTTGTAAGTTAATAAGTTGGGATGATCCAGTACCTAACAATATTTTGTTTTAAATGTGGAAAAACTTTATCGACACGCTTCAACACCTACAAAACATTAAAATTCCTCATGTTCGACAAGTGAATACAAACTACACAGATTTACATATTTTCACGGATGCATCACAGGATGCATATGGTGCATAGGCATACATAAGTACATACAACGATAACTCACTAGTCACTGTTAGGTTACTTTGTGCTAAGAGCAAAGTCGCACTAATTAAACCAGTCACAATACTGCGACTTGAACTGTGCGGAGCTTTAGTTAGTGCTCAGTTATATCTTAAAATAATTCAGTCATGGAGATTAACTTTCGTTAGCATATATTTTGGTCTGACTGCATGATTGTCATAAATTGGATTAAAGTTTCACCTAATCTGTTAAAACCATTCGTCCAGAACAGAGTAGTGCAAATCAATGAGTTGACTGGTGAATTACCGTGGTTACATGTTGCTGGCAACCCGGGTCTGATCTTTTATCCCGCGGGCTTACGCTCGACGCGCTTCAAAATTCAGATATTTTGTGGAACGGGCCAGCTTTTTTAACCGAAATTAACACTAACTTAAAAAAAAAATAATCACGATAAAATAATTAAATTGCACGATTTACCAGAAATTAAATCAAATATTAATTCTTTATTTACACAATCAACTTTTACTAGTATTTTTCCCTTTGAACGTTTTTCAAATTTTAATCGCTTGAGACGTGCAGCCGCTTACCTACTTGTTACGATTCATTCATTGTAGGTACAAATCAAGGTCAAAACTGAACGTAGTAACGAAAGTGAAAGTAGTAACTGAATGATGAATTAAGCAAATCAACTTTAGTTTTAGTACGCTTAGTACAACAAACGTCAGCCAGTCATTTTTAATGCATTATTAAAAAACTTACCTGTTAAATCGATGAGAAATATATCTAGTCTTGATGTGTTCCTAGATTCTGATAGCATTATTAGAGTAGGAGGCAGATTAGCAAATTCACATACCTTCTCCTATAGTAAAAAACATCCCATATTGTTGTGTTCTAAACTTACTTTCACGCGACTTCTTTTCCTATTTGAACATAAACGTCTACTCCATGCTGCTCCACAATCGCTCTTGGCTACTATTACAGAAAGTTGGTGGCCACTCAAGGGTCGTGATTTAGCCAAGCAGACAGTGCATAAGTGCATTACATGTACTCGCCAGAAAGGGAACGCAACAGGGGAGCTCCAACAGCTTGGCGGCTATAGTAGCCGACAGGATAGACAGTCCAATGATGTGGCAATGGATGACCACTCATCGTGCCTCATTCCAATATTTAAAATAAGTTGTTTTAGTGCATTTTTTTATATAGGTAGGTATGTATTTCTCGTTTATGTATGTGTTTTGTGTATAAAATTGTAATGTGTGTTTTATGGATTCTATGGTCTGAAATAATTTATTATTGGAACGAAGTTCCTTATCGCGCGTTGTGAAAGGGGGCTAGACGGAAAAAATTCTTACGAAAAGTTGTCACGACACTTTTTGCCATAGTAAGCTATATATGTATATATATATATAGCAATATATAAATATATATATATATATATTTATTATAATATATATTTTTTTAAATAAAATTTTATTACAATTCCTTCACTAATTAATCGAAAGGAACTTCGTTCCATCCAGGTGTCCCTTGACACCTCTCAAGTTTTTATTCTTTATACGTATCTCGGGACCATGGAGTCCCGGTCCTTTGGAAGGCGTACGAGGGGCCGAAGCCAACTTGCACAGGCCTCTTAGACAATTTTAAATGGAATGAGGCACCAACCGACGATTATCCCTGTATGCTCGATGCAAGTGCTCCCACGGATAACCCCCGGTTGGTGCAGGACTATTGCAGAACATGGGAACAAAACATATTGATCTATGGGTTTGAGTGGCTATAGTGTATTGGTTACCTAGAACTATAGAAGGACAATGGCCCCTGCCTGATCAGTTTTATTATACACGGAAAAAATGACAGGAGGTGACTTGCACACTCAATAATGGGCCCCCGGAAACTGTCGCTAGCACTTAGTGACGTAGCGACAAGGGAGCAACATATCCTGAGGTGCTTGAGGAGTGGAGAGGTATTCCACGACTATCAGGACAATCCCAGAGCCCGGAAGATGGTCAAGATCCCTACCAGCACTTACTGGAATACTTCCTTCCTCCGAGCACGTTTGCTCTTGCGAACCTCCACTCAAGCCAGCCAATAATGGCAAGAAAGAGGTGGGAGTTCTGTTCCTCGTCATTGTTCACTCCAGCCGGCCAATAAAGGCAAGCCAGAGATAAGAAACAAGACTTCTCCCGGGAGGTAGGGTCCGTGGGGTCGCTACTGCCCAACAGCTCGCCACATGCTGCCTTGCGGGTTTCTGTATCCCTCTTGGTCTGGCTCCTCGCCGTAGACCTGTTCCAGCAAAGTGAACTCTACCGGCACAGACTTAGAGTTCGGAGCGCGCAAGCCCCACCACGACGTCAACGTAGAGATACGTATTATTATTATCAGTAAAAATGGGAAACTTACCTCCAGAAAGATTGGAACCGGGGTATCCTTTCTTGCGCTGCGGTGTAAATTATGCGGGACCTATGTTCATATTGAGTCGCAAGGGAAGGGGTTCAAAATTGGAAAAATGTTATGTTTGCCTATTCATATGCTTCACTACTCGTGCGATACACTTAGAATTAGTCACCAGTCTAAGTTCTGAGGCATAGGTACTTATTAGCTTTACGAAGGTTCTTATCTCGTCGTGGAAAACCCGCACAAATATTTTCCGACAACGGAAAAACGTTTGTAGGCGCACTAAAGGAATTATCTCAATTTTTTAATGCTAATAAAAATGATATTTTTGATTTTGCTGCAGAAGAAAATATTAAGTTTAGCTTTATTCCTCCCTACTCACCACATTTGGAGGTTTGTGGGAGGCAGGTGTTAAATCCTTTAAACATCATCTCCGTCGTGTAGGAAACGTAAACCTCACTTATGAGGAATTCTCCACTTTATTGACTCAAATAGAAGCCCTCTTAAACTCCAGACCTATGTATCCCATGTCTTCAGACCCAAACGACCTACTCCCTCTTACACCAGCCCATTTCCTGATTGGCCGGCCGCTCGTTGGTCCTACCTACGAAGACCTCACAGCTGCAAATACTTCACGCTTGGTCCGCTACGAGCGCATCGAACAGATGAGGCAGAACTTTTGGAAACGGTGGTCGCAGGAGTAAGTTTCGGAGCTGCAGACGAGGAATAAATGGCAGTACAACACCGACACAGTAGCACCTAATACCTTGGTGCTCATTAAAGACGACAATCTGCCACCCTTGAAATGGCGTCTTGGACGAGTCATAAGCACTTCACCTGGCAAGGATGGAATAGCACGTGTAGCTGAACTTAAGACAGCTAGCGGAGTAATACGAAGATCGTACCCCAGATTGTGTCCGCTGCTAAAGGCGGAAGAACCCTAACTGCTCTCAACTTCTAACTGATTCTACTTCTTCTTCGTTGGAGGATGTTACTCCATGGCGGGAGGCATGTCCACGCATCGTCACCGTGAGCGAGCCCACTACTATTGGACGACAGAGGAGAGGAGTGCGGGGTGTGGTACCGAATCCCTCGACGCGCGACGCAGCCGTCGCATTGAACCATCGCCCGACATACAAAGACACAAAGCATCAGTAATTTGTATACCTTCCAAATTATTAATTATACCCCTAAATACCATCGAAGAAGATTTTCATTCATCTCCATAACACCGCGACGCCACCGTAGGGGCGTCCGCGCAAATTGCCCGCCGACGTATCTACGGCCGACGTCTCCGTGTAACCGAACCCGCTATCAATCGTACCTACAGTACGATTGATAGCGGGTTCGGTTACACGGGTCGAGTAAAAACGAAATAATCGAGTGGAAATTATTTTTCCCGCGCTTCTTCCGACGAGTGGATAAAACAACAACAAAACCATAGTCAGCAAGATGACCTGCTACCACAAGCAGCACCCGTTCACGAGCATAACGCAAAGATCAGCCATTACCACCCTCGCCATATTTCTATTTGAGGTAAGGAGGCAACTCGCCCCCTGACGCTACCGCAAGCAAAGTTAAAGTCAAAGCATTTATTTCAAGTAGGCACATAAAAGGCAATTCTGAACATCAACATTCACTTTGAAATAGAATTGATTCTAGTCGCCCCTTCCAAAAGCTAGTTTCGTATGGAGAACAATGAGCAATAAACTCCACCGTTACTCTTTTAAATTGTTTACAATATTTTGTATACATTAATTATATAACATGTGAAGACGATGCACTTATAATAAAACTACCATAGGTAAAAAGAATTAAAAATGTAGCAATGACAAATAAGTTTATTATGTGCTAGATGCATGGTGCAACTTTTACCATACCACCGACGTCCGCTTTTAAAATAAATACAAAAAGTGGAGCGTGGCTAGATAGTGGACCCATAGGGTTGTTGCATGAGTACATCAGCGACTCGAATTCACTAGAGGATAGGCAAACAAATCCTCCGAGTATTTAATTCACCCTTCAGCGATCACCAACGACCTTGCCAAGCATGGCGATCTTCTGCTTAGCATAATCTGCCTATTTGATAACGTCCCTACCGTTGGGACTTGGGCCTCCCCTCTGTGGGAGGCAGTGGGCCGTAATCAACCGCGCGGGCCCAGTGCGGGTTGGTGGTTGCCACATTACATGTCTTCGAATTTTTGGTTCTAGAACATGCCAGTTTCCTCACGATGTTTTCCTTCACCGTTTTGAGGGCAGTGATGATGAAATAATTTACACAAAGTAAAATGCCTGTCTGGGTTCGAACCTACGACCTACTACTACTCCGTAAGTCGCGGCCGTTAGCCCTGGACCACCACTGCTCAACTATATCGGTTATTAATCAGACTTATCTATCGCTCGTGGGCATTATTTTAATTGATTTGTCTGCTGGAATTCATTGAGCTTTGTTTAATTAAGAAGCTCGATGAGTTTCCAAGTAGATACTTTTTAATATTATTTTATTTAAGCTGTTTTTCTTGCGGCTAGCATTTTCCTCGCTGTAGTGAGGTGAAAAGTTGTGTGTTTCGATCTTCAGCAAAGCTATTCTGCGTCTCGTACCTTTGACACCCTCGCTACGCTCAGGTTTCAATACAAGTGGGTTCCTACTCGCGCCAAAAAACAACTTTGCAGCCTTGCACAACAAATAATTATTAATTATTGTGAATGTGAAGACTACGTGGGTCATTGTTTTGTTTTTCTCAGTTACCTACCTTTATCATGGTCTGGCAGTTAGAGTAGGTACCTAAGTTATTCAGCTTACCCAAATGTCCTTTCTTTGGTATTGTTCATCGAACCTTAAGGAGAACAACCTTAAGTTCTTTTTGAGCGTTCAATGTTGAGCTGCACGATTACCTACTGACAAATACGTGCACTTACTGGACAGGTCCACTCTGTGAGATTCATCCCTCAAAAGACAATTACAGACACTTATCCAATCTACATGGTCTTCACATTTAATCTGACCGAGATTGTGTCTGGACTTTTAAAGAGACCTCAGAGTTTGTATCGGCCTTTCTTCTCAGAGTGTTCAGATAGAAAACGCCGACCTCATCTAGTTTCTAAAATATGATTGACGTGCAAAAGTGTTTGTAAAAACCTACTTACAGAAATAAAATCATATAACATCATCATAAATCAAATCAGTGGCGAAAAGTAAACCTTCGCTCACATTTACTCTTCGTGTCGTATCGAACGTGGATCCACGCGTGACACAATGGCTTTATAATTGTTTCTGTAATTCGCTATATACGGCAATCAACCACTTTAAATGTTATATTCACGAACATCGTAGAACGGGGTGTTTCAAGGAAATTGATAGACCTAGCTATGACTACAGTAGATACAGGCATAAATATTAAAGCTTGGAATGGACCAATGTCGTTGCACGGCCGCACCCGATCCGACGCAGTAGGTGATGTGCGTTGCAAGCCCCCACCCGATATGGCGTAGCAATTGTATTGATTTTATTATAGCTGTCTGGCGTCCTTGCATCAAAGCTATGTCACTATTATCTACAAAGCAATTACAATATTAACTGATAATTTATTAGTTTTCATTGCAGTCACTGGAGATGTAAAACCTGGCTAGGTAATCATTCATTTAATGTGTGATTATTGCATTTCTGCCAGTTCTAGACTTCTAGTAGTTAGCAAGCAATTATATCTTATCGGCCTTTCCAAGCCAATATAACACAATGACATGGTATAGAAAACCCTAAGATAATATTTTGAATCAATAATAATAATAATAACAATTAATCAACATGTTGTGGGTGATCAAGGCTTGTTCCTTTTCTTTTGTCTTGCACTTCAACGTTCGAAGTTACAAGAGTATTTAAGACTAGCCGAAAATGAACAAAAATTTTAAAATTCGATTTTCGAATGAATACGCCTGACGTACAGTACATTGTCATTGTATCATCCCGCATTGCTTTCCTTTGTATTACAATAACATATAAAATTTCATTCGGGATTTAGGTAGAACGACAGCTGGGCACGCCACAATTGCGGCGATAAGTCCCCTCTTTGAGGAGTGGCTAGAGAGGCGCCACGGTGTCCTCACCTTCCGCCTGACGCGGGTCCTAACTGGACACGGTTGCTTCGGGAGGTTCCTGTTCCGGATAAGGCAGGAGGAAACGCCCGGGTGTCACCATTGTGTGAATCGCCCGGAGGACACGGTGGAGGTCTGCCCGGCTTGGGCGGAGCACCGCCGTGTCCTCGTGCAGGCGGTTGGCGGTGGCGATCTCTCGCGTCCGGCCCTGGTCCAGGCCATGGTATGGAGCGAGAGGGCCTGGGAAGCCGTCACCTCCTTCTGCGAAGCAGTAATGTTCGCGAAGGAGGAAGCGGAACGCGTGAGGGAGAGGCAAAATTCGCGCCCTCACGCCCTTAGCCGCCGCAGGAGACGCCCTGGGCGTCGGGAATAGCAGGCCGATTTCCGGTCACCGTAGGCGCGGGCTTGCGAACGGCTAGCAACGGGCAGCTTACCGTTCGATAAGGACCAGGCCCGGGTCGACGGCGCGTTGTGTTCCACGCGCGCCTCAAAGAGATGTCAGCATCAATGACGGAGTCCGCTAGGGCCGATGCCTGCCAGGGTTGCGGGAAAGCCCGAGAGGGGTACCGTGGCCCCTGGCACAGGCAACTGAAGGAACACGGGTGGGTTTTAGTCAGTAAGAGTCAGACACGCCCTCCCGCTCTGCCCAGAGCGGGAGAAGTTATTTGATGATGTCCCAACCTCTAAAAAAAAAAAACTGCTCACTCAGGTACATACTCGCAAATAAATATGAGAATCATTTATAAAAAAGGTTCCTACCTATTATTGTCCCAGCAGGGAAAAGGCCTCTTCTTATACAGAGAAGGCACGAGCATTAATCACCGCCACACTTCATCAAAGCTGATTATCGGTTGCTAATCGGATGATAGCTTATATTTAATAAAAGTCTAGCTTTCCACACGATGTTTTCCTTCACTGTATGTCACACTATTTATAACCAATTTTTTAAAACGATACTAAAATAACAATACTATCTGAAAATTACAAAAAAATATAATTATGTCATTAAAGCTATGTGAAACATACACAAACATCCTTTGTGCCTATGTAAAAGGATAGGTTGTTAGACACCTAAGGTGTCAATTTGGTCCGCTCTCGGCCAGATCGACACTTTAAGTGAGCCTGTGAGCCCAAGTGTGCTGGGGCAGCGCGGTCCCCTTCAGGTCATACAGCGGCGAGAATGTAGGTACTCGGATACTCAACACCATCTATCGGAGGTCGATGAAAACTGCAGCGATACTAAGTACGGATGGTGGTGCCACCTTGCATAAAACGAAACTACTAACTGCGTAACGCCAAACGGCAGAGTACACTGAATATTCTGAGATAGAGTAACCAGTTGGATTTTTTGTTGCAGCGCCATCTTTTGTTAATTTAAGTATGTAGTTATAAAACTTTGCAATATAAACCAAGTTGTGGTGGTGATTTTCTTGGTTGAGCCATTTCCATTACCATAAAATAAATAAGTAAATGGGTTATTTAGTTTAAATCACACAGAAAATATATAAAACATGGTGTAATGACAACGACTCGATGTTTAACAAAGAAAACAATAACTTATATTTAATATTATTTTGTTTTCTCTTTTTAAAGTATTGGCGAGTCATTTCCTGCACTCTGTCATTCACTCCATAGTGTGTAATAAACTAATTATATAATAAAAATCTGCATAGCAAATCTTCCATACTAATTATATTCACAAACAGTGATTAAACCTGTAACCCGGTTTTTTGAAGTTTGTAAGTTATCTCTTTGAAACAAAGATGTTGATGGTTTGAATATAGTATTATACTACTTACCACCGTGCTAAAGTAAATTAGAGGGTATAAGCTGTACGGGAAAGATTCAATTAAACAAGTACCGTCTTACACAATACAATATTTATTGTAATTTATAATACACCGAAAATGAAGGTATAACAACATTAATTGTGGCGAGCCACTAACCAAACCCTTTACAAGAACGCAGAGTCTTTAAGCTACCCGAGACACAATAATTTATAACAATTACTGGTCTTACTACCTAGTTCTTACAAAATGCCCTACCTCATTCTTATGTTAAATTATAAGAATTTAGTTTTAACTCGGAATTCTCTCAGTATATTTATTCTTTTCAATTCAATTTCAATTTGATTCAATTAAATTTCAATTGACGGAATCAAGACCCTTGGCATCACGAAATGTGACCTACGGGTGTAGACGGTGACGCTATGTTACCTGGAGTAGCGAACTTCCCTCATTTACCGTTATCCGGTTCAGTAAGGCCTTATTCAACAGATGGCCACACATCATAAAGGGTTAACCTCTAAATTGCCCCAGGTTTGATTCGACTTATTTAAAACCCATCGGGTTATTTGGACACAGTCTGATTATTCCAGAACTGCTCCCTATGCCAAAGCGTGTTCCTCGTAATCACGCCATGCGGGAAAAAAAACCCATAAAAACCTTTCAGCCATTTTGACAGTTATCAATTATTTTTGGCCAATCCACAGTCATTTTGAATTTACATAGACATTGTTTATCAGTAGAATGTGGGAAATTATGTCCTTATGTTTAATGAATTCAAATAATTAATAAACATGTATTTAGTTCACATGGCACAATTTCATAAAATCCATCATCCTACGAGCTTGAGCAGACCCACGAAAGGTGTCGCTACTAGTTGCTTTATATATTGATTTTTGCAACGTCACAAACCGTCTTCATATAAATCTTTATTTGACCCATATTCACATAGTTTCAATTATATATGTAGCGGCAGCGCGGACTCTGGATGCCGCCGTCCTGTAAGCATACACATGCGTCCTGCAACGTCGGAGCGCGAATTCATACTAAAATTACTAAAGCGCTCGGCTTCGGCGCGTGACATTTATAGATTCGGCCCGCGGAGTACCTAAACCGCGATCAACATATACGTCGGACTCCCGCGCCCTGACCGGCTGTTCATAATTTATGAATTGTGTACACATAGCACTACTTGTTGGTTTTAGTTTATAATATAGTGAGGCTCATTTTTAATAAATATACTCATTCCATTTTTACACTCAGTCTGTGTTTTACTTTGACCATATTAAGTGTGATCATATCCGGCTGTTCCGAAAAACATTATATGGCTTCTTCAGTAAGATAATATGTTAAGTATTTATTTTTTATGGAGTAATCTCACATTTGTATGTAATTTAGATTATCATTATTTTTCGTAAAAAAGCAAGCATTGCACCTTACAATTTTTAAATACATTTTTAATGACATATCCTGTCACCCTGTGATATTAGAGCCATAATTGATCATCTTTTATTTTGTTTTTAAAATTCGACATGCTATGATCACTATTCTTAAGATTAAAATCAATTCCAATATGGTTTATTATTAAACAATAATTGGCCTAAGGTGTGAAACACACTGTCATTACAGATTTTTTTTTCTAATTGGTCCTGATTAAAATTTTATTTAATATGGTCCTACAATTGTGCTCCTGGAACAATCTATTGGTCAAATATTCAATAGCCAACAGAATGTTTGCTATCTCTTGTCACAAATTTCATAGTTTTCATTAGCGACTTGGCTTCTTGCCAGATTTTGGAGTGACTTGAATTTGGTGTCACTGAGTACAAGTTTTCCTAATCACTTCTGTGAATTTTCATAGCTTTCATTAGCAGAGTCGAAGAGGTCATCAAAAAATATAAGTACTTCAGCAGTTAGCTTTAGCTTCTTCAGGCAAAATTCCTAATTCTGAAAAGTATTACTGTCTTAAAGTACCTACTACCATCATAGTCATATCTTACGTTAAATTTAATCCAGTTATTAAATACTTACAAAGTACAGTCGCCAGCACATCAGGTTATACGAAACTGTCAAATTTCTCCAAATGATTTTAAACCTTAAAATGTTGAAGGTTAAGCTTGAAATCGAATAAGAAAATTTGACAGTTTGTGGTAACTTGACCTGCTGCTGTGTGTACACAAGTAGAAACCATAAAAAAATTATATCACAGTAAAATAAAATAAAATAATCAATAATGTTCTATGTACAGACGCCAGCACATCAAGCTACTACAATCTGTCAAATTTCTTTAATAGATTTTCAACTTTATCGCTAAAGCATTAAGGTTCAAGGTTGATTGGGAATATTTGACAGTTTCGGGTAGCTTGACCTGCTGGCGTCTGTACAATAGTTAGTAATAATATAAAGAGTATATATTTTAAAGCTCACCTGCTAGATACCCTTTAGCTACAGCAACCGTTCTGCTGAACACCTGGGTAGCGCATTTAATCTTCATCGTCATAATCTTGTCCGGGAAAACATGCTGGTCTGTTAGTTTAGGCAACTTTCTTCATGTGATTTATTTAAATAATGCCATTTTGCAGTTTTTTGTTGACCATTCTCTACTTAACCTTTAAGTATATATCTTTGTTTAGATAATTAGGTATTCAAAATCAATTGAAAACCAGGTGCTTTCAGTGCAACTGTTGAGAGCCAACAACATGCTTTAGGTCCCTGTTCATAAGAGCTAACGCCATAATTTTCTTCTTTTTTGTAAATCTGCAGGCCAGCTTTTTCTTTTAAATTTTTCTAAATTAAAGCATTGTAAAAATAAGAGCAAATGCTGAATTTTTTTAATGCTGCTTCAAAAGTTTTCTCTCCGAGTCTGCTGCTGTAAGCTCATTTCCTTTTTGCAATCTCATCAAATTTTTCTTGTTAGAAGGCTGGTATCAGAAGAGTGATATAATGTCTGTTTCTGCTTTCGTTTGTGGCCTAGAATATAAACTTTATAAGTTTACAGGTTTGTTATTAAACAACAATAATAAAAATATATAAAACAAAAAGCTGACACATTAAAGTTTATACAGAGTGATTGGAAACTTGGTGTAGTTCTTGAAAGGGATTATACTAGAGGTCATTGCAACAATAGAAAAGTCAAATCTTAACAACATAACACCATAGGCATCATGCCTGTGTTCACTGAGGGGTTGTACTGCAGTTATACATCCACTTCCCAATAATAAGGGTTACTGAATTTAAGATAACCTGCAGAAGTTATTGAGTGAGGTGTAATGGTTTTCTCAATTACATCAACATTGTCACTTTTAATACCACAAGGTCCACAAGTATATTCATACCAGCAGTACTTGAAGGCTGGACTTCAGGATAGCAGCAGCTTTGATTAGTAATATCTCTCATTGCTTTTCTTTTCCGGGATCCTGGAATAGAGGATAATAATATGCCGTTAATTTATACTAAACAAAAATATAAGAATATCCACATTGAACTATAGTCTATTCACATTAAGAAAATAGTTACTCATCATAGTCACTCGGCTTAGCCACACCTCTTGACCAATTAGATCATAGTAAATTAGAAAGCCATGTTCACATTGACCAGTTGAAGTAAGCCCTTCAGACAGTACGGACGCAGCTTTTGTCTATTTTAAAAATGTATATGTCACCTATACGTAAAAATAAAAGTCGATCAATAATTCATAGCGGAGAACGACTTCAAAGTACTTAAAAACATTATAAATCACTCGATTTATAATATTTTAAAGTACTTAAGCAGATATATGGATTTCATAGATAAAGTTCTTTTCAAATCTCAAAATAAAGTTTATTTTGAAGGGTGAAATGTACCAAGGTGAACTCTCTGTGAACTCCAAAGGGTACTTGGTATGCTAATAGTACAAGTAGATATAATATTGCAAATACCTGCAGAAGTCATTGGCTGCTGTATTTCTGCTTCATCAGTTAGAATAACATTGACATTTTGATCATTACTGATGTTGTTGATACCAGGTGTACATGTAGAAGGCACTTTGGGATTATTGTGGCTTGGTCAGTGATTGCTGTTATTGCTTGTCTAGCAGAGAATCCTGAAACAAGTGATATAACATACTTAAATTGAGTTATACCCTAAAATAAAACATTCTCCATAGAAAACTAAATAAGTATTTGAAGACTTGACTTGGATTTTGATATCGAACCATAAACTTGGTAGGATGCATGATATTAATTTACTCTTTGTGTTAGGCCCTTATTTTGTATTTTTTTGAGGTTGGGGAATCATCAAATAACTTCTCCGGCACTGGGCGGAGCGGGCGGGTGTGTCAGACTCTTACTGACTAAAACCCACCCATGTTGCTTAAGTTGCCTGTGTTCCTTCAGTTGCGGACTTTCCCGCAAGCATGGCAGGCATCGGCCCTAGCGGACCCCGTCATTGTTGCTGACATCTCTTTCGAGGCGCGCGTGGAAAACAACGCGCCGTCGACCCGGGCCTGATCCTTATCGGACGGCGAGCTACCCATTGCATCCGCAAGCCCGCGCCTACGGTGGCTGGGAATCGGCCTTGGATTCCCGACGCCCAGGGCGAATTTTGCCTCTTCCTCATGCGTTCTGCCTTCTTTGCGAGCATTACTGCTTCGCAGGAGGTGACGGCTTCCCATGCCCTCTCACTCCGTACCATGGTCTGGACCCGAGCCGGACGCGAGAGATCGCCACCGCCAATCGCCTGCACGAAGACACGGCGGTGCTCCGCCCAAGCCGGGCAGACCTCCACCATGTCCTTTTGTGTTAGGCCCTGGAATCACACCTGGTTTTTTTTTTCGCAGGTGTATTAGAATTAGATTAACGCTTACACACTTGTCTTGCTTTATTTATGGCTTCTAATTGAACAATAAGTTTTAGAACAAAAATTGTCACATTTGTTAAATAAAGTCAAGTTAAAATAAATACACATATTTTTTATTTAAATTAATTAAAGGTGCAATAAAATTTCTAGTAATATAAAGATATATATGTTAGTGTGGGACTGCTAGCAATAGTATTAGTGCACCTTTTTAGTTTGAATATAAAATAACCAAGACTAATTATTAGTAACTGACCTGGCACTAAAGAGTTGGAACACTATTAGCACTGTCTTGCTACTTTGAGTGAGATTTTATTTCTTCTTATTGGACGGTCACACACTTTACTTTCATAATTTTTTGGTGGTCTTGTTGCAAAATGTGTCTTCCAATGGTAGGTATACAACCAAGTACTGAATCGATCTGCATCATTATCAGGGTCAGGGAACACGAAGAGCCACATTATCAGAACCTAAAAGGAAGATCATATCTATTTGTAGAATGTTTTGTATTATTGTTAGGTACACATTTCTTTTGAAATATTTAATCTATCACAACATTTAGTGCAAAAAACAATAAAGATAAGCAATTTTATTATACGACGGTTATGAATAAATTGATGGTTACACTTGCATAAAATAGGTACTTTGTACATTTCTTTAGACTAGACTATTATTAGAATTTTATACAAGAATAATACTGAAATGTTACTTACGTCTGAGTTCAGTAAACAATACCACAATCATACAGTAATAACTGAATCGTCGTGGTCCAATAAACAATGGCATAATCTTACAGGGATACTTGAGTCGTCGGAGTCCAAAAACAAAAGCCAATACCATGTAGTAATCTATCTAGTAATACAGCGGAAAACCACCGATTACTATATTATTAGCGGAAAACACCAGATCCAAGACCACAAAGTACTTTTACCACTTGATTCGAGTAAATTCGAGTTTTGTTTGATAATATTATATAGACCCAAATAATGATAAGAGCACAGAGTACTTTTTTTAGGATAAGAGCATGGTATAATAATATATTAATATACCATGGATAACCACTCAAGCGTTCCAGTGTGACACCTGTCAACACCTTGTCCGTTCGCGCGCGCGATCGGTATTGAACCGCACCGAGCGCCGCATACCATTACTGATTCAAAGTGTATTTTCTAGCAAACTATTGCAGCTATAGCAATGTAAAAAATACCAGTATAAAGCTGAATTATCAAGGAATCAAAATATATACTAATTAAAGTACAACAATTAACCTGAAATTCATAAAAAAAAATTGAATTTAACAATACGGGTTAAATTTAAGTAAAATATTTCTTTTAACAGGTTTTAACGAAATATTTTGTAACTTTTCTCAATATTTTTTACTATTTATTAAACTAGATTAAATAAGCTTTTTTTTGACACCAATATATCATTACTTATAATGAACAGTGTAGCACATTAAACCAAAACAAACAACGCATTCCTGCAGCAAACTGAAATCGCCTCCGATAACGAAATGACGGCAAGATGGCCGCCCGCCTAAGGATTTGTTCACACAGCTTTAGGATTTGTTTTAGAATAAATTATTTTAATTTTAAATGATAGTCAATTATTGTGGGTATGTTTTATATTTCTCAAAAAAGTAATAAAAAAAGTAATAAAAAAAAGCAATAAAAAAATATATATATATAAAAAACATATCAAGGCTTGTGATAAGCCTTGAAACACCCTTCGATGCAAAGGTTCACATCGCATTCCTCGCACTTCCAAATAGTCCTGGTTTTTTTAGGGCACATCCAGCAACAGGTGTTTTTTGACCTAATAGACAGAAATAATATATTATTAATAATATTGCATTCTTACGGTTGGCCTGGCGGGGCTTCATTCAGACGTCGGCCACCATCAGGGTTTTGACTATCAGACCTAGAACATAATCTAATTTAAATTCCGCTCTTTGTTTTTATGAGAGCAGACGAAAGATAAGCATTTTGCAAAAAAACACATGCACAGCCACCACAACAATGAAAAGTAATTTTATATTTTATATCGACCAACACCTATAAATGAATGACCAACACGTAAAAATATTTATGTTAAAAAGGTGCAATGCCAAATAAAATAATAAAGCAGCAACGAAAACTCATATTAAATACACGCATGATTCCTCGTCAGAACAAACCCTTATTTTGGTTTATACGTAAACGTTACGGGCGGCCATGGTCGCCCATACCTAAATCCTGGGAACAAAAATATAAAAACGTGAAATCCTAATTATTTTCGTCATATTACTTTCCCTGAAGTCTACTTAAATATGAATAAAGACCTGTTTTTCTAATTACAAGAAGTATTTTACTAAAATACGTATAATATCATACAAAAACTTGACGAAAAACCGGCACGCTAGGGCGAAGTTTTGGTCAGTCGACTTTAACATATGTAAAAACATCTTTTTAGACTGTGGATGCTTAAAATTGGTAGATAATCTGAAAGAATAAACTTTCAGGATTTTTTTAAATATATAACACTAATACATAGGGTTAATAAATAAATTGTTACTTACATTTTAAAATCGGATCTCACAACACTTGGTACCACTTGACACACTGTTTGTAAACAATTTTTTTTTCAATGCTTGCTGTTACCCGACTTTCTGTTTTATCGACCCTTAGACCCGTTATTTAATATAGAGTCATCTAGTGGCACACTCATGAAGCTCTTTGAAAAGTTTCACAGATAAAAACTCGTTTAAAGTGTACAAGTCAGTGAGGCTGCCATAGTCGCCTTACCGCTCAACGCATAAAATTTTTAGGCGGCTATAGTCGCCTAGACGTAGGAGTGGATAAGAGTAAGACCAATGACCAATACGTTTCGTTCCACATATCATTGGTTTACTTTTTATTTTGGTTGAACTTTTTCCTAAAAATAAACAGCTCAAAGATGTTTAAATTAATATGTAATAATCGATTACCTACTTAAAAAAAAGTTCTCAGTGTAATTATTCAGATATTGTTCAGGGAAAGGAAATAATCTTGCTATGTGAAATGGAACGCATTAAAAGTTGTCAATATAGTGTTGCCCTTACTAAATATTAAATTAAGATACCATGTTTTGGAAATATATTTAGAACAATAAATTGGTAAATAGGAGACCACAGTCCATTTACCTTAGAATAATATCTATTATTTTACAGCAATTTACAGTTACTGATGTGCAGGGGGGGTAAAGTTACCTTCACGTTCACAGCAATTTTGTTACGTGCGCCATCTATGAAATAAGTTCTTTAAAACTTAAGGCAAATAATTCTTAAAAGATATACTAGATGTCTCTACAAAACGACTTAGACTTTAATGTTACTGAACATTGCTGTTAAATTTTTTTATTTATCAATATTTCAGTTGACGACACGACGACACGACGACACGGTTGGCGCAGTGGTTAAGCGATTGACTGCTGGGGGTTCGATCCCCGCACGGAACAAATATTTGTATGACCTGCAAGTAGTTGTTCCGGGTCTGGCTGTTTGTGTATGTGAGTTTAAATGTTTGTAAACGCACCCACGATACAGGAGAAATTCCTAGTGTGGGGCAACGTTTAAAAAAAAAAAAAAAATAGAAAAAAAGTAATTATAACGACATAAATTATGGGCAAGTACCTACATTTTTTTTTATTTATCAATTTATTTTATCGACGGATATTTTTTTTTATTATTATTTTCCTTATGACTTAAAGAAGGCTCGAAGCTACCCTAATGCATCCCAAGATTCCAACAAGCAGCTTTTGTTTGGTGCTGCAATTGGAACTCGTGTAACTGACAGGGAACGCCTCAAGTTGCTAGTCAATAATGGAGTGGATGTGATTATTCTTGATTCAATTCTCAAGGAAATTCTGTTTATCAGATTGAAATAATAAAATTTATCAAGAAGACCTACCCTGACATACAAGTGATTGGAGGTAATGTTGTGATAAGAATACAAGCTAAGAATCTAATTGATGCTGGTGCTGATGCCTTGAGAGTTGGCATGGGCAGTGGCTCTATCTGCATAACCCAAGAAGTAATGGCCTGTGGTTGTCCTCAAGCCACTGCAGTATACCAAGTGTCAACCTATGCTCGTCAGTTTAATGTGCGAGTTATTGCAGATGGTGGAATACAGTCTGTGGGCCCTAAAGTCAAGTCTTTAGCAATAGGAGTCACAAAAACATTCTTAATAAATAAAACCTATTATAGTGTAAATGAATACTTAGATGACAAATTATAAATATGTACATAAAATCATTATAATATATTATAGTAAACCAAATTAATAAAATATTGATATTATAATAAAATACTTGCAATTAAACCCCGTAATAGTCTATAATAATGTCTATACCAACTTATATTATAATATAATAAATACCTAGAAGATTCACCTTTATGAGTACTTACGTAATAATAACGTAATGTGCAATATTTTTTTTAGTATGTATTATAAGTAAACACTCAGTGCTCTTCCTCCTCTCTCCCATAATTATTCTATGCTGTGCCCGACAGGGTCCAAAATTGTGTCGTTATTACAACCTACAAGCTAATGTAAACTTAAATATGTACATTTTGGAACGCAATAAATAAATTGAGTATTGAGTTCTCTACTCGCTTGAACATCAGAAGCACCTGGAGAATACTTCTTTTCTGATGGTGTCAGGTTGAAGAAGTACAGAGGAATAGGCAGTTTAGAAGCTATGGAGAACAAGGATGGAAAAGGGGCTGCAAAGAGCAGATACTTCCACAAGGAGTCTGACAAGCACCGTGTGGCACAGGGAGTGAGTGGAAGCATTGTGGACAAGGGCGGTTCCTGCCATACCTACAGGCAGGCATGCAACACAGCTACCAAGACATTGGGGCTCGGTCAGTTGGCATCTTACGTGAAATGAGCTACTCTGGAGATCTGAAATTCATGAAGAGGACGTACTCTGCTCAATTGGAAAGTAATGTGCACAGCTTGTTCTCAAGAGAAACGATTATTCTGAAAAAGTGGCATAATGGCTCCGGGACATTAAAACTAAACCAATTTATGTATATCTGAATCAATTCTGAAGAAAGATCTAGTTAATTTTTGAGGAAATAATCAATTTTTATATGATAAGACTATGAGTTTGAATGTAATTAAGTGTTAAAAATAAATATTATTATATAAGTGTATTTATGTTATCCATCGCAACAGATTATTCCATTTTAATATTTTATTATGTTTATTTATTGGTGTTTTAAGATAGACTTAAGCAATTTGTTGCTTTGTGACAAAAATCAAGTTTTAGAGATATAAATAAAGTGTGAATTAAAATAGGGAACACAAAATCCAGATGGAGCCAGTCGTTACAGGTAGTTGGCATAAAAATCCCTTGAGATGGCACCAGTATTATAAGGTGCTCTGTGTTGATGTGAAACATCTATAGCCGCTCGTACAACCGATGGGGACGCATGCCGTGGCGACTCGTCGCCACGCTTTATTTTCTTTTATTATACCATTCTTACATACTTATTTACTATACTATGTTGTATAGTAAGTAAATAAGTATGAAATAATGGTTTTCGATGTTTCACATCTGCCAGGCGTCCCGCGACGGCACAATTTTTTTATCTCTGAGTTTGCATCACTGTCTAGCAACAACGACTACTAAACTATTACTAAATAAAGTTAATAGGTACCTACTCAAGTAGGTAGGTACTAACCAGATACTATTTATGCTGTAAATGTGAATTTAAGACAGGGTTCGACAGGAGGTGGACAGACCTGGAACATTCAATGTTGGTCTAACAAAACAAAGAAAGAAAGAAAATACATTTATTTGACCCAGGAAAACACACAAAATTACACAAAAACAGACAAACAGAAAGTACAAATAGTATTGTGTGCCTCACGGCTGCGCCAAATATGCCCAGTTCAGCATAAATGCCAGACTAGTGACTGAAGTTGGTTTTCAACTGGACCTTAAGCTACGAGGACGTCGAGGACGACTAGTAGATAATCATAGAGTGGTGTATAAAAAAAATTGTATGGTAGAACAAAAAAGCAATGGACGGTCGTCGATAAGGTACAACTAACTATCTCTTAATTCATAGCAATAAAACAATTAAATTGATCATGTCTAGCTTTCGTTGCGCAGCCATGAGGTAGGTACTGCCGTAGGCGTCTTCATACCTAAATGCTCTAAGCTTCTTATTCATAATCTTAATCATTTATTTATTTGTTAACATAGGTATTTATAAATATAGATCTTAGCTTAGATGAGATAGAGCGGTATGTTATGCCATGAGGCGTACAAATAT
Organism: Brachylomia viminalis; assembly: GCA_937001585.2. NCBI lineage: Eukaryota > Metazoa > Arthropoda > Insecta > Lepidoptera > Noctuidae > Brachylomia > Brachylomia viminalis. The sequence continues at coordinate 36,695,637 of OW443293.2, forward strand.
GGTGATCGAATTTAAATGAGGAAAAATTGATTAAAAAAAAAATAAGTATTACCTTTGTACCTATTTTTCTGTTATTTTCTTCTTGTCTGTTTATATAAGTCTGTACATAAATAAACGAATAAAAACTTTTTTCAATAAAGATTTAAATTGAAAATAGCTACGATTAATGTCAATTATTTTAAGTGACTCATAGAGGTCGGTAGTTAATGAAAAATAAATATAATAACATTAGAGTAATGTCATTTTAAATCAATCATCTAAGTATTCTTCCACAGTCTAATAACACTTATCAACAACTTTCACTTTTATCTTGAAATGTGTTAAATTTAATTTTTTAATTATGTCGTAGTTATTTCCTAAACTAAACCATCCTTTCGTGCAATATCTATACAAAATACACACATCAAAAGTGTCTAGGGATCAACATATATTTTTGCAATAACTTTTCTCCTGATTGATATTAATTAAAATTTTCTTTAAGGATTCATAAAATAAAGTGTTTTCGTTTGTCACAGTAACGATAAACCAAGTCACCTTTGCATTAATAAAGAAATTTGCCATTTTCCTAATAAAGGGATTTTTGACATTTGAACCACTAACACAAAAGTTCGAAAAAAAAACTGAAATAACAGTTTTCTTTAAAATTTTATTGGGTAACTTAAACAATTAATAATCCGTGTTTCTACCGCGAACACTAACAACACAAGAACATCGGTTTGGCATACTCAAAATGAGTTCATCCAAATCACGCTGTGGAATGGCCGCCCATGTTCGTTGCAACAACAAAAAAAGGTCTTCTTGCGACTGGATACCCTCCATATTCGGCAGAGCTCTTCTCTGTAGCATATCCCATGCATGCTCAATCGGGTTCAAGTCTGGCGACTGAGCAGGCCAGGGCAGGACATTGATGTTAGCTGCGGCGAGAGTCTGTCTTACAACTCTTGCGGTGTGCGGTCGTGCATTATCATGCATTAACTGAAATAAGGGACCGATTTGCACTTGTAGAGGAACGATGACGTCTGATACAATCGTCTCAGCATAAATTTGAGCGTTGAGGTTGCCTCTGATCCAAATCAACTCAGTTCTTCCGCCGATCCAAATACCCGCCCATACCATGATGGTTCCACCACTATAAGGATGGACTTCCTGGCAGGATTTTAATCGCTGTTGGCGTCCAGGGGTTCTCCAGTGTCGTATACGTCTTGTATCCGGTCTCATACCAAAACGAGACTCATCAGAAAAGCACACGAAACGCCATTGTTCTTCTGCCCAATTTCTGTGTTCAAGAGCCCATTGATATCGAATCCTACGATTGTGCATTGCTATAGGTGGTACCCGTAGCGGTCTTCGGGAATGAAGGTTCACTTCATGCAAGCGGTTTCTGACTGTTTGGTCGCTAATTAAGTTCCCTGAAGAGTGATGAAGCCTCACGGCTAACATCATGGCGGTTATTGTTGGAGCTCTTCGAGTTAAGATTTGAATGTATCGGTCTTGTCTCCGTGTGGTGCAGCGATACCGTCCTCCATGGCGCTCAGCCACGGTACCAGTGCTTCGGTAACGTGTCCAAAGTCGACTGATAACACTCTGACTTGTATTCAGAGCTAAAGCCACAGTACGTTGCCGGGAACCAGCTTCTATCATTCCCACGGCTCTGAGCATTTCTTCCCTGCTTAAATGACGTCGCCGCTCCATAATAACGTTGGTTTTAATCAGTAGTAGGGAAACAGTAGCACTAATAATGTCTTCAATGCGTTGTATGTTTTTATAGGGAAAATATTGACAGCTGATTTTCATCTTTTACTCGAATTTGATTCACAGTTCCTGATTCAAATTATGAAATGCACCAAAAAGGATCCATATAAATTTATAAAATCATAAATTTATTACAAAGCCACATCTTAATCTCAAGAAATCCGCATAAAAATGCTTGATCCCTAGACACTTTTGATGTGTGTAGTTTCGATGTTTCACACCTGTCTGGCCTGTTTTTTTCTGTTCCGCGTGTCTGACGTTCCGCGAAGGCTCGATTTTCAGCCAGTCTTCATTCTATCCATCATAAAAAAGTAAGATTTGGAAGTCTCTTTTTCCTACGAAATGTACAGGAAAACATTTTTTGCGATTTCTGATTTTTCTAGTACACAAACCTCAGTTGGCCCAATAGTTTTTTGATCCGTAAAAGAAATAGGATCAAAATTGCCCATTTTATACCTGACTGTAATATTTTTTTCAGAATCTGTGAGTGGGAATCAATATTTTTCAAAATAATGATAAACTGCTAAGACCGCTTTCCTAAGTAATTACAACGACTAAAGTTACACTTACTGCCTCTTCTCTAATCCACCCTGTAGGTATATATGTATTTCGCTGTAAATAAAAGCTTACAATGTAAAAAAAAAGGTTAATTCGTGAGAATAATATTTGAACGCTCTTCTGTGCTGTGCTGTGTGCTGTACAACATGCAGTGAAGCCATCAATAGTCTAGTGGTTGTAAGCGTGGCAACTACGCATCAGGCTGGGTTCGAATCACAGGTCGAACAAGTTCTCATTAGCACCCTGGAGTCTGGAGCTGTGTCGGTTTGATGGTAAATGCTTGCCCACTATTATACAAAGTGGCGCGTACCTTATCACATTAAATTATACCACGTATACTACACTCTACTACTCTGTATACTGCTACGCACTCTATGCACTTAAACACTTATCTGGTGAAGTGTGGGTTATGATACACCTCCGCTAATCCCAATAATGGTGTAGAAGGTTTTTAATAAGTTCCTGAATAGTTCCATATATTTTATAATTAACGAACATAACAAATGTCAGGAACTATTAATTTTCATCAGAGAAAAAGTAATCAAAAGTCGGTTCCACCATTCCCTTAACTGATAAGTAAAATTAATCACAGTCAGAGCTCAGTGAGTTAGTTCCTCCGCGTACCGGACGATTAATCTTGTGCCAATCGGACTGTCAAGCCGACGTTAACTAGAGATTGTTGTGGTGCCTACGAGCTATGGCTGCGCATTGCGTAATTGAGCGATCTCGTTAGAGGTTTTTCTAGTTATATTATAGGTAATTTGTTAGAGGGAATCCAATATTAAGTACAAAAAGTAAAATGCGCTTTCCCTAGTTCAAATTCTTACGTTTTAATGAACAACGGTGTAATAAATTATGGAGTAGGGAGTGTTTGTACACAGAAGACGCCATTTGCAAAGGTAAGGATTATTATACCTACGAATTGCCGACAACGCACCATTGTTTTTTACTTTAACTTTTCCTTCAGCATCATTCTCGTCGTTGGAGAATGAAAAAGCAAATTTTAAACTACAATGATTTAACGGAACCCCTCTCGAGGAAAGGAGAAGGCGGGATAAAAAGTGCTTGTCACTGCCATCATTAGCAGAGGTAAGTATTGCAAATGAGCCAAGCCGCCATTGCAGCGCTTAAATCTGTCATTTTGTTTTATTTAGATTGGAGGCTAGGGGAACTGCGACGTTGCCTATCTGTAGCCACGTATGCAGTGACATACAGATGCCTAACTATAATAGGTAGGTATCTGAAATTATTTTTTTTTTGTTTTGAGAATAAATATCTTTAACTCTAATTGATGTCAATTAATTTAGACCCGTTTTCTCTAACACTTGGGGACACCTAAACGTAATGCCTAAATATTTATGCATGTTGGATTTACAACTCTCGACGGCGAGCCAAGCGCTTTTGCTTTTGTTCAGGCATTAGATTTAGGTGTTGCCTAGTGTTAAAGAAAACAACATCATTAAGTATCGAGGCAGATTTTCACCACTACACTGTGCTGGCTACTGCATACTATGACAGATTTTTTTTAAGGCAGTTGTGCCCAATGAAAATCGACTGTCCATATCATAACCACAGCTATTTCTTTTGCCACCACCACCTGTCCTGCCGTCCTGCCCATTCCCATTTTAACCTCATGCCTTACCAACCAAGTAACAATCTTTTAAGAAAAATAAATTAACGGCATTTGTGGATTGGCAAGGCTCACAGTTAACGGATAGCGTCCACATTAGTGTGCTAGCCACCGCCCACGGGCAATCTGTTGAGATTTACCATTCAAGGCTGCCCCGTAGATTGCAAGTAGGTATAGAGCACGTAAGAGGTACTATTTCTATCTATACATGCAAAGAAAGCTACAAGATTTTTATATGATTCATGTATAAAATAATTGTATGTTTTTCGTACCAAATTATGAGCGCGTTTTCTTTAAATACGTCTTTATTCCCTGCTTACCCTATACGTTTACCTACTTATTATAGTTAAGATAAATACAAAATATTAAAGGAGATTGTTAGGGACCTAACATATGGTCCTTCGCTACCGATCTCGGACGACGGCACGCGCGCGCACTCCATACGCTTACCAACATCGATAATATTGTACCTATTTGGATTACACTCTTTTAAATTACAGTCCATTGCATTTTAGTTTAGTCCTTAGTTAGGTCCCTAACAGAGATTATTACAGGGTAAGTAAGTACAGGTTTTTTTTTTAAACGCTCTTAATTGGGTAAGTACGTAAACCGTACAATTATTTAAGATATAAGATTCCAGATTGTAACGTTACATTTTCCCGGGAGGGGGAAAATGTAAGGTCAAGGAGGGAACTGTCACCAGAACTGGAGGAGTCCCGGCTTAAAAGAAAAAGTAAAAAAGAAGAAATGGTAAAATAATATAATTGAGGTAGAATAGAAGGTCAGGGAAACCGGGTATAAGTTGAAGGTCCAAGCGTTTCTTCTAGAGAGGCTCGCAGGTTGTAAAAGGAGGGGTCCTTGAGTCAGACCACGTCACCGACCTCGGAGGGGCAGGCCGTGGTAGAGGAGGCAGGCAGAGGGCTGAGATCTACCAGCCGTCGGCGTCACTAGTTTATTGTAGACCACGACGTAATCTTCTTGCGTCAGTATCCAGAACTGACGCCAAGGGTAGCCATCGCCGGTCTAGCGACTTTCCAACATAGTCCGGTGTAGAAGGACGCGTAGATTTGTTTGTTCAAGCACAGCCCACACTATCAGAGGGCACAGCCCTCCCACCAAGCGCTATATAACTTCAGGACCTCTTGCCAAGGCGAGCACAAAGAGTAATCTCATCTGACCGTCCCGGCTCCCTTCCTTTTCGGATCGGTTGACATATACAATTTTTAATAATGATTCTAGAACATAAAAGAAGAATAATAGTTTTTAATAAGGTCTAATACCTATACAACCTTACCTACTGGCAGCTCTAGTAATACATTATTCATTTGACGACACGTTTGGTGTAGTGGCTACAGTGGCTAAGTGTAGTCAGCGAAACCAAATGGTCCTGGGTTCGAATCCCGGTAGGGGCAAATGTTTGTATGATGAATATGGACATTTGTACCCGAGTCATGGATGTATATTTATAATATGTATGTATTTACAAAAAAAATGTATTTAAGTAGTGTATCAACCATCTGGTATCCATAACACAAGCCATCTGGTATCCATAACACAAGCCTTAAGTGTTTAAGTGCTTAACTTGGAACTAGATGGTGCGGTGTGCAATGTCAGACGATATTTATTTATTTTATTTTTTTATTAAAAATAAAACCTAGGCTTGTCATTATCTGACATTACAAAAGGTAAATAAACATTGGGAGAGCATGAGAAAATCTTAATAACTTAAAATATAGAGACCTAGGAATGGTTAAACTACAGACAATGGCCATGCAGATAATTAGAGGGAACGTATAATATAAGAGCTAATAGCCAAAACGTAAGTAAAAAATACAAACATTACATTTCTCGTCTATATAATGATCATGTGGAATTCAGTCGATCTAAGCGTGCCCGGGCTAGGACGGATGCGTTGCAACCTGGCCACCGTGAAATAGCTATTATGATACTAATTGGAACGAAGTTCTTTTACGCCACTTGCGGTATTATATTGTAGAAAATTGTAAAATTCGTCACATAACGAAAAAGCGTTACGAAAGTGTACGAAAGAGACAGAGAGAGAGATAGTTTTCATGGCTTTCGACGGTACTGAAGCTGATTGTGAGGTCAAAATGAAAATCCGAGGTGGCGGCTGCAGACTTTTTAAAAATTTTCAACATACTATTTAAATCTCCATATCGAATTTATTTATTTATTACTTGTTTGGAAAGTCTTAAATAACGAAACCAGTAGGAAAAAAACACGAAGCACTGATTATACATTGGAGACTTCACGTGGTGCCATAAGATTTTTTCGATTGAAGATTTGTTCGATCTGTACGGCCTTAAGCCCTACATTAACACTGAAACTTTCAACAAGTATGTTGCTACCTATTCAAACATTTTTAGGAATACCTGCAAGATAGCTAAAGTCCAGTACATTAGCAACAAGACTATATCAGCAGAAAATAAAATAAAAACTGTTTGGAAAGTTATAAATAATGAAACTAGTAGGAAAAAAAATACGAAGCACAGATTATACATTGGAGACTTCACGTGGTGCCATAAGCTCTAACTTAGAATTCGCTCAAGAATTTGTAAATTTCTTTACTAATATACCAACTAAAACGACGGAAGCTTTAAATTCCTCACCCGATGTCTCAATTTATGAGCGAACGTTCTAGGCTGCTCGGTTGAATTTCAATTAAAACATTATATACCTTATTTATAAAATCTTTTCGGCAAATAAAAATAAAATTGACCGAAGATCTATGGGGAATGTCTATCAAAGTTTGTACATCCATAATCGAGACTATAGTACCATACTTAGCTTTAATATTTAATTTGTGTGTAGAGCAAGGAGTCTTCCCGGATTTAGTGAAATACAGTAAGGTTATACCAATTTTTAAATCGGGGGACAGCAAAGACACCAACAATTATAGACCAGTATCCGTGTTGCCGGTATTCAGAAAGGTATTCGAAAAGGTAATGCTCAATCAAATGCTTAGTAATTTTAACGCCAACAAAATCTTACACGATACCTATGGTTTCACCAAAGGACGTTGTACGACTGACGGTGTTGTCACTTTATTAAAACACATATTTACAGCGTGGGAGGGGCCCAAGATGCCATAGAGATCTTTTGTGACCAAGGCATTTGACTTCGTTGATCAAGAAACCTTGCTATTCAAACTTGAGCATTACGGACGAGGTAAACTCGTGCTTTGTTTAGTAAAATCTTATTTAAATGATAGGTAATAGAGAGAGATGAGATATGAGATTTATTTTAATGATGATGATAGTGGTATGTTGGAACGTATCCAAAATAAGTTCACGAGACACTTGTACTACAAGCTGTATGGAGTATATCTATTATACCCATTAATGTACCCTACACTATTCGTTCTGGGTATGGTAGGGTATAACACTCTAAGGGTACGGCGGGAGTTTTCGCTCGTAGCGTATGTAGTGAAGCTACTGCGTGCTGTGCCTGTAGCCAGGACCAACCTATTGGCGAGAACTCCTCTCACTAGAGCCATGCGTGTGGTGAATGAGGTTCACGAGAGGGTTGATGTATTGTGGTGCAACTTGAGTGAATTCGCAAAAGTCACACACACAGATTAAGTATTTTGAAGGTGTAGATTTAGGATTTAGTTTGTAAGGCCACTCTATCGCATTGGATCGTAGATCTGTAATGATAGTTTGGGTAAGATTGTTAATAAATAAATAAATAACAAAAAGTCCAAATAAATGTTGTCAATTCAAGGCTCGATATTAGGTCCCTTCGTCTTTTTAGTAGGGATATATTTAATGATCAACCCCATTTATTTAAAACCAACCACAAAATGGTGTCATTTGCTAACGATATTTCCTTAATTTTTAAGATAAACAGACGTGCATGAAATGACGACATAAGTAATACCCTACTGCAAAAAAAAGTGATTGTGACATAGTATTGAATAAAGAAAAACTAGAATTTGTCGATAAAACTGTTTTCCTGGGGATAACGCTCGACTCAAGGCTGCAATGGGGTCCTCATTTAACATCTCTTGCAGGACGGCTAAGTTCAGCATTATAAGCAGTAAGAAAAATCCGTCAATTTACTAATGTAGTGTAAGAAATACTGGACACACAGGCAGAACCTTGTGTGCTGCTACGCTATGACGCCATCTGCTACGTCATGACGTCAGTGCTACGGCGTAGTCATCCCTGCGCTACGCGAGGGGAAGGACACGGACAGCAGCCAGTATTATAAGGTGCTCTGTGGACAGCAGTCCCAACTGAGCTATCGTTACGGATACGCGCTTATTGATTGTTGATCAAACTAAATAATTAATATAAGTGATTAGAAACCTCGTGAGTTGTCTCATTTCTGGACTCTAACAGTAGGTACCGCGAGGCTAGTCTATTTCATTTATTTTCATAGTATCATGTCTTACGGTATTTTATTAGAGACGAGCTGCCGATATTGAATCTATTTTTTATTCTGCAGAAAAGAGCCATCAGAACAATATACAGCCTCCGCAGGCGTGATTTTCTAAGGGAACTGTTTAAAGACATTAACATCATGACGGTACCTTGTCAATATATCTATGAAAACATCATGTACGTAAGAAAATTTTTATATCTTTTCAGTAAAAGAGGTGAAAGACATAACTATAGGACTAGAAATAGGGACCAATTAGTTCAACCAGGTGTCAGACTGGCTAAAATAGACTTATCCTTCATGGGGTACTGCTTAAAATGTTACAATAAAATACCTCATCACACACACCAACTGAATGAAACGATGTATAAAACCACAGAAATTATAAAACGCACACTATACAGCCAAGCATAATTATTATAAAATGGGGGATTACATCGCTGACCAAAATGCTTGGCTCGGGGCCGGTCCTGCTCCAAAAGGGCGCATGAACTAATTGATTAGTATTCTAAAATATTGTTGGAGCTGATGAAGGTTGTAAAAACTAAGGTATGTACCTACTATAAAGCTTAGGTACTGGGTTCCTCTTTCATTGACTTGAATGTGCCCTGGTGGCTGAGAGTATGTCATGGTCACTCAAATGTGTCGCTGGTGGTGGCGTGTGTATTGGATCATTAAGTTCCCTTCAAAATGGTCGCATCCCCATTTAGATGTTAAAACCATGTTTTACTTTTCTTCCTCTGAGCACGTTTATAAAACCTCTGCAATGCAGTGTGGTCAAGTAATGCTTGGAGTCTAATCTCAGATAATGTCTTAGTCACGAGCATGGATTCTTTATCAGGATAACACTCCGTTTTGGCCTTTTTAATGAGTGAATAGCAGGGTTAGATGCTCTTATTAGACTTTTGTATTATTTCCCATTGCCTTCTGGTAAAGTCACCTTCAACGAAGATGGCCAGTGCTTCTTCAGGTGTATGTTTCTTTCTACACAATTGTTTGCTTTCTGGAAGTAGTAATATCTATGCGAATTTTTTGGCTCTGTTTGGTGAAGCAGTAATTTCCTTCGTTATTTTTGACGCGTCCGTATGTCCTGAAATACGCTGGCTCACGCCAGCTGCATACGTCAACTCATCCACATGTACTTGCTCCCGCAGGTCTTTCGTTTTTCGTCGTTTACTGCGGTCGCATTGTTATTTGAATGTTTTTGATGGTCGTCCCGGGTTTCATGTAGCATTTTAAGTCCAGAAAGGCAATTCAATCGAAGATGTGAGCTTGTGTTCATTGGTTTTCAAGAAAAGTTCTTCTTTGTAACTAGCATCTCTCCATTTCTTCTTGAAATCGCTCTTGAAACATCTCAAAGAACGAATAAAATTATTATTTTAATTACTTGGACAATTCCAGAAGTCTCTCTTCGAATAATGAAAACTTTTCGTCCATCTTCTATCCTTTAAATTCATTCAGGATGTTATATAATGCTCTTCTGGTAAATTGTTTGACAGTTCCCGAAGAATCTATAGAAGAAAAAAAACATAAAAAAATTAAATTAAAAATAATTCACACTTTTCACTTATTAACTTTGAAGTAAGTACTTAATAAAAACGAAATGGCGGATGTGGGCGGATGGTTTAAGTATGGTGTGCATTTGTCAAAAGAACGGATAATAGGCTCATGTACCTATAAATTACAGCCCGACAAGACACGGCGCATAAACAAAAACACTGTTGTCTGGTAAATTTAAGTAAAATTTTACAAAAATACAATGTAAACAGTAGACCAACTTGTTAACTTTTTAAAATACATTCAAAAGTTTTTCTTTTAAAAGTCAACCACACGAAGACACAACAACAAAGCAAAGTAATACTGCGACTGAGAGTGCCGAGAACAAAGACATGCGATTCTGTGAACGACTGAGTTCCGACTGGCCTAGGCGAGCAGGTTGAAGCGCGGGGGGCATTAAATGGCTGCCATTTGACGGACCGGTTACCTGGCTAGATGAACAATAGATCCAGTGAGACTTTTGACCAATTTGCTGATTCCGACTTTTGTCCGGTTTTATTAGCCAAATACTCCTACGTGCGTCGGGTAAAATTACCCGATTAGATACTAACTTCGCCGGTCACACGAGGCCCACACATGTCAGGATAGTAAAATCAGTGGTAGGGGGCGCTGCTATCACAACAATAAAATCCCATCCTATTAAAATATCAGACTAGCTAGCTATCTTTCGCACTAGCTTACTAAACTTAGTAAGCTAAACATGAGGATAGATCTGTATACACGATCCAGAGAGATTAGCTTGCTAGCTTACTGGCACTTTCTTGCTATCCTAGCCTGATATACTATAGCCTCGTGTTAGCCCAGCGGGCATAAGATTCATTTATTTATTCATGACCTTGCATTTACCATTGAGTACAGAACAACCAAATGACTTAAATCCTTACTTAATCAATACTAAAATCTATTTCCTTGATAATAAGATGCTTTTTCAGTTTGGAAGTAAAGTAGAAGTAAGTTATAATAAGCTGATACGATTAAATGGTAATGGTAACAGGACTGGTGTTACCAATAAATCAAATCAGCTTAGATTAATCGTTTTTTGGGTTCCATAGCCAAATGGCAAAAACCGGAAACCTTATGGATTCGTCATGTCTGTCCGTCTGTATGTTACAGCCAATTTTTTCCGAAACTATAAGAACTATGCTGTTGAAACTTGGTAAGTAGATGAATCGCATTAAGATTTTTACACAAAAATAGAAAAAAAATAATTGTCCTTGAGCTGTCCTGTGGTACTTGTCCGCGGAAGCGACGGAACACCACGTCCTGCGGCCAAAAGTCTTCTTCCATGACGACGGGCAGATAATAATTCGGTACGCGCACCACGAACGCTTTGAAGTTGACGTTGCGGTGCGACTCCAGTAACTGCACCTCGGCATGTACCTCGTCTTCTGGCGCACGTAGTCTACGATGTCTTCCACCTTAGTGGAGTAGTGTAGGCGGGAGATGTACACCGGTGTGTTCGGCTTAGCGGCGCGCAAGCTGACTTCGGGCACCGTTGGAGCTTTGCCGCAGCGGTTCTTGTTCGCTCGCAATCGGCGCTTCCTCCTTTGCACCGTCACGAACCCCTCATCTTCAGGCCTACACAGCGCCTTTTCTGGCATAGGCTTCTTACTTGGAGCGCCCGGTGCACTTGCGGTGACGCTAACGAAATCCTTTTGAAAGGGCTTTGCCTGGGCTGCAGACACTGGCAGCGGGACGGGGCGCGGGGCTCGAGCGGCGCTGCGTGGAGGAGCCGCGATGACGGGCGCGGGGCTGCGGAGCACGCGGGCGGGGCGCTCTGCAAGCTCAGCAAACGACGGATGCCCCGGCAACGAAACTGCTGACGCGGAATTTGACGGCGATACATCGAGGCCGGCTCCGTGACACATGCTTACGTTAGACGCATCGACCGATGACCTAGTTACCTGCACACTGTTGCGCAACTCACTAAATTCCTTGCGCAAATCGGTGACAGTGTCTTGGGATGCATCTAACTTCGCTAGAACATCCGCCAGGCGGGCTTTCAGAAAGACAATGTCCTTCAGAAGGCTCGTTACGTCAACGTGGTCGAAGGTGACAGGTGGAAGCTTGTGCAGTTCCTTCGCCACAAACGTCGGCACGTCGTCTGGGTCAGTCTCTTTGAACAGCGTGATAATGTCTTGCAGGCTTCTCTTTGTCCCGTCACGCCGGCGGGACACCATCTGGTCGCGCTTGTTTAGCACACTGAACAACAATAGCTTGGCAGCAGCTATGTCTTCCTCGCTGAAGTTCGTTGCGCAGATTTGGACAGCGGATACCTCGTCCATCACGTCCAGCTTCTGCTGCAGGAACGCCAGCAACTCATTCGCCACAAGTTCATTACTCATGGCGAGACAATTACGATAAATTTACAAGTGAATACACAGAATATGCAAACACGTCCGCATCGGAACGCGGCACAAGCAAGACTGAAAAAAAACTGACTGACTGTAAAAAAGAAAGACTGAAAGACTGTAAAATGTGTAACTTGTGACTTGTGACTTGTTGACTTGTGTAATCCTGTAACTTCTAAAATAAGAGAATGATAAAACTAAAAAAAACTTATATGATGTACATTACCATGTGAACTTCCACCGGAAATTGGTTTGACCGAGATCTAGCGAGTAGTTTTTTTTTAATACATCATAAATCGTAAACCAGAATTTACCTTTCATTCAAACAACTCATAGAGAGTATTAAAACATCGATCAAAGTTACAACGAACTACAAGAACTTTTATATTATGTTACTTGCTGCTACGGAACACTTTATGGGCGAGTCCGACTCGCACTTGGCCGCTTTTTTTTGTCTGTTGCACTTGATGGAATACGTATCGACCACGTATACCGTACACATATACCGTATACAGTATAATTGCCTATTGCGGCGTGACATCTGCGGTTTAAAATTATTTAAATTTTAGAATTATTGAGAATTGCCGCATACGTACAGCTCGCGCGATAAGAGTTTGGCTTTGACCTTCGGATTTTTGAACTATTGATTGTACAACAGGAGTGCGCGGTACGTCGTATCGATGCGAGAGGCAGGGAACGACTGGAGCGCCAATCAGAGCACCGCGTGCGCCTACACACCCGCCCCACACCCCGCTAATTGCCCGTTGATACCCAATTTCTGATTTCTGCGCAATAACGGTCAAAGCCAAACTCTTATCGCGCGAGCTGTACCTACGTGCGGTTTCCTGGTTAAGTTTCCTGATTAGGAATTCGGGATTCCGTGAAATTAGCGCAGACGTATTTTTTTTTTTGTATTAGGAATGTATTGTATACTGCCAGTACGTAGAGTGACGCGTTCGTGAAAGGATGTTTAACAATGGACGAGAACAAATTGATTGCAATTGCACTTTTACTGGCGCTGAACAAGAAGAAGAGAAAGCGTCGCTATTGGGTACACCTATTAAATACTCAGAGAATAAAAGAGAGTCAATTCTATGTATATGAAGAAGCAAAATTACAAGCACACCCAGAAGAATTCTTTAAATTTTACAGGATGTTAAAAAAAACTCTTTGATGAGCTTCTTAAAGGGTTATGACTTCAGAGAAAACAAAAAGACTAAACCAAAAAATACTTACTACCTAGACGTCCACTTGGCACAGCGCTGGCGCGGTTCAAAATGAAAATTTCCGTTCGTGTGCGACGGGTAGCAAAATATGTATGCGAGCGCTGGGTTCCGGATGACGCCATTCGATTGTTTTTTTTTCGTTCTTAATTCTGAACGCTCCGGCGCGGCGCGCGGCGTCATTCCGAAACGAACGTTAGGAATTATTTCCGTTCGGAAAATAAAAGAACGTTTGCGCTATATAGACAATTATGTATGAAATGCGTTCATTCTGTCTCCGAATCTCAATTCCTAATCAGGAAACCGTACGTTTGCGGCCAGCCTAAGTCGTAACAAAGAAACTTCAGTTGCTAAAAATTTGAGCTTAATCCATTATATTTTATAAATTTTCTACTTTATTTTTTAAAGATTGATTATATCTTAATTCCTAATCGAGATTCAAGGTATTATGTTTGTATTATATATTATGTAGGTATCTGCAGTCAATCAAGTTATATTATTGAGTTCTGCATTATTAGTGCTTCCGGCCCTTTATTTTTTCGGGCACCAGACTATTCCCTAGGCTTGCATACTTTTGGGTCGCTTTTAACAGGTCAGAATCCTTGGAGTTCGGGACCGGCAAGTCCATTTTAGTCCACGACACATGATCGTCGTATCACCTACGTTGTTTCTGTCGGGGCATGCTATGCTTTGAGTTTTGCAGTTCGTCAGGATCGACATGTTATTTAAATCATCACACTTATCTATTATAGATAGTACTTTCAGGGTTAAACATTGTATACTAGTTGAACTTTGGACTATTTCTATCGGGATAACTTAGGTTCATCTTTATAAGGTAATTTTCATTTGAAAATTTACGTAATTTGGTGGTCGCGAACCTAAAACCGATTGCAATCAACTACCTAGTTCGGAAATCAGATGAGTGACAAATATTTTACCATCCGAGGTAGCCGAAGTTTTCTCGTCGTCTCTTTTCTTTTGGCCAAATTACTTGTTCCACAACTGTTTTACTGATATTTAATTTAAACTTTTTTTTGATGCGATTCTTTTTTAAATGTAATTAACCATTTATACGTGTTAAAGTGGTGAATTTTCATTTTTATTTCGCTACACTATCTATACTAATATTATAAATTCTACTTAGACACATTCTAGGTTAAAGGTTTGGTGAAATTGGCCCTAAATATAACAAAGCTGAAGAGTTGTTGTTTTGTTTGAACGCGCTAATCTCTGGAACGAAATTTGAAAAAATCTTTTTTTGATAGCCCGATTCTAGAGGAACATCACGAGGGCCCGCAGGAGCCAAGCAAACAGAAAAAAGACAGAACACGAAGCGAAAACAAAGTAATGGGTGTGCGATGCGATGCGACGCGGTAGGTAGTAAAGAGGTAACATTTGTGAGTTTGTATTTGTGGGTAATTTTCGGAACTACTGATCAGACTCCAAAAACTCTTTCACTAATGGGAAGCTGCGGTATAGCCGACTTATTTTATGTTAAAACAAATAAATTCACGCGGACGAAGCTGCGGACAGGAATTAGTATTGTAATAAGTTGGATCCTTATCACAGTCCACTGACAGTACCTACAATTATTTGCGCGAAACTTTTTTTAATTACTGTGCCGTTTTAATTCTTCCTCTTAGGAAAATCCTATCGTGACTTTTCGAGCACGTTTTCAGGGTAAAGTTCAAAGGTCCTATATTTCTCGTAGGGTCAAACGTAAGATCGGATAAGTAGGTCCCTCTTCTGATTAATTCCCTCCTTCAGAGAGATAAGAGTTCTCCACCTTGTTTAAGGCTTCTGGGAAAATAGAAGTTTCAACAGGACGGATACGCGGTATCTCTTCGTAGGTACCTATTTAGATGAATTTATTTGATTTCGTTAGTTTTGTGAATTAATTGCTGTTCTTCATTCCGATAAAGTCAATCAAAATCTAAGCATTTCCCGAGAAATAATAATAAACTGAAGATTTGATTACATTAGGTATTCATGATCGGTTCAGGATCAGACGGTCACACAATAATGACTGTCCAAAAACAGAGCGTTTTTGACACCTTACAAACAAATCAATCAAATACAGCCGAAAATGACAGATTTTCTTGATGGCCGTTATACGAGTAATATGACGGAACCGCTTTCCTAGGAACCCAAAGCTTAAGTAAGTAAGATTGGTATTTGACATACTTACATTTTTAATTACATAGTAATTTTTGAAATATATTTTATTTATTTCGCACTCCATTTTCTGTAAGCTTTTGACAAGCTCAAGGAGGTGACAAATAAGGCGTTAATCTCAAACTCAAAGCATTTATTTCAAATAAACCAATTACAGGCATTTTTAAATTGTCAAGGGGTCAGTCAGTCAGAAAGATGAAGCTAGTTGTCCATTCCAAAGCGTAGTAGGTAAGTACCTATGGAGAAGAACGGGCAAGAAACTCCATGGACACTCTATTAAAACAAAATATTGTTACAAAAAAGTGGTTACATCATTCATGTTGTAATTATACATGTGAGAACGATGTAGAATGACATGCACATTAAAAGCGTCAGTAATAAAAAGATAAAAACAATTATGCAATTAAAATAAGCCGTGGCAGCCAAGAAATGACCAGTAATTTTAAAGCAGTAGTCTTTAGCTGCACCTACTCGCAGGCTATATCTCTCAAAGTAGGTTAAATATTATATGCATGCAATTATTAGAGAGCTAATAGGTTCACTCACAAACTTAAAAATAACTGGCAAAATGTAGGGTACTGAAAGTACTACTAGGTAGGTACTCTGCCCAATCTTTCACGGCTTACAGGCGTGTGGTGTTATTGTTATACATATACTTATAGAGACGATTCTAGTAAATCATAACCTCGTTACTCATAACCTCCCTATCTAACTCAGTGGAATATTAAATTTGCCTACATCAGTACAAAAGAGGAATAAATGTAACTCACAAGGGTACCTATATTTCATCTTTCCTCCTCTGACGAGGACTAAAGTGATGACCTCCGGCGTTCGCTCACTGAAGTTTTTAAGTAAAAACTGTGTTGCGAAGGCCTGAATTTCAGTTGTACGTAGGTATATACATAGTTGAAGAAGGGACACGTCTGAAAGAGTATTGTGCCTACTTTTTACAAGTCCTTTAAAAGCTCAGTATTGTCAGTGAGAGGCTACTTAATTGTCAACCGTAGGAGCTTGGAATTGGCATGGAACTATTTTACAAACGTACAGCTTATCACCGAATCCTATGAATATTAAACCTAATACATTTAACTTAAACAGAAATAACTGTCTTCATAACGCTATTAAAACGATGAGATGTATAATTAACGTTTTTATGTAGGTCCACAAATATTAGAAAGTTGCCCTCTTATAGAGAGGAAGCATGTGTCACAGGAGGGCACGCATTAGGCTGACTATGCGGCTATGTTATGCTAAAGAATAGGAAAAAGTTTTGTCTTTATTTTAGCTATAACATGCCAAACTTAATAGACAGCCGAATGCAGTGATCCAAAATCCTTCGTTGAATAAATCAAAGAAAAGATGGAGGACGTTGTGCAACAGTGAACTTTTACAAGCTAATATTGGATCTTCGATCCGACAGTCATAACTGTAAGTAAATGATCTATCTCTGAAATGGCCTAGTGGGGAGGTCCGTTTATATGAATTGCTCTGGATGGCATCCTTCAGCGACGTGCGGTGCGAGCCATAAGATGAGCGGTTTTGATGCAACATGTATTGGGTTGCAATCGTTTCTGAAATATGAGCTTCCTTTAAAGTGAATACGCGGTGGTGGTCCATTACCTACTAAAGAAGAACTTAGGTACTCACTGAAATAAATACACATAGAATTTACTTTTCTAATTTTAGAATCATTGAGAATTGGTTAGGTAAAATTACTATGATAAATGATTTTATTTCTGTATGTAGGTCACACACACTTTTATATGTCAATAATTTTTTTTTTAAACTAGATTTCTATCTGACTTGTCTGAGAAGAAAGGCCGAAACAAACTCAGAGTCACAGTCCCTTTTAAAGTCCAGATAGAATCTTGGTCAGATCATGTGAAGGCTATGTAGATCGGTGCCAGAAATGGTCTTTTGAAGAAAGAACCACACAGATTGAGTGGGCCTGTCCAGTCAGTGCACGCAATTGTCAGCAATCGTGCAGCTCAACTCAGAACTTAAGGAGCTCAACGATTCGACGAACAATACCAACGAAAGGATATTTGAGTAGGCCGCATAAGTTACTCAAACTGCCAGATCATGATTACACTAAGAGAGAAAATACAAAAAAAAAGCAATGTTCAACATAGTTCTCAGATTCACAATAGTTAAAATAATATTATAATACTTTACAAAGTAAATACTCATGTCATAGTATATATAAAATCATCAATGTCAATGTGTATTTAAAAATCCGGACATAATATTTGAGGACCATGCAGATTGGTGTCTGAAATGGACTTTTGAGGAAAGAACCAAACAGATTGAGTAGACCTGTCCAGTCAGTGCATGCATTTTGCATTTGTCACTGGAACAATGACCCACACAGTCCTTACATTCACAATAATTAAAATAGTATTATACTTTATACAGTAAATATTCATGTCATTGTATAAATGTAAAAAGGTATATACTTATACTCGTAGCAAAGATTAAAAGTACAATAGTTAGCAAAAACCAATAAAATAAATCAACATTCCCTGTGTAAATTTATTGGAACAGCTCACTCCCAAGCCTTTTTGTCCTCAACAAAGTCTTTGACAGTATAATAGACTTTTTGGCATAGTTTCCTTTTTATAAAAGATTGGAATTTATTAAGGCTTAGTTCTTGAATGGGGCTTGGAAGTTTATTATAAAATTGTATACATTGGCGTCTAAACGAGCCACCTATTTTCTTGAGCCTGGTTGTAGGAATAACAAATTTGTGTTTGTTCCTAGTATTTAGATTATGGATATCACTGTATTTTTTAAACAGATTAATATTTTTATGTGCATACAAAAGATTTCCATAAATATACCGAGAAGCCACAGTCATTAAATTAATCTCTTTAAATTGGTCTCTGAGGGAGTGTCTGGAACTTAATTTATAAATTGAATTGAATTGAATTGCCCTTTTTTGTAAAACAAAAATCGTCTGAATATCGGCGGCATTTCCCCACAGCAGAATACCGTACTAAATTACACTATGAAAATAACTAAAGTACCTATACTAAATGGGCTTTCGCTAAATCAGTTAAACCCCGAATTTTTCTAACAGCGTATGCTGCAGAGCTAAGCTTTTTTGACGTTTTATCTATATTGGGGCCCCATTGCAGCTTGGCATCTAAAGTTATGCCTAAGAATACTGTGGTATTTTCCGGTTTCAACTCTTCACCCTTTATGAGAACACTTGTTTCTACTTGTCTAACGTGTGGTATCGTAAACTTAATACATTTCGTTGTTTTCTCGTTATGAAGAAAGTTATTAACGTTAAACCAGTTAAATACTTTTGCGAGGGTGCTATTTACATTGTCAGTAAGCAGCTGCTGACGTTTGAGTATAAATAAAAGTGAAGTGTCGTCTGCAAACAACACTATATCATGTTTATCCTTTATGAGGTATGGAAAGTCATTTATATAAATAAGAAATAAAAATTGACGAACGAAAGTCATTTATAGTTAAAATAAATAAAACCTAGAATTGAGCCTTGAGGGACCCCCATTCTTACTACCGATCCGGGAGATCTTTTCCCGTTAACATCAACTCTCTGAATCCTATCACTTAAGTAAGAAATAAGAAGATCCAGAGAGGCGTTCCGGATTCCGTAGTGGTGCAGTTTCCTGATTAATATTTCATGAAGAACACAATCGATTGCCTTGGACAAATCGCAAAAGATGCTCAACGCATCGCATTTTTCCTCCCATGCATTATACACATGAACTAAAAGTTCAAATCAGTAGTTGAACGACCCCTTGTAAAACCGAACTATTTGTTATCTATGTACATTAAAAAAAAACTTTGCATTTGATTTAGAATAAGCTTTCAAAAATTTTACTAAAGGTAGGTAGCACTGAAATAGGTCTATAATTAGTAGGGTCTGATGTACTACCTGATTTAAACAACGGTATTATTTTACTGTTTTTCCTAAGATCAGGAAACTCACCACGGTCAATACAATTATTAAAAATAACAGCTAAAGTAGGTGCTACAATGTTTATAATCGACTTAACAACGTCCATATAATGACCCCATAGATCTTCGGTCTTTGCATTTAACGTTTAACTATGTATTTAACTAATGAACTGATATAAAACTAAATTTAACTACTCGTATGTATATATTTCTAGCTGAAAACATGGCCTGCATAAATGTAATTTTATGTTTGTCACATAATGTACAGCACCCTGATTGCGTAACACTCTTTCAATCATAATAGAATTGCCTTTTAATGCGTTTAAAGCTAAAGTAAAATCCAACCTTTGTTCAAAGGCATACTATTCAATCAACGATTACTTAAACGATAAAAATAGTTGGTCGCTGTGATTAACTCAAGACAATGTTTATGTTCTTTCTCCAAAATTAGCTTACCTACTGACAAGTTATACGAGTTCATATATTATAATTGTTTATTTTATTTGACTATTTTAGTCAATTTAGTTTAATTTAATTTTCAATTATTATTCACATAATCTATTCATTTAAATGTTTTTTAATGAGTTGTATTGCAATATATGGTTAGCTAGCGAACTCGACAGTTGATCATATTACTCTTTTGAGCAACCGGCAGCAAGTTCGTCATGCTCCCTTAGATGTCAATGCTTGCGGTAGCGTCGGGGGTCGGGTTGTCTCCTTCCCTCTAATATGGCGAGGGGGGTAATGGCTGATCTTTGCGTTATGCTCGTGAACGGGTGCTGCTTGTGGTGACAGGTCATCTTGCTGACTATGGTTTTGTTATTGTTATTAGTAATTAATGTTTCTTTATTTTACTTCGAAGGTCCTAGGTTATCATAATATGTGGCTACAAGTTACAGCTATAATAAACATAATGCAGCATTGCATATGTAAGCGAGCACGCCCTTTATGCCAGGAGGCTTTTTATTAAGTTCTGTTTGCGTTTTTGTTTTTATTATTTATGAGTATAGTTTTAAATATTGGCGTGTGCTAGCTGACATATGGCAAATAATTTTAATACTTTTGTGTTTCGTAATGTTAATTACTTATTACTATATAGAATCCAGTTCTTCTAACTGAAAAGACAGTAGCAGACTGCAGTGCTGCTGGGGAGTTTGTTTCGCCACTTCTTCTTCCCAGCTAAAGCACTAGGAAGTGGTGAAGGGTGGGCATTTTGTTTTGTGGGCTTCGTAATTATGTTTGAAAAATTTGTTTGCTCAACAACGTAAATTACGCAATGACTGTTGTTGAGCTATAAAAATGAAAGGCATTGCTATTGCAAGTATGTTACTCAATTACACCGCAGTCCAATTAAAATTATAAGTTTAGTGCATATTGAGCATGTTGGTGGATGAAATCATCATCTGCATGAGAACAACTTTGTCTTCAGTAGATTAGCAACAAACTAGTATTCCCGCTAATGAAAACAGCTTTGCAGTTTTTAAAACCAAGCAACAATTTTGGCAAAATGCCAGGGATATGTAAAACGCTGCTAACTTAAGCCATAAGTTATGCTGGAAAAATATAGAGGACACAATGCATTACTTAGTAAGTATGCGGGGTTGTTGACTATTCAATTTAGTAGTGGTACTTACACGATGTCTAGTGTATAACGAGAGATGAAACGGACTTTTCTTATGCATTCGTTCCTCCACAAGCATCGTGGGCACTTGTTACCTTAAAGACAAAGTGACATCCTACCAGGGGTCATGATGATGTAAAAGTCAAAAATGTAACGGAGTGACGTAAACTATCGAAACGCTTATGTCAATCCTGTAGAAAGTCGCTGTACAAATATAAAACGCTTTGAAAGCGATTGCCAATAGGGAATATGTATGTTATTTTAATTTGGTTCAAATATTTTTATTCCGAATCTTTATTGGCCCGACATTTGAACCAACTCATTATTTTAGTAATTAATATATTTTTAATTACTTAAGATTATTAATAAATAAAAGTGCAAATTAAGCTAGGGCAATTCAAATTTGTAAAACGCAACACATTGGTTAAGAGGAATATCAAGATTTTTCTTGTATTTGAGTGTTTGAAGAGTCTCACACTCAAATACAAGAAAAAAATTGATATTTATTTAGAGCCGAGAGAAATAATCAAACTTTCGCAGGCATATTTCTTATTTTATTTTGTGGCCGTATCTAAACCATAATCACACAACAAAACTCCCAAGTTTAGATGTGTGATTATGGTTAAGATATGGTGATTGGTGGTTAACACTCAAATACGAGAAAAATTGTGATAGCCCTCGTAAAACAAAACGTGACGTCAAAATACTATGTTAACAAGTTCGTATTGCTTACAAGGCATTGCAGGCTTTTGATTAGAAAATATAGTAATAACGTGTGTGTTGTAAATTCATTTATTGTTTAAGTGTAATTTTTGTGTACTAGTGAGATTAGAAATCATTTGACAAAGAATGAATGTGAATTGAGAATGTGGTTTTGTAAAAGCACAAAAGGATAATCTGCCGAGAATAGATCCATTCATGATGTGGTCTTATTTTCTTTCAAATTCAAATTTTAAGTGCGCTGTCAGTAAAAGGCGTGAAAGCTGCAAGGTAAGTATTCTACAATAACACATTAGGTACGTTATTTTAGCCATAAATACAATCCTAAATATATTGAGGAGTAAACATAACCTATATTTTTTTATTCACAACAATGTAAACAAGTTATTGCAATCGATCACTACTAAAAAACTTTATTATTGATCGATGGTTATTGCAGATACTTCATCTCTTTGGATAACCGTACACCATTCCTTACGTATTTTTGCACATATCGGGACTGGAAAAGAAAAATATTTTTTAAACCTAATTACAGCATTTTTAAACAGTATTTATATTTTTCACTCCTCTTGCTCAAAAAGACCGTCATTGTGGCGTACCAGAGCGAAGAAAAAATAGCAATTCTTCCTCTAGGGGAAAAAGTTTTTTTTTTAAATTTTTGTGTGTCAAATGACAATGAGCCTACAAAAACGAAAAAGTCTTTAGTCATAAGTAGAATAATCATGAATATAGACTCGACTTATTACTGTTTCATAAAAAAAGAACTTCATTTTATTTTTGAAAATGGAACTAAAATCGGCGATCTCTTAGGTAGAATGCATGCAATGCGTTGCGGCTGCAGAAGAAAAAACAAAAAAAAGACATTGACGCGAAATCTTTATAATTTTTCTCTAATTGCAAATAGAATGGTAGTGACCGTAATTAATTTTACAATAGTGAAAATGTCATCATCTAGTGAGAATGGACCCTAATTTGCAAATAGAAGAGAAAGGAAAAGAACCACTCAACATTCATCTTCACAGAGGACTGAAATTAAGTTACCGGGAAAAAACATCTCGTTAAATATCCAGAATTGTACAAATTGTACATTTAATTTTTAATAAAATAAACTACATATTTCATATTGTATTGGATTGTTTTATTTTCTCGCAATCGTAGTGAAAAGTAGAGTGTAACACACGGCGCTAAAAACCCATTAAAACTCGGTTTCTATTTACTCCCTCGCTAAAGTTCGGGAGTAAAACTACCTCGTATATTTTTCTTATCTCGGTCATTTTAGCTTCTTGTATAACAATCTACTATTTTACTATGTTATAACGACGTAAACAATGAATTACAAATATAAAAATAAACACATGCTTACACCCTATTGTCAAGGCCCTGAGAAAATCAAATGTTCAGGCAACCAGCACCATAATTGCGTAACACACTACAATCACAATCTGAATCATTCTGAAGGATATTGCTAATCCATTGCTTCATATGTTCCAAAAATTTGTCTGCTCTACAACGTAAATATCGCAATGAATGTTGTTGAACTGTCAAAATCAAAACCATCGCTACTGTAAGTTAGTGTGTTATGCAATTTCCCTGCTGCTCGGTATAGGATGATTGCGTTTAGTACCGACAATAGCAAGTAATTCTACAGTATAGGTACAGTCGACGCCTCTATTAGCTATTAGGGTAAAGATTTAAGTGTAACCACGGACGACGTCGTATTGATAATTAATTGCGTAATTGCGAATTAATAAGTTTTTGTCGTAAAAACGGACAACAATTTTACCGAAGAACTTTTCTGAATTTAGTTGAATAAATCATAAATTTGCTTTTACAAGGAGTAACGTTACATAAATTATAGTGTCGGAAACGTAGCCGGATTCTATAACCGTGCTTCATCGAGCTTGGCGATTGATAGCCAATAATATGGGCCGGGCTCTTAGCTATTGATGGAATCGCCTTTAGTTCCACCGGCATTTAGTTAATGCCAATATTTCTATGTCAGGGCTTATTCACTGATGTTAAAATGTTTGGGAATCCGACGAGCTAGCAAATGTTCCCTTTTCATGCGTTTCTGAATTAATGAATGGAAGTTTTAATATCCAGTTTGTACTTAGGTATTTTTGCAAAGGCTTTTTGTTTATCCAGTTACTGTTAGTAATTAAATTTAGGTAGTTGTACCTGAATATTAAAAATGTGGCTATAATACGACCATATTTCGTAGATACCTCTGCCTGCGAACTTGGCGCTGAGTCGTCTCTCGACCAGTCAAGCCCAAAGAGGGGCGAGCAGTGTTCCTTGCGCGCCTTCATGGGAGGACTTGGTGGGGACCGCTGCTGCACTGGGCATAGCGGACTAATACAAGTCAGGGGTGCGGTGAATGAACGAGTATCTCTCGGGCCCCCGACAAATGGTAGTAGAAAAAACAGTGGGATTTTAGTCGGTAGGAGTCCGACATAAATGATAAATGATTTATTTCTGTAACTAGGTTTTTACAAACACTTTTACACGTCAATCATATTTTTTTTAACTAATGATGAGGTCGGCGTTTCCTATCTGACTACTCTGAGAAGACAGGCCGAATCAAACTCAGAGGTCACAGTCTCTTTTAAAGTCCAGACATAATCTTGGTCAGATCATGTGAAGGCTATGTAGATCGGTGTCTGAAATGGTCTTTTGAGGAAAAAAACCACACAGATTGAGTGGACCTGTCCAGTCAGTGCACGCAATTGTCAGCAATCGTGCAGCTCAACTCAGAACTTAAGGAGCTCAACGATTCGACGAACAATACCATTCAAGAAAGGACATTTGAGTAGGCCGCACATGTTACTCACATACACTCCGTTCTCCCTACACGGAGTGAAACCGTCGGGTTTTCCTCTAAGAAAAAAAAATGATACTTCTGCCTACTCTTCACAGAATATAAACTCGATGTTACATACTACTTTAACAATGTCGGCTGATAAGCAATTGATAGCCATCATGTTTTTATTTCACGCTCAGTTCAGCCAGCAAATGGCCGCGTGCACTGAACCAACACATTGCTGCAGGCAGTTTGAATGGGGTATATTGTCCCATGTAGCTTGAATTGCCAATAGACTGAAGATGGACGAGCTAACAGCGTAGGCTTGAAAATTACAACAAAGGTGGCTGGCTGTGACTAACAGCTTCTAGATTTTCATTCTGTACGTTTTTATCCGTGTAGGTAGGTAAGTACCTGTATTTTAAAGGTTTTTGTATTGGTGCACTTGTTGGTATATGGATGCGTGGCTTATCAAGTTACTTACAAGTGTGCATAGTCGTGTCGTTTCAGTAACTGATAACTACTTAAATTTAAAACAAATTACCTGTTGTTGGAAGGTTTTGTTTGGTATAATGGGTACAGTCAGGGTGATTAATTTGATGGTTTTTTATTATCAATTTAAGTACTTACCGTGTTATAGCCATTTCATATAAGTGTCAAAGAATGACAGTTGTGATTGGAATATGTACAGACAATTTAAGTTGGTTGACGTTTAGATATGTAATCAATTAATTTCCCTGATTCTACATACACAGTCATCAGTCATACTGTTCGGATGACAAAACCATGTTAGAGATTATATTAGATAGCACCTGAACCTTGTCAAACCGTAGTGCTATTAAAAGCCACTTAGACCGTGCAGCAGCGTTGTCGCATAATAATGAATGCACTATTTATAAAATCTTAATAAAGAACACAGACCTACAAATTGTTTCTATTTTCCTTTTTTAACTTCAGTGCAGATTTACATAAAGGGTTTTGGGACCTCCTAAACAAGAATCTGCAATCGGTTTTTATCTATCACGTCAGAGTTTTAGCAACAAAATTTACAAAAATCACGTAACAATTGGATTGATCAGCAAAAAAAACAGAGGTAAAAAGGGAGTATAAGTATATCAACATTTTCAAATTAAAATTTACGCTCTTGGAACCTTTTTTTTCTGCCAAGTGTTGAGCGATTATCCCTTGTGAGTCTGGTTTGGATCATCACGCTTCCTAACCAACAGTCTGTGTGTGTCTAATATTCCACTTTCCTTGGTACCTGCGCTCCGTTTTCTTTACATCCTGATAAAGTCTTTCATCATGAATCAGTTTTTCATCGAATAATTTTCTCGAAATCTGACGTGATGGAATTTTTTAACTATCAGCCCATCAAAATCGACAAGAAACACTACTTGAACTTAAAAAGGTATTTCGTTGCAGGTCTGTGTAATCAATTCTGATTTACTACAGTTCAGTGAAGAATCGACTAAGAATCGGAGCCTGAAGTGCATTAATTCATCTTTACGTAGGTACAAAACATTAGTGAAAAATTTACTTTTTCGACTAAAAATACTCCATTCACCCAAATCACGAGATACTCAATGATGTCGCACATCCAAGCGTCACGAGTCATAGCGTGGAACATTTGTCGCCTAGTGAACACAACAAGGCTTGACGGAGCCTATGTCACAATCATGCACCTGTGTGCACTCGACCTGTGTGTGAGCGATGGAGCGTGGCTAGCTATGCACTGACAAATTAACGTCCACGTTCACGTTCGTCACGTTTTATCCGGTGGGTAGACTGGATTTGTTTTACATTTTTATGTATTTTATCTCACTCAGCTAAAACCAAAGTCACTGTTTTTACGTACCTACAACCTGACAGTAAACTTTAAGGTACCTACATCGTTGTCCATTATAACAGTTCCATCTTATATTGATAAGCATCCACCAAACTTTTGACTATAAGTAATACAAAATGTCAAATTGTATTTCTTATTTTATTAATCATAGAAATCACGAGCTCGTTGATAACTTTTTCCCTCCATTTTCAAAAGTGACAGCTGTCAATCTCTTGACATTATAGTAAAACACACGTAACGTTTCAATATTAGTGTTGCGAGTGAAAATACGATTAAAAGTTTTTATTCTGTAGGCTTAGGTCGCATTTATTGTTCACTGAGAACTACGAACAGTACCATCCAGGATCAGATTCGGTTTGTAAATTTTTCACGAACCTTTTAATCAAAATAATAGTAGGTACATTACTGCAGCGGCCAGTAAAAGAGGCATTGATGGACGAACGTGTTATTCATGTTGCGAACAGTTGTTGAGAGCTGTGGTGGCCCAGTGGTAACGGCCCCGACTTACGAGTTATAGGTCGCGGGTTCGAACCCAGGCAGGCGCTTTACTTTGAGTAAATAATTTCATCACCACTGCTCTCAAAACTGTGAAGGAAAAAAACATCGTACAAAAATTCGAAGACATGTGACATCTACCAACCCGCACTAGGCCAGTGTGGTGGATTACAGCCCGCTCCCTCTCGAAGAGAGGAGGCCTGTGTCCCAGCAGTGGGAAAACATTATAGGCTGAATATGAATGTTGCGAACTGATTTCGCAGTTGAAATGGAATTAGTTATAGGTGTCTGTATGGATTGAGGAGTAAGTACTCACTTATGCTCTTGTTTAAAATTCAGTCCAAAATTAAGGTGCACTATAATAGTCTCGGGTGGAGGTCAAACGTGAGCCTATCATAGTTAAATCATAAATCATCATCATTAAAAAAGTCTCTACAGTACTGAAAATATCCTCTCGACAAACATTTAGCAGTCAGCCCCGCGGCCACCTTTCTGAGTGATAAGTATTTATGATATAAATAATACCAGCCTATTTACGTCCCACTGCAGGCAACGGCCTCTTCTCATACAAAGAAGGTACGAGCATTTATCACCACGCTTGCTCAAGACGGTTTGGTGATTTCAGACTTACATAATATATTGTATTAACTACAAGTATAGGTTTCACCAATGTCAGTAACATTTATGATAAACTCAGAAAATAGATACCTACCGTGTACCCACTACCTCGTACCCAGTATTTAATATACATATTATGTTCGAGATGGGCAGACGACATCCCCAATATTAACATTTTAGAAGCATGTAAATTTGTCCGTAAGCATCAGGAGTTCTACACAAAACGCGAAGACATCCAATCACAGTACACACTTAGGCACCGATCTAGGCTAAACATACCAACATCCAAGCTAAACATGCATTCTACAAGCCCCTACGTAATGTTTATACAAAAATATATCAAACTACCTGTAATAATAAAGAAAGAAGAAAAGTTGAATATATTTATAAAAACACTTAAAAATTACTGATAAACAAGTGTTATTACTCCTTAGATGAATATTTAAATGATAAACATAAATAATAGGGAAAAAGTATTAATAATAATTATAGCAATAAGCAACTGATGGAGCTACTGAAAGTAACTCAAACTTTCAGTAGCGCCATCAGGATGGAATTTGGTGTGGACAAATGTGCGGTCATGCATGTAAAGCGAGGGGAGATTGTTGAATCCGTGGGAACCCAACTCTCAGATTCCACAAACCTTAGAGCCCTCTCCGCATCCGAAACCTATAAGTATTTGGGTATGTCGGAAACGTTAGGCATCAATGTTACTGACATGAAGCAGTCGTTGAGGGAACGCTTCTTTGGCCGCCTGAAAAAAGTACTTAATAGTCTTCTATCAGGCGGAAACAAGGTGCGCGCCTTCAACGGTTGGGTCATGCCAGTTTTGATGTACTCTTTCGGCATACTCAAATGGACTCAGACCGAACTCGACGCCCTGGATAGGAGGGTCCGTACGCTGCTGACTGCAAATCGAATGCATCACCCACGATCATCGGTAATGAGGCTGTATATCCCGCGAAAGTGTGGAGGTCGAGGCTTTTTAAACGCTAAGACCCTCCACAATCGCGAGATATGCAGTCTCAGGGAATATTTCCTAGAAACCGACGTGGGTATGCATCGAGATGTAGTCACGGTGGACAAGGGCCTCACCCCGCTCTCCTTGGCTAAAGAGAACTGGCGCAAACCTGTAGTGCTTGACACTAATGATCGCATGGAGGTATGGCAGAGTAAGGAGCTCCACGGACGCTTTTTCCGGGCCCTACATAGACCGGATGTAGATCTACTAGCGTCCGTTGCCTGGCTGCGTTTCGGTGACCTCTTTGGAGAAACCGAAGGTTTTGTCTGTGCAATTATGGACGAAATTATGATGACGAACAATTACCGGAGATTTATTGTGAAAGACGTGCCGTCTTTGTTGTTGACATCTGTCGGGCATGCCACCGGCCGGGAGAATCAATCAGGCATATCATCTCCGGGTGTTCTCGTCTAGCTAACGGAGAGTACTTGCATAGACACAACCTTGTAGCCAGGATAATCCATCAGCAGCTTGCTCTGAAATACAACCTTGTGGAATCGGAGGTACCGTACTACAGGTATGTGCCCGACCCAGTTCTCGAAAATGGTAATATCACATTGTACTGGGATCGATCCATCATCACTGACAGGACTATTGTTGCCAATAAGCCTGATATAGTGGTGGTGGATCGATTGGAGCGACGCGCAATGATTGTTGACATAACCATCCCGCATGATGAGAACCTCGTGAAAGCCGAGAAAGATAAACAAATCAAACTTGACTTGGCTCACGAGGTTGTCGACATTTGGGATGTGGACTCAGCGGTCATTGTGCCGATAGTCGTGACAGCCAATGGGCTAATACCCAAGAGCCTCGACCAACACCTAAGGAGGCTCTCGTTAGGCAGCTGGATCAAGGGCTTGATTCAGAAAGCGGTACTTCTGGACACGGCCCGCATTGTTAGGAAGTTTCTCTCTCTGGAGCCCTGACCGCCGGTAGCTTGGACCCTGTTCCCGATACCGGTGGGCTACTATTTTTTATATTTTTAAATGTTTTTGGTATCTCTTTGTTTATAAAAATATTTAAAAATGTAATTCATATGTATGTAAATGAAATAAAGGAAATAATAGCAATAACATTATGAATAATAATGTAATTAATATACTATAGGAATGTAAAGGAAATTACTAATAAAATAATATAATAATACTAATTGAAAACAATAATTAACGATAATCACGCAATTTATAGATATGTGTAAAATATAAATTAATGATACGATAGTTATTAATAAATAATATACCTACTAATAACAATTAATTCTTAATATAACAACAAGAAAATTATATAAAATAGCAATAATAATAAATTAATAATATATAAATAATAATTATTCAAAGAAAAACTATTTATATAAATGAATAAACATAATTATGTACTTAAGTACAGGAATTTAAAAATAAGCTAAAATATTTAAGTACATTTTGCAGTTAAAATAATAGTTATCTAATAGATAGGTAACCGAAATGTCAGTATTTTAAATCTCCTAAAACAAGGCTTCCTCTCTCCTACCCTTTTGCTGTGGCCTACAGGGTCCATAATGATCTAAATTATATAGTTACCACCTAATTGACGGCACCGTTGGCGCAGTGGTTAAGCGATTGACTGCTGCGCTGCGTATCGCGGGTTCGATTCCCGCACGGAACAAATATTTGTATGACCTACAAGTAGTTGTTCTGGGTCTGGCTGTTTGTGTATGTGACTTTAAATGTTTGTAAACGCACCCACGATACAGGATAAATTCCTAGTGTGGGGCAACGTTTTTTTAAAAAGAAAAAAAAATACATATTATGGTAAAGCAATAAGGATATTGAGTATTGACATTGTTGCCATCGCGGGTAAAATCTGTAAGAGCTAATAAGATATCTGTAAGTGCGAAGCCCCACGCTCCTGTGCCGACAGGACACGAGCACAGGAGCGTGGGGATTGGCAAGAGGAGAGAGGCCTATGCCTAGCAGTGGGTCAGGTGGTGAAGTCAGGCTGTCGATGATAATGGTGATGAAAAAATTACGTGTCGACACGAGAAAAAAACACTTCAAAATGTCTTTGTGCACCTCTTTATTATGCGTCTATTGAAAAAACAGTCAAATGGAATTACAGTAGGACAGGCAGCAGACACTTCAGTTTCAGAGAGTGGCATCAAATTACTAATTCATATGTAACAAAGTGCTGTCTAAAGGTGTACACACACGCGGTATTCTGCTCTTTTAGAACCTTTCTAGATCTGCGTTTAGTTTTTTATTTCAGAATATAATATTTACATAATAATCTAAAAGACTTAAAGTAATTATAATAATATGAACATGTACATAAAAAAAAGGAAAATGGATCATAGGACATCAAAAGTTGTCAACCGGAAAACTGCCAAATTGTATGGCGATTTCAGCATCGCCATTTTACAACGTGGCGCTTTTCCTATTTTTTGGCTAAAAAATAGGCCAGCCCTCTGGTGACTTGAAGAGTCGACCAATCGCTTGGCGAGGTCGAACCCCGTGGCCCTTGTGATAGTGTTATTGATGCGTGTACTTAAATATATAGTCAAACTCGTTAACTCGTAGTCGACCTTAAGGTTGAATGTCACTTGCACGTCGTAAAATGCAAGGCGTATTTGTCTATGCGCTTGGCTAAATATCAAGTGCCGTGTCCCTAGCGCGCGGCTACAAATAAAAAAAATGTTTTTTTTCGTTTTAGTTGTACCACACAGTTATTAGGACGAAAATAGAACGAAAAAATCATGCATGTTTTCTGTCGCAGAAATACGACACGAGCGGTAGGGGCACGGAAATATGTGTCGCATAAATGCAGTGTCAATTGACTGGGATTTTTTGTCAAAAGTGGTCAATTACGAGGTTGACTGTAAAAGTCAGCATACTGCTGTTCACATAGGTTAACCACACGTCAGTTCAGTGCCTAAACACTGCTGAGTTGCTGTCAAAGTCACATTGTTACAATAAACGTGCGGTCTACTATTCCTCCTGTCATTCCCAGCACCCTAATTGCGTAACCCACTTTCAATAACAATCCGAGAGTTTTGAAGAATGTTGCTAATCTATTGCTTCATAGGATTGAAAAATTTGTCTGCTCAACAACGTAAATAACGCAATGAATGTTGTTGAACTGTCAAAATTAAAGCTATTTCTACTGTTAGTGGGTTAGTACCCTGCTGGGTTAGGACATAGAATACTTTAAATCCCGGTAGTACATTCCCGTGGGATAATTTCCAACTTCCACGCGAGCGATGCCGCGCGCAAATTCTATTTGTTCTATCAATAATTAAATTTATTCCACGTGAGTGTAACCCCACCTTAAAACTGTAATAGGTACCTTTTCAGGATTTTAGTTGAAATTGAAATTTAGCTCAAGTTACCGTTTTGCGTGGATATAACTTTACGTTAGCTTTCTGATATTACGGAAATTAGATTTATGATTCGAGTGGAATCTATTAGGTTTCGTAGGTACCAACTTGCTATGCTTTTAAGATATGGAGTCATTTGTATTCATCAGATCAGAGAGATTTACATCAGAGTTATAAATAGAAGTGAGTGAATTGTTAACTGAAACGTGGTCGTTCACAATGGGCCTCATTAGCAGGCAATAGAGAGGGCTATGTTTGGAATTTCCCCATTTGATCGAATCAGAAATGAAGAAGTCCACAGGGGAACCAAGGTAACCGACATAGCTCGAAGAATTGCCAAACTTAAGTGGTAGGGGGCAGGGCCATGTTGCTCGCAGAACAGGTAGCCGATGGGGCCGATAGGTTCTGGTGTAGCGATCGCGTAGGTACCGGAAGACGTCGCCTTAGATGGAGGCCTCACTAGGTAGACCGATGACCTTGTGAAGACAATACCGCAGTAATCCGCTGAATGCGAGAAGCACATAACCGGTCGAAGTGGTGACTCTTGGGGAAGGCCTATGTCCAGTAGTGGATATGTTTCGGCCGAAATAATGATGGCGATAAATGGAGTTAGTAACCAAAGTTTTTAGAAACTAGAATTTAAAATACCTTAATTAAAACTAAAACCTGAATATTAAAGCGGTATAAATAAACAAAATCTCATTAGTGATAAAAGCGTTGACGCAGAATAATAAATAAATTTACCGCACCTGTGTTCTCCATAACATATCCCGTGACTATTATCGTTCCCGACTTGCACACGTCAAGCTTGAGGTTGCCAAAGAAATTTAATATTAATGGCAGGTATACTGTCACGAGCATAAATACTTTACAGTTACTCAAAATTCATATTCGCAAGCTGAAGTGGTAGTGCGCTGGCCATGTATTATCTAAGGACCGATGGCCGGTCCTGGAGTGGATACTACGTAGTGTGGTACGCTCCCTAGCTAGTTAGATGGACAGACGACCTTAAAATGTTGACTGGGACAGACTGGATGCGGAAAGTAAAAGATTGAGTGTTGTGGCGCAGCCTGGGAGAAGCCTATGTACAACAATGAACTGTCAGAAGCTGTGTTGATTGATTGGTGCAATATTCAAAAGAGTTTTTCTCGTGAAATAAAAATCGCAAGTTACAGAAAATACCTATTTCATAATAGTATGTTTTCAATATTACTATGTTTGTAACGCTATAAAATATCTATGAATACTTTTCGAGGAAACCGCACTCGAATCTTGCTTAAGTGTAAGGAATATATTATGCTAGTGACTGTACGTAATGCCTGGATGACTGATTCTACCTGGTGTGCTGGGGTCTTAAATCTCCATTAGTTACCATCATTTTGATGTTGACGAAATGCGGGATTTGGAGACGTGGTTAGTGTTTTGTTTTTTGTTGTGAACTCATGGAGTAAGAGTATACGACAGTATACGACGGATATGATAACCAGTAAATCTTGATTAAAGTCGTGTATCTTCGCCATAAATAAATCAATCATACCCAAAATTTATTAATCTAGGAATGTGAAAATATGTTTACAAAGACATGTTTAATATTAATTTGAAATGCAATTTTTAATGATGGGTACTACCTAAATTATTGCAGGTCAATATGTTAGGCCCAATTTAGTACCTACTTGTATTACATAATACAAAACATCATTACATAAAACGTTACTTTTATGAACTTAATGAAAGTATTACAAAAGCAGTGCTCAGTTACGTGGGCTGCCTGTAAATGGCGCTTTGGGAAACGCTTTAGATACTTATCTTCAATGGCGATAAAAGATACGATAGGCGATGTCTTAAAGGCCAGCAGACACGATACTTTTACTGTTTGACGTAACCAATCACGTACTAGTTAGTAACGCGTTAGGAAGTCGCATCGCGTAAGGACTTCCATTGATATAGGTACTCGTGCTGTGACATTCTGGGGCTCGTGGCTAAACAATAACAACCGCACGAGTCAATCGAAGGTTGAGCTACTCTTGCCGCGGTCGGTTCGTAGATGGGACTATCCATTACATATCGAGACACGAAACACGTCAAGTCGTTGGTCCCGGCTGTCATTCGTAGATCTTTGACAGTCGTTACGGGTCGTCAGAAGCCCGAAAGTCAGATAACTAGTCTTACCTAGGGGTATCGTGTTACCCAGTAATTGATTTGTGGAGGTGGTGAGATAGTCAGTCGCTCCATTTCAAATAGGTACTGATACTAAGCTGTATCCGGTTATCCGGTTAGACTGGAACCCGAGCCCAACTTAGTTGGGAATAGGCTAGGGCCCTAGGCCGACTGATTGTAATGACCACTCATTGACGGTTTTAGTTTGTAACACGTTATTTTTGAGTAGCGTTGTGGGCGAAGCACTTTAGTGACCATCGATTTTCGGAAACTCGATACACCGACTGACAAAAAGTGAACGCAAAAACGCGATGCAGTATCGCGTTTATTTTTAAATCGTCGAGGCTTAGCTCAAAAACCTTTCTTTATAGTATGATCCATGCTTACCTATAGATTTAACGGCCTGTATATTGAAGTCTTCATCATCTATTGACACACACAAAGTGAGGACTTTTTTTCTTAAATCGGGCTAGAATTAAATTAGCTAGCGAACCTCCGCAGAAGTGATGGGTATCGCTATCTAAACACGACAAAATAAAAACTTTTGATGATTTTTTTTCCGGGGCGTTGACCTCTGTTTGTGCTGTTACTTATAGTATGAGTCGTATATTCCCGTTTTTATGTTGTTTCGATCGTCGTTATCGATACCCACCACGTCTGCGGAGTTTTGCTAGCTAATTCAATTTGAGCGTTTATTTATACATGTTTATCTGACACAGTTTTAATAATTAAGACTTCCACTTCAGACAATTTTCAGACGACATCACCGAAGTATTTGTTACTAGTATCCTTGTTTAACAATTTGCTTTTTAATTGAACAGTAACTCACTTGGAATATTTGATGAACACATAAACATAGCTAGCAGACATCCCAGTTTGCGTCTTAATGTAAATATAAGTCGCATATAAATACCACCGCTCGCATCCTTCCATGCATCTCCTGGGGGTGTTTATACTGAATCTGAGCCTTACATTCAACTAAGAAGAGATTCTTCCTGTGAAAGGCAATATAAGGGGTTTACACAAAGACATACGTCTTTGTGTAAACCCTTTTTATTGCCTCCCCGCTTGTAATCACCTGTGGGCTTTACAAAGGTGTACTAAACATCTGTATCCGACGACTTGAAAGCATATAAACATCAATACTGCCCTGAAACGGAGAAAAACGCTCATTAGCTTGCTCAAACTTAAAAAAAAACTAATTTATCGCTTGGGACAAATGAAAATCAACTTTACAGCAGGGGTAAATAAAGTGAAAATTGTGTGCTGTGTAAAAACAATCACTTGAAGAGAGGCACCACTCTCGCCGTTAGTTAATAATATTGGCGGAGGTCCTCGCTGAAGGTATTATTGCCTCGGCGAAGTGACGAAGGTAAACATTGGACCTTGAACATTGTAAAGGGCTGCATTTCTACTCCTAGAAATACCTACCTTATGAAATTAGAGAGTTATATAACGTTAGAAGTGATAGGAAAATAAGAGCTTTGAAACCTGACTGAATATAACCTTCAAACATGTTAAAACACAAATAAGGCTGATCAAACAACAAGGAAAACTTTTGTGACTGTCAATTCTTTCATGTGTGTCGGGCTCTGCAAAATCGATGCCGTCAAAACTCTATATAATCTGGTCTTGAAGACCTTGACAAGAAGCGCCAAATACGCAAAACTAGCCTGAAGCGTCTATATACCTACAAATATAATACAATCATGCTTATAAGCTCTACTGCACACGATGTGACCGGGTTTTTAAGACCAAAAGTTTTGCTAATCACCACAGAGCTCAATAAAGGAATGAAAATGGATCGCTTTCATCGGATACGGTGAATCGGACTATAATATAAAATGGATCGCTTTCATCGGATACGGTGAAGCGGACTATAATATAAAATGGATCGCTTTCATCGGATACGGTGAAGCGGACTATAATATAAAATGGATCGCTTTCATCGGATACGGTGAAGCGGACTATAATATAAAATGGATCGCTTTCATCGGATACGGTGAAGCGGACTATAATATAAAATGGATCGCTTTCATCGGATACGGTGAAGCGGACTATAATATAAAATGGATCGCTTTCATCGGATACGGTGAAGCGGACTATGATATAAAACTGGTCATAGACTTTTTAGCCAGTTATTCTGGACTACCTGCACAAGACAATGCAATCAGAACACTCTACAGACAGATATGTCAAAAGCTTAGCCTATACTGTCTTCAAACTGAATGTCTCCTCCAAACAAAAGCGAAGCTGTTAAGGCGAACACTATGAGCAACAACGTTATTTTTTTTGTGAATTAACTCCGTATTCACACAAATGTGATTCGCCATGTTAATGGCAATACATTCAGCACTTGCCTCGGAAAGCACGTTAAACCGTTGGTCCCGGCTGTCATTCGCTGGCTGGCTGGACAGACGTTACGGGTCGTCAGAAGGCCGAAAGTCTGACAACCAGTCTGGACTGGACCCCGAGGGGTATCGTATAACCCAGTAACTGGGTTATGGAGGCATCCGGTTAGACTGAAAGCCGACTTCAACATAGTTAGGGAAGGGCTAGGCAGATACTGGTGCCGATTCCCTTGTTTACAAACTAAACCAAATTTAAGTTCAGTGCATCTTTTTCTTTCTATTTCATTGAGAAAAGGACAGAAGATAAATTTTAGTTTAGTCCTGTCAAATTAATCAGCGCCTGACTGACGATACATTTAGGTAGGTGAATAGAAATATTGAATACGGCTCTTGTCACCTTGAATGTTTTCATGATAAAGATAAGTAGTCACTTTTTCCATCAAATATAATATGAATTTTAAGTTAAAGAAATATGTCATAATTATATTTCGAGGGTTACCCTAGAGTGGCTAGAGCAGGTATCACCCTTAAAAGAAAGTCATATATATTTTGTACTTTAATGTGTCTTTTTGTCTATGTGTGGTCCGCACGTTCAAAGCAGTCCCAGCTAAATTGAATTGAAGTTCTGCCCTAACCAAAATCCGCACAGTATTTCAAGTCCTTAGTCAATATTGCCGACTCCATTTTGTCTGATTCAATACGAAGCAGAGCTTGACCGCACATATTTCTATTTCAATATTCATTTCATTCGTAAACAGTCAAAAAGTTGAAAATTGAGTTGAGTTGTGTTGAAAATTTAAGTCGTAGTTCACCGAACGTAAATTTTTCACTTTAGACCAATATTTTCATAACTTTTATCAAAGTTACGAAGCTGATCATTTTACGCATAAAAAGAAAGCTCAAGAAATCTTTGTTGCAAAAAAATCTCGAAAAACACAACTTACTACTTTTTTTAATTTTTTTTTGTTGGTCACGTCGAAAATTGTCAAAAAATCTGAAAAATATTCATAACTCGATAACTATGAAAGTCGCAGAACATAAATGGGGGGGGGGGGGCTGATTCGGATATCCCACGATGCAAGGGACTAACATCAATGGTGAAACCTTTGGCCTGCGAGGGACACTAATTATACTATGCGGGTAGGTATGACTTTATTTAAATAACGTGACGTTGAAACGACATTAATGAGGGAAAAGATCATTCAGGGACACCAATATCCTAGTTTGCTATGTGGCATGACCATGATTATGCCAATACTAAACTTCTTGTCGATAATTTTTACTAACAGAGGGCTTGACAGTAGTCGTTTAAGCGTCGTTTAAACAGGCGTTAGAATGACTCAGAGCTTAAGAATACGACTGTACCCAAGTATGAATGACAGAGACCTTGATGTGCCACATTTTAGTAAATCGTCTTACATAACCAAACTCATCGCTAATTTAAAATATTTTTGGACACATCTAAGGTAGAATATGACCTATAGAACTTTTGTTATATGTACGAGTAATAACTCATGTAGCCCTATCAAGCAAATAAATGATTTCGTTTGATTTAAAAGTGGTTGTTAAAAACCAATTTATTGACTAAACATTATGTAGCATTATCTACTAGGTACTAAAAAACCGTTATCAAACAAGAAAAACGGGAAATGCTGCATATTGTTGTACCGATAGATTCTGCTTCGAAGAAATTATATGGTTCAAGTTTACATTCATTCGGTACCTAGTCTTCAATAATAATTGGAAACATGAGCATGCGACGCTCTTTGAGGAAACAATAATACCGACATGGATAATTCACATCGACCACAGTTATTTATTTTTCATGTCATAAAGGATTTCAAAGCATGCTAGGTTTTGAAAGTTTTGATGTTTATACAGTTCTAGTCTAGTGATCCGTCCCTCCTTCGTACGGTTTTACGACTTGACAAAACCTTGAGCTTCCTTAATTATATTTTTTTGTTTTATGAATGTATTGTAAACTTATAATAAATTCTCTTATTAAATTCCGGAATAAATTCTCGAAATTATGGTTTGAACCGCTTCAAAATCCATTGTGAAGTTTAGAAGAACTAAGCGGGCACACAGACAGACACAAAAGCCATTTTATTTTATATCTACTGTTCATAAATAGTTGCATCTTCGACGGCTGTACCCACTTATGGCAGAAGCAACTAAGACGAATCCATTATAATAAGATAAGATTTTTAACTGCATCGATGTCATAATTTTGACTAGTCTTATCTCTATTTTCAACATTTAATAATAACTATGAATGAATGCCGTGATCGAA
Organism: Brachylomia viminalis; assembly: GCA_937001585.2. Lineage (NCBI taxonomy): Eukaryota > Metazoa > Arthropoda > Insecta > Lepidoptera > Noctuidae > Brachylomia > Brachylomia viminalis. The sequence continues at coordinate 36,734,497 of OW443293.2, forward strand.
GGATCACTGAAAAGTAAACTGAAGGCCAATCCCCGGAATTAAAAACACTGACAATCTGGAAATGGAATTAGCTAAACGATAGTAACAGCTGTCATTTTGGTCTAGCAAATTAAAAATCAAAGTTTAGGTGAATTATCGGATTTTTTTGTCAGATTGCGACCGATATACAGAATGTTAAAATACCCATCACATAGCCGCCAACTACGCATTCTGTACATCAAACTAAGTAACCGATCACACCGATCAATAATTGCTGGGAAACGAATTTAATTTTTGGTGTGAAAAATCGCTGTTTACGGTAGTGCGCAACGTAACGTACGCAAAACATTGTGATTATGGGTGCAGGCAACGGTGAAACGGTGCAGGAGTCGTGGGGGTATTTATAGTTGTGTTATAACATTAAAACTTGTTTTCGTAAAAAAGTCAGTAAAAGATGGAATTTGGACCTTCACTAGCTCCGTAACCAGAAGGTAGGTAGGTACAGTCCAAAATATACAATGACAGGGTGTTTTTTTTTTTTTTTTTTTTTGAGGATGGGAAATCATCAAATGACTCCTCCCGCTCTGGGTGGAGCGGAAGGGAGTGTCAGACTCTTACTGACTAAAACCCACCCGTGTTCCTTCCTTGGCCCTTTGTGTTCCGGGTCAGCGGTACCCCTTTTGGATGATCCCGCTTTCCCGGCAGGCTTGGGCCCTAGTGGGCCCCCTCTATGATGCTGACATCTCTTTGAGGCGCGCGTGGAACACGTACGCGCCGTCCAGCACGGGCCTGGTCCTGATCGGACGGTGAGCTACCCATTACTCACCGCCGGCAGGCCCGCGCCTACGGTGGCCGGGAGTCGTCACGCGGCTCCCGACGCCCGGAGCGTCCACCTCGGCGGCTTGGACGGGAGACTCTCTCCCTCTCCCGTCCCGCCACCTCCTTCGCTAGCATGACTGCTTCGCAGAACGAGGCGACTGCCTCCCACTCCCCCTCGCCCCGGACCATGGCTTGAACCAAGGCCGGGCGTGAGAGATCGCCGCCGCTGCCGATCGCCTCTACGAGGACACGGCGGTGCTCCGCCCATGCAGGGCAGGCCCCCACCGTATGCTCCACCGTGTCCTCGGGGCGATCATCGCAGTGGTGACACCCGGGCGTTTCCTCCCGCCTGATGATGTGCAGGAACCTCCCGAAACTTCCGTGTCCGGTGAGGACCTGCGTCAGGCGGTAGGTGAGGACGCCGTGACGCCTCTCTAGCCACTCCTCAAAGAGGGGTCTTACCGCCGCTATCGTGGCGTGCCCTGCGCTGGGTTGCGACAGTCGCTCTTTCCATGCCGCCATGAGATCGCGCCGGAGGTCCGTCCGCTCCGCCGCGATTTGCCGCGGAAGCGGGGTTTCCCCCCGGCGTAGTGCCTCCGCGCGCCACTCATACAGGCGCGCGAGGACTATCGCCTCCAGATCCCACGGCGGCAGTCCGGCAAGGAGGCTTGCCGCCTCGCCCGAGATCGTGCGGTAGCCCCGGATCAGCCTTACGGCTACCACCTTTTGGGGCGCGTTCAGATAGTGGGCGGCTCTCCGCCGCAGTGAACGCGCCCACACCGGGGCCCCATATGTAGCCATGGACCGCACGACCCCCGCGTAAAGCCTCCGGCAGGAAGCGTTTGGACCCCTCAGGTTGGGCAGGAGCCGCTTGAGGGCGGCCCCAGTCCGTTCCAGTTTGGGGGCCAAACGTCGGAAGTGCTCCACGAAGTTCCACCGGCTATCGAGCACGAGTCCTAAGTATTTCATCGTGGACTCGACGCCGATGTGAACCCCTCCTGCCGTTAGTTGGGATCCCGATGGTGGCCTGTTCCGGGGCCCATGGAAAGACATGGCCTCGGACTTGTGCAAAGCCACCTCGAGACCCAACTGCCGGATCCTCTCCACGACTATCGCAACCCCGCGTGTCATCGCGTCGGCCGCCGCCTGATGCGACCTCCCCTGCGCCAGGACCAGCGTGTCGTCAGCGTAGCACACCACGCTGACGCCATCAGGGAGGTCGGCCCGCAGCACCCAGTCGTAACCGATGTCCCACAGGAGCGGCCCTAGAACCGATCCCTGTGGGACGCCGCACGACATCTCTCGCCGGTTCCACTCCCCATCGCGACCGGGGTAGATGACGGCTCTGTCCGTCAGATATGCCTCGACTATTCGACGGAGGTAGGTTGGCACCCGGTGATACCGGAGTGCCTCCCCAATGCAACTCCAGGGCAGGGTGTTAAATGCGTTGGCGATGTCGAGTGACACCGCCACAACAACCCCGCCCCGAGACACCGCGTCCCCCGTCGTGAGGGCTCTAACGCGCATGATGGCGTCCACCGTCGAGCGCCCCTTGCGGAAGCCGAACTGACTATCCGCAAGATCCGGCCCCGTCCTCACCAGGTGCCCGACGAGGCGGCCTGCAATTACTCTCTCAAAGAGCTTGCCGACCTCGTCGAGCAGCACAATGGGCCGGTATGCGGACGGAGAGTCCGCAGGGCGCCCTGGCTTCCGAATGAGGACCAGCTTCCCCGTCTTCCAACGGAGTGGAAACTGGCCTCTCTCCATACATGCGCTTAAGAGCGCCTCCAGTCGAGGCCCAAGAGCCGTCGAGGCCAGGACCCAGGCTTTCCCTGGCAGGCCGTCGGGTCCTGGGGCGGTATTTTTGGCCTTCAGCCTACCTACCGCCACTCTCAGATCTACCCCGGTCACTTCAGGGGTGTCGTCGTCGTCCGCGTGGTCCGCTTCAGGCACCGCGAGCGGCGGAGCCATGGGCGGGGGACTATGCTCCCCCCGTGAAGGGAACAGAGCGCTCACCACCTCCTCCACCAGCTGGGGGCGGAGACTCTGCGTCAGCGGGGGGGCCCAGGTGCGGAGTTTATTCCGCACCATTTTGTAAGGGCGCCCCCATGGATCTCCGTTCAGAGTCTCCACCAACTCCTCGCGGGCCGTATATTTGGCCCGCTGGACAGCCTCTTGGAGGGCGGTCTTCGCCGCTCTGTATCCCTCGTACAGCTCCGCCTCCGTCGCTTCCGCATCCGGAGGGCGGATGCGGAGCCTACGGTGCCTGGAGTACAGGTGTCGCACTGCGACGCACGCCTTGCGTAGCGTCTCCAGCTCCTGCGACCACCAGTACACCTGACGTCGGGCGCTTCCAGGACGGACTCGGGGCATTGCCACGTCGCAAATCTCGGACATGGCCTCCCGGAACCACTCCGCCTCATCGTCAATATCGGCAGGCCTGTCCGGTGATGACACCCAGGCCTGCACGATCGAGGCTTCCAGGAGTAGCTCCCGGTCCATCTGCTTGAGCGCCCACCGCGGACCACTCGGGGCCTGTTGGACCGGCGCGCTAGAGGTCTGGGCGGAGACGTCGAACCGGATATACCGGTGGTCGGAGTAGGTCTCCACCTCCTCCATGACGCGCCAGTCAATGACACGCTGTGACAGAGCGGGGCTGGCAAACGAGATGTCCACCACAGACTCACCCCGCATCCGCACACACGTAGGAACAGAACCCCGGTTTAGGACGACCAGGCCTGTCTCCAGAGCCCAGTCCTCCACCATCCTGCCCCGCACATCAGTGTAACGGGAACCCCAAGCCGGATTTTTGGCGTTGAAGTCCCCGAGCACTAGCACGGGGAAGCGATGGTACCCGGCGACGACGACACTTAACTCTGTTAAAGAGTTCTGGAACTCGGCGAGAGTTCGGCTCGGAGAGAAGTACACTCCCACTACTACTATCTCCCCGAACCGTGCTGCTACGCACCCCTGTCCCTTCGTGACACCTTCGAGGGATGGGGTGCCGGCGGCGGCCGACGAAATTATGGTCACTGAGCCGCTCAGGTCCTCAACCCAGTCATCCCTGGGCAGGACAAAATACGGCTCAGCGACCACGGCAATGTTAATCGACCACTGCGCCATGCTCTGGAGCAACAGGTCCTGAGCGCAGGCGCAGTGGTTGATGTTCGCCTGGAGGAGTCTCAATGGAGCCGTTACTCCTCCATTTCAGTCTCCTCCCGGGTGGCGGCAGTGGCGGCAACGGTAGCAGTGGCACTGGCCGCGGTGACGGTGGTTGTGGCAACGGCGGCGGAGGGCCTGCCTCTCCTCCTGGTTCCGGCGGGTGGAGCGCAGGACCTACTGCCCGCCCGGTGATCGGCCGGCTTGCCAGCACCCGCACATGCTGTGCAGTGCGGCGCGGCTTCGCACGAGCCGGCCTTATGTCCGGGCTGACCGCAGCGGAAGCAGAGAGTGCTGCGGTCCACCTCCGAGGTGCACTGGACGCCAACGTGGTGCCCCACATGGCATCGGAAGCACCTCAGAGGTCTGGGTTCCAGCAGTTTAACCTGCGCCGAAACCCAGCCCACCAGAAGCCTTCGGCCCTCCACAATCTTTTTCGCCGCCGTCACGGGACAGCTTACCGTTACGGTTCGCATACCCGCGGGGTCCGGACGTATGGTGCCCGCCTTCACCTGGTCGGCCAGACACCCGCCCGTCCTGACGACGGCGGCTACCACCTCTCCCTCCGTTACGGAGTCATCCAGGCCCAAGACTCGCATGTCTGCGCACTTGACGGGCCTGGAGACTCGAGCCTCGTCCGCATTGAGGGACGCCCTTAGCTTCTCAGCTAGGGCGTCAGCGGTGGGGCCACTCGTCACACCGGGGATCTCCAGCATGCGGGCGCCAGTTGCGGTCACCCTGTGCCGGAGGCCCTCGGTGATCCCGAGCTCCTGGAGGTCCACCGTCTCCCTCGCCTTGGTGAGCACGTCACGGTACGTCACGCCCCTCTTAACCGCGTCCGGCTGTAGCGTGATCACTACAGCCGCGGTCTTTGGGGCGCGGAGCCTTGCCGCGACGGCTCGCTCCTTGTGGCGCCGCCTTTGCCCCTTTTTTCTGGCCGCCTTGGCCGCCTTCTTTTTCTGCCCGACCACCTGCCACCCGGCGTCAGTCGTGGGAGATTCCTGTGGCCGGGAAGTAGGCTCTGGGGCCTGCGCCTCCCGTGCCGTCCTGCCCTTCCTCTTTAGAGCCCCAGCTGGTGTTTTGCTGGCCGGCGTCTGCGTTGCCGGCGCCGGGGCTCCACCGGCCGACGCCGATTTTGCCTGGGCTCCGCCTGCCGACGCCTGGGCTCCGCGTGCCGACGCCGGTTTGGCCGGCGGCTGGGCCCGGCCAGACGACGCGGGCTTAGGGGCGGCGGCTCCCGCAGCAGCCGCATACGAGGCCACCCTCGGCCCCGGTGCTGTCCTGCCCGCTAGTGGTGGGCGCAGGACTATGCCCTCCAGGACGGAGAACCGCGCCTGGAAGGCCGCCAGCTCCTGCCGAACCAGATTGAGGACCTGGTTCTCCTCCGGAATGGGCTGGCTTGGCCGAACGGGCTGGCTTGGCTCCTGTTCCGCCTGCAACTGCCCGCTGCCGGTGGCCTTCAGGCCAGCCAGGTCCTCCCTGAGCCTCCCATTCTCCTCCCGGAGAAGTTTCGTGGCGGCCGTCAGGCGAGCGACCTCCGCCCGCAGTTCGGCCACTTCGCCGCCCGAAGGCCCGTCGGTTTTGGCCGCCTCCACCGCCGCCATGATGGAGGCCGTTGCCGCGACCACGGCCCTGCTTTTGGAAGACTTGATCTTCTTCAGGGTCACCTTCCGAAGCTCAGCCTCCACTACCTCCTTGAGGCTGGTTGCACAGGCCTCACTGTCATTGTCGCCGATGTCGTCGGGACCACTCGACAGGCTCGCCTCGTCGCCCGAGGGCCCCGAAGCGACTGCACGACCATTCACCCCCTCCTTTGCGGGTTCCTCCTCTAGTTCCGCTGCCTCCCGGGCTGTGAGCCCCCTCCCCCTGCCTCGCTCTTGGACCCCCCCTCCCCGCCTACCGGTGGGGATTTTTCGAGCCGAGGCTCTCTCGCCATCAGAGGACGACCCCTGGCCGTCCACTGATCTTGGCCGCTTACTGAAGAACCTGATATTCTTCTTCTTAGTTTCAGCGGCCAACTCCTCCGCGCGGCGGTTGCTCAATGAGCCTCCCGTGCTCGCGCCACTTGGCGCGGTGTCGGGCTCCGACCCCGCACCACTCCTCCCCTCTTCGGTTTTTTTGTTTTTATTTAACTTTTCCATATTTGATCCCACGAGTAAGAACTTTATTTATTGACTCAAAATTTGCGTGGTTCGCACTAGCGACTGAATCAAGCTACCCATCAGCCAAGCTTACAACCTCCCTCACGGTGCGCCGCCGCTTAGAGGTTTGGGGAATTTTTTATAGAGGTTGATCTTCCTCGCGGTCCGGGCGGTTAAGCCAGGACCCTCGACCCCCGTCAAAAGTCAGAGACATGACCTGTACAGTCTTCGGGGCTACGAGATTAAAGCGGTGGCAGGAAGAGACTTCTTCGTGCCAGCCCGGCGGCAGGGTTAGTGCACACCGAGCCCGCTCCCTCCACGGCGGTCAAACCGCTCCTTCCCCCTTCCACGACCACTCACCTTCCTCTGTAAGCAGAGGGGGAGTGGCCGTATCCGTATATAGCCCGGTTCCCTTCACCAACCATCAAGGATGATCGGTGATTGGAACCGTGGCCCTTCCCCGTGTGTTGAAGATTCGCCGCCGGCACCAAGTACCCCCCAAAAGCCTGGTGGGCACTTGAGCCCGGCGTTGCCCAGGGTGCGCCACGTGGAGGCTCTTCAACATGCACCCCAATGACAGGGTGTGACTTTCAGTTCGTTAAGTGTCTTTACACCCGTTTTATGACGAGATAGAACGCGAACTTTGTTAAAAACACGGGAATTGCCACTCTGCTAGTTTTAAAAACCGCATCTCCTAAATTACAGTAGATGCCTATCAGAAAACTTCGTTCTTTTTCAAAAGTCGATGTCGATAAGTATTGTCTGCGCAGTGATTGAATAAAGCAGAGATTGGTCGAAAGCAATCAGTTTCCATCAGCTGTCAGGCGCAGGTCGGGATAGCCTAGTGCCTATGTTCAGTACGTCGGGACAGATGGCTGATGCTGGCTGATTTTGTTCGGAACGAGATTGGTTTTGTAATAGTACAGCTGATAGTTTATATATATATAGGTGTCTCTTGCCCATTCTTCTCCATACGAAACTACTTTTTGGAAGGGACGACTAGAATTAATTATATTTGAAATAAATGCTTTGACTTTGACTTTGATATAAGAATTATGTTTTAGTGTGGATTAGTGAGATTGTGATTGTGTTGTATTGTATGTGTGTGTGTGTGTGTGTGACGTGATTGTGTTTTGATGAGTTTCAGCTGTTTTAAGAAAGTAATGCTGAGCTGACAGCTGGAGAGCAGTGATGGCCCAGTGGGAATGGTCCGCATTTCGTTGTAGCAATAACTAGCTTCATCCCTCAACTTCTTTCACGTGGAAGTCGTAAGATACACAATATAGGTACTAAAACAACAGCCACATTTTTGTAAGACTCTCTCTGCACCCGATTCACTGCGTCGCATAGCATCGTCCACCCGCGCTATTACTTTGTTTTCGTTAACCTTTCTTACTGAAGTTTTTTTTAGAGTTGTAGCATGATCTTAAAGAGCCTATAAGCTTTCTCATGAATTGGGAAGTCAAATAAAAAAAATACGACTCCCAGAGATTAGCGCGCTCAAACAAAAAATTAAACTCTTTTTATTAGTACAGATAAATAGATGGTAGCTCCGATACAACATCTCCAAATGACAACTGTGACGGCATTTATAATAGCTGTATTATACAAGGTTTATTGATTTTTCTTTATCACCCCCTAGGTAATCCAAGGATTGCTATTTATATACCGTTAAATCGAAGCTTGAATAAATTAACGAAACGTCTATTATTATTTCAGGCATTTCACAGATCACCTGGTTTGGTCTCAACTAAACCACAAAGGCTTAAGTATAGGATTCTAATCTTAGTTCATCGAAGCTCGCGAGCTGCCACTTTTAATTAAAATTCTATTTTCTAAATAAATACTGCTAAGTACTGCATTTAGGTTAGAAAGCTAAAATAGACATGTGATTTTATAACTTTACCTGTGCTGCAAGCGTAACGACACACCTAGCGTAAATTACGCAACGGTAATTCAGCATGCTTATATTATGTATGTCAAATTACGATACGTAATTTCAGCCTATTTAAAAATGCTTACAGGCGTATAACGCCGAAGTTTCCGCCGCGTGATTTCGGCAGATGCGCACTTTTTCACACGGTCTAGCAGGTTAAATAAGATGTCACATAATGTTTATCGACTCAATTTAGGTACTCGCCTCACCCATTCATTTGCCACCGGTTATCCGGTGCCGGCTAACCGGTGACCGGAGTGTGTGAGAAGGTACGGACCATCACCGACTCGTACGAACATTGTATGTGGACGTGACCTACAAATAACAAAGTATTTCACAATTCAGATGCAAAATGCACACCTACATTGGTATGTGTGCATTTTGCACCTGCTACATACCTACGTGACTTCACTGAAACAGGAAAGTAGAGCAGTAATTTATTATTTTGTACTAACTGACCCGATACACGTTGCCCTGTATAAATATCAATTTTTTTTCAAAAATCCCATGGAAGAAACTAAGTTCAGTTGTTCCCGAATTTGAAAAAAAAACCGGAAAACTTTCACAATTTATTTTTCCATACCTAATAACCTAATATGAACTATTACAAAAATTTTTGGACAAAAAATCGCCAAATTGGTCCAGCCGTTCTCATCTGATGCGTTTACCAACGAACAGCATTTCATTTAATGTGTTATATTATATAGATATAATAATGGGCCACCATATTTGTAGTTGGAATTGGAACAAAGCTTGGCAGATGATGAATGCAAACCCATCTCCGCAATATCAAAGAATCTGTGAAGTTTGATTATTATTTTAATTATGAATAATTAGAAAATCAAATCAACATCAATTATTTAAGCATTTTATTACGTTTTGTTAACTCGAGTGGCACTTTCAATAAAGAAATTGTGTTAATGCTGAAGAAATAGGAAGCTTTTCCTTGGGTGAAAATGGATTAAATGTTTAAAAAAGTGTAAAAAAAAGTTATGAATTTATGATGAATAAAATGTTTTATTTGCAACGTTTTGTAAGGGCGAGTGGACAAACACCGAGTAGCCAAGACAGCTGTTTGGTAATTTGTGTTTTGATCGCGTAGAATGTCTCGAAATCCACAAAAAAAGCATTTATAGACAAGTTTTAATAATTACTGACCTTGTAACTATAAGTAATAATAAAATAAGTCTCAAGTGTAACCTACCACTATATTTTAGTAGTTGTTAACTTTAGAGCAAGCCAGCAAGTTCTTATTAACAAGTAATTAAAACTGCCTCTATCTAAGTTTGGAACTTGATCCCATGGGCTGCTTGTGATTTACATTGTAAAGGGCAGGAGACTAAGACAGTCTTGTTTATAAAATAAACTAGAACTTTAGAACTCCTGGCAGTTATTTGATATCTTCGACCGGCTAAACATTTATTTTTTGTTGTGAAATAACAGATATTCGAGGAACGTTAGATTTACGACAAATATTTTCGAGATTCCAGCCTCAAGCACATTCTATAAGGATCTTGTGAACCGTTAAAAAGTGAAAGGCCACACACAACTAACTACGGTCATGCGAAAAGGAGAAAATGGGTTGCGGTTTGCTTTGTCCTACCTTTACCTCCAGGAAGGCGATTCTCACGTTTACACTACTAGTAGCATGGGGCATTCATCATCGCCGCTCGTCTCCTACGTCGTCGCCTATAAAATGGTGACATCAGACCCTTTTTCTCGAAGCGTTTCGTGGTATTTTGAAAACCTCATTGCATTGGTCTGGATAATGCTAGAGAGCTCATTTTATTAATACCTAAAATACGTCGATTTCGTCACTCACACACTCACTTATCAAAACCTCTACGGCACTTTTCGAAGTCCAAAAAAGCTGCAATTTGGTATGCAGGCTAGGATTTGTACACAAACAACAAATACATTAAAACATCTCTGACTTTCACCCTCCAATCCCCTAAAGGGGAGGGGCAATTCTAAATATAAAATAATACCTGGGGTACTTCCCAAAGTCCTAGAAAGACGAAAATTGGTATGTAGGCTACGATTTGCACACAAACAACAACACTGGCTCAAAATGTACGGCTGTACGGTATGTTGCACAGACACTTATATGAGCTTATGGTAAATAATTAAGTCAATGTTCTGTAATGTGGTATCATCTCAGAACAATAACTAATTGTTCTGAGGGTATCATGTAATAGTTCAATGCACCGTTCACAGCATATCGCTCATTTGCAAAAAGGGTGACATAACAAAAAAAAGGTCCTACCTTGAAAATAAATAGTAGTTTGAAGGGCGTGGCTTATTTCCCTCGCACGCGAGGAGTGGCGGTTCTATCTTCCGTGGTCGGTCGCCACGTGGTCGTCGGGTCGTCGCCGCTACAAACTTATCTGAACCAGCCAAAAGTGGAACTAACGAAATTACTGATCAGGATTTAAAAATTATTCATGCATTTCATGTCTATGCATTATTCTTGTCACTGTGGCACAACTGTCAATCTAAAGTTGCAGGATAAAGACGGAAACATATATAAGTAAAATGTGCATGCTAAGTAACGTTAATTTATCACGGTCTGTGAAATTTTCGCACTATGCAACCATGGAGTAGACAAATAATACAAAATATTTAAGTAATAACATAAATATTTATTTATTACTTCTAACAACATGAAATTAAAAATAGGTAATTAATCTTCTATTCCTTTACCTGACCTACCTTATCTTATCTTACCTACCTTACTTTGTTGAAACTTGACTTTTGCGAGGGCGCTTTACATTGTCAGTAAGTAGCTGCTGACGTTTGAGTTTAAATAAAAGTGAAGTGTCGTCTGCAAACAACACTATATCATATGAGACAACATCCATACAAGGTCTTCAGGTCATGTTTATCATTTATGAGGTAATGCTAGTCATTTATATAAATAAGAAATGACAAATAATACAAAATATTTAAGTAATAACCAAAATATATAATTATTTATTACTTCTAACAACATGAAATTAAAAATAGGTAATTAATCTTCTATTCCTTTACCTGACCTACCTTATCTTATCTTACCCACCTTACTTTGTTGAAACTTGACTTTTGCGAGGGCGCTTTACATTGTCAGTAAGCAGCTGCTGACGTTTGAGTTTAAATAAAAGTGAAGTGTCGTCTGCAAACAACACTATATCATAATTATGAGACAACATCCATACAAGGTCTTCAGATCATGTTTATCATTTATGAGGTAATGCTAGTCATTTATATAAATAAGAAATAAAAATGGACCAAGAATTGAGCCTTGAGGGACCACCATTCTTACTACCGATCCAGGTGATTTTTTTCCGTTAACATCAAGTCTCTGAATCCTTTCACTTAAATAAGAAGTAAGAAGATCCAGAGAGGTGCTACGGATGCCGTAGTGGTGCAGTTTCCTGATTAATGTTTCATGAAGAACACAATCGAATGCCTTGGACAAATCGCAAAAGATGTCCAACGCATCGCATTTGTCCTCCCATGCATTATACACATGCCCTAAAAGTTCAACTCCAGCATCACTAGTTGAACGACCCCTTGTAAAACCGAGCTGTTTGTTATGCACTAATTTATGTACATTCAAAAATCTTTGCATTTGATTTAAAATAAGTTTTTCAAAAATTTTACTAAATGTAGGTAGCACTGAAATAGGTCTATAATTAGTAAGGTCTGATGTACTACCCGATTTAAACAACGGTTTTATTTTACTGTTTTTCATAAGATCAGGAAACTCACCACGGTCAATACAATTATTAAAAAGAACAGCTAAAGTAGGTACTACAATGTTTATAATCGACTTAACAACGTCCACAGAATTACGTCATAGATCTGCGGTCTTTTTAACATTTACCGTGTGAAAGGTTGTAATTATATCTTTACACGTTGTCACGTGTGAATTTTATTTCCAATATGTCTATTGGAAATAAAATTCAGAATCACAAACTGGAACGTTTTCTTTAAGTAAAGACTCTGCAGCAGTGGGTGAAGAGTTTAGAGATTTAGTAGTTGATACGGGAATCTCTGCAAATAAATTTTAAAAGGCTGCGGCGACTTGAGAATTTGATTTAATTATATTGTCGTCAATAGCAAGGCTGTAGTCACTACATCGGTTGCATGATACTCTATGTCATTTTAATTACATTACCACTATTTTTCATTTTTGAACTCAAATAACGCGACTTGGCTATACTACAAACTTTTTTAAATAATTTAGAATAATTCTTGACATATAAATTAAATTCAGCAGTGTTTCAACAAGTCCGTTCATCATACAATTCATAAAGTCGTTTTCTACTTGTATGTATACCAATGGTGGCCTCAGTCAGTGAAGGAAGCGTTACTATTAACTGAGAACGTCTTTGGAACGAATGTGGTATCGAATTGTGTGCAGTACATATTAAAAAAAATCATTATATTGTCGATTAGGGTTATCATTAGTCGACAAAAGTGGTAATTTATTTATAAGTTTACATTTAAATGTTTCCAAGCGTTTAGTAGTTTTTGGGTTAGCAGTGATATCTTTTTTAGTAACTTTTTTATTTAAATTTGGAATAGTAATCAATTGTCTGCAATGATCTGAGTCTCCCAAGTTAATAATTTCTTTGCGGGTTGGTATAACATCTGTATAAATGTTATCTAGGCATGTGGCACTGGTGGGAGTTATTCTAGTGGGCTCCGAAAATTGGTTAGCAAGATTGTATGACTGAAATAGACTTATAATTTTAGTACTTAATCCAACATTTTCTAGCAAATTAAGATTAAAATCACCACAAGTGATGACATATTTGTTTGAATTACAGATTTTGTGCAACACTTCATCCGTAACCTTTTCAAAACAATCATACTATCCTGAAGGAGGTCTGTACACACTTAATATAATGAACTGCTCCAATTCTACACAGGCTATTTCAATTGTCCGCTCAACAGAGAGGCTCACAATGTACTTGCGGTCTTTAAATTTATGCTGTTTATTTACTATAATTAAAGAGCCACCATGTACAGCATTTACTCTGCTGAACGAACTACCAACCTGGTGATTACTAAAATTGAACATGAATTCTGTCATACAAAGAATATCTATATTGCTACAATTCAGGAATAACTCTACTTCTAAATCTTTGTTCAAAAACCCTTGAATGTTTTGATGCACCAGGTTGATACTATTTAATTTTTGTACACTTTCATATGATTTATTATTTGCCTTACTAAGTTACATTTATGCAAGAGGCTGACTCTTTTGTCCAAATTTTTAATTTAAATGATGAGCATTGTCATTAATTTTGACCAAGCAGCCTTCACAGCATTTTAGAAGGAGGTTAGGTATTATTGAAAACAGTCTGAGTGAAACATAATTCTTTGGATCTTATATTTTGGGGTTTATGTATGAAAAGTTATAGATAACCAAAGTATCTATAGAAAGTACTCTTTTAGACCTTCAATTGGCTATTAAATACGATATTTAATTTTTTTTAAATCCGGTAATATATCACATCCGCTATAGGCCGCTATGTTGAATTTCAGGTGACGTCATATAGCATATAAGCCGCGGAACAACATGACGCTTCCAAGTTCCAACGAAACCTCGTTTGTTCAACTACGACGAGTAGTTAAGGAGCTATGAGGAAACAGATGAACATTTATACATACATACATAGCCTGTTAAAGCAATACCCTTCTTTGGCTTTGCCGTTGTCGGGTTTCTCACCGGTTTTCACAATTCAAACTCAAACTCAAAGCATTTATTTCAATTAAACCATTTACAGGCACTTTTGAATTGTTAAGTGGCCGGTCAGTCAGAAATATGAAGCTAGTTGCCCATTCCAAAGCGTTGTAGGTACCTATCTATGGAGAAGATTCAAATGCGACTCCATTTGTTTTTTGTACTTTATCATTCGTAGTGACAGTACTTGACGTATTGAAGTATTGTTGACGTATTTCAAACCTAAAAACGAATCATAATATATATTTTAGCCTATTTCTTAATATAAACGATTATTATAAGTTGTAGATAAACAAACGTTCTTCTCTAGAAAATAGAATGCTTACCCAACATTACTTTGCATGGCGAGAATAAATTGTTTCTGCCCTTGCTGGTAATCAATCAAATCAAAATCAAAAGTCATGTATTCAAATTAGGCTGAGAATCAGCACTTTTTGAACGTCAAAATCACATAAGACAGTCCCCCCAAAACGCCCACCCTTCACCACTTCCTAGTGCTTTAGCTGGGAAGAAGAAGTGAAGGTGGTGAAATCGACTGAATAATAAAATTATCCTAATAATAAAGAATTCTCGTAAAATTCGTTAATTGTTTCCCCTGTGTTGTTACTCCTAACGTCGTAGATTCTGTTCAATTTAGGATTTTTATTTCTTTCCATTTTCATACATAAGATTTAAATGTTGTCACTAAATAATACTAGAAAAAGAATGTTATATTGTTCACAGTCACAAGAATACACGCACACAGAGTCTACATATCTATTCAACACTAATTGTATTAAATAATTACTTTGACTTGCTAGCTATTGACTTTTTCTGTAAACACAATTATTTAAATCACGTAAATTTGATTGCACCGATTTGCAAAAAAATTACATAAATTCAATGTCGTTGAGCCCATTGAGCTAGGTAAATAAGTCTGTGGTTGAGCCCCACTGGGCGACTGATTTATGAACGAACGAGAGTGATGACATTACTTTTGTTAGGCAAAAGAAGGGATGGCGATAATGTGTGTGCGCTCGAAATAAAACAACGTATGTGCCAAAACGAATTGCCGTCTCTACTAAATAAAAAGTATTATTAAAACCAAAAAGTTTTACGTAAACTTTAATACGATTCCTCTCTTTGTTCTAAAGTAAACTCCATTGCATAACTCATAAGCGTTACACCTTATAATACCACTCAACAAAACATAAATACGCAGCCAATTGATTATTTTTGCTATTTGCTATAAAAACTACATTACACTAAATCCTAAAAATGAGGGAGCTAGAAAGATGTGACACTAATAATATGCTTCGTCGCACTTTTACTCTTTTAAATCATCATACCCAGAATTTGCTCTTTTTGAATTAAGTCAGCCTTTTTGCAAATGAGCGATATGTACATTTTGTGTACACATATTAGCTGAATATTAGTGAAACACGGTGCAGTTTTCTCATGGCATTCTGCTAATATGTGTAAATAAAAGTTTGTATGTTCGGATTATTGTTACTCAATCACACAACAACATTTATCTGCTTACTTGGCAACCTACGAGTAGTTTAGGCTAACGATGCGCGTCATAATAGCTTGATAAAAAAACATGACTAACGAATTTAAATATTGTGAACTTATAACTGTGTAGCTATCAACTGAGAGAAATAATCGCCTTTCACTCTAGTACTGTTACTTACATACTCAAAACTTTAATAAACTTACCTACTAATGCCCGTTTTCACCATCGTTCCCTCAAACACGTTAACCTAACAGACTCCTTTAATCAACCCCTTACCTGAGTTTGTTTTCACCATATCAAGGGATACCTATGTAAGGGTCACTTACCTAAATGACAGTTTTTTTTTAAATCAGCTAGTCCGAAAATCGTACATTTCGATGAAATTACCGATTTTGTGTTTCATTGATAAATCACGTAGATTAATGTAAAATAAGCAGAAAAATGACAAGAAAAACATAAAACAAACATGATTTCATTTAAAATACATAGAATATTATCCAATATCTGTGAATATTATCCAATATTTCCAGTTGCGAAAAACCTCAGAGTACATAACAACTCATTAATTGGAGGTACTGACTTATTCCAGCAATTAGGTATTAAAAAAATATTTATTAGGTATTGCGGGTCGTAACATTATTAAGTACTAATTACTAGATATTCTATGAAAGTTCCCAGATAGCTACTTATTAGTAAGTACCTAAAAACCTAACCTAACCAGTGTATTA
The DNA here is from genome assembly GCA_937001585.2 of Brachylomia viminalis. Lineage (NCBI taxonomy): Eukaryota > Metazoa > Arthropoda > Insecta > Lepidoptera > Noctuidae > Brachylomia > Brachylomia viminalis. The sequence goes on from OW443293.2 coordinate 36,750,488, forward strand.
GATACGTACAAAATATGAAAAGCAAATAGAAGTAAAAACGTACCTACTTTATAAGTATATAAAAGTTTAAAAATTCATATCGACTTTTTCAAAGGATTTACAGATGATAACAGATTCTGTTATCATCTGTAAATCCTTTGAAAAAGTCCTGTTTGTCATATTTCGTGAAAAAATCCGGTCTTTCGCGATAAATATGTGGGCGCCTGAATAAACTTTGATTCGTCACTAAATCCACAGTTTCGATAGCTTCTAAACTGTAAATAAAATCTTCCATTTCGCAGCAAATATGCACGTTCAACAATAAAATAAAGTGTCACTTATCGCTAAGATGCTGAATATCGGGCCCCTATATTTAAGGGATCCCTTAGGACCATAGGTGTCCCTTAAGTGATGGTGAAAACGAAACTAACACTCAAAACTTTTTAGGTGCCTCCCTAAATTTAGGGGACGATGGTGAAAACGGGCATTTAGTAGATCTTAGTGGAACGTGTCTCTCTATTCTAACTGAACTTACAAACCATCACGATAAATCGGAGTTAACTACTAATACCCGTACAACGGTAGTCTAAGTCAAACTTTTTATTAATATTAAGAACATTTATTGTAACATGTACTGAGAAATAAATTGTATTTTATCTTATATCTAACGGCTAAACGGATTTGGATGTTTGGCTCACAGGTAGACGATGACCTACTTTAGGACAAAAGGGATACATTTTATAATTTCTGACTTTCACGCGGGTGAAGCCGCGGGCAAAAGCTAGTACCTACACCATATTTCCTTCACAACACTGTTTTCTAATAATATTACTCATAATTACAACCACTTGAAAACCTTCTAATTATTTATGACATAAAAAAAATGCGTTTTCATTTATCGAAAAACGTTTAACTTTGTAATAATCTCTTTTTATCTTATATTTGTATTGAATAAATAATTTAATTTCTTTCTTTTCTTTTTTTTTGTATGTTCAAAACAGTTGAGAAAATACGTCACTATTAATTCTGTAAGAACACTTTACAAGATACGCGGCGCTGTCGATATGTGTTCACGCGAGAGTCAGTCAAATTGACAACAATATTGTTATAATTATTAGAAGTAGAGGAAGCCAGAAGTGGACATCGTATTAGTGGTTCAGTTGCTTGAATATAATCAGGGTTGTGCCGGAAAATAGCAGTTCGTCGTGGATGTCGTTCGACAACGGCTTCCTCTCTCTGTCATCAGAAGAGCATCAAAAACCATCGATGCGCCGCCCTGATAGAGTAACTGTCACCAGCCAGTGTAACTTCATATCACGGTGCCACGTGCTGCTACGACAAACAAATTGAACAAGAAAACCGCAAGACAACTTGATTGCTCGGACGGCTATCACACATAGATCGGTACATGTGAAACAAAAAAAGGTTTATCTTCATCTAATATCATAAAGTTCTTATTTTGGAATAAACAATAGTACCCATCTGAATGACATATTTTATCCAAGTGCAGATAACTAGGTAAATAATATGATGTATAACACTCGCGTGAAACCTACCCCGCGGTAAATAAACTCACTCTCGTGTTTTAATAACCAATGTTTTGCCAGTTTCTCTACTATTATTTTATTGCTCGGAAATATTTATATTTTTATTTTAGGTTTCAAATTAAATCGAATATGAAATCAAATATTTTATTGGAACAAAAAACATGCATACAATTTTTTTGTGTTCGTTAACAGCTACATTAGTTTAAAAACTGTGTTGCAGCCATTAGCGCCCACCTCCGAGAGAGGAGACGTCGGCGTTCCAACATTTATTTATAAAAGGATAGCAATAAAATAAAAATAAATTAAATTATTTAAACATTCAATATAATAATAAGTTAATAATAATAATAGCACATTTATTTCAGGCTACAATGGCCCATAGACAAAAGAAAAGCGAAAAGCGGGTATCAGGTTGTAGGTTGGGTCAGGTTGGATGTTTCGATCTGTTGCCTATTTGCTGGTTCGTTAAGTACCCTGGTACTTGAAACTAGTGATTGCTTTGTTATTAACTTTAGTTTTGTGGGGAGACCCTTTGTTGAAAATACACATCTATGATAACTGAGGCTTTGTTACTTTGTAGGTGTCACCGTGCTGCGTGTGAACGTTTATTGTTGTTGTTGAGACTGTAGATTTGTTGACAATTTTTTGTTTTGTTAAGTACCTGGTACTTGTTGACAGGCCTACACTGTCCACCCGTAGTTAATAGCACTATAATTTGTAAAAGAGTAACCGTGGAGTTTCTAGCTGGCTCTTCTCCATATGAAGATGGTTGTGAGTCGCCTGGACTGTGTATACGTGTGTCACTGTTGTGCCGTCTCTCATGGGACGTCGCAACGGCGATCAACCGTTATTTCATGTACCTATTGTTTTCATTGTTTTTGTTTTGAGTCTGTGCTTATTAACATAGTTGTAAGTTTTATTAACAATCTTGTTGAGTCCTGTTTACTCTAATAACGAAGATTCTATTCTATGCTGTAGGAAACGACCAATTGGAACCGTGCATCTAGCTTCTGCAATTTCAAAAGTGCCCATGTACTCGTAGGTTAATGTAAAATAAACTATTTCTAATTTGTATTTGAACAGAAGTATTCTATCTTGACCTGGTGAAGGCCGCAGGAATCCGCTGAGTGCACAGAACTGGTCGAAGTGGCAATGCTTGGGGGGGGCTTATGTGGACGTCTTTCGGCTGAAATGGTGATTCCATCTTGGTCAAACGACGAAATATTTCAAGCACATAATACACCCATATATGAAACGTGGCTATCGTAAGTGGTTTCCTGTTACTAGCATATATAGATATCCTACAGACAATGTGGCTGTGAAACTAGATCAATAGATCCGTAGAAAATAAAGAATAGATATTTTTCTCTGGCGTAATGCGTTCCGTGCTGTATAAATATACAGTAAAGTACGGGCCAAGAAAACGGTAAGTTTCTTTTTTCTTTTCCTGTTCAGGGTTTCGGAACCAAATGACAAAACGGGAACTCTTATATTTTCGTCATTTCCGTCTGTCTATCTATCTGTCCCTCTGTCCTTCTTTCAGGCCGTCCGGATGTCTCACTCACACTTTATTCGGAGACCATTAATTTGCACTATATCGATGAAAATTGGACAGAAGGTGTATTCTGAGCACCGCTAAACAATGGTGAAGTAAAATTACGAATAAAATTATTAGGGGTGGCACTCTCCATAGGATGTTAACCGAGGTATGATAAAAGCGTGTGGCGTTGGGGTTGGATCCCAAAGTTAAAAAGATTATGATGTTTCTAAGTATTAGTGTGTTTGTGAGTGTGTTCACTATTTGTCATATGCAATATTTTCGGCTACAATTGCAGAAATAACATTGTTTTTTCACCGTGTTTTCGAGAAATATACACATTAAGAGTGTCTAGGGATCAACGTCTTTGCTAGTTACTAAAAATCCGGTTTTTGGAATGGTTTTTCCGGTTTTTGAAAAGTCCATAGGAGTTATCCTATGGACTTTTTTTTTTAGTAAATTTCGTCATTTTAAAGTTTTGAATTTTAAAATTTTGGCTTTTGAACTTCGGTCAAAAGATGAACGTCTTCTGTCAAGTCTTATTATTCCTATATAATCCTGCAACGGGTTTAAGGTTGGTTGTTGGTTCTCAGCAACGTGCTGTGGCAATCACTCTGGGCACTACGCAGAGCGTTATAAGTCAACTTTGGACCCGTACCGCGTCACTGGCAGCGTGGCAGAGCGACATGGAGGACGACCTCGCATCACCACACGCAGACAAGATCGTTACATACAAATTATGGCTCGACGAAATCGTACAAACACCGCGATGATGTTGGTTAAGAGGCTTCATAGCTCTTCAGGGATGTTAGTAAGCAATCAAACCATAAGAAACCGCTTGCATGAATTCAATCTCCATTCCCGAAAATCGCTTCGAACGCCACCTATTGAGCCCCGCAATCGCAGAGCCCGTTTACCTTGAACACAGAAATCAGGCAGAAGAAGAGGTGTGTTTTTCTGACGAATCTCGCTTTGGTATGAGACCAGATACTAGGCTTACACGGTATTGGAAGATCCCTGGACGCCAAGAACGTGTAGAACCATGCCTGAGTGTTGCAAACACACTTGCCGCAGCTAATACCAACGTCCTACCATGGCCTGCTCAATCCCCAGACTTACCTAAATCCCATTGGGCACGCATGGGGTATGCTCCGAAGAAGGGCTCTGCCAAATATAGATGCTGTACACATACCAGAAAATAGTTTTCGCCTGTTACAACGGACGTGGGCGGCCATTCCGCAGCGTGATTTGGATGAACTCATATTGAGTATGTCGAATCGCTGCGATTGTGTTATAACGGCGGCTCTTTAACGGCGGAAATACAGACTACCTACTAACTGTTTATTATACGAAATAAATGCCTTTAAAATTTTTATTTTTCTCTTTGTGTCTTATTTTAATGTCAGGATTAACTATTGTGAAAAATCCAGCATAAGCAAAAATCGCGGAAAGTCTTTATTAAAGCAAACGTAGAGATTACTTGGTCGATCTACACAAATGAAAACATTTTATTTAAACAATTTATATATACATTTTATTTAATTTCAATAATAACATTTTTTTTAATACCTTGATTCTCAGACACTTTTGATGTGTGTACTTACTATGAAATACAAACTATTTTTTGAGGTTGGTAAAAGCAATACCGTGTTTGAGTAAAAATTGTCATCCCAACTACAGAACCCTTCACTGTGCGTGGTCCGACACGGTTTTTGAAAATGCAAAACGCTGCTTCAATTTATTAAACCATTAATAAACAAGTGTCTACGAATTTAAGCGCCGCCGCACTTAACCAATATTTAGTACAATAATGCGTTCCGTGTATCCGCTGTGAAACCGTTGAAACTTTCCTGAAAATCTTTGTTCTTCGGAGTATGAACGAAATAGAAACAATACCTTAAAATCTTGCATATGGAATCCCACCGCCCGCCACCTTATTCTATCCATTTTGCTCAGTTGCGAAATAAACTGTATTTGTTCCACTCCGCTGACTTTCAAGCCGCCCTCCACCTCGTGTGAACTCATTACACCTCTTTGTCAGTGTCGGTTGCAGCTCATTTCTGAGCTGAGCTTGACATATAGGTTCGGACCGCGACCTTACACGAGACTAGCATAACTTTGTGTTACACTAATACCTCGCCCTGAATTTTTTCCACGATTTTGGAAAGGTATTGTACCTAACTGTATTAAGGAAATAAAAGCCTAGTTGTAGATAATATAAATGTTTTATTTGCATAACAAAAAGAGCTTATTAACAAATCATATTCATGACTTAAATAATAGCAAACGAAAATATATCGTTACTGGCACCCTTACTATGTTATAGGGGCACCAACACTTGTCTTATTTCATTTAAGGCATTACAACAGGCTGCACAAATATTCAATAAAACGAATAACAGAGAAACAAAAGTCATGAAGATGTGTGGGAATGAGAGACAGTCGCATCATCGCGTCGCGTCGCATGTTTCTGTATAAATTATGGCAAGATTTTTCCCCAGAATGACGAAGCTATAATAATCAAACTCAAACTCAAAGCATTTATTTCAAATAAACCAATTACAGGCACTTTTGAATTGTCAAGGGGTCGGTCAGTCAGAAAGATGAAGCTAGTTGCCCATTCCAAAGCGTAGTAGGTACCTATGGAGAAGAACGGGCAAGAAACTCCATGGACACTCTTTTAAATCAAAATATTGTTACAAAAAAGTGGTTACATCATTCATGTTGTAATTATACGTGTGAGAACGATGTAGAAACACGTGCACGTTAAAAGTGTCCGTAATAAAAAGATAAAAACAATTATGGAATTAAAATAAGCCGTGGCAGCTAAGAAATGACCAGTGCCTACTGACGGCGCCCGTTCACGAACATGACGTATGGATCAGCACCATTCAGCTCAACCATTTTGAAGGGAACTCAATGATCCAATACACACGCCACCACCAGCGACACATTTGAGTGAGCATGACATACTCTCAGCCGCCAGGGCACATTCAAGTCAATGAGAGACGAACCCAGTAAGCATTATAGTGGGTACATAGTGCTCACACATGTGCTATGCAATTATACAATACTAAGAGATTGAATTTATACAATGCAAAGATAGGTTGTACAATCTTCATCAGCTCCAACATTATTTTCGAATGCTAATTAATTAGTTTACGCGCCCTTGTGGAGCAGGACCAGCCCTGAGCCAAGCATTTTTGTCAGCGATATAATCCCCCAACTTATAATATGCTTGGCTGTATAGTGTGCGTTTTATACAAGATTTAAATTTCGTTTCATTCAGTTGGAGTATGTGGGGAGGTATTTTATTGTAACATTTTAAACAGTACCCCATGAAGGATGAGTCTACTTTAGCCAGTCTGAAACCTGGTTGAACTAATTGGTCCCTATTTCTAGTCCTATAATTGTGTCTTTCACCTCTTTTACTGAAAATATTTAAATTTTTCCTTACGTAGGTACATGATGTTTTCATAAATATATTGACAAGGTACCGTCATTATGTTAATGTCTTTAAACAGTTCCCTTAGAGAATCGCGCCTGCGGAGGCTGTATATTGCTCTGATAGCTCTTTTCTGCAGAATAAAAATAGACTCAATATCGGCAGCCCGTCCCCATAATAAAATACCGTAAGACATGATACTATGAAAATAGCTGAAATAGACTAGCCTCGCGGTATCTACATTAGTAAATTGACGGATTTTTCTTACAGCATATGCAGCTGAACTTAGCCGTCCTGCAAGATTTTGCAGCCTTGAGTCGAGCGTTATCCCCAGGAAAACAGTTTCATCGACAAATTCTAGTTTCTCGTTATTCAATACTATGTCACAATCACTACTTTTAACATTCGGTAAAGCAAATCTTATGCATTTCGTTTTTTTCCCATTTAATACTAAATTATTAGCAGTGAACCAATTATGTACCAGCAGTAGGGCATTATTTACGTCGTCAAGATTTGATGCACGTCTATTTATCTTAAAGATTAAAGAAGTATCGTCAGCAAATAACACCATTTGTGGTTGGTTTTTAAATAAATAAATATAATATATTATATATCAGTGTAGTCCAAGTACCATTTTGTCAGTTTCTTTAAAGTGTTTTTTTTCTGCTTTTCTTGTACCTAGCTATTATAATTTTGATTAATTTTAATGTTTTCGTCCTTGTCAAATTTGTTGTACATACCTAGGTAAAAGTGAATGATGTGATCTCTTCTTTTAATTGGAAGAGCAAACTTGAATTTGTCCCTGCTTATGTCAAAATGCATTAAAAAAAAGTGTTAAGTATTTGAAAATGAGAAAAAGCTAAGAGTTTTATTAAGTCTGATATTATTTGTTTAGATGAGCACTTATGAACTGAATTAAATCAGCTAGTTAATTTATGTGTGATCACCGTTATACCTATTCTTGTACAGATTATTCCAAAAAGAATCCATACTATTTTAATATTCTATTTGTTGTTGTGTATTTGTTGTTGTATTTAAGAGTATGTGTTTAATAATTGCCTGAAATGAACGATATTTAATTTAATTTAATTGTAAATACGAAAGTAACTTTGTCCGTCTGTCTATGTAGTACTCATGTTCCCGTGGAATAATTCCGAACAGAACGCGGGCGAAGACGCGGCCAACAGCTAGTATCTAGGTAATAAAGTCATGCTACATAGAATTAGCATAAATATGGAATGACTGAATGTCCTAGCGTTATGCTTACCTACTCACGGGAAGATACTACCTCTCTTGGATAGATGAATCAATAGATAGATGTGCTGCAAGGGAGTTTGTTGCACCTCTTCTTATCAGCTAAACCACTAGGAAGTGGTGATGGGCGGCCATTTTGGGGACTGTTTAATGTAATCTTGACGTTCAAAAAGTGCGGTAATTGATTGGTGATTTTGGTTTTTGAAGTTGCAATTTATGCAAGTGTACCTACAGGAGCATCAAATATTATGTTATGTGAGTGAAACAGTAAATTCCCATTTCTGTTCTCCATTGTCTAGTTTATCTTGAACACCATTGACATCGCTGAAGGAAAACATCGTAAGGAAACCTGGACTTATCTATATTATAAAGTTAAGTGGCTTATCGTGTGTGTCTGTGTGTCCGCTTTGTTCTTCTAAACTCAGCGACGAATTTTGATGCTGTTTTTACAATCATTTAGAGCATTTAGTCCGGAAAGAGCAGTCATGAGCATACATATATATACTTATGGATAGCTCGGCAAAAATCTGATTTCATGTCTCACTCAATAACATCTGTCGTCAAGTCATTGTGCCTTACAAGTGGCAGCATAAAATTATGTGGACAACTTACATCGAAGGATTACCAAAACTATCTGCCGAGCCAAAATATAGGATGATTCATCAGCTGTTTAATCACAACGAGGTATCAAATTCTTCTGAATTTAACGGAGTAAGCAGATAAGTATAAATCAAGACATATTCGATATTGTTGCATTCTAAGTGTTGGAGTTTAAGTAAGATGCAGCTTCTTTATTTTGGCTCGTCAGATAGTTCTGGTGTTCCTTCAATGCCACATATTTGTGCTGCCACTTGTATATGCCTCCCAGAAATGATCACATATATTTGCTGCCATCTTGATGACGGATGAATCATAAAACCAGATATTATTGCCGAAATGTCCAAAGTTATATATTTATGCTCGTGAGTGTACAATACATTGTATTCAACTTAAATACATGAAAGAAATCTATATTATGTTTTGTCTAGTCATAAAATCCGTGCGTGAGGCGGGTCGCTAGTAATTGAGTCTGAAATCGTCGATCCGCCTGCAAGCGTGCTGATCAAAGCTCGTGCCTTCTAAACGAGAAGAGGCCTTTGCCCCGCCAGTGAGACAAAATACGCTGGAATAATATTGCCGATTTTCCGGCCTTTCCCAAAAAAAACTAAGTTAGCATTATGTCTCAAATTTAACGATGACATTTTTATAGCTTCGCGAAGAATGACTTTCCCCTACTCCTTTGGGATAGCGAGAACGCTATATTCCGAACACCATTTACTACACATAAAACATCACAGTTACGACTTTTAAAGTAACAACTATGGGGAAGTTTTAACAACTTCTTCATGTCCCTTTCCCGAAGTTACTTCTATAACAAAACGGCGACCAGTTTATACGGCCTATTACGAATAAAGAAACTACTATTCTGCCCTACAACTACTCTTGAATGGAATTTCCAAGGGAATTTCAACTTTATGCTCAAAATATAGAGATGCTTTTAGGCAGGTAAGCGCTGTATTTATGACGATTTAATGGTAATATGCGTGTAACTATGATATTATGATAAACGTTTTTTATATCCGCTGTTCAGTTCTGGACTGGATTGCAATGTTGATGAAACATTTTTCTTTTGCTTGATACTTTACCCGATATAATTATATCATAGACATAAGTGGCAAGCAATTTAGATTAGAAGATGTCGTTTCAGTATTACTATTGCGATCCGAAAGTAAAAAAAGTAAATAAACTTTTAGGTTTGAAAGCCCTAGAACAATTGACCCTCGAATCAAAACCAGATCACCTACACCGCTGCATACCCCCTCACCGCACAGACACAATATAAAATCTAAAGACTGCCCTACTAGAAAACACACAACATTTATTACTAACGCCCACAGTTACTCAACATTCCACTCACTTCAGAACTTGGACATTTTCAAACATATTCTCACTGGGAAATATTTCGAGATCCACAAAAATATTGCAAGCTCCACAAAAAAGTTTCGCTTGTAAAGCTTTTATTTCAACGCCAACAGTTGGATTTATTTATGACTGAATCGATAGATTGCTTTACTCCATTCCCGGAGGTATGAGGTGTACTTTCGTTTAACATTTTTCAGGCTATTTCTATCCTCTTTGACATCTGATCTTAGTGGAATATCCGTGTTCTGGTTTTCCTCTTGTTTAGTTGTGTAGACATTGTTTTGTGACAGGTAACGGATATGTCACCTGTTTGTTGGGTGAAAGATAAATGTTCTCGATTTTCCTAGTAGTGCCTAAACTTTTGCTATGCAGACGATGTATAAATAGTCTTCAATTGATTTTCTGACTGCATGGTAGCTAAAGCGCCGCCGCCGTTAGGATTAAATAGTAAATGTTTATTTGCATATAATGTGGGTGAATAACAGAGGGGCAATTCCCGTATTTTTACGACCGTTCGCATTCTAATCTCAGTCTCAATCTGTCAAAAATACAATCAATTTACATCTCAGACTAAGGAAAAGAAAGGACTCGGCATAACGAACAGTAGTTATAGGAATGTGATGTATTTGGACGGCATAGTTACTGACATATCGGCATCTCTTTTTAACTTATGAGGGTAATCAAACGTAAAAAAAGGACAACAGTAGTCTATATCGTATCGTATATAGTATCATTACCAAAAATTGCAACATTATCTACAAAATATCTCACTGCGGCCGGTCGCCATGTTTTGTCACAGCCAACAAGTACATCGGTTGTCATAGCAACTATTGTTTCTTTCAGTGTTTTTTCGTAGGTATGTCATGTCTATTCTTCTTTTCCTTACATTTTTGATTGATTGATGATACCTACATTTTTGACATTGATTGTCGCTGAAATGAGATTGCGACTTGAATTTGAACGTTTTTTAAGTACGAGAATTGGCCTACAGGTGAGTTGCTGAGATAATGTTTCGTTCCAGGCGCATTCTACTGCTTGTCATGCAATAATTAGTACTAACTGTAATATCTTATTTTACAGGTTTTGGTAAAAAATGTAAATTGTATATTCTAATACATGTAATGGTACCTATATCATCATATGCATGCCTTTCATCATTCATCATCCAGTCTAACCGAATGCAGCTGAACCTGACCTCCTCAAAAAAAAAAAAACAAAAGTCATTTATTCAAACTGGGCTGAGAATCAGCACTTTTTGAACGTCAAAATCACATAAGACAGTCCCCCCAAAACGCCCGCCCTTCACCACTTCCTAGTGCTTTAGCTGGGAAGAAGAAGTGGCGGAACAAACTCCCAGCAGCATTGCTGTCTGTTCAGTTAGAAGAACTGGATTCTATATAGTAATAAGTAATTAACATTACGAAATACAAAAACATTAAAATTATCCTCAAGCCAGTTACTGGATAATACGATACCCCTTGGTAAGACTGGTAGGCAAACTTTCGGGCTTCTGGCGATCCGTAACGACTGTCAAAGATCCACGAATGAGAGCCGGAACCAACGGCTTAATATAGGTACTTTCCGAGGCACGGAGGCCTCTTGGTATGTAAAGATGGCCACCCATCCACCCGATCGGCCCGTGAGGCTGTTACAACTAACTAAGCTGTTATAACCAGCCTAAAGGTACCATTATAATAAAAAATAAAAATGTGCACTAACCACGGAGCAGATGTTTCTGCTCCGTGGCACTAACGAGACTATAGTTTATCTATAACACGTTTAAGAGAACCCGAAGGTGCTCTTTCGAAGCCGACTGTAACTGCAGACCAGAGAGTTAATCAACCATCACCAATCGTGTCGCTGCAGTCTGTCATAGCGATTTAGCGGTTTGCGGTCGCGGTCAGCATCGGAAACGCACCATTAATTTTCGAAGTTTTCTTTTTTTCTGTATTCAAAATTAACTTTACAATATAATATGTAGCTCCCTCCTTAATCATAGATATTATTGGCATGAGCTGTTTTGCCTTATTTATTATGGCGCTTCCTCTTCCCCCTTAGTTTGGGAGCCGCTGCCCGCAGCGTCAACAAGTCTACAAAATCTGTATCTGTGTATAATAACAGTGGGGCACAATCGACTCAGTATTCATACGATTCGTCGATACGTCGGGGATTTTATTACGAGATAGATCGATGTGGGGGTATGATGTATCTCACGTCGACCTTCCGAATGATTTTCTATGCATAATGTAAGACAGCAAATTTATGACTTTGCTATTATATTTGGGTGTTTTTCATAAAACAAACTTGAATTCGAAAATGCTTGTAGCTCTGTATTTTTAGTCATGACTGGAGCATTCATGAACGGTTTACTGACTTACGTGATGAGTGATGATGATTTGGAGAGAGAGAGAAGAGCGATGTCGGTTCGATGTAATATGTTGGCCCGCAGGTTTGCTAGGTGTACTAGAGAAGTGAAAATTACACTGTTTAAGGCCTACTGCCAGACTTTTTACACCTGCAGCCTATGGATCAAGTATACGCAGAAGGCCTACAACGCTCTTCGTATTCAATATAATAACGCCTTCCGGGTGCTGCTGGGCCTTCCACGGTTCTGTAGCGCGTCGGGCATGTTTGCTGAGGCAGGTAACAAATAATGCTAACAAATAATTTTACTCTTTTTTCCTAAGAAGGGATGAGCTTACGGTTCAACAATATCTCAATAAAAGGATAAGAGATTACCAAAGATTGGTCACCCATCCGAGGATTAATCAAGACATCTGCACCTTAACCTCGCTTATTAACTTGCTAACAATCAAACATCAATACCAAAGGTCTAGATTTCCCCCCTTTCTAGTAAAAATAAGAGCCTGTCTATTCCTCCATTTCTTACGCCTCACTTGGCCTGGCCTATATTTCTCTGAGTTAGGAGGCCTAAACTGGGGCTCATGTTTTTTTAATAGGTACATATTTATGTCATATCTAGCGGACATTGATTTAGTTGCGTGACGTATACTATTATTTTACTTATATTTCTTATTTTAGCGAGACCGGCGGACAAAAGCACCTGAAAATATATTATATGGAATATGTGAAATCAATAATAATATTATGTAATAAAAGATCATTTTGTTTTTTGAAATGGTAATTTTTTTATTATGGTCAATTCTTACCTGCAATATATTATTCCACGTGTTTTTAAAATTGTTACTTTTAAACAGCTAAAGACTGCCCGTTGGTCTAGTGGTTGCAAGCGCTACTGCTGAGTGTTGGTCCTGGGTTCGATTCCAGGTCAGGCAAAGTGGTGTTGGGTTTCTCCTTCACGATTTTCTCAGTATCAACCCGTAGTCTAGATTTGTGCCCAGTTAATGGCAATAGCTCGCCCCTTACCCCCCCGTACTGGCACAATGTGGGTGTACAGTAGGTACAGCTCTGCTGCACCCTCATGGTGATACAGGCGTGATGTTATGTTACTACTAAACATGATTATGAGGTCACCTCACTATTATGAGGTCACCTCTCTATTATGAGGTCACCTCACTATTATGAGGTCACCTCTCTATTATGAGGTCACCTCACTATTATGAGGTCACCTCTCTATTATGAGGTCACCTCACTATTATGAGGTCACCTCACTATTATGAGGTCACCTCACTATTATGAGGTCACCTCACTAGTTTCCACTCTGGATATCGTAACCCGTATCCCAAGACCAATTAGGTACTAACTGTCTAGTTTGGGGCTCACTGGCAAAATAATACTTTGAGCTAATAAAATAAAACTTAATATTTTAAGCTACTCATGTTATCTCAACCAGTGTTTAATCTATGTCCCTGCTCACTGTATTTTTATAAAACACTACATCCGTACTAAAGTGCACAGTATTCTCGTTTTTAAAGTCGACATTCATTATCTTTACTTCGAGATCGGCTTTTCTTAAGATAACTTGGTAAGATTCTGTCGTCGTTGTTAAGAAAAATGGAAAATTCATCGCCGTGAAAGAAACTTTTAGGCAATCTTTTCCTTTAAAAGAAAGTTTTTTAAAAGGGAAAGGCACTTAATTGGATGAGTTCGTTACGACGTTTCGACACGATATTGATTTCCGATATTTTCGAGATTTTTCCAAGATTTCCTATTGTATAGAAGTGTAGGTACTGTACGGGTTTTGTCCGGTTGCCTTTGACAACCGATCTTCATGAATATTTTATGTAAGTTATTGGCTTATTAGTATGAGTTAAACACAGTTTTCAGATTTAGAAGATAGATAATAATAGAGACTCAGTTAGAGAGTCTGTCAGCTCTCTAAGCTGAGTCTGTATTCTTTTCTAAGGCGTCGCGCGTCGCGTCATCATGTAAAAATGTAGATCAACTATAGGAACACCTAGGAGTTGATTATTATTAAATACGTCTTTCATTAAAAGAAGTACGTCACGTAAAATAAGGGCGCGGAGCTCATATAGTATTTCTTAATAGAGTTCTGTTGCTAATGTTTCTAATAACTATTGCGAAAACCACTAAAAGTAACAATCAAAATATTAAAATGTTTCCATGTTACATACCTACTTAGTTATTATGTTGTCGTACTTTTCCTAAAAACATCAGGCGGTAACTAAACCACTTCTAAAGCTTCGGTTTTCTAGAAAAGCGGTGGCCGTCACACAACGGCCGCAGTGCCAAACATTTTTTAAGTGACGAGCTTCACTAACAAATATTTCCCTTGCCACAAACAAACATTGCCTTGCAGCAATGCTGAAATGTTTTGCTGAATTATTAACGTTTACCCAAAATCTAGGTACCCATTTCAATCTAATCATCATCCACATAGTCCGGTCTAGTTTGGGGATCTACAATGTTTTCAAAAGCTGCGGAACGCCCCTTAAAGTCCCCAAGGATTCATCATTATTGTTAATAATTGAATAAGAGAATTTCAGAAATGATTAATGAAATTCACACAAGACAATTTGTCAACGTACTTTCATATCGTCACAGAGTTAGGCAGAACCCCCTCCTCTACCACCCTTATTTAATCATCGTTTGAGTAGCTGTATGAATTTTGATATCATACACCAGGATATTAGAAGCAAGAAAGATTAAGGTAAAGAATGGGGAAATTTTATGTGCTAAAAAGCCAAAAGTCCAAATCGAAGGTAGAATTTTTAGGGTTCCGTAGCCAAATAGCAAAAGTGGAACCTGTACAATTTCGTCATGTCCATCTGTCCGTCCGGAATTCCGAATGTCACACACCCATTTTACTCGAAGACTGTAATCGATGAAAATGGGAAAGAAGGTGTATTCTGTGCATCGCTATACAATGATGTACTTTGTAAAATTACGAAAAATATATACAGGGGGGCGCTCCGCTTACATGCAACCGAGCGATAGTAAAATATACAGGGGGGCGCTCCGCTTACATGCAACCGAGCGATAGTAAAATATACAGGGGGGCGCTCCGCTTACATGCAACCGAGCGATAGTAAAATATACAGGGAGGCGCTCCGCTTACATGCAACCGAGCGATAGTAAAATATACAGGGGGGCGCTCCGCTTACATGCAACCGAGCGATAGTAAAATATACAGGGGGGCGCTCCGCTTACATGCAACCGAGCGATAGTAAAATATACAGGGAGGCGCTCCGCTTACATGCAACCGAGCGATAGTAAAATATACAGGGGGGCGCTCCGCTTACATGCAACCGAGCGATAGTAAAATATACAGGGAGGCGCTCCGCTTACATGCAACCGAGCGATAGTAAAATATACAGGGGGGCGCTCCGCTTACATGCAACCGAGCGATAGTAAAATATACAGGGGGGCGCTCCGCTTACATGCAACCGAGCGATAGTAAAATATACAGGGAGGCGCTCCGCTTACATGCAACCGAGCGATAGTAAAATATACAGGGGGGCGCTCCGCTTACATGCAACCGAGCGATAGTAAAATATACAGGGGGGCGCTCCGCTTACATGCAACCGAGCGATAGTAAAATATACAGGGAGGCGCTCCGCTTACATGCAACCGAGCGATAGTAAAATATACAGGGGGGCGCTCCGCTTACATGCAACCGAGCGATAGTAAAATATACAGGGAGGCGCTCCGCTTACATGCAACCGAGCGATAGTAAAATATACAGGGGGGCGCTCCGCTTACATGCAACCGAGCGATAGTAAAATATACAGGGAGGCGCTCCGCTTACATGCAACCGAGCGATAGTAAAATATACAGGGGGGCGCTCCGCTTACATGCAACCGAGCGATAGTAAAATATACAGGGAGGCGCTCCGCTTACATGCAACCGAGCGATAGTAAAATATACAGGGGGGCGCTCCGCTTACATGCAACCGAGCGATAGTAAAATATACAGGGAGGCGCTCCGCTTACATGCAACCGAGCGATAGTAAAATATACAGGGGGGTGCTCCGCTTACATGCAACCGAGCGATAGTAAAATATACAGGGGGGTGCTCCGCTTACATGCAACCGAGCGATAGTAAAATATACAGGGAGGCGCTCCGCTTACATGCAACCGAGCGATAGTAAAATATACAGGGGGGCGCTCCGCTTACATGCAACCGAGCGATAGTAAAATATACAGGGGGGCGCTCCGCTTACATGCAACCGAGCGATAGTAAAATATACAGGGGGGCGCTCCGCTTACATGCAACCGAGCGATAGTAAAATATACAGGGGGGTGCTCCACTTACATGCAACCGAGCGATAGTAAAATATACAGGGGGGTGCTCCGCTTACATGCAACCGAGCGATAGTAAAATATACAGGGGGGTGCTCCACTTACATGCAACCGAGCGATAGTAAAATATACAGTTATTTTACAATGAAAATAACGCGCTGCAAGTTTCCAATGTATTATTTGCATATAAATAGAACTGTAAACGCAACGATTTCTTACCTTTTACACAGTTTTCACATAATTCTAAAAGTTAATTAAACAGATTTATAAAATATAGCTCTGATTAAATGATAAAAACTTAAAACCACGAAATATGACACTAAATTGCGACGTTGCCACTCTTAAGGTATAAACGCTCTTAAGGCTATATTTTTACGTTGGTATAGGTGCACTTTGACCATTTTGAAGCAACAATAGCACAATACACTGTTTCTGTGCTCTCATTCCACACGCCAAGTGTATATTCTGGAAGCGATCTGTGAAAGTGTATCTTTGCGCGCTTTTTAAGGGGGTGAGCAGTAATTGAAGCAGCGTGTCGGTTATCCTCAAGGTCTCTCCTCTAAGAGGAAAACTGTGAGGGATTATTCAGTTTGATTTTTTATGGAAGGATATTAAGATGTGCTAACAGTTCTACACAATGGGAATAAGCCAACCTTTCTCTCAAAAAGAGTATCAAGGATTCGAAATATTCAATACTAGCTTTTCAATTGCTCCACCCAAATCCATCAGTCATCCTACCAAACATTGTTTAATAATATTAAACTATCCAATAAGCTACCCGGAAAATTATAAACACCCAAATCGACGGGTGCGTAGTGCAAGTCATCTACAAAATAGAGGTTTTAGGTTTTTTACAACAAACTCTTGTAGATATCTCCAATTCACGATATATTCCGATCCCACCAAAAAATATTTGGGAAAAGGGCCCAAAGTTAAAGTAAACAGGACCACGTAAGTGGACGTTGACTAATTTGACAACAGTTTTGGTACTTATGCTCGAGATACACGAGGCTAGTTTTGCAAAGCTACGATAGCAAGCTTGAACTTCGGTATACTATCCTGGGTTGCTGTCCTAGTTTGGCGCATGCTAGTGTTATATAGGTACATGATGCCAGAAAATTTTGAGCTAATACAGTACAACACATGGTTGCGGTAGGAAAAACAAAACGTGTAGTCACTGCACACTAGCCAATAGAATGCTAGCTTCGCCGGCCACATGAAGCTAGTACACAAGCCAGGATAGTAAAATCAGTGGTGGGGTTGCTACTAGCTTACTAGCCTAGAAATTAGTTATAGTTCTGTATACTCTAACCCAGAGTTTCTAGCTTGCCAGCTTACTAACACTAGCTTACTATCCTGGCTTGAGAAACTAGCCTCGTGTATTTCAGGCAAAATGCCCGGGTTGCACGAGGCTACTTTTTCAAGCTAGGCTAGTTAAGTAAGCAAGTAGTAAACTACAGAACTATCCCCATAAACAGCTCTAGCATGTGCCAAGCAACGGCATTACTTGCTTACTATCCTAGCATGAACAACTAGCCACGTGTATAAGTATACGTAAAAGTAATAAAAAAAAATAAAAAAGTATCTAGGGCATTAAGCTCTGTACTGAAAACTCACCAGTTTGCAGATAATACTTTAACTCTGGACCGTCAAAATATTAAAACACGAATACCGCACACAACCACAGTTACCAATTTCGTTCACACGCATTTAAATCGAATACACAAAGTAAACCACATGAAAAACCTAGTGCAGATAATGTGACGTTATCACACATCACGTCATTCGCAGAATAGTGAACAATTTCACAGGAATCTGTGTAGTCGACCTCGAAATTGCTTTATCACCCTATGGTCGAATGTCACTTGCACCTGCACGTCATAAAACGATAAGCTCTATTTGTCTTTGTGACAGTTAGATAGTTTCAACTGATAGTTTCACTGAACTTTTAATTTACTGGGAATTGTTGTGAAAAGTGGTGAAATAATTACGAGGTGCATGAGACAACACTTCATGTTATGGGGCAAAGAAATGTGGTTCAGTAGAAAAGTGGCAATGGAGGATGTGTAAAGTAGGTTGTAAATGAGATTACCCAGAAGGTTGATTATCGAAGACGTCATTACGTCATTCGAGAGATAGTTGCTGAAAATCAGCGCTGTTGACGATAGGTTCGTCCGAATCACAGCATTTTGCTGAGCAACGACCTGCTCTTGCACACATGCGACGCACGACTTAATTGTTCTTGTTATTGTTACAAAAGTACTTATTAATCCACTCTGCAGTCGGCATCTTGTTTTTGTTTTGATTGTATGTTTCGTGCCAGTTGCCAGGTGTCGTAATATTCACCTACGTAATTTATATTGTCTTTGGTCCCTGACCCTGACATCAAGCAACGGACCAATTGTCGAACTTTTTCTGTGTTGTTTTTTTGTGTCCCGGCTTTACCTGTGTAGTTACGGATTTCATTTCTGGTTACTAAAAGAACGTGTTTAATGTTACAAATTTATCCAAAACGATCAAATCATTTCTAATTAAATATGCTAAGCACTATTAGGATTCAAATATTATTAAGTTAGCAGACAAGTTATTTTGAATCAAATACCCATTTGCATTGTTGAGCACAACGTAAGCTGGAATGTTTATTGAAATCGAATAGGAGAGCCTCCATCTTTCAATATTTCAATACGGATGCTCTCAACATTTCGCCAATTTCGAAATAATATCGCTTAATTTTCGTTTCCGTAAATTCAGATGGTTTTAATTAGTACTCAGCGACTATTTGCTTTGCAGTACTATGTAGTACATTGCATCGAAATGTTTCAATGAATTAATTATGGACCATGAATCAACCAACCACAGGGTTTATAATTTAGTGCAAACTAGACGTGATATTATCGCTAATGAATAGTACGAGTATCTAGTCACAGCGAGCATTTGCTTCGCGAATTTGTATTGCAAACATTCGATGCGCGAGCTTTTGTTACGCAACGTATATTCATTCGCGAAGCGAACTGTACGGTAATTACGTGAATCAAAACAAGAAAATCAAATTCTAAGACAGCCCTTTCACGGTAATTTAACCTCTGATTTTGCATCACTGTCAATATCAAAGTAATCTTTATTCTCGTTGCAATAAGGTTGCTGGTGAGAAGCTGCTAGGGTTTCTGTCAGAGGTATAATTGGTGTTTTCAAGAATATACAACAATTTAATTTGTATGGTGATACACTTTATGATACTTGGAAGGTAAAATGCCTGTGAAAGGACTGTAGCTGTGCTAGCGAACGAATGTTCGTAACATAATAAAAAAAAGCTCGCGCATTTAATGTTTGATATAAAATAAAAAGGTTGCTCGCGGTTAGTACCATCCATATATCGCAATAACCTAAGTTTATTCGACAACAGCAGGCGTAGCATGAGCACCGTATTGTCGACGGAAGAGTAGACAAAAATGACGTTCCGTGTAGACAGTACGACGGCAGCAAAGTAGAAAGAGTCAACTGGACTTTTTACGAAATTCACTCTTTTGCATAATTCGTCTCCGAATTCTTTGTTTAGTCATAGAATATTTTTTCTGTTTGATTCTCAATGTTTACTGATTAGTCACGTCAACTACAACCTTTTTTCTCAAAGTGTCAAAGTGCCGTATTTTGGATCAAACAATTTTACAGTAATATTGGCTTTAACTATTTCCTTGGTACTTATGCCCTATTAACTAAATGATGAAAATAGGAGAAGATAGCTTTGTTCTTCTATTAATTATCACAGTTTTGCGTTCAAAACGCTCCCTTGTAAAATCATGATTTTGTAGATAACAGTTTATACTTTGTGGCGATTCCAAAATCAAATGGTCTTAAGGTAGTGACCTTAGACAAAAAAATGTCAGTTGCCAGTGTGATTTTGACAGTCAGGATAGAAAACTTTCTTCCGAAATAGTCTACTTAAAAAAAGACCTAATCGTTAGAAATGAAAGACAAAATGACTGATTGTAGAAGAACTTCTACGGTGCGATGTCAAAAATGAAGAAACGAAATGTCAGTTTGTATAGAAAAAGCTATGTCTATTCTTCAAGAAATAGAAAGCGTCATGCTACGCCTGCAGATCAGATTATGAAGTATGAAACCAGAAATGTTTGTTTGTTTGGTAGAATGGCTGGTCAAGTGTATCCCCACAACATTAGCTGTGATATTTTGGTGAACTCATTAAGTATGGTTAGACCCAATTCGCAAGTGTCGACGCCGAGCACTCTGAAACTAAAGTAACGTTCTATTCACATACCTATTGCCAACACTCGGAACATGTTCAAACAAATCGTTGGATTTAATTTGGGTATGAATGGAGTGCAGTGTCCGTTTGTTACTCATTTTAAAAAAATAAGTCCGCCCCAGGTTAAGTAGATAAGCATTAAAAAAAATACAAAAGCAAACGGAGGTATCCCTCATTTATTTTGACACAGGTCAAAGAAAATCGTATACAGCAATATTACACGAAAACAAAATTCTAGTGGGAATAATGTCGTGATGACACGGAGGTTGTGAGGCTTGCTTCTCAAGCACCTGGACGTGGGTTCGAAATCTGGCAAGTATTCATATTTTCACAATTAGCTTTCGACTTCTTAACGTTCCATGTTCCAGCTAATTGGTGAATACTGTAAAAAAAATATTTTTAAGGACACACATACTTAAAGCATATCAATCTGACTGCCTTTTCCCAACATTTTGGGGTCGGCTTCCATTCTAACTGGATACAGCTGAATACCAGTATTTTACTTGGAGCGACTGAGCTCAACAACTCAGCTACTGGGCAACCTAACTACATACATTAAGAAAATAATGCTCGTTCGTCAAAGGTTTTTAATGATAACGAATTATGAAAGATCGGATGTCTATCTGACACAATATCTTGTGCAGCGGACGTGGCGCGGGTAAATTTCTGGCAAAACGTCGAGATGAAAAAGACCCCTTACAGTTCCGTTCAATCCCTTTGGGAACAAGGAAAGGGGCCGACAAGTAATTAAATTAATTAATGATCAAATTGGGCATTTCAACAAGTAATCCGATTGTTCAGAACCTCCTACAGATATTGCCTTTTAAACAGAGTGTTTGTATTTGCTAGCTATACAATTACGAACTCTTTGTTTTTCTCGGCATTGGCACGAGCTTAACGAAAGTCGCTCATTCGGTGGTAAAAGACACCCCCGTTGCCACGAACAGCACGGTCAAGCGACACGCGTTTTGCGGCAGCGACTAGGGAGGAAACAAATGAAAGAAGTGGTTTTAGATCTAGCCATGAGTCGACGCGACGCGACATGTGGAGCGACGGACGAAAACAAATGACGCGCGCGTTAGAAGAGGCAGTAAAGACTATAAGTTAGTATGTATATAGATATTACTCAAATGGCAAGCTTTGAATGTCAGTTTGGTGACTGTTTATTTACGGTGTATGAAAGTTCTTATGAATATGGTTTGCAGGGAACTGAAGTTAAAGTCAAAGCATTTATTTCAAATAGGCACATAAAAGGCACTTTTGAACGTAAACATTTACATTTAAATATAATTGTTTCTAGTCGCCCCTTCCAAAAGGTAGTTTCTTATGGAGAAGAATGGGCAAGAAACTCCACCGTTACTCTATTAAAATGTGTTACAATATTTTGTTTAAATTAATTATATAATTATATGTGAAGACGATGCACCTACTTATATCGGATTGGTAGGAGTAATTCTTAGATATAATTCAAAAGAAAATCGTTTGAAACAGCCTATTATATTAAAATAGCAATAAAAATTCTAAGATAGACTACAAATATCATTAAATATTACGTAATCATTTATAGTAATAACATTTAAGTGATTTTTACAAATGAAGAGTGTTATTTTTATAAACACAATAGGTAGGTACCTAGTCAAACTATATTTCCACATTGGTCCCACGGTTCAGAAATGTGACAGATGCCATTATCCAACCAATAATATTCTTATATTATAATAATATCGAAATTAATTATCTAACCCGCGCGTGTCCTTTGACGCAAGTAGCGTCGCAGGTCGTAGGTCGCGTCGCTCGAGGTCGCGACCGGGCTTTGAGTGCTAACTGGGCTGAATGGCACACTGCATCGGGTGTACTTAAGAATCGTACTATAAAAGACGCGTAGAGTGCACGTCTTTTACTGCACTCAATTACGATTAGTATCGTAAAGAGCCACTAGGTACTGAAGATATAAGTTCAACAGTTTTATTTAATTCCGTGACCGCCAATATTTGGCGTATTTGGTTTCCTGTAGCGCTCCTTTGAATGGCCCAATTTAAGCTATGTCCTATAGACTTTCATGTTATTTGGTTTTATTTTTTATTATTTTATTTATCTTATATAAAGATTCTTTGTAAGTATTTTGTGAATGTGAGAACGTTGTAGGACTAACTTCTAAACTTAAGATTTGTAGACCATTTTCTATCTTGTTATGTACCAGGTGCCTGTTGACAGGCTTTCACTGTAAACTGTGTGTTTGTTTTTTACAATTTGAAAAAATTGTAAAAGCCAATTATTTTTTAAAAGAGTAACCGTGGAGTTTCTTGCCGGCTCTTCTCCATAAAAAACGACTACCTAATTGGAACCGTGCACCTTCTGACGTTTCAGTGCCCATGTAGGTTTATGTGAAAAAATATTTTCATTTGATTCGATTCTCTTAAATCTAATATGTCCCACATCAGATGCAAAACTCACGCTTTTTCTTCATAAAGCTAGGCCGAAACTATGGAACTTGCTTATGAACAAGCATTTTGTTAAGGTTTGCACAATACACATAAAATCAAACCTATAATTCCATAAGGGTTATGCAGAGGTATACCTAAAGTACACCAACACTTCACCAGATATGTTTAGGTCCCATGTAACAGGGGGCAAGCGTGTTGCCACCAACCGGCACTAATCTGAGTTCGGTCTGCTACTGAGTAATTCCCAACGTAAAACCCCGTTAGTGTAGTGGTCGCAAGCGCATAATATTCCAAAATACATTTTGTAAACATTAATAAAGCAGTAACATCTCTATTTTAATCAGCAAGCTGTTGAATCGTATCAAACCTGAGTATGCTTGTGCTGACGTTCGGTTTACCGCCACAGTGGCTGCAGCAGCTTTAATTAGCAAGGACGGCCATCACGGCAATAGCGACCATCGCAGGTAACTTCGAGCGATCGGTCATAATTGGATGTTTTCTGTTAAATTCAGAACATTTTGTGGTATCTCGAAATAGTGGCAACTAGTTAATTATTTGACGGCACGGTTGGCGCAGTGGTTAAGCGATTGACTGCTGCGCTGCGTGTCGCGGGTTCGATTCCCGCATGGAACAAATATTTGTATATGACGTACATGAAGTTGTTCTGTTTAAATGTTTGTAAACGCGCCCACAATACAGGAGAAATTCAGAGTGGGCGGTAGAGTTAAAAAAATAAATAAAAAAAATATTTTAGCTGTCGTTGAAATGTAGGTTACTAGCTTTGGCTGGCGGCTATGCCCACATGGAAGTTGGAAATTATCCCAAGGAATCGTACCTACAGGGATAAAGAGAGTTATCGATAGCCTAACCCAGGTCACAGTCCATACCTGTGTGCCAAATTCAGTAAAATTCAGCCAAAAGTAACAGATCGGCAGAGTTACTTTCGCATTTATAATAATAAATATGAAGTATGAATAGACCGTTTTGGTCACCATTGTTTATTTAATACGTTATCTTGAAAAGACACTGACGGCAATTTTCTTCTATTTAAGAAGAATGCCAGAAATCTGCCGTTTCAGTTGTAAAATAAACCAGTCTGCAAGGTTGGTTGCTCAATTTATCTACAAACGAATATATAAAGCTGGGTATCTACTATATGCATGCAACTACCGTGCTCTGCGCATCTGTAAGTTCTGTAACTATCCGTTTCGACGAAAACCACCGCCTCGTATATATCTTAGTACCGTGAAGTATGCACCGCCGCCGCGCCGCACGTTGCTGAGTGGCACGCTCCGGCATGGCGGCAGTGTTAACTTATCCGAACTATTGGAGCAGTAGGTACCACGCAGGGCGCTATTGGTTCGTGAATACTGGATGCTTCAGTGATGCTGTATACAATAATGTGTTTAATCATTTCAGCTATGGTAGGTAGTTCATAATTTATTGTTGGATGGTGAAATAACCCGCTCAGCGGGTTCAAGAGCTATATGAACACATTACAGGTGCCAAGGAAACAAATGACTGTAGCAGACAGCAATTTTAGTTCATTACAAAACGAGTTCTAGTTTTGGTCCAAGTATGAACCCTTCCGCAGGGTTTGTGTTTCGAAACTTATTTCGACTGAGATAAAGTTCTTAATACAAAATTGACAACTAAATTGACCGCAAACAGGCGCGGCGCGACTCTAGTAGAACAGTATCTATGAAAGCTTCATGGAAATGGTTCTACAAAAGTCGCGTCACGCTGTCGTGTCACGCCTGTCGTTCGAGCCTTAGGCGGGCTTCTGCTCGCACGGTCTCGTATTTTAATTTTTATTAGAAGTGTAAAGTGTGTGTGAAGTGTATTCATGTTGATAAGCCAAAGCGACCCGGTTATTGGATATTATAGGATTAGTCGTAGCTACTTCGTCAACTTTCATGACCCACGAGATCTCTGTTGTCCTTATTATAATAAATTTAATCAACAAACAAAGTTTACTTCGCTGCAGAAACGTATATCGCCCTGAATTCCCGAAACAATTCAGGGCGGGACGTCGTCAGAGCATTTTATTTATAGCATTGCTCACCTGCGGGGCTAGCATGGCCGTACCCAAGACGTTTGTGACAAGACATGATAAATTATGTCATGTCTAACAATTTGTATTAAATGCTAGCACGGGTCAACCATGTGAAAAGATCTAGAGGCGCGACATGCCTTTCTTGTAGCTGAATTCATAGTGTGAAACAGTACATTAAAATGTTTATGACCATCTGAATATGCGACCAGATAAAACAATACGTTTTAAAGAATGCAGTTCATTCAGTTAGACTACTGTTTAATTTTGTTGGGATCTAATTCATTTTTGACACACGCATGCCTTTCGTTTTGTTTGTTTGGTATGACAATTTTGTGCAAAATTTTGATTACAAGCTATTATTTAATTTGCAATGTTTGTATGTATGTAGCTTTATGTATGTTATTTTGTTTAGGTCAAATTTTAAAACAGTTTTCTGAAATTGTGCATACACGTTTAATTTGGATGACAATGGTGCCGATTCTCTTATCACAATTGCCTCTAAACGAGACTAAAAATTACCAAAATTTAGTTTATTCCTGTCAAACGACGATATCCCATTCTAAAATTGACTAAAGTGATACAACTTTACTATATTTTAGGTTGACAGCACTAAGATGGTGCTGAGTTATTAATCAATTGAAAATGGCAATTTTGCTATTCTGAATTTGAAGTTTTTCACCTAAAATTTTGATTGTCTAACTGAATCTGATTATTTTTATCGCGATTAAAAAGGTGTGGATTAAAATTAGTTGTCATGAACTAAAATTCACACCAACACCTCGACCTCAAGTGCAAAAACAGTACTGTATCCTTTTTTCTTTTCTTTTGCTTATAATTCGAAAAAGGGTTGTCCTATTGCATTAATAACTATATAAAATTTCGACCCCCCTTTATAAAACTCATAAGCCCCTAAAACTCAACATGTAGGTAATAATTTTACATATTTTCCATACAAAAAGTGAATAATTCCATATTAAACACGTCGAGGCTGCACACCCTGCGCACCACTGGCTGTACAAAAAAAATACCACAAACAGGTACCACGTGGAGTTGCGATTGTCCAATTAGATTTTAGTTGTGTCAAAATAATTTTTAAATTAAGAGATTTTTTTTTGCAGAATCTCTTAAGATTATCATAGCCAAAAGTAATGAATTTTAGTGATAGTTTAGTTCAGTGTTCAAGAGAATCGGCACCAATGGTTAGCAAACAAACTTTTATTTAAATGCTCTAAAAAAGAAAATAAACTTTAAATTAAAACAAACATCAATTTATTACATTGTACAATTTATATGATATAAAAGCTTTTCGCGAGATTTACCTGTGTAAATAAACAAGAATACAATATGTAACTTGATCTTGACACAAGTAATTCTAAGAAATTAAGTATCTATTTCATAAAATAAATTTACACAGGTCAATCTCGCAACAAGCTTCTAAAGCATATAAATAGTTTAATGCAATACATTGATGGATTAGATTTTGATTTAAAGTTTTTGAGGTGGTGAGGTGGTTCAGGTAATGGAAGGAAAAATCAGTAAGTACCTGTCATAATTTTGTATACTTTTCGAGAAATATTTGCGACATATACGACGCTGTTGACAATTTCGTAGTCTTGTCAATTTACTTATAAAACAATTACATACATTTTATTGACATTTGGTTCAGTAATTATTAGAAAAATATTATTTTTATCAATTTTTTAATCTTATCACCGCCTCCGAACGAACGTGATACATTTTTCATAATCATCTGTAAAAATGTGTTTGTGAGAAAATGGGTGCGCCCGTAGGTATTAGCAAATAAGACATAAGGAGTCCCAACTAAACGTCAAGAAGCTATACCACATGTCTAGAAATTCGCGCCGTCATAGCATTTAAGACAAAACGATTTATCGCCCAAACTGTGATAATTATGTCACAAATACTATCACAGTCGGCCATGCTCGGCCGGCTGGCATGCTATGGTTCACTAGGGGTACCCCGGGAGAGTTGCCTTCCTCGCGTGACATTAAACTGTAGTGATGTGGTAGATAGTGACGACAGGGTTGCGTAGGGATGTGCGTGGCATCCTGCGTTGTTCGTTTTCGTGCAGGGTTTTAGCTTTACATCGAGACCCGCACAAAAGAAACACGTCACAAATACTTTATGTAGGACACACACGTTAATATATACTTACGCAAAATTGGACTTGCACATGTATATACATTAACGTGTATGGGATGAATTTTCACAGGTACCCGAGCCGAGCCACTCGGTGTCCCCCAGACTTATGCAAGTCTAAGCTTGCGCAAGTATATCGTGACATATATGTACGTAGTAGATAAATTATGGGTTTCAAAATGTTTCTTCTCACGCAAAGTAAGGCTCGTCGACCACGACGCTACTCAAAGGTAACGTGTTACAAACTCAAGTCACCAATGAGTAGCCAGCATGTGACATTCTGGCTGGTCCGTACACGACGAAACCAATCACACTATTTAATAACGCGTTAGTGAGTTGCGTCGTGCACGGAGTTAGTGCTGTAACATTGGTGATTAGAGCTTGTAAATATACGGATTACTGGAAGAGCAGCTCTTCTAGTAATCCATAGCCGCCACATAGCGTCTGTAATTTACCGGCGAATGACATCACTGAAACGTTATTTATGAAAGTAAATTTGTATGTTTTCCTGGAGAGTGTTTTTGGCACCGTAAAGTCAAACCCCGCAGCCATCAATTTCATCACAGCCGTCACTGCGGCCGTTCTTCGACCGTTCTTCTAGAAAACCGTAGCTTTACACGTTGCAGTTGTGTAGCGTCGTGGACGAGGGGCCTACAGTTGTGTAGCGTCGTGGACGAGGGGCCTACAGTTGTGTAGCGTCGTGGACGAGGGGCCTACAGTTGTGTAGCGTCGTGGACGAGGGGCCTACAGTTGTGTAGCGTCGTGGACGAGGGGCCTACAGTTGTGTAGCGTCGTGGACGAGGGGCCTACAGTTACGAGCATTGATCTCCGTGCCTTCTCACTGCGTGAACGAAAAGAAAAGCGGACTTGAGGGAAAGAAAAATGGCCACACTAAGTCAGTTTACTTTACAAAAAGAGCGAGTTCTTTACTTCGTTATTATTCCTACTTCGTCCGCATTATGACGCTTAAATTTAAGACTGAGGTTAAAAGCGAACTTTATAAGTTAAACGGGGAAGTTAGACAAATGTTTGTCGCGAACTACTTCAATACTTCTTAAATCTTGTAGGGTAAGTCTAGGGGTTTATAATGATGCTGGGAGGTCCCTGTGGGTGACGTACAACTCGATATGATTAGGATAGTTTGGGTGATTTCTTTTTACCCGTGAAAAGCCAAACTTTTTCAGACGCTATCAAGTTATTGTCGCGTGGAGATAGATTCATAGTGTATCTATTGAATTTGATGGCACGGTGAGACAATCGCTGCAATCTTCACGCTCGTGGAGATGGCGCTCGGCCTAACTCGTAGTACCACAAATGAACAACATGTACTGCACCTGACTACAAACACTTGAAATTACAGCACGTCTCGTCCCTGAGGGGATGAGCAGAGCTATTTACAGGCCTTCCGATTAACTAAGACAGTGCTTGGGGTAGCTGCACAATGCGGGAGTACCAATATTCCACAACAACGATGACACTGACAGCTCTTGAACGAGGGCCTGATGTGATCGCTTCACGTCAGCCCCTGCACCGCGCAGTTACCTCAGGCACCGTCTCGGATGCACGGTAGGCCTGTTGTATTCATACCTACATTTTCCTAGTTTAAAACTATAGCCCTATGCCCGTTAACAAGTCTGACTCTTTACCTTATTCGTTTTAACCGCTTTCACATTGAATTATAATAATAACACCTGTTGTGTCGTATCTTCAGATCCGTCCGTCACATATCTACCGGTGTGTGTGGTACCACCGAGAGTAATCACCAAGTAAGTGGAAAATCTTTCAGCGGAAAAAAGAATAACATAATTAAGTTCATATCTTTTTCTATTGAGGGAAGGAAGTTAGGGAGGTAACATAGTTACAGTTTACCAGTGATCAGGATAATGGACACGATCTAGTTTGCTTAACTTGGCTAAAAGTGTAGCTGTCTTTTACTGGCAGGTGAACTATGAAAGAGATGTAATGTGTTGATATTTTACTACGAGTAGGTACCTATCTACTTCTGGAAACCTTTTCTGCATTTTAACTAAATGGGGATCTATTTTTAGTTTCACCTAGGGGAGCTGCAAATCAATAGTACAATCGATCGATCGTCAGTGGTAACAGTTTGACCTTGAGGTGGTCTAGCTTAGTACAAGGTTCAATAGGCTAAGAAGACAGCTTACTCTGGTTTCGTACGCGGCCTACTGTACGTACCAATTTACAATTTTTATTGAAAAAATGCTTACGACTTTTCTGTATCAAAATGCTTTTATAGGAACAAGTCTGACCTTTGCACAAAAACGTAAGTCACATTAAGTTTAGGTACCTAATTTGTTCCGTGCAAGAATCGAACCCGTGATCCGCATATCGCACAAGTCAATCTCTTAGATACGTTGTGACCTCAGATATGATCAGGGGTTGTGACTTTCAGCGGCGAAAGACGCCCTAGTGAAGCCAGTATGAGCCTTCCTAGTGGAACAAACTATGTATGTAGATGAGATCCTACCCTCCAGTTGACCCGCTACTGGCGTGAGTCGTGACACTACAATCCCGCCGAAAACAAATTCCTACAAAATGTTAATGTTATTTGATTTAAATGTTTTGTAACATTTTTTTTTCAGTCAATTATAATATCTAGTAAATGTTAGTTTACCGAAAATTATAATAAGTAATAAGAAGTACAAACTATCTATTATTCAGTAAATCTATCCTTCGAAAAAAAAAAACGTACAAAATGATTCGCACGCCGAAATAACGAAACGAAAAAAAAAACCGCAAGAAAAATCCGCGCGCAAAACTTGCGTGTGCCATTTAAAACAAGCGAGCCCAGATAAGAGCGACCGCTTTGACTTGAACCGTAATTTTTGTCTAAACACCCCCTTAGCCTCGCGGTTCTATGGCAAGCGGGGTGTTGGGTAGTTCTCAAAGAATTGGCGGCTTACGCACGTGTAGAGTTAACCTGCGCACAAGTTGCAGAATCAATCAACGTGGTTGTTTTGCTGGGCAATCGCTGGGGAAACTTACTGCGCATGCGCTCTCCAGTAGTGATGTTAGACTCGATGTTTTTGTGCGTGAAACTTCGGCTATCGAATTTTCGGGCGTCTTGAAGATTGGGCGGGACGCCCGCCGCGAATGTCGCGGCGCGTATTTATGTGGTTACTTTTTTAATTTAATATTTGTTTTATTTTATTTTTCTAGATAATATTTTAGAAAATTACTCTGTTACATTTATTGTAATAACACGTAGATTACTCACTAATGCAAATAAAATGTATTTAATGATTCAGCAAAACCGAACAGCATGACAGTCATAAACAAAGTACATAACGACGATGTACATTAATTATATTCATGAGAGCAATAACATTTTACGCAGATATACTTATCGATAGTTCATGCGGTCAAGTTAGTCGATAGTCGCCTCACTCGCACCGTGAGAATCCCGCCGAAACAAGCCCGTAGAAGCAGTTGACAGTATCCGCGCGCTACCGGTTCGCAATAGACGTCCTCATGCCACAGGCTACGAATATCCCTCGCGATCAAGGTACGTCACTAAAAACTTATTATTAAAAAAAATAAAAAAACAATCATGAATCCTCTTTAAATATTCCAAGCATTATTACCGCGGTAAAAATATTTTTAATTGTATTCGTAATTCCGGCGAACGTCTTAGGCCGGAAGATAAGTGACAGCCAAATTGTTTACAATAGAGAAATTTTTCGGGTATTCTAAGCAGATTTTCGGATATCTAAGCGTATTGTTTGAGTGTCGGTAGAATATTTTTTAAGTGTGAGTGCAATGAAAACTTTATGCAAACTTTTTACGCGGGATTGTTTAGGTTTCACGATCAGAATTGTAACTAATTTTACATATAATTGCGGAATACTGTGGGTTTTTTATAATGATTTTAACCCAAGAATTTGGTGTTTTTGACAAATTGTTGCCGGAGGATAAATAATTAAGTGACGCTCGACAGGGATGTACTTTTTTCTCGGCATTATACTAAGATGAATTAATTACGGTCCTAACGAAGCTTTGTTTGTACACGTGACAATGTTGTACTTTTCGAACTACATAGCGTAATAAATTATCTTCATTTCGAAATGTTTAATAGGTACTCTAAGAGTGAAATAAATATTTATGTCTTGTAAACAATTCTCGCTGGTAGCCAATATTCAGATAAACATTACCCACTTTGTAATTATCGCGTGGCAAGATAATATTGCTCGTGTAACACTCGGGAATAAACGTGGTAGGTATTAACACTTTTTCTTTATATGTTTCGGCGACGACGGTGTTCTGATGGTGGTCCCAAGCATACCATTACCTTCATTACCTTCAGCATTACCTTCTCTGGTTGTTGTTAGGCAATTGTTTCTACATATCCCCCCTCCCCCTCATTTCTACCAATGAACGTTTATCTCTTCCTATCAATTTTTTCCATAATTCGGTAGGCGATTGAAATCGTTGGATCGGTTCAGTAATGAATTATTTTTGTTAGCTTTTAATTCATATTGTGCTCAGACGTTTCACTTCGTCGGAAAGTCGCCGAATGAAAGACAAAAAGTGCAGCATCTGCAATGTGCTTTACTATTTTGCCTGTGTTTTCATTAGACGATAAAAAAAAAACATTTCTCTTAAGTTTAAACATATTATTATGGACAAACAATAAATAAATAAAAAATGGAAATGGACGGTATCGGCCTTCATTCGTCGGCCACTAAAAATAGCTTCATTCAGTCCAGTAAAGGAATGTTACCAATAATGAAAGTTCATAATTATATCTGTTTAAAACAAGAGTCATGTACGAGTATGTCGGTGCCGTGCCGTTGCGTCGTTTTAAATTATAACTAATGTCTGCATTTAACCTGAAACGAAATGAATGTAGCAAGCTTCGTGGTTTACACTGAAACATTACCTAAGTTAAGGGTAAAACCAGCATACATAACACGCTTGTATTTCACG
Organism: Brachylomia viminalis; assembly: GCA_937001585.2. Taxonomy (NCBI): domain Eukaryota; kingdom Metazoa; phylum Arthropoda; class Insecta; order Lepidoptera; family Noctuidae; genus Brachylomia; species Brachylomia viminalis. Next base: position 36,782,765 of record OW443293.2, read on the forward strand.
ACGTGGTAGGCAGAAGTGTGTAGTAATAAAATAATAATAAATAATAAAAGGTTTATTGCAGAAACTTGTACAACTTTTACAATAAACCTTACATAGGGACCTCTTTTTAAGTAAAAGATATACCTGTGCTAGGAGATCCTGCTCTTCAATGTCAAATTATGAAATGGTAAAAGTGGTGTACGAAAGAAAACAGAAATTACAAGTAAAATCTCAAACTAAACAACAAGACTTGAACTATAACTAAAAAAAATAAAAAAGACAAAGTAACTTTAAGATAATATATCCTAGAATAGTGTGTGTGAGTCTGTGTGTGTGTCCATTTGATTGTGTGTATGTGTGTGGGTGTGTGTATAATTTCAACTCATATTGACGATACTTGCAGCAATAATTCAATGTCATCATAGGCCTTCAGTTTTAGCCATGTAGCACATCTACTGTTTACCAATTATTACTGGAAACTGTTTTGGGTGGTAGGTACTAAGAATTTCATATAGCCACTAACCAAGTAGAGAAATTTCTATAAAAACTTCATGAAAATTGTTCTACAAGAGTTGCATCGCGGTGTCGCGTCACGCCTGTTTGCGGGAGCCATTAAGGGATTAAACCCAAAACCCACGCTCAACGGTCATTATCTATACTTAATATTATAAAGAAGATTTTTTTGAGTTTGTATGTAGGCTCTACGGAACTGTTGATCCGATTTCGAAATTTCTTTCACTAATCGGAAACTACGATATTGCCGATTGTCACAGGATTTACTTATACTTATTTTATGTTAGGGGGACCACATGACCTAAACGCAAGTTTTATAATGCCTAAAAGTAAATGAGCCACTGCAGTAAACAAAATCAGAAAAATATATGATATTCTTTAGGATATATGATAGTTAGATAGTGTGTTGAAAATATAACACAACTAATTTAGTACGATAGAAAAAGGTCACGAAGATACCTCAAAAAAGTTCTATTGACGATTGAAAACTATACTAATATATGTACCAGTATTCCGTTTTATTTTTTTCAGATTGTTCTGAAAGCAATATATTAACGTGAAAGGATTTTCAAACGTATTTGTCCAATCCATAGATTTTTTGTAAATAAAGAATTGCTTCATATTTTGCAACAAATTACCAGCTTTGCGTCATCGCGCTTCTCTTTCTTTTCTATGTAGCCCGACAGTGACCGCGCTTTACTGTTGTCAGCCCCTTAGAACAAGAAATTTTCTGCGGACGAATTCGCGGGCTTAAGCTAGTTTATGGGCCGTTTATTGATCCGTAGTTAATGTTTGAGTTAACTTCGGATCAAAAAACCGGCCCTAAGTTGCGAATTTTTATATTCCTAAATTGGGCCGTTTTTTTGATCCGCTTTTTGTATTCTATCAGTATTAACTCAACTGATGTAAAAATACTTGACTTTAACCCGTTTAGTCAGGATTTAACCCCTTAGACTTATGTTATATTAGTTCCGATGTTTTCGTATCCAAACTAATATCATCTTTATGGACCGAACCGTTACCACCGGATCGGTGTTATTATGCCACTGTTGTTATTATTTAAATGGCACCTATTTCAGGTGGAGGCAAGATAATGAGTTCGGTCGTTATACACATTTCCTACGTTTATTAAAATGTTTTTTGAGCTTCAGGCGTCTGATATATAAAAAAATTATAATTTTCTAACGTGCAACAAAATGGTCTGTTTACTGTACTTGTATAGGAATGTGTTTTATTTTCACGAATCAGGCATTATATAAGAGTTTCATAGCGAAAGTTGTTTAGTATTACGGGTAGAATCAAGAACTAGTTGATGAATGCAGGTGACTACATCGCCACCCTGTATAGTCAGAATGAGGTTTTCCGGTAGTCGTTGAAATAGCCCGTAGACAAAGCAAGCTAAATTGTGGCGGCCATATTAGCTGTAGATCCGATGAGCGAGACGTGTTCTTGAGTGGAGACCGCGAATTAGCATTCAACTTCCTCATCAACCTTACTAGACATAGACCTTTGTCTATAGCAGTGTACTGCCAATAGGCAACAGATATAGATAAGAAAGAGAAAGAAGGAAAATACATTTATTTAGCACAGACTTTAAACGGCACACAATACAATATAGATGATAAAAACACGTTAAAAGTTTCCAACAATTTTATGTATGATTGCGCATATTTGTGTTTATGGCAATCCGACACGACCTGGATGAGATCTGGGCTGTAATTGATTCCCGAGGCACGCTGGTGTCACAACACCACAATTTCCGAGGCACGCTGGTGTCACAACACCACAATTTCCGAGGCACACTGGTGTCACAACACCACAATTTCCGAGGCACGCTGGTGTCACAACACCACAATTTCCGAGGCACGCTGGTGTCACAACACCACAATTTCCGAGGCACGCTGGTGTCACAACACCACAATTTCCGAGGCACGCTGGTGTCACAACACCACAATTTCCGAGGCACGCTGGTGTCACAACACCACAATTTCCGAGGCACGCTGGTGTCACAACACCACAATTTCCGAGGCACGCTGGTGTCACAACACCACAATTTCCGAGGCACGCTGGTGTCACAACACCACAATTCAGGCTACTGCTGAGAAATTCCAAATTAATGGAAAAATCCAATAACACTTTGCCCGACCAAAGATTTGAACCCAGGACCCCACGCTTGCGATCACGAGACCAACAGGGCAGCTAAATATATATATTACTAGGTACACGACATACAGTATAAGACTTCGGTAATCTCTAAAGATAACGACAGGTTACCTACTTAAAAACTTTATCATTCACTGACCACAAACTTATAAACTTCTCGCGTAGTTTATACGCCAAGAACTATGTTCATAAGGACAGGAAAATTTACTGCTAAGCAAATTGACTCCCTACGTCAATTTGCCGTGTAATAGCCATTTCATACAGCTGTAAAAGAATGACTGTTGTAATTTGAATATGCGGACAGTTCAAGATGGCATTAAATTTCCTTAAACAATGAATTTCCCTGTCTGTACATCCAAAATATTGCGACGATAAAGTGACGATAAGATCTTTGAAGACATCGACTTCTTCTTCGTCTCTACTCAAAAATTTTGAAATCTTTCTAACAGAATAATTTTAGAATATAACAGTTAGATTAATTAATTATTACTTTAATATTTGCTCATTAACTCTCTCTTTTTCTGTTGTTTGCATGCCTGTCTATGTTTAAGTTCACTTTTAACTAAGTACTTTTCTGCTTTAAAATCTTAGAATAGCGCACTGGTAGATACCTATACTTAACTTTTAATATGTTGTGGAAAATGTCGTAGGTTATACATTTATAAACCTTGTATATTTATAACTTAGTGTAAGATTTTAATGTATTTATTTTCCCGAATAAATAAAATACAAAACTCAAATAATATAATTTGGATCAAGATAGTATAGGACATAAGTATCGTGTTACCCAGTAACTGGGTTGTTTAGGTCAGATAGGTAGTCGCTCCATGTAACATTCTTACATGTAATTTACATAGTTGGGAAAACGCTAGGCAGATTGATTGATTGGACATGATAATTATATTAGGTATAGGAGTCAAAAGTTACAACTGGATTGCAGTCGAAGGCCCGCTAGTACCTACTACATCTCACTAAATACGTTTAGCAGTAAATTAATTTAAATCAAAGTTCGGTTGAAGATGACAGATACAGAATGACTGGGAATCGAACCGTGGAAATAACCCCACTAAACAATTAGGCTGTTGTTTGTTTTAATAACCAAGGAAAATTTTGCAACGCTGGGGCGTCTAGTATCATAATATGCTGTTTTCATGGTAACGGTTTGCGGATTGCTGTCCCTTACACCGTCTATTATCTATCCTTCAATTCCTTATCAAAAGCCTCAGTAGAAACATCGGGCAAGTTGGCTCGCAGGATATTGCGTGGGGGCTCCGTAATTGCTCCGGATATTAGATGGATCCTACAATAGAGCTATAATTAAACGGAATAGCCCAAAGTTTAGGGTAATAATCACGATCTAGGTGTAGCTTGATTGACGTGGTTACGTTTACTACAAACCGTGCATATACCCGTACCGTAAAACCGTTTCGTTATGGTACGGCGTATAAACCACGACGTAGAAAAGTAACGTGTCTGTCAACAAGCTTCCATAGTGATCTATACAACACCGACAACCATGCTTACTCACGGCAAATACATCATAGTTATTTTCACAGCAAGGAAAACGTGTGTGTACAAAGGGCCTAACAAGCATCTTTATTTTAGTTTCTTTGGAAAGGTTCTTCCAATCCTCGAAATGTGAAACAAGTTAGTCTTGTTTAAATTCGTTTTCATATTTGACAGCAACACCGCACTATTTTATTTTGGAAAGTATTTAATCGAACGTCAAATAATTTCCATTTTGCTTCCCTAATAAAATGTATTATTTATTTTTTTTTTTTTATTATTGAACACAATACTATTTAGGGTCCTCATCATCTGCCTAGCCGCCTGCCTATCTTTGTTGGGGTCAGCTTCCAGTCTAACTGAATGCAGCTGAATAACAGTAATGAAGCGACATGAAGCGACTGCCTATCTGACCCCCACAACCCAGTTACTGGGTAATACGATACCCCTTAGTGAGACTGGTTGTCAGATTTTCGGGCTTCTGACGACCCGTAACAACTGTCAAAGATCCACAATTGACAGCCGGGATCATTTCTGAGGCTCGGAGGGGTCTTGGTAAGATGTTCACCCATCCACGGACCAACTGGGACAAGCGTAGCTTAACCTGATAGCCTCACCCGTGCGGCTGTTATAATAACTGTAACCAACTTAGATGTAGAATTTGTTCACAGTTCTAACCAAACTTATTTGGTCAGGGTACCCTAGCTTAGTTACTGCGACCAAATGTGAGAAAAGGCCAGAAAGTTAAAAAGAGGCTCATTTATTTTAATAAGTCTGCGGTATAAGATGCCTAAAATGTTTTTAGGGGTTCATTACTTTAAAAATGCGTTAAAAGGTCAATACGTTTTTAGAGGATCAGTTAAATATTTCCCATATTTTTTTGAATACGATATCAGTTTTTGCTTTACGAAATACCAATTATAAAATGAATTAATGTCTAATGAGTCGGCTCAGAATTTTGCTACGAGTTGGGTACCTTCAGTAGCATCCGTCGGTTCCTGTAACGTGCAGGCAATAGGACAAACTGGATACGATATTAACTGCCCCATTGCTTGTGGTACAGCACCAAAGGTTTACATTGAGCCCGGAGTCATCTGTGAATCTTCACCTGAGCCGGTTTTCCTTGCTACGGCACACCTGGGTCTGGATTCTATTTAAAGACTGTAAGTCAATGCAATTCATGTCCAGGTTAGGATTTTCAGCAGGAGATACGAATGGGTTGGGTAGGGAAGCACTATCTTGCCCACAGAACAGATCTTGCCACAGCTTCAGGCTTTCCTTAGACCGTTCGCCAGTGAGTGGGTGTACTCACTTTAAAAAACTGTTGCGGCTTTCCAGCCTTTATGTCGTCAGGATATTATCATGCAAAGGGTGTCGAGTGTCGGAAATAGATTTAACACATTGATTTTCTCAAATAATACATCACAGCACGCCATATTTGTTTACCAAATAAGAGTAGTACTGAAAGACACCCTTTAAATATATATAACCTATATATATTATGTAAGTCCCTTCACCTGTCTGCGGATTCAAGGTGAACAGTTTCGTACCAGATGAATTTCAATTTAAAATACTACCCAGAGATATACTCAGAAGATTGTGAACACGGTACCGTTTACCGGAATTATTATAAAATATCTGTTAGTCAGAATGCCACTCTGACAGCGTACACATTAGATACAATATTATCTAACATGTGGTTACATTGTTCTAATTAACTCGTTTAATTCGTTAAACCAACTAACTAATAGGAGCGATAATTTAATCATGTCTAATTGGAATTATCTGAGATTTAGTCAGTAATCTGTTAGGAAGATTCTCGTAAGAAGATTAACCAGTCAGTGGTTCATTATCATCTGCCTCCCTGTTCCGGCTAGTTGGGGTCGTCTTCCAGTCTTTCGGGATGCGCTTGAGTACCAGTATTTTATATCGAGCGGCTGCCACGAGCTCCACAACCCAGTTACTAGGCAACACAACACAACACACACAACTTTTGGTAAGACTGGTCATCAAACTTTCGGGGTTCTGCCTACCCGTACCAACTGTCGAAGATCTACAAATGCCAGCCGGGACCTGCTTTCCGAGGCACGGAGGGCTTCTGAATGTAATGGATGGTCACCCCTCAACAACGGACCGACCTCGGCAAGCGTTGCCTAGTAACAGTAGTAGAACTAACAAACAATTTCCTCGTTACACCCTTTGCCTGCCTCTGAAATACAACTCGATACCCAATGTGTATTTGCATAGTGCTTATCAACCAGAGACAATCGTATTTGTAAACTAAACCCGCACTCACTCCACTTCACTCTTGATCCATTATCACCTTAAGGTACAGTCAGCGTCACAATGCGGGTACCCCCCTTCAAAGTTAATTTTAATACAACTGGGGTACCCAATTGATGCAGCCCACCGTACTATCTTTGTTTTCACTGGGTGTTTTTACGGAATCGGACTGCAAATCACAGCAGTGCTGGTTGACAACACAATAATTATGTACCTACGGTAGTACTGCCCCGGACAGTGTTCCTTTACGTATGAGATGACGTCATCGTCACACCTCGATAAACAAAATAACAGTATACATTTTCTTGCGTTAATGGAATTTGTATTATAATCATGTTTATAAATAATGTTATTTTTATACTTTTATAAATCACTGTGTGTATTATTCAATAGGTACTCAATATTTACTCTTATTGCTTTACCATAATGTGTACTTAGGTGGTAACTATACAGGGTGTCCCGTAAATAATGGATCAAACGTAACGGGTAGGTAGCTTAGCTCAATTCCAACAAAAAAAAAATTGAAAAAAAAAAATTTGAAAAAAAAAATCTATTGAACATTTTTTTTCTAAGGCAAATAAAATTATATTTGAAAAAGAAAATATTAACAATAAGCTATTCAGAAGTTTTTGACAAAAAGCATTCCTAAAAATGTTATTAGTTGCAGCGACAGCATTAAAAACACTGAATGCTGTTAGAGAAAATGGTAAAATTCGAAAAAAAAAATATCTTGCTTACCTTACCGATTTTTTTAACTGTTCAAATTAGTTGTTTGAAATGAGGTAACCTACCTACCCATTACGTTTGATCCATTATTTACGGGACACCCTGTATCATTTAGATCATTATGGACCCTGTAGGGCACAGCAAAAGGGTAGGCTTCCTCTCGGAAGCCTTGCTTTAGGAGATTTAAAATACTAACATTTCGCTTATATATTCGATAACTATTATTTTAACTGCAAAATGTACTTAAATACTTTAGATTATTTTTACATTCCTGTACATTATTCATTTGTATGAAATATGTTTATTCATTTATATAAATAGTTTTTCTTTGAATAATTATTATTGCTTTATTATTAATTTATTATTATTGCTATTTTATATAATTTTCTTATTGTTATATTATTAATTAATTGTTAATATTATTTATTAATAATTATCGAATCATTAATATATTTTAGACATAACTTTATATTGCGTGATTATCGGTAATTATTGTTATCAATTAGTATTATTATATTAGTAATTTCCTTTACATACCTATAGTATATATAAATTACATTATGATTGATAATGATATTGCTATAATTATTATTAATACTTTTTCCCTATCATTTATGTTTATCAGTTAAATATTCATTTAAGGACTAATAACACTTGTTTATCAGTATTATAGACATTACGTAGTAGGGGCTTGTAGAATGCATTTTTAGCTTGGATGTTGGTATGTTTATCCTAGATCGGTGCCTAAGTGTGTAGGTACTGTGATTGGATGTCTTCGCGTTTTGTGTAGAACTCCTGATGCTTACGGACAAATTTACATGCTTCTAATATGTTAATACTGGAGAGGGTTAGAATGTTATGTTTTAGAAAGTAGGCTTTGCAGCGGTCAGTTTGATCAATGTTTACCAAGATTCTAATTAATCTCTTTTGAAGGGTAAGCAGTGTCGGTGCATCTGTACTATTACCCCAGAGGGTTACGCCGTAGCTAAGCCATGCATTGGCGTACGCAAGTGGTGAGGGCAGTTTGTAGATTGGTTGTCTTTTTGATTTCGCGGAGAGCGTATGAAAATTTTGAAATTTTTGAACGGGTTTTCTGTATTTGTGTTTTCCAGTTAATATGCTTATCTATTGTAAGTCAAAGCATTGTAAATTCATCAACAGTTTCCAATTTTAAGCCGTTAAAGTTGAAATTTAAGTGTAGAGGAGGTTATTGATAAGGGTGGTAAGTCTATTGATTATCTTACCTTCTTAAATGAAAATAATTATGTTACTATAATAATTGGGTATTATATATAAGAAATTCCATTCATAATACTTTAATATCCCATTTGAACAATTTACTCTAAATGATAAATGATTATTATTTGATGATTTATTTTTTATAATTGCAGTATTCCCCCAGCAGGCTTGTAGACGTACAGATTCACCTTGTATTGTGTCATCCGATGAGATAGAACAATAATAATAATAATATAGGATTCGTCAAGACTATAAATAAAAGAGTTGCATTAGTTGGACTCACTCCACGATTCTTAATTAAGTCTAGGCAGTGAAAACCCCGCTGACTAATCGTTTTCACTCGATACTATCTCGTTAAAAGATCGCGCCGTAACAAAAAATAAAAAAAGAATGTAAAAAACATGATACTCGTATTTACTGTTTCTGGGATAAAACACGATCATCTGTCGATCGAACTTGTTAAGTACGGTACCAATTGAAAAGTAATTGTGTCTCTTTGGCAACAGTTAAGCTCAAACTCAACCTCAAAACATTTATTTCAATTAAACCATTTGCAGGCACTTTTGAATTGTCAAATGGTCGGTTAGTCAGAAATATGAAGCTAGTTGCCCATTCCAAAGCGTAGTAGGTACCTATGGAAAAGAATGGGCAAGAAACTCCATGGACACTCTTTTAAATTATATTGTTACTTATATATTAGTTCCATCATTAATGTTGAATATAGGTATAATTATATGTGAGAACGATGTAAATAAGACATACACGTTGAGTGTCCAGTGTACAGCAAATATAAATTTAAACTAAACAATCCTTATTAAAACAATTAAAAGAAGACGTGGTGGCTAAGAGATGACCAGTCCCAACTGACAGCGCCCGTTCACGAACATGACGCATGGATCAGCACCATTCAGTTCAACCATTTTTAAGGGAGCTAAATGATCCAATGGCTCTTAAACGTACCCAGACATCATACGTTGCACAAGCCTGCACCTCACATTGTAATTGGGTAATGGGTTCCGTACCGAGTAAATTATGGCTACCTTAGAGCATTAAACCATAAGATGGCTACGAAGTACCAAAATTCTATTTATACTATTTATATTAATTCTGCAAGTTGAACAGTTCATTAGCAGTGAAAAGCTGCTTATTAAATCGGTTCAGTAGGCATCATCGATAATCCGTCATTTAACGGCCGATAATACCTACTATTATTGAAATGACCAATTATATCTATGTATAATTGGTCATTTCGCTTTGGTCAGTAACGATTATATAGCTCGGCTAGGTAAATACCCGCCGAGGCTTGTTTACATTGTAATTGGGCTGTGTCCACAAATAATTTAATGATTATAAATTATACACTTTTAGCCTAACAGTAGTGGTTCGATGTGAGTTCGTTCGCATGGAACTTTTAACGTCCGTATATTTTGAAGCGAGTGATTTTTTTTACCCAGTAAAGGCCTTAATGATTTAATAATACTTAAATACTTTTTTGAATACTTAATGATTTAATACTTTTTTTAATTATTCAACGCAGGTCGTGTCACAGCACTTATCAAGCTATAATAATAAGGATAATTAGGTAGCAATATTAGTCGTTTATAGGCAGTTAAGATGACAATATTATATAGCTAGTTATTAGGTATCGGGTTTAGCCAATAATAAGTAATCAAACAAACCACAAACACTTAGTTTGAAAATACTCGTTTGTAGTAGGAATGTAACTAGTTTTTTTTTTTTTGTTTTTTCTGTTATGGCTTCGCACATTGCTTCGCACGGTTTGTGCATTTAGCCAAATGTAACTATGACAACTGATTGGTCAGAGAGCAGGGAATGAAATAACAATATTTTTGGGAACCGGTACCATTGGCATTGGTGTGATACCGGTACCAGACGGAGTACCAGTACTATTGGTATATCTAATCAGTATCGGTACTGTACCGGTACCAAAACAAGAACCAAAAAATATTTAAGACAACAGGTATAGTAAGTAAAGAGGATATTTAATAGGCATTAGAAAAATAACTACGGTGGGCAATCGTACGAGGTTCCTAGTAAAAATATGAGATTTGTGGTACGCGCCGGGTACCTGAGTTTGGTACCGGTACTTGTTAGGCCGAGTACCAGTACCCGTCAGGAACCAGTGTTACTTGAGGGAAAAAAACATTACCTACCACATTATGCAACGACAAGTATAAAAAACGGTCCTTTTTGGACATAGAACCGGATGCCGAACTGAAACATGTCACACACTCGAAACGCGCGGACATGTTGTAATTAAAAAGGTTCTTTGTTTCTCTACGGAACCCCAAACCGGGCCGCATATTAAGAAACAAAATAAAAAGCCCACTCTGTCCAGTCAAGTAAAATGCTATCAACTAGCTGCTTTTTAGCTCAACTTCTGTGCGTTGTGTTGATTTTCCGACATTTTTCCATTAATTGACTATCGGAAATCGCTATTTCGCCAAAAAATCTTGTTCGATCGAGTTTGTATCCTTTATTTTATTTTGTTTGAACGTACTGCTGTTCATTAATTTTCTTTTGAAAACCAATATCAAAATGGGAAGCTTTAATTTCCGTTTATAAACGAAAATGGCCTTTTTGATTCTATTCAATTATATTAATTTATTACAGCTTGATATAATGAAATTTTTAACAGTACCTACTACATTTTTGTTTTGTATTAATGGCCATGGTGGCCAATCTGCTATTGTTTACACTCGAATTTTAAATCTAAGGTAACTGTAACAATTTCTCGTGCCGCAATCAATTTAATAATGTATTTAATATAAAGTTTATAGCTAAGTAGGAAAAACCAAAAATAAAGTTTAAAGTTACGTAAGATAATGAGAGTTTAAAAATAACAATAGATACAAGATTCTATACCCACCCGAGTTGAAAGTAACCACTAAACACAAGTTAAATCTTACTTTGGGTGCCAGAGTTCATCGAAAACACTCTTTCCTTAGTTGTAACGCTGCGTGGTGTTTAGATAAGTGTTTTGTACAACTGAAGGTAACAAACAATCTTCTTTTTGTTTTAACGCCATTTTAAAATAAATCTATTGTCCAGACGTTTTGTTCGTGTAGGTAGGTACTTATTGCAATTTTGTATGAAATGGCTGCTGTTTTTATAACTGACGAAAATTTTCTACTCGGGGTGGCCTTGAATCAAGGTGACATTAACGCGTCGATGTCCCGGGATCATCCCGTGTATAATTTAGTTTCGTTCCATGAATAATAACGTGTGATGCATATTGCTAGTTTCAGTGGCCAGTTAGCCCCATCAATTATCATGGCCTTTGTGTCACTACAGTTCAGGCCGGGTAGCGATCTTACGACCTTTCGGTCACTGCGGCCTCTCTGGCAGGCTGTGCCGTCGATATGTATATTATATATTACCTATTAGAGTAGCTACTCAAGTTGTGTAATATCCTTTTACGTATTGAAGATTGTGTAGTATGTACAGTCAGAAAAATTAATTGTCTATCAAAACATCCTACTTCAACCATGCTATGGCCTTTTCATACAACTGTCACACACTGTGACAGCTGTGTTTGAATATTCGAACAATTTAAGTTGGTAGTCAATTGGCTTCACAAATAATTTCCCTGGCTTTACCTTCGCTGGTACTTGAGGAGAAAGGCGTTAAATAAGTTCTATAATCACTTTTATATGTTTAAACGGGAGGGCAATGTGATAAGAGACTGGGATGTATGTACCACAGGGAGTCAATCAACTCAGCCCATCGCAGTTCACTGCTGGCGTAGGCCTCTCCCAGGCCACGCAACAACCCACTGTCCTCCACCTTCCGCATCCAGTCTCCCCCAGCTACTTTTTTGAGGTCGTCGTCGTTGTTAAGCGGTGCAAAGAATACAACTTCTTTCCAATTTTCATCAACTTAGTCAAAATAGTCTCGCAGTAAAATAGCTGTCTGACATCCGGACAGACGTACAAAGGACAGACGGACAGACGTACAAAGGACAGACGGACTGACGGACAAAGGACAGACGGACTGACGGACAAAGGACAGACGGACTGACGGACAAGACAAAATCTAGCCTTTTAGTCTGTGCTAAATAAATCTATTTCCTTTCTCTCTATAAGGGTTCCGTTTTTTCCATTTGGCTACGGAACCCTAAAAACCACAAAACACAGACACTCTAAAAATACATTCCTTACGCCACCTTTGCATAATACCGGCCACAATCCGAAAAGCTAATATCACAATTTTTACGGCGCACCCTTATAAACAAGGCTCTCTTACGTAAGGGCGGGAGCGGGAGCAGGGTAGCGACTAATTATTGAAGGCCTTTTACAGCTGCCATCGACATACATAATACCTGTGTGTTATAATTACACCATAACTTTATGCAGGGTAGACAGGAAGGCAAGTAAAGCTGGTGAAATATTGCTCGGTGTATTGTTAAATAAGGGATATATTGGAAAACCATGAAAGACTTGTGGTTTAATAGAAACCGGGCAGACAGCGGGAAGTGCAGCTTAATTACTTTAGTCCAGAGTTAAATCGATTCGCGGTTGTCTGGTAGATATTGCTATCAGCGATAAGATCTCCTCTAATGGTTTCGTATTTTCACTGTAATACAATAAAACCATGCTTTTACTTCTGATAAATTTTAGGATATAGGTAGGATATAGGTTAGGGTAGGGTAGGTTAGGGTATAGGTAGGATTTGGAGAATTTTCCTTCGACAGGTTATAGGTTTTTGTGTCTGTACCAATAATTATACATTTTTTGTTCGTGTCGACATAATTTTACAGGCACTGGCTAGTAAAATGCAATATCTTAAATAGAGAAAGATGTCTGCAGTACAAGAGTACCGAGCTACAGAACAACCGGCTCTCAAAATGGTTAAGAGTAACTACCTGGTATTTAAAAGCATGTTTTATCCATCGATCTATAACTTAGCCCCTTAATATCGAACCTAAGCTCATTGCTTCATCACTAATAGATATCTCCTGCCCACGCGCCTGCCTGTTCGAACTATCTGTGACACGGAACAAGCCACAATGTCAAGTTTAGCCTAATTGAGTATGACTTAATCAAATTTGTGCCTAATGTACACACAGCAGCCGATCAAGTTACCACAAACTCTCATATTTTCTCATTCGATTTTGAGCTTAACCTACAACACTTTAATGTTTATAATCATTTGGAGAAATTTGTTAGTTTCACATAACTTGGACTGTACGTTAAAGTGGTGAAAATTTGGGTTTAATCTGTTTGGCAAATCATTTCCGTTCCTCTTTATACCGTTGAATTAACTGACAGGTTATTTTATATATCTAGTTTATCTGGTGGTGTCTATTTGGAGGTGATGTAACAGGCCTTAAATATATGTAGGTAACTTATTTAAAAAAACATCCTTACATAAAGATGCATCTTGCATAGTATTAAAGTAGCTCGTTAGAGGAACGAAAGGTTCGACTATTAGGTTAAAACATGCCTCGCAGCAACAGGTAATCTAATGCAGAGCACAAACGCATAGAGGGTAATGATATCACTGGCGAAATTCAACTGGAGTGCTACAATTATCTTTTGGCGCCCGAATGACATTAACAAGTGGGTTAATTGCGTAGCACACAACCCTAAAGCAATGGCTTTCATTTTGACAGTCCAACAACATTCATTGCGTTATTTACGTAATTATTCGAACATAATATGAAGCAATGGAATAACAATAGCTTTTAAAATTAATCAGATTGTGATTGAAAGTGTATTACGCAATCAGAGTGAAGGACGCGTTGTCGGTAAACTTATGTGAAATTTTAATGTCACAGAAATTGTATTTAAACAACAAGATGGTGGCGTTAGTGCCGATTTTGGCCACGAGCCAAAAGATACTTGTACCATTGTGACTTCAAAACTTATGGGTTTTTTGGAGATGGAGTTGGGGTTGGGTGTTGGGGAATAGGGTAATGGGGTTTTTGGGTTGGAGTTTTTAAATGGGGCTTCTGATGAATCAATATCTAACTGTTTACAAACTATCAGCATTATCATCGTTACTTAAAATGTAATCAGATAAATGTTTGACGATAACAGTCATCTTAATTGTTATCCCTTAAACCACCTACCATACGACTCACAGATCCCGACAGATTTAAAATCGTAAATATTTTGTCTGAGAAGTTAAGTCTGAGAGAAATGACGTATATTTTATTATTTTAGTTAAAATGTCTTCTAATGACATCACTATCGAGCGGTCGGTGGTTAGAACTAGATCCGTCAGACGAAGAAAATATACCGAACGATGAATGTAGCGATGTGGAGTCTAACGTTGAACTACAACAAGTACTAGAACAAAGTTTCATCATGATCTGGCAGTTTGAGTAATTTATGGTTTCTTTGGTATTGTTCGTCGAATCGTTGTGCGCCTTACGTTCTCAGTTGAGACTGAGTTCTGAGTTCATTGCTGATAATTATTATTATTATTATATCATTTATTTCGGGCTACGCCCATAGTGTTAGTAACAATGGTCTTAAATACTAGTGTTAGTAGACATAGGTACAAGTTTTAAACCGTGTGGAGTTTCATCCAATGTCGCAGCATTGGAGACTCCCATCTATCTGCGAATAAACTCAAGATACTGTTGGTACTGCCACGAAGACGAGCGAGCAGAGAAGCGCTTCTCTTTCGCATGATGGCCGTAAAACCATCTATATGCCTATCTGCAAACATTTTTGACGCACTACATCGCCATGGCAGCCCCAACAGTATCCTGAGTGCGTTATTATACTGGACCCGTAGATCGCTGTATGCACGCAAACTGTAACTAGTCCACAGGCTGCACGTGTAAAATGATGAGCAAAAAGCTTTGAACAGAGTAACTTTCACCGCCTCTGTACATCGCGCAAACCTGCGGGCCAGCATATTGCAGCGCACCGACAGCGATCTACGTTCCCTGTCAATGTCCTTATTATCTTTTAAATCGTCGGTAACCCAGTGACCCAAGTACTTGAAACTGGTCACCCTATTTAAGGGTGCTCCGCCGAGCGATATCTCAGGTATAGTTGGGTAACCTATAGCACCTGCCTTAAAGACCATTATTTCGCTCTTTTTGGCGTTATACTTGAGTCCATGGGCTACCGCGTATTCTTCACAGATTGACACCAGTCTCCTTAAGGCACCCATCGATGGGCTCAGCAACACCATATCGTCGGCATAACTAATGTTATTAACACATACCCCATCTATATGACAACCGATATTAGTGTTGCTGAGCTCACCGATCAGCTGATTCATGTACAGATTGAAAACTCGAGGTGAGCTCAACCCCCCCTGTCTCACCCCGCACTCCAACCGATACACCTCGGAGAACGACCCCTCCCACTTCACACTGTTTTGCTGGTTATTATACCAATATTTAAACAAATTAATGATGTTACTAGGCAAGGTAGTTTCTTCTTGTAGCTTACGCCACAATGCTTTATAATTAACGAGATCGAATGCCTTTGACAAATCCAGAAAACAGGCAAACACAGGCGTTTTTCTGTCAGTGTAGTACTGTACAGTCTGTTTGAGGCATAAAATAGCACTCTCTGTGGAGAGTCCATGTCTAAAGCCGAACTGACTGTCTTTTAAAATAATATGCTTCGATAACTGTTTGTCAAGCAGACTGTCCAGCACCTTTGCTATGACAGTCGCCAATGATATAGGCCTGTAGTTGGAAATGTCAGAGGCATCCCCAGTTTTATTTTTAACAATAGGCACTACAGTAGTGTATAAAAGGTCGTCAGGTAAATAACAGTGACTCACACAAAGGTTAAAAAACATGGCCAACACTCGCGGCAGGTGTACGCCGGCATGTTTCAGATGCTCGATGCTAAGACCGTCGTGACCGGGTGACTTACCTCTTTTCATTCCTGATATCACTGACGTAACTTCCTTTGCAGTGAAGTGAACGGTAACATCACCCGAAACGGCTTCAGCATCGCACATCTGAGCCAGATCTCTAAGTTTCAGTGTATCAACCTTAAAATGTTGTTTAAAAGCATTGGCTATACTTGTCGGTTCATGCACGCCCGCTACACTCACAGGGCGGCTCGACCTTGGATTCAAGCGATTAGTGGACTTCCAAAATGACCCAAACTGTTTCGTTGAGTGGTTTTTTGCTATTATGTCCATTTTTATTTGCTGTTCATTATCTTGACAGTATTTTAATTGCGTGCACTGACTGGACAGGTACACTCAATCTGTGTGGTTCTTTCCTAAAAATACCGTTTCTGATACCGATCTACATAGCCTTCACATGATCTGACCAAGATTTTTCTGGACTTTAATTCTCAGAGTGGTCACATAGGAAACGGCGGCCTCATCATGTTTAAAAAAATATGATGCACGTGTAAAAGTGTTTCTACAAGCCTACTTACAGAAATAAAATCATTTAAAGTAGCGGGTCTGATTCCAAATGCGATGAGCTAACTGCAGTGGGAAATATCGAAAATTGTCCGTCCCAGAATGATTTGTGTTCGATTTTACATGAAGACAAAGAGTTTTCATCAGAATATAATGAGTCTTTATCAGAAATGCAATGAAGATCCAGGAAAAATAATTATTTTGGTGAAAATCGCTTTCGTTGATCATCCGCTCCACCTTCCTTACATTCGAGAATGATACAGCATAACAGAGTGGAGGAAAAAGAAGGTATAAAACCAGGATATCGGAGTGTGCTAAATGGTTTATCTTCACCACGGGATATTTGGCAGCAATTTTTCACTGTAGAAACGCTCGAAAACATCGTTCTTTACCTACACTAATGTCAATATAAGAGTAATCAGACCTAACTACCAAAAGCCAGCCTGTGTTCAAGATTTACATCTCATGGAATTAAAGGCATTCAAAGGTTTCCTGTTTTATACTGCAATCTTTAAATAAAATCATGAACGTAATAAATAATTAGAAACCGGCCAATTAAGGCATAACATTCAATGTCTTACGGATGCGTGATCGGGATACCTACTCAATGCCTATTTATACCTAGGCAAAGATTCCGAGGGGCTGAATTTACCAGCCGAATATTAGCGTCTGAAGAAACCAATTCAAGCTGTAATGCGTCTCATTCCTCCAATCGAAGGATCTAACAGAAACGTAACTATTGCCAATTGGTATACCTCTATTGAGCTACTAGATTCAATGAGAAAGAAACGGCTGACGGATGTGGAAACATTGAGGAAAAACCAAAAAGGCAGGTTTTTGGATTTTCCAAAGACACCACCATATCATCATATGTGCCAAAACAAATTAAAGCAGTGGTCACCTTGTCGAGTATGCACCACGCGCCAAATGTTGATGAAAGTACCAAGAAACTGGAGATAAAACTTTTTTATAACCAAACCAAAATTGGAGTGGATCTACTCGACCAAAGATGTTAGAATTACTCCTCAAGTCGTCGCATTCGCAGATGGCCCTTGGCAGAATTTTAGAAATTGCTCGCTATAGATAGAACTGCTACGTTGTGAGCTTATCTCTGCCCAACCTTAAGGAAAAATATTGAAAGCAGGTTCACGTTTATAATGAGACTAGCTGAACAGCTAACGACACCGCACTTGGAACGTCGTGAAAACAATGTGAAAGTGCAACGCGACATCATTTCGCTATTCGACGCATCCTCCACAGTAACGAGGGAACCACTCCATCAGTAGGTCCAAGTAGCAGCGGGGCTGAAGACAGTTGGCGGTTCGAAAAAACTGTTCCACTTGCGACTACACAAAGAAACGCAAAACGCAATACAATTATGTTTCGAATACAAAGCACTAATTTGCTGCGACAGTGAAAGCACAAGCTGTGCTTTCACTGTCGTGAAAAACGCCTGCAATTTTGTGATATACCTAATTTTGTTGATAATTTTTAAAGGATATCGTCGAAAATGGCCTCAGGACCAACAAACGTCTAACGTACATAATAACTCTAATGATATTTTATTATACTAATTGCGAATATCTGTATATAACGGACATTCAGCGTTCCATAATGAACAAATTTAAAACAGCTGCCATCTTTGACAATGACATTTGACATGACATTTCACACATCGAGAGCGAGATTACTTGAGTTGACCACCTGCTCACGGATGTCATACGCATTCGTACCTACGTACTTTCCTTTTCAACCTTCTTCGCTCTAGGGTATGGCGCTTCTGTAGTGATTTGTGCGACGTTTTTATTGGTACCATAAACTTTAGGTGTGAAAAGAATTCAACAACAAGAAATTCACGAATGGGTGATGTGCACTCACTCGTAGTCGATTCGTATTCGTGATTCATTTTGGGGCATTTATCATAATCTGTTTTAAAACCACGAATACGAATCGAATACGATAGTCCACGTACACCGATCCGAGATTCGAGTATTAACTATTCGAATATTTTCGATTCCTATTCGTGAAAAACACGAATACGAATCGAATATGACTGAGTGCACAGAACGCCCAATATTAAGCACGATGGCTACTTCGATCCGTAAAAACTGACTGAAAACGAAAACGAAGCAGTGCACAAACTATCATAAATTTAATAGGAAGGCTATTTCGAATTTGTAATTTATAATTTAACGAATCATGAATACGAACACAATACGAGGTAATGCACAAAAGCCCTAAGTGAGATGTATTGTAATACTTCAAATATAATAACACGCTAGGTACTGAACGGTATCAATTTTGATCAAAATATATCGATACGGATCTAATGTATGGGCATCCCTAATCCTTGTCATGTCATTTCAATCACCTTAACTGTCAAGTTATAAATTGCACTCACATCACACTCGCTCGCATTTCTTCGTGATTAGATTGTGTAGTGTATTCAATTTGCTTTATTTAACATCAAAAAAGATAGGTAAGTACATAATATTATGTACTTAAATGTTGTACTGAAGTCTTAACTTAACTAGCCATATACAGGCCATAAAAATAACATTAGTGTCAGGCATTTACTAGCATGTATTTCTAAGTATTGAATGGACTGATTCTTACTAAATATAACCTCAAAATCTTTGTTTTCTTTTTAAATAAATGCTTTCTGAAACTTGACCGTTAAACTTTGTGTTGATGGGCATATAGTTGTAATTTAGAACACTCAAAGTAATTTTCCTTCGCTGTTGGTTCTGGGGCGAACGATGTATGGATGCAGAACAATCTCCTTTGTTAGGCTTGTTGATTGTTGAATACTTAATTCAAAAAACGTATAAATAAGTTCCTATCCTAAGTGATTATTTTCATGGATCTCATTTTGCAAGTATGTTAGTTTGTAAGCTTGGAATAAGCGATGTTTATTACCAATTAAGATTTGAAAAACGTTGTTGATTTAAGTGCCTATCTTTTTCTAATGATTAGTATAAAATAATACTTTTAATTGACGTTGTCAACAAGAAAAATACCCAAAGGCTTAGGCCCAAGGCAATGGCAAAGGCAAAGGCATTGACACGTTGTGTGGAAATGCTGATTCTTTGGCCAAAAAAAGGGTCAGCAGAGGGCTGGGCTGGCCTATTTTATATCGGACTTAAAAAAAAAGGAGGATGTTCTTGATTTGCTTGTAAGTATCTGTTTCTTCACTGTCAAGTGAATATTCGTCCAACGACTTGGCGATGTCTCGAAATACAATTTTTTTAATAACTATATAATATTATATTACCTAGTTCGGGACCTAAAAACCTTGTGTGGATGTTGCCTCATATTAAAAAAAAAATATTGTTTGTGCCGATACGAGATAAGAAGAGCAGAATGTAAAATTGTTTTTAAAATAATGTTTCCTCAATCTGAGTTGTTTTTTGGAGCATGACTAATGATGCCCGGCATATTAATCTACATACCTCGGATTCTTTAAAATTCGTATATTTCGTATGGTAAATCGTGAGTAATTTTGAAGAAAAATGAAAATCATCCCTGTAAAATGTTGGTATTCAGTCACTTCTTTACAAACTGGCACTCGATCATCACAGTCGAGGAAATGGCTAGGAGAATGATGTTAAGCGAATAATGAGTGTACCTACTCATTACTATAGTCTTATATTGATACTCTCTCCGCCCCACTAAATCATAACTTCTTTTTTATCTTAACACTTTACTTCCCACAAGGTAAACTACCGATAACATGAACGAACGATTTCATTTTTTTTTCTTATTTCACGTTCGTTTGTCTGTCGTGTTTTCAATTTACGTTAAAACATGAGAAAAGTTCGATCACTCCGCCAAGCCAAAAACCTCAGTTTGTTTTAGATTGGAACCTTGGATGTCAAATCACAGTCTCTTAAACAAACTTAAAATTTAGCTGTATTTGCGATCGCTACGTCCGACGAGAGGGGCTATAAGCAGCCTAAGCCAACAGTCATATCAACGATCTACGGAACCTTCCTTTGAAGACGTGATCTTTGTTGTCAAGTAGCGTTTCTAAAACGTCAGTGACAGCTACTTTGGTTCGGCTACTTACGCTAAGTGGAGTGACCTGTTTCGTTTAGTTTGAATTTATATTTCAGTTTCTGTTTGTGGTGTTTTTGAGCACATTTAGCTAATGGAGTTTTGTTTACCTATATCAGGCAGGGGTATAGGTCAGGCAGAAGACTGGTTAAAAGATTTTCAAGTACTTTATACCAAATTTGTGAAGCTTTTAAAGGTTTCTTTTTTTCGAATCGTTGATATAACTTTTGTCTAGTTAACAAGGTTGGTTTTGGCCCAGTTGGTGGCCGCAATAATAGCAGCTTCAGTAGCGTTCTTTACGTCCTCAAATGTGCACGAGTGGGGACACTTACAACATTTTTTATAGGTAAGTAACTTACAGACTTACTGTGAGTTACTAGAAAATAAATATACTCTCTGTAATTTTTATTCAAAGTCAAAGCGTTTATTTCAAATAGGCACCTAGAAGGCACTTTAGAACGTCAACATTTACATTAAAATATAATTGACTATAGTCGTCCCTTCCAAAAGGTAGTTTCGTATGGAGAAGAGTGGGCAAGAAACTCCACCGTTACTCTTTTAATATGTGTTACAATATTTTGTATACATTAATTATATAAGTATATGTGAAGACGATGCACCTATAATAAAACTACCTACCATACCACAATAGGTAAAAATAATTTAAAATGTAGCAATGACAATAACTTAATTAGGTGATAGATACATGGTGCTCACATTTTTACAAACATTGTAAAAGTATAAGATTTTCCAAATGTTTTAAACAAGTAATAAGTCAGTATGTCAGTTAAAGTAATCACAGAATGTAGGTAAATCACTGTCATAAAAATAAAAAATTATGCAATTAAATTAGCAACCAGTTAGATTTTGTCTAGACTCTAGATTGTCCTATGGAGCTGGACCAGCATGTTTCCAAGCATTATTATCTTGGATACCTCTAATTTGTAATATGCTTGTTTACAAAGTGAACTTTTTATATGAGTTTTAAATTTTCTTTCAATTAATTACAATATAAATGACAAGGTATTTTGTTGTAATATTTAACACAGTACCCGATAATAAGATGTATGTTACTTTAGCTAATCTGAAAAATGGTTAATCTATTTTATCTTTATTTCTAGTATTAAAATTATGTCTATCACTTATTTTAATTAACATCAAATTAATAAGCAATCTTTTAAGCAGGTCTTGCTTTTCATAAACTCAAATGTCGCCTAGCCAAAATCGTCTTTATAACAAAATAAATAAAGTATTGTCAATATATACCTGTCCAAATTATGAGGTGCAAAATATAATTACCAACTGGTTGCAGGAGTTATCATACTCGTATGATGAAACTGAGGATTTACTTAGGCTAATATCTTAAGTGTATATCCCAAAAATACAGTAGGTATGTGTTTATTTTTTTTCTCAATGTTTTAGTTTTTATTTTTTTTTATTTTTGCTATTTTTCCTAAACAAAGATTTACTTGTACGACTGGTGTACTCACGTGACACAATAAACTCGGTGCGAATAATAAATAAACAAAGACTAATTTCCTGCGTTCTCTGAACGCCTGGTAGCCCCGTCCTGTTTGCCTATACACTACACTTGACCCGCACCGGAAAGGGAAATTGTATTTCCGTTAACTTTTCCTGCTGATTAAATTTGTTGTGGCTCCTAAGAAAACGTGAGGCCTCACAGAGTTAACCGTTTAATTCTTATGAAGATTGGATATTTTATCTTTTTGAATCGTTTTGGTGAAGATAAGTGTGTGTCTTTTTGACTTCATTTATATATTTTGTCAGTATTTTATAGGCTGAGCCGTAAGCCCGATGGGATTTTCCATCGGAAAAAATTACGAACTTCCATAAAAACTTTCAACCCTTACTTATTTAACCCACTTAGAGGGTAACATTTCAAAAATCCTTTCTTAGTGCTAACCTTCGTTATGGAAAGGAAAAAACTCTGAAACTCATGTACAAAATGTCATGCTATACAGGGTGTAAAAACACATATCACAAAACCGTGAACTACGACTTTTATTTCTATTTGATGTATATAAAAGTACAAATTGTATTGTACAAATAAGCTTACCTACTGTCCATTGTTGTCATCGTTAAACATAGGTAGCTTCTCGTCACTCACGAGCTGGTTTCCCGTTTGATTTGGGTTCACGGAGCAACAAAAGTGTGCATTTCGGCGGTCCCACATGCTATTATTTGTGAAGGCGTTTTCGTCCGTGAAAATAATGTTGTTCACAAATCCTCGGTCCTGCCTTAGCAGCCATCTACAGTACTCCATACGGCCTGTTGTGTCGCCCGGCGCAACCGCTTGCACAATGGTCAATTTTGTAAGGTCGTTGCCTATCCCTTCTTAGTGCTAGTGCTTTAATCAGTACTTACTACCAGTTACTAAAATACGTGAATCAGTGGGCTGAAACGCAGTAGAATATTCAATACCGTAAAGTCGTAGGGTAGTTTCCACGGGCCATACCGTAGCAGTACACCATGTTAACATACTCGCGAGCACAATAATCATGAAATACAAATAATCGCAACTAAAACACAAATGCACTAACAAAAAAACTTGTACGCAGTCACAGTATCTACACTTAAAAAGTACCTAATGTTTTTCGGGAAAAACAACAAGTTCATTCGATAACGCAAGAAACCGAATTAGTAGTGTAATAATAAAAAACAACTTGGTAAATTTCTTTGCGTTTTGATGGAGGGGCTAGGAGCGCCGCCGGCTTTCTTTGATCTATGCGAAGCGCGCGTGGTCGGGGCGTTAGGTATTTTAAATCGACGTTTACGTTCATAAAATGAATAAAAAACAAAAAATAAAATGCCCTATTGGCAGTATGGTTTCGTGTGAATAAAGTGGTATGAATTTAAACATGGTAGGTATCTTTATTTTTGCAACAAGTAGTTAATAAATATCTCAAACCAAAAGGTGGTTTTGATAGCTGTAGATAGGTCATTTGTGCAGTAATAATAAAATAAATTCTTTATTATTTGCCAGTATCTTGAATGTACTAACTAGCAGTTTACTTTATTCGTAAAAATATCACGAACGAAGACAAACTTCGTCAACACTTTTAATTGAATCTGCAAGAAGTTTACAGATAAGATTTGTAGTTTATACAAGCACATACTCTTCGAAATTACAGACAACGGTAAAAACGGTGCCTTCATAAATCAACGTCTATAAAATAAAAAACTGCAATAAAAGTCCGTAATGTAGCACCAACAACTGATTAGCTGTTACAGACACGGGTCATCGTAAAGTTCAATGCTAGCTTATACCACGTGAAACCTTATCGAGCGCTTGTGTCGTGTACTGTAGGTGTACAAGCAATCGTGACGTTTGATATTCATTGCGTGTATAATTTGAAATGCGTAATTTTTTAAGAAAAATCGAAAATTCAGGTAATGTTTGTTAGGAAAAATGTTAAGTAGTAACACTTGATATGCGTTTCCATAAAAATGATTTTAAAAAATGCGAGTTTGACCTTCAATATCTCTAGAACCAGTGGATTCCCACGTATGATCTAGTGGAAAAAAATACAAATAAGGTTTAGAATATGTGGTATTTGGCTTAGGAAAGTGTCTTTTTACACCCGATATAGTTCTAGACCATAAGCTGTCAGTTGTCTGTCAGTGAATGAATGAATTAATTTAATATTTTTATTAAGTTGATATGATTTGATAGCTTTTTAAAAACAGCACTTATATATTTTTTTATAAATGTAGGTACACAATCCCTTAGGGGAACTAATCGTAATATTACTTCGCCGTGTATGTTGTACGAGAAAGAATATTCTATTCTATAATAAATCCTCTCTGGACGCTCTCCAAAGCTTTTGTCTGAAGTAGTCGGCCTCTTATGATCAACAATGCGCTCCACATAGTTTATTTATTGACTTAGGATCTCCAACAAAAGACACATTTGGAAAAAGTTAATAAATTATTTAAGGACATAGGTATATGGATGAAAATATAACATGTTGACTATTGAATTAAATTAAATATATTAAATTATTCATACATTTAGCTCTATAATGCTAGCAAAGTATAAGGGTAGCCTAGAATTGAATAGAACTATAGTTAAGTGAAATTTTATTATATTTTATGAAGCGGAGAATACATCTTTAATATGAGACCACATCCACACAAGGTCTTCAGGTCCCGAACTAGGCAGAGCCTGTACTACGGTAACCTGATGACTGATATACATACCTACTTATATACATATACACACCCAGACACAGGTCAAACAGACATGTTCATGCACACAAATGTTTGACTTGTCCGGGGATCGAACCCGGGACCAGCGGCTCAGAAGGCAGGATCGCTACCAACTGCGCCAACCGGTCAGTCAAATCTTTGGGAGTGATTAAACGCAATCACTTTGACAATTCCGAAATAATAGACTAGTGATTAAATTTAGTATGATGTATTAGTAATCATGTGGAACATGAATATAATCAACGGTGTACAGTTAAGAGTATTCTATCCATCAACCAAAAGTTCTACATAACAGAGTGTGTCACAGTTGAATCAAAATAGAAGCTTGTACGAGTATATAAACGACTATTCCCTCGATAATTTCTTAGTCAAAATGTTGAATAAACGACAGATTAGATTATAATGCCTATAACGTATGATGTTCGTCGTCGCCCATGTGATCCATTTTATCTGATTGATCTGTTCAGATGACCCGTAATTCCTATGTATAGGACATCTTGCCCCGGGATCTAGGTCCGTCCGGCGCCCACAAACTGAAGCGACTCGATTAGAAATTTTAATGTAAGTACGTCAAATAATCCAATACGCTCCCACATATGTGATATTTATATGAATAAACAGGTTTTCTTTTTTGCTTATATATGTCGTTAGGCTTGCTTTAACCAATACATAAACTCAAACCCAAATCATTTATTTTAATTAAACCATTTACAGGTACTTTAAAACTGTCAAAGGGTCGGTCAGTCAGAAATATATGAAGACCATTCCAAAGCGTAGTAGGTAGGTACCTATGGAGAAGAACGGGCAAGAAACTTGGTGGACACTCTTTTAAATTATATTGTTACAAAAATATTAGTTCCATCAATGGTGTTGAATTTAAAAATATATTAGAGAACGATATAAAAAATCAATACAACAGTATCCGCTTTTATAACAAGTTGCCAAAGTCGATTACGGTACTTAGCGATGGGAAGTTCAAAACCCACATCAAATGTTTCCTTATCAAAAAGGCATATTATAAGATCAAAGACTACGTTGAAGACAAGGAAGTCTGGGGCAATAATTCCTTCTGCACATGTGGCTTCCCTGGTACCTCATTAATGGCATCACTGTGTAAATGTCTATTAACTGCTCCCAAATTAACATGTTTTTTATTTACATTATTCTTTGACATAATTTAGATTGTCATAGGTACTCGTAGTTGTAATGGCAATTATGTCATTTGGTTTAAATAGGTTTTATTTTTTTTATTTATATTATTTATTGTTTGTATTCTTTGTATTTTGTAAATTTGAGAACGTTGTAGACCTAACTTGTAAACTTAAGATTTGTAGATCATTTTCTATCTTGTTAAAACATAGTTTCTTTCTTTGCACTTGCACGGCATCAAACGACAAGGTCTGTTTGTCTATGTACCTATGTGACCTTTCTTACCTATAGTAGGTACCTAAGTACCTAATGAGAAGCAAACATAAGGTTTCACTCTTCATTCAGTCATTATAAACTCGGGAATATTCCCTCCTAAAGATGGGCCCGATGACCTTGATAATAATGGCAGCGCCTAGCGCCTGCCAGACGGTGACCGCAGTACATTACTTTCTCAAAGAAGACCACCGCTGCCCGTCCTCATAAAATAATCCTCTAGTCGCCTTTTGCATCAACGTGAATAAAAAGAGGCCTGTTTTCACCGAAACTGATACCCTAGTCTGCTCACTTTTTAATAAGCGACACAACACCAGAGTATAATGCTCCTGTTAACATTACGAGCCTTTTTAAAAGTCACTTAAGAGCCTTATTTTGTTTAAACGCGAACCTTTTTTGTTTAAAAAAAATACTGTATTTTCTATACTGGATGTGCTGGTATGAATATTTCATGAAATACTTTGCTTTGTGTGTGTTTGTTGGGCGTATTTATAATTGTACGTGAACCAAAATGCTGCGGGAATGTTTTATGAGAGGATGTTGGCGTTACAAAGTTTGTCCGAGGAAGTATTATCACCATACTTTGTTTCTACTAGGTACCAAGCAGTCAGATACTCAAAGAGGAGTACAAGTGTCAAGTCCAGAGAAAACACAGAGAGATGTGACTTTTCTTCGCTCTCTAGGTAATTGGCGGAATTCAATTACAAGTAGGAATACATGTGGGTCACGTTTACGTGGACGTGATCAGCCCCCAGACGATGCAGTAGATGTCGTTTACCACCTAGTACTTACTAGTTGTAATCCCGCGTAGAGATAAATATTCGTTTGACCTACAAGTCCAGCTAGATCACTTTAATTAATCCTAGTCATAAAGTTACCTGTGATTATTTACGCCTTTAGTCATGTAGGTAGTTATTATTCGAGCACTTGGTTTTACAAAAAAAAACTTCGAATTTTGGCTTTTTTAACAGTCGCTGACAATCATCCAATATATATTTATAAATACATATCTATTATTTAATTACCTTAAATTCAAGCGATTACAGTATTTTTCACTAAAGGCTCCCCGCAGACAGGCGCGATTTGAAAGCGCGAGGACGCGACTCTAGTAGAAGAATTTCTATGAAAACTTCAGGGAAATTGTTCTACCAGAATCACGTCGCACCGTCGCGTCGCGTCGCGCCTCACTGCGGACGCCTTAACACGCGTTTATTTTGCATATTCTCACTTTTGTTCTTCAATCGGCTTTTAAAGTTCAGAAATAAATGTCAAAAGGTTTTCTTGAAACAACGATTTTAGCTGTCGGCGGGCCAGGAGAGATCATGAATTACAAATGTTTTCTTTCGCTTAATACTGTACTACCAACAAGTTTTAGTTTCAATCAACTGATGTTGTAGAGAATATTACGAATATACGATGACTTTAACTTATTTAATAAGCCTAATAGAATACACAGTCACGTGAGTGAAACCGCGGGCACAACTAGTACATTATATCTATTAATTATAGCTAGAACCAGCATCACTATAACTCGTCACTTCCGCCCCCCAGGCAGGTTCCCTTCAAAATGGTGCAGTGGGGTGCTGAGTAGCCCGCGTTAAATCAGGCTGACTCCATTCCAACTAGAATGAATATCAGCGAGCCAGTCGAACGGAAGCGGGTTGGGCAGAGTGCCAGGTTCACGAGATTTTTTACCAATTACAATTTTGCTTTCAACTGTAATTTCGTTATAGAGAACTGGTGAGGGAGCATTTATTTTTATGGAGCATTTGCTCAGGTGATAGGGAGAGAGGTAATTGGATTTACAAATAATATGACTCTTATGTTTTTGGTTGAATTGATTACTTTACGGGTTTATCGCCATTTTGTATTATATGCTTGTATCAGTGTAAGCAGTTGTTGGTGAACCTAATAAAATAAATAATTCCAGTTGTCGATTAACATACTTAATCGTCATACTTTTGTCAGATGTAGTCGTGTGACAAAAATAAGATCTACTAATCTATTTTCCAAATTGAAGTATAAGGGTTGCAAGTTGCAACTGAAAACTGAACACATAATACAGCTTCCAGAATTGAGTAGACTGCTTAAAGGATAGTTTGGCGTCTAGAAGACATTGACGGGGGGTGTTGTTAGTAAACATTGGTGAAATAGGGTCTAAACTGTATTGACGAAACAAGATGACGACTTTAGTTCCAATCTTTGCCAAGCGCCACAATAACCTTAGTACACGAATAAACAATGAATGGCCTCAGAACCCATCCTGTTATCTACCATCCACATGCAGTCTGCCCCCACCGTCTTATGTGGGCGATCTTCGGTTCTAAGTTTACACCATAGGATGCACCTGCATCCCATACTTATTTTGGTGACTTGCGGTCGTCACTTGCAGAAGTATCTAATCTAAATTACCATCATTCACCCTACACCGCCTCATTTCCTCATTAGTTTGCCTACTTTAAAAGTTCTGTTAGTTCTGGAACATCATGGTCACTTTGCTCCAGATCTTGTTCATCAAAGAAATCATAGCTTACTGCAAGGAATAGCAGGAGAAATATAGGCTTGAAAGTCGGATATTACTACAGAAGGCAGTTTGAAATCAAATCAACCAAGGAAATCTGTACGTTGAAGACTTTAAAGGATATTTCATCCTCAGTTCTGTACCTAACTACAGTCAAACAAACATTTTGGTATACATACAGGCAAAAGTATTTATCTGTTCACTACATTGCAAGCAAGTAAAAGAAGGAGTATGTAAGGATCGTAGCAGGTTGCGTTCTGTAATTTCTGCCTACTCCCAGAAGAAAAAAACTTGAGTTTATGTATGTGTACATTGTCAAAATTCATTTGAATTATGTGCGTAATAACTTTTATGATTGAGAGTGATGTAAATGACTTGACGACTAAGCACACTCAAAACAACTGCAAAACAAAACTGTTTAATAGTAACTGCATAATTATTTTATGTGTTTAGATTCACACAATACATACTTTCCGTGCCCCGGAAAGCACGTTAAGCCGTTGGTCCCGGCTGTCATTTGTAGAATATGACAGTCGTTACGGGTCGTCAGAAGCCCGAAAGTCTGACAATCACTCTTACCAAGGGGTTTCGTATTGCCCCGTAACTGGATTGTGGAGGTCAAATAGGTAGTCGCTCCATGTAAAATGCTGGTATTTAGCTGCATCATATTAGACTGGAAGCCAACCACAACATAGTTGGGAAAGGCTAGGCAAACGATGAGATTCATACAAATACTTTTACACGTCAATTATATTTTAAAACTAGATGGGGTCGGTGGTTTCCTATCTGACTACTCTGAGAAGAAACACTAAACAAACTCAAATGTCACTGTCTCTTAAGTTCAGACATGATCTTGGTCAAATCATGTGAGCACCATGTAGACTAGTCTAGTCTGAAATGGTATTGAGTTAGTTGCTTGTGTATCAATCTCGTTGTTTGACTGTACTGGTTACGTCAAGATATTGCCTTGTATTCGATTTGCAAAGATATATCACATTTGGCCTCGTTCAGCAGATCTGTGCACGCAATCGTACCTCTTTTGCTTCCTCAGGGCGGCTTTTAGATTGAAAAAGGGATAGTAATCGTGTTTCAAACTCTTAGTTTAGAAATAATGTTTGTAATGTAATCGTATGTCGTCTAGTATTCAAAATACAGCTATGCTGCTGTAGTGCTATTCTAAGAAATCTCACCGTGCAAACCTAGGTGAAGTGAACTGTCAGAGCGTAGTGACAGCTCACTTCAAGCTCACTTCACCTATGTTTTGAAGGTGAGATTTTTATAGAATAGACCGGCGGGGTAATAATACTTACAACACACATGAAATGGCAATCCAGCGCAATGCCTTTCATATTGATATCCATTGCTTTATAGGTTTGATAAATTCATCTGCTCAGCAACGTAAATAACGCAAACAACGTGGCTGACCTGTCAAAATGAAAGGCATTGTAGAATATATATAATAGATCGGCTAATAATAATGTGAAAGTGACAATAATCACAAATTGTTACATATAGATCTGTAGTAATTTTTTTTATCGAGTTGGGATGTCACGGTGACAAGATTAGCCAGCAACGCTGCTAGCGGGGCTGAGGGTAAGATTTACTGACCGCACTGTAACTTTGCTAAAGTGACGTAAGCGGCGCATACGAAAGCGAACTATATTTGTATAGCTTTTGTGTTCATATTCGACGGAAACGCTTGCTCACATTCGCTTATACGAATAACATGAACATTACCTTAGATAAAAATAAGGTTTATAGAATATTTGTATGGAACGCTAAAGTCGATCTGTGAACCTTGACCTGACTGCGTGCGCCAGACGAACTTACTTATCGTCAATCATAGGAATAAAAAAAAAATATTATGGCCAGGCCATTGCCATACCAGCTGGCTTATTCTGTGAGCTATGTCGAAAACTTTGTTTCTCTGCTGGATCGCGTAGTTCCGGATTCTATCTCTCTGAGAGATTCCCACCATAACCCATTTCATGGATCACTGAGCGACCTTTAATTTATTTATACAAAATACTGAAATGCAAACTAAATGTACTTATTTGATCCACTGTCGATTTAGTATAGCTGATCGACCATTTTTTTATAAACGAGAAATATAGAACGGGTACAACTTGTTACGTATGATTAAATATTTGAACTTTTAAACTATAAATGCAATACAATCTGATATAACCGTGCTCTAGAGATCAATATTGCAGGCAAACTCAAACGGAAATTCTTCAATATGGGATCCTTTAAATTCGCGTTTCACTGAATCGAACTCTTTCTTTCATATCAATCCTAATTATTATATTATATTAAACAAAAAAATCACATTGTAATCATATCACCCGTTTGGGAGCTACGATGCCACAGACAGACACACTTATACACAGAACGACATAGCCGTCAAACTTAGAACACCCCTCTTTTAATTAAGGTACTGACTTTAAAAAGTTCTAAATTCAAACGAAAACCGCGCGTCGACTGTTTTTGCCGTCATCATTAAACGCAGTGGTTACAATTGATGACACAAAACCGCTGAGCCACATTGCCATTGCAATAGGGGCCTTATGCTTATTAGAACTGAAAAAGTTTAAGACTCTCGGTTAAATGCGAAACTTGACAAAGAAAAGCTCATCTCCCTTTCTTCCCGTGGCTTTTGAAATTATGACGGTTATAATGCGAAGAGGGTGGGCAGTGGTTGCATTTTATGTGTTTATTTTCTACTACGACCAATCAGATTATTGTGGTGCTATTTATTTAGTTTCGTTTATAAGAAGACATAGATGAAATAAACTTTAAATACCAGATTTAAAATGGTACCTACGGTAGCCGGCACGTCAGTGGGAAACAAACCAGTATAAACTGGCCTCTTATGCCATTGAAAATCCGTAGTACGCAAGGTCAAAGTGTGCATGGTATGGTGTGGTGTGTATCCTACAGTACTCATTAAATTTACAAAATCGTGCCTGAGACTAGAACCTCGGTTGCCAAAAGCCGAAAGCAATTTTGAAACCATCGGTATTATAATATTGGTTTATCAATCATCACCGGTTACTAACAAACACCTCTCCAGAACCGTTGCTTCGATATAGGCTAGACGCACATTGTAGCCGCGGCGGGCCGTAGCGTGCCGCAATCCAAAATTGCGCCAAAAGACATCAAGAGAAGCGACTGACCGCACCGCAACGCAGTAATTGTTTCAGACTGATTTCAATTTCGAATTTGCAATTAAACTGTTACCGCCCAGTGTTAGGAGTCTCGCACTTATTTGGGTGAGCCGCTTCTAGATCAAACTCATACATTTTGTATGTACAGTCACGAGCACTAATATGTATGCACTTAGCAACTTCTAACTGTGATTTTCTCCTACTGTATTGATTGTAATTTTATGCTGTTACGAACATAGGATTATGGGACATAATTATACTGTTATGAAATAGGTCTTATTTCAAAGTTACAATCAATATTCCGCTAGAAATTCGCTCTTAAATGTTGCTAAGTGTATACTTGTCTTATTAGTGCTCGTGACTATACGGTCCGGCCCCACTGTGGTGTGCGAGAGTTTACGCTAAATGTATTAAAGTGATGCAGGAGGCAGGTTTTTGCTATGCGTTGCGATGCGCCGCGGCCCGCCCAAATGGCGCGAGCCTTAATTATCCGTAAATGACGGTTCCGGTGTCAAAGGGGACAAACGTGTGAAACGCGAATGGTTGTCTCTTCAGGGTAGCAAAAGTGCTGTGTGTTTTAACGAAGCGTTATAACTGTGCTACAGCTAAAAATGTTATACACTGAGAATATAATGCTGTACCTACAACAGTGTATATTGATCAAAAAGTCCAACGGGAAATTTATTTTGCGCTTAAAATAATTATTCTGTATGCCTATGTCAATTTGAAATGATGGAAAGAACAGCAAAAATCTTTTAATTAATTTAGCGATCACTGGTATCAATTACTTGCAAAACATAACTTTGCAGGTACGGTCAGGGACATTAGTTAATATGAAAATGGACACCTTACCTTCGTCAATTGGCCGTGTTACAACCATTACAGGCAACTGTCTAAGAAAGACAGTTGTGATTGGAATATATGGGCAATTTAAGTTGGTAGTCAATTAATATCCTTGACTTTTTCCCTTTGTCGATGATTGGCACATTATTACTCTCAAAAATACAAACACACACGGACACACATGGACTGTTTAAACTCAACCATCTAGCTATGTTTACAACACGGCACGTAACGTAAGACGAAGCTGACCATTGTCTGTGTAACAAAGGCTATTATTTATACACATAGCACCTATGGCGATGATTGCCTGTAGCGCCATTTTTATGCCATAACATGAAATATGTGTTACAGGTTTTAGGTGGTAACTACTATGTTTGTTAACTCGTCCAGTTTTCGTTCAAAACCATTTATTTTTGCGATGATGAGTGCATTGTAATGGTCTTTGTCCAGCTGTTAACTGCGGTTACATAAGCTGATGGTGATAATGTTGCAAGGAAGCAAATGCTCATTAGGCACCTATAATTATTATCCTTTTTTTATAAAAAAATATTTTGTACTCATGACAAATAACGATATTTATTTTTGTAAATTTGTTTCAAACCAACACTTTTATTATGTCGAATATAAATTATGTTTAAAAACTAGATGAATGCGTTGTTTCCTAACTGACTAATCATGCGAGAAGAAAGACTGAAACAAAGTCAGAGGTCACAATCTGTTAAGTCCAGATATAATCTTGGTCAGGCCATAATTATGAGGACCGTGCAAGTTAATATCGGAGATGGTCTCTTGAGGAAAGAACCACACAGATTTGAGTGAACCCGCAGATATCAAAATGTCCATTCTTTGGTATTGTTCGTCAAGTGGTTGAGCTTCTGAAGTTCTGAGTTGAGCTGCACGATTACTCACAAATGCGTGCACTGACTGGACAGGTCCATTCAATATATTATGTGGTTTAGCCTCAAAATACCATTTCAGACACCAATCTACATGGTCTTCATAAGATTATGTCTGGATTTTAAAAGAGACTGTGACCTCTTAGTTTGTTTCGGCCTTTCTTTTCAGAGTAGTCAGATAGGAAACGCCGACCTCATCTAGTTTTTTAAAATATGATTGACGTGTAAAAGTGTTTGTACAAACCTACTTACAGAAACAAAATCATTTATCATTAATCCACCACGCGGATCCAGTGCTGACGCGGATCCAGTGCTGGTTGGTGGCATTTCGAAGGCATGTGACATCACATGCCTTCGAATTTTTGGTCCCAGGACATGCCGGTTTCCTCACGGTGTTTTCCTTCACCGTTTTGAGAGCAGTGGTGATGAAATAATTGACATTAAGTTAAGTGCCTACTTGGGTTCGAACCCACGACCTATAATTCGTATGTCGCGGCCGTTACCACTGGGCCACCACTGGTCCACTGCTGCACACATCATCACGAGTAATTAACAAAATGGTGAATCGCAGCTAGTTGGCGGTAGGCCTCGAGAATACGCTTAGGTTTTTCTGGAAATAAAAAACCAGGTAAGTTTCCGCGCCAAACAACACTGAGCAGTCTATGGGACGGTGGCTGGCCTGCTGTTACTAATGTATTGCTCGTTATTAACAAACAAATAATGTTGGCCTTTCTAATTCCAAAAAGTGATCTTACAAAGGTTCCGTTTTTCCTTTTTAGCTCGGAGCCTTTAAAAAGCTGACAAAGCGGGACTATGCTCGATTTCCTAAGTTTCCTATAGTAGGTGCCCTAGTTAACACCGGTCGTAAATAATACATAGCCGAGCATTTGCGAACAAAGGGTAGGTACAGTCCCCGCTGTTTTTAATTCCGATTTTTTACTCTAAGCGCGTAATGTGGTGTATTGTTGTGGGCTTCTACAAACCCTAGTTGGGTTCGTAGAAGCCCAGACTTTTGTAAGATGCTATTAGCACTATTGCGCTGAATTAGGGCTAATTAGTTATGTATTATTATAACAAATGACCAAGGGGTATATTATAGCAACTAAGTTGTCAAATTAATGCCCTCTTCCTCTCTCCAACTTTGTTGCGCCCAACAGTGAATCCTGTGTTTAATCATGTCTTTGTATACCTACCATAAGTATAATTAATTAATCCCTAAAAATCCGTAAATGTTATCAAAATAATGCAACTTACATTCTTTCAAGATTGAGTACAAGTACGCGGGCTGGTAGCAAAAATTATTGACGAATCGAAAACTAACACAAGTTCAGGCATAGATGGCATCAGAATAAAATAATTGAATGTATGCACATTATATAATTATATGCATCATGTTCTGAATAATGTTTGAATTGTAAGTTTTACTATTTTTATAACTAACTTTTAGTTTATCACCCAGGAAAACCGTCGCTTGTCTAAACAATTTTTATGTTTTTCCTCATAGCAGAGAATAATAAAATTGTATTCTTTTTGAGTGAAATAAATATTTACACTGTCAAGATATTATAGGATGCTCATGTAGCTAGCTGCCTCTTTTTCTGTAACCGCACGAGGTTTTCTGTCGTTTATTTTATACGTCAGCAAGAATATATGCTTTTAATCCTTCCAACCGTAAAGTGCTCTCTGTAATACTCCACGATGAGGTCTGCGAGTGTAATCATAATGAATACATAATGTATCTACATACGTGCACATGTACAGCAGCCGGTCGATCCTGTAACCATCTCACCGTGAAAACTTAGGTGAAGTGAGCGTGGAGTGAGTTGTCAGTGTAGTCCCACTGATGCTAGCGATTGACCAAGCATTACGTTTACGATCATAATCGAGATTTTAATAATATTTTTTATTCGAATTCTATTGATAATTTTATATTATTTCAAAGCTATTATCTAAGTGTCTAAAAAAACAACATTGTGCTTCAAACTGAATTATTGTTTTTGCTGTTTTATTTCAAAACCTTGGAAATAGTAATGATTAACCACTTACCAAATACTAGCTTTGAAATAATATAAAATGATCAATAGAATTTGGATAAAAAATATTATTAAAATCTCGATTATGATTGTTAATGTAACGTCGGTTAACCCCTAGCATCAGTGGGATGACACTGACAGCTCACTCCACGCAAGTCTTCACGGTGAGGTTGTTACAGAATAGCTCGGCGGTTTGATGAGTGAATATTGAACGAAAATATCATGGTTCCGTGTTGCTGTTGTAAAACGAGAACTCAAAACAATGAAACAAAAAAAAACACATGTGGATTTGCTAACGTGATGCAAAGTAAACTAATATCTGCGCTAAAACTTTTTATGGCACAACTGAATCGAGAATCCAAAATTGTAGTGAATAAATTTTACCCTTTAACAGGTATAATCGCCGGCACGTAACTTGGCAAGACTGGTTAGATGCGTTTTTGCTTTCTTTATCTTTCTTCTAAACAGACATGTTTCAAAATAATATATGGCAATGAACATAGAATAATGACAAACAGTAAAAGTGTAAATTTTTTTGTTGCACTAATTGTACATGCGCAAACTTACTCCCAATACGCCAAAACCTTGCCAAGTTACGTGCCGGCAACTATAACAAGAATTTGGTTAACTTATTACTTATTGTTAGTTCTGCCAACTACTTTTCATTGGGTATCATTTAAGCTATTACCAATTTAATTAGTTTTGTGTTTCTTAAATAATAGGGTTTGTCCTCCAAATAGTAGATCTGTCACCAAAATGTAGTCACCAAACAATGCAAAATCAGTTCCACAATAAATCACCTAAAATCCTGAGATATAAGGTCTAGTACCAAATAAATGTTTTTGTATGTATTATAATAGGTGTGTCATAAGTATTTAAGCAAACTAATTTAAAGAGATCACCAATAGTAGTAGTTTTCTTATTCACCACGGATCGATTGATATACATAATATGTCGACGGTAGGGCTTGGTCGACGGAGCCCCGCTTCGCGGGGCTCCTACTTCTGGGTGGTTTATAAAGAAATAACCACGAAGGGGATGGCGGGGTCTCTCGACCCCGCCATCCCCTTTTAACCTAACCTGTCCGAGTCGGGGTGCCCTAAAGTCCAGATTGCATCCAGTTTCTCCTGGTAATTTGTCTCGGGTATCATATATGCTATTACCAATTTAATTAGTTTTGTGTTTCTTAAATAATAGGGTTTGACCTCCAAATAGTAGATCTGTCACCAAAATGTAGTCACCAAACAATGCAAAATCAGTTCCACAATAAATCACCTAAAATCCTGAGATATCAACCTGAGAACAATTTTTGTTTATCTGAGAACGAAAATATTTCGTGGCGATAGATCTATTTATTAGGTGATACAACTTGATGACAAATATAAATTTTGGTGATAGAAAATATAGTTCCCCTTTTCATTAGAAAAAGTACCTTTTGGTTTTTGTGAGCTAGTTTAGTTCAGAACGGAACCTTATAAGCAACTCCACTAACACAATATGATGCCGACTGTTTTCCTAAATACCTACTCGTGAAAAAGTTGTCACTACCTATACCCACGTGAATCAGACGGACGGCAGCGGAACTAGGCCTACAGTATTAACCATACCATAATTAGCCTATAATGTTCCCACTGCTGGGATACAGGCCTCCTCTCTGGGAGAGGGGGTGGGCTGTAATCCAACCCGCAGGCCCAGTGCGGGTTGGTGAATCACCGTATTGAGAGCAGTCATGATGATGAAATAAATTACACAAAGCCAGCCTGGGTGCGAACCCACGACCTGCAACCCGTAAATCAGTATTATGGTTACCTAGTAAGTATTCCGATTAAACGCAATTCCTATCAAAAACTTTTCGAAAGAGTTCCTGACAGTAATGTGCACTCATTCCTATACTTATATGATGGACACGCTTTGGCAATATTCATGAGCTTCGTACATCATTGTGCACATGATAGCGCCAAATTCATAGCCGCTGCAGTACACTTCCACTGGTTAACATGAATTCGCTGATAAATCTCTGTTATTTATGCAAACCTGTTTGCATCGATGCATCATTATATATTGGGTATAGTGGCAGGGCGAAAATATTCCATGTTTTTTAAACGATAACATAATTATTAGAGTTATAGATTATTACACTAGTAATCTGAACGCATTTAAAAAATATTGCCTGAGAGCGGATCTTTAAAAGACGACAAAAATGGCACCGTGTGTATTTACCGTGTAGCTTGTTTTTCACGTCCAAGCGCACTCATCTACTAAGGGCTGTCCGTGTCCACACAACGTTCAGAGGGACATAACAATATTTTATTCACGATATTATACCCAAGTTTCGTCTTAAAACCTTGCCTGTGTATTTGACGAAGTTCTAAAGTAAAACTAATCGAGTTACATGAAGCTAAGGACATAAGTTGAGGTATTTATTAATATACGACGTGTAAATCATCATCGGATCGTTGATTTTGCACAAACAACACAAAAACGTAAACATATCAAACGTGAATCGATCATACTTGTGCTAGCCAACCCGTCGAGTGTTGTCCGGTCCATCGCATTGGAAATAGTTCGGGACATCGATCACACTGCAATGATCAACGCTACCGATCCATTTCGTTCGTACGCGTAACAAGACCCTTAGGGAGGTACAGCAACTTTGTGCCACATTTACCAGACATAGGCTTTTCTGAACGGTCGGAACGGGATAGGTTTATGTAAATCAAGCGTGTCAACGACATTACCGGTTCTCCCAACTCCGTCAACGACTAACCGCAACACATTATTATATTATCATACGAAACATGCACAAAACAAAACGGTTTAGTGCATCGAAATCTATCGCGACCACTCTTCGTTTTACTCCTAGAAGTTCAAAATTGGTGCCGTCCAAGCTCTTTTTTCTCTTTAAATAATATCTGAACATTATATAAAATCCAGTTTATGTTGGGACTGACTGGCGTATACCCTTTTTTTTTTTTTTGTGGGTGGGAAATCATCATATAACTTCTCCCGCTCTGGGCAGAGCAGGAGGGCGTGTCAGACTCTTACTGACTAAAACCCACCCGTGTTCCTTCAGTTGCCTGTGCCAGGGGCCACGGTAACCCTCTTGGACTTTTCCGCAACCCTAGCAGGCATCGGTCCTAGCAAACCCCGTCATTGGTGCTGACATCTCTTTGAGGCGCGCGTATACCTGATGATATATCTGATCTGATGATATATGATTGACGTGTAAAAGTGTTTGTAAAAACCTACTTACAGAAATAAAGTCATTTATCATTTATCATTACCCTGCATTCACAAGCGTATCGAGGACCTACCCAAAAGACAGCCCGCCGATAAAGCATGTGAAATCAGTTTATCCTTATACCTTTGTCTGCGTGATGTAAGAAATCCAATACAAGAAGTCGTACGCATCTTTTAGCACTAGTTCGTTATCTATTCCGTGAGACAGTACTCCGGTAATTTTGCCATCGTATATCAAAAGTCCGCCTGA
Organism: Brachylomia viminalis; assembly: GCA_937001585.2. NCBI lineage: Eukaryota > Metazoa > Arthropoda > Insecta > Lepidoptera > Noctuidae > Brachylomia > Brachylomia viminalis. The sequence continues at coordinate 36,822,208 of OW443293.2, forward strand.
CTCAACGAAATCTGTCCGGTGAGACTTGTTAGAACACTTCGGGATGACACAGACTAGATGTCTGTTAAGCCCCCGGGCATCCTCGATCCATCATCCACATGCTATGATAGCACCTTCGCCGACCTGGCAATGTTCTTGCGTCGGTGTTGCCAAGTTTATCGGTACTACCGCCACACACGTAGGTATGTCACAGGGACTCCAATCAACTGAAAACTAAAACTCAACAATGAACTCGATAATTGTCTTCGGATTTACTTAATAACGTCCTCTAGCGGTTACACTGCAGATAGCATTATTTTTCAATAATGTTTCATGGTTTTAAATTATTTATTAACTTTTTACAAAATTATTATATTGTACGTACACATGTAGAATCAATTTACTTTTTACAGGTTACATAACGCGTTACAGTATTAAGTCAAGAATTAGAATCCAATCCTGTTAGGGTGTCGATAGCAAACAGAACACGAAAAGTATATACAGCTGGCAGGGACGGCGACGCGCTAACTGTGACCATGGATTCAGTACATTATTCTGAACGCCCCAGGAGGGTTGACAGTTTCCGTCAGTTATTAAAAAAAGCTGTTCTATAGATTTTGACCGTGTAGGTATTGCACTTTTCAATGAAAAAGTCCTTTTTTTTTTAATTCGACTAAAATATTGTACGGTAGGAGTCAAGAATCATGTGCTGAATTGTGAATTCATGGTTATAGTCTCACGCGTTAACGTCCCTACCACCCGGTATAGATTTTTTAAATTTATTCGACCCGAAATTCGACAACGCGAATACCGTTTGCTGACGCAGCCCTTCTCTGACAGACAGTCAGACAATCCATCAATGAGGACCTTTCTCGTTATAGGAATGTCATCTAAGAATGTTATTTATTAATTGCCGAGCTTAAAGACATTGTTGAGAAGCAATCAATTACTCAATAATTATTGTTTCAATTAAATCTTCAAATTAATTGCGGTGTCTTGTTTAATTGTTATTCAGCTCATTCGTCTCCTTCACTGGACAGCGATAAGACCGTTTGCGAAGACACAAATAGGTTGGTTAAAAAGGGAGATTCGTGCACTAACCGGCACTTTTAATGCATAACGTTCGTTATCTTTATAGCTTTGATTTTGACAATAAGTCTACATCGGATATACAGTCAAGGAAATTAACTGAGACTCTATGTCACTTTACCGTGATATAGCCATTTCGTACAAATGTCAGGGAGTGACAATTGTGATTTGAATATGCGGATAGTTTAAGTTAGTAGTCAATTTGCAAAACAGTTAATTTCTTGACTTTACATTGGAGAAGCTGTTATGCTTCTTCTTCGTCTGGCTCCAACTACAAGACCGAAATTAATAAACTTTACTAAGCACGTACCTACTATGGTTTGGCATTATTCCTGTCACTGTCGTACAACTGTCAAACTACAAGTGCAAGATAGCGACGAGAACATTTCTATTCCAAAGCAAGTGCTAAGTAACGTTTAGCAATGTCGGTCTGGCTCGTGCCGGACAGACGTTGTGACTTCTTCCTTATTATCACACATAATAAGGTCTAGACTGCCTTCTTTGACTAGTGGTTGCAAGCGTTACTGCTAAGTATGAGATTCTGGGTTCGATTCCCGGGTCGGGCAAAGTGTCACTGGGTTTTTCCATCTGGATTTTCTCAGTCGCAGCCCGGAGTCTGGTTTTGTGCCGGTTGATGGCAACAGGCTCGCCCCCTATTACATGAGACTTAAACACAACCGGCGAAGTGTGTGTGTACTATAGGTACACCTCTGCCTACCCCTTCGAGGAGGCTTGTAAAGGCTGACACACATTCGGTCGGGAGGCGCACTGCAATAATCCTCCTACATCGTTATCGTCAAACTACAAGCTGTCTGCAACTTTTTTGTATGACGAAAATGCGATGCGCTGGGGCCCGATACGGCTGTTATTTTTGTATAAATCAAGCTTGAATACTATGTGCCCATTAGCTTCAATAAGCAACTACCTACTACACTCGTCTAAGTTCATAAGCCGCTGCACTATACTGCCTCTGGCCGGTCATTAGAGATACCTGAACCAAATCGATTGTATGGTACCTGAGTGTCGCACGTGGAATGCATAGTTCCGTTTCAAGATGAATAGAATACCGGCTGATATTCTGGTTGTGATAGCTTATTTATTATTCGAAGTGGTAGTTATTTCTCAACGTTGTTGCAAGATCACCTAATGTCATAAATGCTAATTGTTTGACAATGTCAAAAGTTTCATAGTGATCTCCGGAAGAAACAAGACGATTTTACATGGCGATAGACCAAAAGAGAGAATGTGTTTTGTCAAAAAGCCGTTGTCAAAATACGCAGAGTTTGGGAGCGATAAATTTAAATGACAAAGCTTCGAGAATGTATAGGAAACGAAGTCAAATATACCTTTGTATGTAGTAGGTAGTAATTATGACCGACCTTTAGTTTGTCAAGTCACACAGTGTTTTAAGAAGCCAGTTGGTCGAACCTCGCCTTTTTATTGATTGTTCTAGTAAATATAATCATTTGAATGCAAGACTTCGTATCCCCGTTTAGCCAGCAAGCGAATATTTAGTAAAAAAAAAATTGAGAACCGTCCAATATTCAGCCAGATACATATTTAGATAAAACCTTATAACTCTTAAATGCATGATACGCAACAATTATGTTAGAAGCTAGAAGCATCCACGGCGTCCCAATTTGCATATATTCAGAGCACAAATGAACCTCGTATCTTTGTTAGATTCAGATATGTACGAGTTATTGGCTTTTTGTCTTTCTTTTTATATAATAATAATACATTTATTTATTCAGATAACTTTGATCCATACATGAGACATACAACTAGTACAAAATAGTAAGCAGGGACTTGGTCCGCTGCAAACTCAAACTCAAAGCATTTATTTCAAATAAACCAATTACAGGCACTTTTGAATTGTCAAGGGGTCGGTCAGTCAGAAAGATGAAGCTAGTTGCCCATTCCAAAGCGTAGTAGGTACCTATGGAGAAGAACGGGCAAGAAACTCCATGGACACTCTTTTAAATCAAAATATTGTTACAATAGAGTGGTTACATCATTCATGTTGTAATTATACATGTGAGAACGGTGTAGAAAGACGTGCACGTTAAAAGCGTCCGTAATAAAAAGATAAAAACAATTATGGAATTAAAATAAGCCGTGGCAGCTAAGAAATGACCAGTGCCTACTGACGGCGCCCGTTCACGAACATGACGTATGGATCAGCACCATTCAGCTCAACTATTTTGAAGGGAACTCAATGATCCAATACACACACTAACATCTAACATCATACATAACTAACATCTAACATCAACACTAACATCCATGTCAGGGGACAATCGTGCCTAGCAGCAATGGCCCTCAAGATGCTGTGGCGATTTCCACCCAACCGGCTTATGAATGATGCGGTCTTTTTGCGCCATAAAGCTGCAAAGCCATCTGTGTGTGCATCAGCAAACATTGCTGATGCTATACAGAAACGTGGAAGCCGCAACAGCGCCCTGAACGCATTATTAAATTAAATACGCATAATGAATATAAGCAAAATGGTTATTATAACACGACAACGTAGTAAGTAGGTAGACGTAGGGTATCAGTTTGCTTAACAATTAATTTTCCTGCCCCTTTGTACGTAGGAGCTCGCAGTTTTATGATAACAGGCGAACGGGTCGATCGAAGATTAAGCTACGCTTGCCGCGGTCGGCTTTTGGATGGTAGCATCCATTACATATCGGACCCCTTTTTATTTATATTTTTTTATACGTAGATCTTTGAAAGTCCACAGTCTGTGAGAAGTCAGACTCCCTAAAGTCTGAGAACCAGTCGTGTACGGTACAGGTTAGTTTCTGAACTGTACACTATAACAGTTTGTGTGTTAGGTAGCGAGTGTGTCCAACATGTAAAACACTTCACAGTAAAACCAAAAGCTTATTTAGTACTAGTGTTGTAAGGTTGGTGATTCTTACATGTCGTCTGTGCCGCGCGTTGGTAAGTAGCACACAAGACATAAGTGAACCTATTGATTCGTCTTGTCAGCCAGAAGTAACGTTAATGTACGTAGACCGTACAATTCATATGAAGGGGTATCGTGTAATCTAAATATGTTCTGGAAGTCAGATTGGTAGTCGCTCCATGTAGCATTCAGCTGCATCTGGTTAAATTGGAAGCCAACCCCAACTGAGTTGGAAAAGTCAAGGTCGATTGATTGACGTACATAAAACCGACCATAATCGGGGCGTCATTCTGAAAATATAATTGCTAGAAGATATGTTTTCAAAATGACGCCTAGATTATACCTGCCCTACTTAAATCCTGGCATATAACACACTTACTCATATGTTTTGGTCTACACATGGGCCCCTGTTGTTCTAACTCACAAAACTTCCAGTGAATCGGAAAACCATGAAGTTAACCGAAAGGCAGCACACATTTTCAAGCAATTACTCAAGGTTCGCGGGCTTAAATCATTAATTTCTCTTGTCACCTTCCTTTTAAACAACCTATTACGACGAATTTAACCTTATTTCCTCGTTTTTAGAGTACAATTTTGAATAAAACCAAACTTCAAGGTTGTACGAATTATGCCAATCGAAAACCGACCTTATGCTTTTAGGGCAACATCAGAATTTCATCGGCACGTATTTTCACATCAATCAACACAGGGATAAGTGGAGATGAATCTTATGTCTTGTGTTTAGAGTCTAATTTGGCGTGATGATAAAGTGTTGACCATTAAACCACAACATTACACTGCCGTGCAAAACAAGTGGTTGTTATGACTACACGCGTCTTGATCAAACACAGGCGGCCACGCTCACACACCAATGTGCGTTACATCATAATCCGTCGCCTATGGTTCACACTCAGATCATTAGGTATATGATCTGAGGGTTTACAGATCGCTAACATTTTCATGACTTCAGCTGCTTACCCTAAGAAGGGAAAGTTAAGCACTGAACCATTTTAGAAAGTTTTATCTCAACTGTAGACCTTATGATTGAGCGCTTGTGAAACGCCTTCTCTGGCCATTATCATCATTTCAGTCATCCAAGCGTCGCCACATCGACCGGTCCAGTGTTTTTCGCATTCAGCCGATTCCTGCTGCCTTTAGCAGATCATCGGTACACGTTGTAGCGAAATCAGGAATATCTTGGAGTCTTACAAGAGGGTCATACGCAATCTGGGATCTTTAGGCTTTTCGTACAATGAGAGGTCAGCTTATACTGGAAAGTATAGCTTGTCGTGTCCGTACTCCTGACGTAGGGCCGTTCCCGATTTGTGACGTAATGTTAAACGTGGCCCTATCACAGTTTGTGTAGACCACGTGTACCAAACTACCAAACTGTTTGGACAGCTGCGACATTTGTAGGTATCTATATAATGTAGATGCTAGTGCTAAGAGTCAGTTTTTCTGTAGTGCCTACGGATGAGGTACGAACTTACGACCTCGACCTGTTCTCCGTATCCTGAGATTACGGACAGTCGAGGTCGCGCTATTTTTAGTAAGAATCTTCTAAAACAACATTATAAACATACCCACTTACATATTATTTACTGCACATAGCAGTAAATAATACACCTACCAGCCTGCCTTTTTTTTTTTTTTTTGAGGATGGGAAATCATCAAATGACCCCTCCCGCTCTGGGTGGAGCGGAAGGGAGTGTCAGACTCTTACTGACTAAAACCCACCCGTGTTCCTTCCTTGGCCCTTTATGTTCCGGGTCAGCGGTACCCCTTTCGAATGATCCCGCTTTCCCGGCAGGCTTGGGCCCTAGTGGGCCCCCTCTTCGATGCTGACATCTCTTTGAGGCGCGCGTGGAACACGTACGCGCCGTCCAGCACGGGCCTGGTCCTGATCGGACGGTGAGCTACCCATTACTCACCGCCCGCAGGCCCGCGCCTACGGTGGCCGGGAGTCGTCACGCGGCTCCCGACGCCCGGAGCGTCCACCGCGGCGGCTTGGACGGGAGACTCTCTCCCTCTCCCGTCCCGCCACCTCCTTCGCTAGCATGACTGCTTCGCAGAAGGAGGTGACTGCCTCCCACTCCCCCTCGCCTTGGACCATGGCCTGAACCAGGGCCGGGCGTGACAGGTCGCCGCCGCTGCCGATCGCCTCTACGAGGACACGGCGGTGCTCCGCCCATGCAGGGCAGGCCCCCACCGTATGCTTCACCGTGTCCTCGGGGCGATCATCGCAGTGGTGACACCTGGGCGTTTCCTCCCGCCTGATGATGTGCAGGAACCTCCCGAAACATCCGTGTCCGGTGAGGACCTGCGTCAGGCGGTAGGTGAGGACGCCGTGACGCTTCTCTAGCCACTCCTCAAAGAGGGGTCTTACCGCCGCTATCGTGGCGTGCCCTGCGCTGGGTTGCGACAGTCGCTCTTTCCATGCCGCCATGAGATCGCGCCGGAGGTCCGTCCGCTCCGCCGCGATTTGCCGCGGAAGCGGGGTTTCCTCCCGGCGTAGTGCCTCCGCGCGCCACTCATACAGGCGCGCGAGGACTATCGCCTCCAGATCCCACGGCAGCAGTCCGGCAAGGAGGCTTGCCGCCTCGCCCGAGATCGTGCGGTAGCTCCGGATCAGCCTTACGTCTACCACCTTTTGGGGCGCGTTCAGATAGTGGGCGGCTCTCCGCCGCAGTGAACGCGCCCACACCGGGGCCCCATATGTAGCCATGGACCGCACGACCCCCGCGTAAAGCCTCCGGCAGGAGGCGTTTGGACCCCTCAGGTTGGGCAGGAGCCGCTTGAGGGCGGCCCCAGTCCGTTCCAGTTTGGGGGCCAAACGTCGGAAGTGCTCCACGTAGTTCCACCGGCTATCGAGCACGAGACCTAAGTACTTCGTCATGGACTCGACGCCGATGTGAACCCCTCCTGCCGTTAGTTGGGATCCCGATGGTAGCCTGTTCCGGGGCCCATGGAAAGACATGGCCTCGGACTTGTGCAAAGCCACCTCGAGACCCAACTGCCGGATCCTCTCCACGACTATTGCAACCCCACGTGTCATCGCGTCGGCCGCCGCCTGATGCGACCTCCCCTGCGCCAGGACCAGCGTGTTGTCAGCGTAGCACACCACGCTGACGCCATCAGGGAGATCGGCCCGCAGCACCCAGTCGTAACCGATGTCCCACAGGAGCGGCCCTAGAACCGATCCCTGTGGGACACCGCACGACATCTCTCGCCGGTTCCACTCCCCATCGCGACCGGGGTAGATGACGGCTCTGTTCGTCAGATATGCCTCGACTATTCGGCGGAGGTAGGTTGGCACCCGGTGACACCGGAGTGCCTCCCCAATGCAACTCCAGGGCAGGGTGTTAAATGCGTTGGCGATGTCGAGTGACACCGCCACGACAACCCCGCCCCGAGACACCGCGTCCCCCGTCGTGAGGGCTCTAACGCGCATGATGGCGTCCACCGTCGAGCGCCCCTTGCAGAAGCCGAACTGACTATCCGCAAGATCCGGCCCCGTCCTCACCAGGTGCCCGACGAGGCGGCCTGCAATTACTCTCTCAAAGAGCTTGCCGACCTCGTCGAGCAGCGCAATGGGCCGCTATGCGGACGGAGAGTCCGCAGGGCGCCCTAGCTTCCGAATGAGGACCAGCTTCCCCGTCTTCCAACGGAGTGGGAACTGGCCTCTCTCCATACATGCGCTTAAGAGCGCCTCCAGTCGAGGCCCAAGAGCCGTCGAGGCCAGGACCCAGGCTTTCCTTGGCAGGCCGTCGGGTCTACCAGCCTGCCTTACATCTTCATTTCAACCTGCTCAACAATAAAAACACAGACACACAATACACAACGTTCCCTTTCACAGCCGTCAGAGTTAAAAGCAATAACAAACATTCAATTCAGTTATAGCTGAAACAAATGGCGAACAAATATTGTATGAGCAAACAGCAGCCAGCCGATACAGAGTTTGAACTATCATAAATCGTTGGAACACACAACACAATGTAGTAAACGCGGAGTTCAAAAATTAATTTCATGTGTGCCTTAACGAACCGAGTCTACCGGCGGCGGCGCGGCGTATGGTAATTCAGGGCCTTACTACAGGTGTGACTGCCAGTGAGTGAGATTTAAAGGCCAATTCTCGTACTTATAGAATCAAGTGCTTCTAACTGAACAGAACCGATGGATGAAGGGGCCGAAATGTTCTGGAATGGCAGCCGCGAAACAAAAGAAGTAGCGTACCGCTGGATGCGGGAAGCACAGAACAGGTCGAAGTGGCGGTGCTTGGGGAGGCCTATGTCCAGCAGTGGACGTCTTTCGGCCGAAATCATGATGGTGATGATAAACAGACAGGTGTGCTGCTGGAGAGTTTGTTGCGCCTCTTCTTTTCAACTAAAGCGCTAGGAAGTGGTAAAAGCGGGCTTTTTGGGGGACTGTCTCATATAATACTGACGTTCAAAAAGTGTTTTTCTCAACCTGGTAAGAATAAATTGTTGTTAATTTTGACTTAAAATGTTCAAATTCAAGTCATCGACAGTCCTGTCAAAAATGTAGCTAAAGTAGAGGTGTTTTGACAGATTGGGACCGAAATTAGAATTAAATATATAGTTCTTATTAAATTAAAAATACCCTTGACACAAACAAAGAAACCTCTAAAAACGGCTGAACAGTTTTCCTTCATTATTTTTATTTCCTTGTTTTTTAGCTAAGAACACTCTTTCAGTTGGCTGTATTTTTAACAATCAAAGTCTGTTTAATTTTTCGGTATTTTAGATAGCCAGAGACCATCCTTGGGGCAATGGTGGAACTTACCACCGGAGTTAACAAACTAGAGTTTTGCAAATTGAAGTACCATGCTATCACATATTTAACTTATTTGTCATTGCTACATTTTTTTAATTCTTTTTACCTATTGTGGTAGGGTAGTTTTATTATAGGTGCATCGTCTTCAGTTATAATGATAATTATATAATTAATGCATACAAAATAATATACCACATTTTAAAAAGAGCAACGGTGGAGTTTCTTTCTCATTCTTCTCCATACGAAACTACCTTTTGGAAGAGGCGACTAGAATCAATTCTATTTTAATGTAAATGTTGACGTTCAAAGGTGCCTTTTATGTGCCTATTTGAAATATTTGAAATAAATGCTTTGACTTTGCCTAAATGATAATAATTACTTAGGACTACTTCAAGAATGTTCATTTTAATTAATCCCATTAATCATGTTTGACTAACAAAAGTGTGAAAGACCAAACAAAATATTCCTCATTATTTTGTGTCCCGTTATTATTGTGAAATAAGTTATTTTTGTAAGAACGTCTATATTTCTGGTTCATTCCCTTAAATATTTTTTCAACGTCAAGATATTAAAAAGATGATTCTCGATTATGTTCTTACACAGGGTTTTCTTATTACCTTCACCAAGCTAAACCAGCTTCCATGCAAATTCCTTCAATGTAGGACTTATTTCTAAGAGGATTTTAATATTCTTTATTTAACGAAAGTGAGTTGGCTTATTGAACCAGTTGTTTTGATAAAAATATGTATAACCTAAAATTTTTAAATAGGTATAAGTAGAAAATATTGTTTTCTCTTTCAACTTTAAGTAAGCACCACCTTATTAAACCAAGTAACTATGCCATATTTATTTGTTAGTTTCCGCCATTTTGTTGCGTAAACATCTGCCAGATTCTCCAGTTAATTATACCTATTATAACGTCTTTTGGTATCTGCCTGATAATACTAACAATTTATTTTTAGTTTCAGTTTATTTAGTGATGACGGTAATCACGGTCTCAGTTTAATTGTTTATAACTGTAAACGCACCTACAACATGGGAGAAATTCTTAGAGAGATATATATAGTTATTTTTTAAACATTAATTGTGTAATTCTAAAGGAACAAGCGATGCATCAATAGTTCCTTCAATATTTATTTACTATGTACATAGCACTCTCCATGGACACTCCATAAAAAATAAAAATGTTATAAAATATTGGTTACGTCATTCAAGTTGAAATTATACGTACATGTAAGAACGATGTATAAAGATTTGCATGTTCTAAGCGTCCATAGTAAAAAAGTATTTAAAACGTTAAAGTAATTAAAATAATCCGTGGCAGCTAAGAGATGTCAAGTCCCAACTGACGGCGCTCGTTCTCGAACATGACGCGTGGATCAGCACCATTCAGCTCAACCATTTTGAAACGAACCGAATGATCTAACACATGCGCCACCATACATTCAAAAATTCACACGCCGCCGCTTGCCTGCTTTTGTATCTGTTAGGGCCTCATCCATAACATTCACAGCAAACAAAAGTTTCATAACATTGTTGCAGCAACATTATTTAGTTAGCAGAAAAAAAACACACTCATCCTATAGTGATGATATTTTATACATGTTCTCGTCACACAAAAACATGTTGCTAAAACAATGCTGTGTAACTTTTGTTTACCAAAAGAGGCTTAAACAGACCGTCTTTTGCTCTAAATTAATTGATATTTAAAAAAAACTGGGTAACAATGTCTGTGTGTTCTGGAAACAGAACCAAATTAAACGCTTGGTAGGGGTAACCTAATCACTAACTACTGAGCTAAACGACTCCATTGTTTGAAATATTTCCTCTCACGAGTTCCGTAGGTACGTACGAACCTATACATAAACACACATATCTATACACCGCCTCGGTGTTGGAGTTACCAAATTACTGTTTAATAATGCAATGTTTTCTGGAAGTGAAGTTATTCATCATGATAAAACAATTGAGGATCAGTCTATCAAAAAACAATCGTAACTGCAGTACCTATCTACTTGGTAGATGGGTGGCAGAAAAAGAAGAGTTTTTACTTTTTGTTGACTTATGTTCTAGAGTTTTTTCTGATATATTTTTGACAATATTCTAATTGACTTAATTATTAAACGTCATATTTCAATGAGTATAAAAACGATAGATTTGAGTGATAAAGCAATAGACCATTTTATATCTTCTCCATATCTTCTTCTTGAGTTTCCATAAGTAAACATACATAAGTAGGTAACCTACTAATTTTGGAGGTAAGTATCAAACATCAGGTTCGGTTTACTTATTGTAATACACCCTGAAACCCTTCTACATAACGTTATCGTATTGTGTTCCGCGACAACTAGTAATCGTAAAACCAATATCGGTTTCCATTCAGAATTTCAGATACATTTGTCAAGACCCCCATGAAAGTGTCACTCTTCCTGTACTCAACATATACAATAACTGTAACGGTTATAATACCATTACATATTTTTGACACGAAAAATCACGTATCGTGTATTCTCCAATATTTACCCAAATCGTCCCGTTTCCGCTCGTTTCCAATTTACTGTCAATTTGTGTATATTTGCTGATCGCAGTCTTTTGACTATTATGTGCCAAGAAATGTGCGCTTTCTGATAAATTGTGTCGCTTTGAATGTACTGAATTTGAAATATTACCTATACTCGCATCCCTACTGCGAGGAAGTCAAAACAGTTGTAGAATGTAGGTTTGAAAGATTTCAATCGAGCTGCTTTCAAGACTATAATGATTATACCTAATACGCCATCTAGGTGGAAAGCTGTGTAGTATGAACAGACTTACAGTAAGGTAAGGTTAACAGACATACACTAAGTATTAGAGATACTTACCTGCTGGACAGGTCCAGTCAAATCAGTGGTCACATGGTCCTCACATCATCTGACCAAGTTTATGTCTGGACTTTATAAGAGACTGTGACCTCTGAGTTTGTTTCGATCTTTCTTCTCCGAGTAATTGGATAGGATAGACTGAACTAATGTAGTTTAAAAACATAATTTATTTTTGACGTATGAAAGTGTTTGTACTTACCTACATAAATAAAATCATCACAACATCATTTACAACTTTTTTAGACACCTATGGATCTTTCAAAAGGCAACTATGAGTGGAAATGTAAAAGAGTACATCCAGCACACATGCACTGGTACCAAAGGTGTAGACTAGCAAATCATTATAATAATAATAATAATTTATTTATTTCAGACCATTGATCCATATAGTGATAGTAAAATCTTAACCTATTGTTAGTACATATAAAGCTTAAATTAATTGGCGACATGTACGCCAGTACGCACATGCCTAGCTGCCCAGTGCCTAATGAAAGGCCCATCAATTTTGTCATCAATTTTGTAGTGTAGCCAGTATGTTGTTGGGGCTACCCCTGAATCGCTTCAGCATACTCGCCCATCGCTTGCGCATAACGGCATAAAAATCATCTAACCTCGCTTCAGCGAACATGCCAGACGCGCTACAAAACCGAGGTAGCCCCAACAATATCCTCAACGCATTGTTATACTGAACGCGCAGAGCGTTGTAAGCCTTCTGCGTATACCTTACCCACAGGCTGCACGTGTAAAACGATTGACAAAACGCTCGAAAAAGAGTCAGTTTCACCTTCTTAGTACAACGTGCAAACCTGCGAGCCAGCATATTGCATCTGGCTGCCAACGCTCTACGCTCCCTATCTAAATCTTGTTCATCCATGAGAAAGTCCGTGACAACATGACCTAGGTATTTAAACTGCGTAACGAACTCCAACGGAGTTCCTCGTAAGTTAATAGATGGAATATTAACAGGTGTATTGTTGCGCACTCTAAAAACAATTACCTTGCTCTTGGTGGCATTATACCTCAAGCCATGAGCCTCCGCGTACCTCTCACAGATGGCCAACAATTTCCTCAGACCACAGATTGATGGACTGAGCAGCACCATATCATCAGCGTAACTTATGTTGTTGATCATAGTTCCATCAACAGAGCATCCGATCTTGGTGCTGCTCAGCTCACCAATCTGGCGATCCATATACACATTAAAAAGACTCGGTGAAGTCAACCCCCCCCTGCCTTACCCCACAATCTAATCCATATGACTCAGATTGAGCATCCGCCCACCTAACATAATTATTCTGATGCTTATACGCCATATATTATGCCAGCCCTGAAAAATTCAAAATGTATGAGACTGAGCATAAGGTACCGAAACTCTTATGTCAATCCTCATGAAAGTCGTTGTAGAAATACGAAAGGCCTTGAAAGCGGTTGCTACTTCTTGACTAATTTCTTTTCTTTTCTGTTCAACCTAGAATTTAATAAACGAATAACTTGCATGGCTGTTATGTTTGGTATCTCTCAGTCAATGTAAGCCATGCAACACGAAACCCAATACAATATCTAATTTGAAACCCTTTACGGAAACGTTGATTATAAACTTCGGTTCGCAAATGTAAATAAAATCGGGCCCAAGCGTTATTTATTCAATTCCGATTGTTTTCATTCTCTTTCCCCTTTGTTAAGTCAATAAATATTTTGCGGATCCCTACTAAATTCGATGAAATGGCGGACACGGACTCCGGAAAGCGATTGACGCTTCAAGTGTTTTGATCGCCGTCGTATTTTTTGGGCGTAGCAATAAAGGCTTTTAAAGCATATAAAGTAGTTTTCTGATAATTTAAAATGTGTATTTTATATGCTTTAGCACTAGACACATCTGACATAAGGTTGCAACTAGACCGCGTTTGATTGACGACAATTAGTCAATATTATTATTATTGATTGCCCCACAGCATAATCGATGGTCGATCGATGAACGTAATCCGGCTGCTGTCCTGTCCCACCAAACTGGACTAATCTGAACAGTCATTGTCGGAGAGCCGTGTTTACGAAAGCTTCTTCATGCCGACACTTAAACGGGATTGTGCTAACAAAGCGGGGCTTGTAGACAGGCAAATTGTATTCAACCTCGTAAAAGTGTTGGCATGAAGCATTTGTAAACACGCGACGAAGAGATCATCCTTCACCAAACCTTCCGGACGAGTTTCATTTGGGGAGCCTAAAGACTTAGCTACTTTTTACCAGCTTCCCTAACGAGGATTTTCTGCCATTTTAACGACTGTCATACCGACGGATTAACGTGCTCTCCAAAGTGCAGAGGTCTCCATTAAAAAGAAAAACCAGAACCATTTTTTAAAGGCAGCTTAAACAAAAATCGTTTTATATAACCGGTCTGTTTTTCTGTAAATCCTCTGCTCCGGTGCACCTAAGCCAGTCGTTCTAAAAACTAAACGCAGTTTTGGTTAAATTTAAAATCGAGCTCAGACTATTTTCACTTATATAAACTATTTCAAACGGGAAGGTATTATCGGTTTATAGTCCCATTTCCAAAAGTCACCCTATATTTTACCACTTCATATTAGAAGGTTTTATTTAACACGTCAAATCGAACCTTCAAGATTGGAAATCAAGGGGATGCTTTGCCCAATAGCCGTATTAACTATCCATGAAATTTAAGTGATCAACCGAAAGAGCGATATTCCAAAGTTGAGGTATTGCTCGATATAAAGAAACGTTATTTATGGAATCACCACTTTCTGTCATCGACAGCGTGGCGCAGTTTGACACAACTCAATCTAACTTAGCTAGAAATAACTGTTAAACATACCGACTAAAGTATCGAGGCTTCAATTTTGCTATTCGATTTCAGAGAGGAAATTAAATAGATGCCTTTGCTTAAAGTAATTATAACGACAATGAAGTAGTTACTGGAGAGTTGTGTGTTTTGGATCCTGAAGTAATTGGTTGCTTGGTTATCCTAACATACTCGTCACTCCCCCAACATGTAGGGTTTTTTGGGAATTTGCTGGGTTTTAACAGTGGTGAGATTCTTGTGAAAGCACGGAGCCGGGCGATTTGGTCTGTCAACATCTGCTGTACTAGTGTATTGGCGATAAACATATTTACTTTGTACATAAGTGAACCATTCAGTTCTTATATTATATAAACTATCTTCTGCCCGCGACGTCCTCGTGAAATTTCGGCCCCTGACCGACCGCATCGCATCACATCGCCCGCCCGCGCTACTACTTCGCGTTCTTTCTGACTTTACTTTTATTTTTACTCGGCTCCTAAGAGTCGTAACGTGATGTTGAAAAACCTAAAACCTTCCTCAAGAAGTGGGCTATCAAATGCGAAGAATGTTTATAATCCGACTCCGAACAGCCGTTCCAGAGATTAGCATGTTCAAACAAACAAACAAAAACTCGTCAGCTTTATTATTAGTATATAGATGAGAAAGTAGCTACCGCACATGTTTTGCCATTTTTATATGGTAGGTGTATTGTGTGCATTTGGCTTTTATCCATAAATTAGTGTGATTAGTCAAAATAAGTTAAATTAATTCGATGAGTTTAAAGAATCGCAGATATGCAAAGCTCATATATCCAAACTATGGAATCCATTGGTGCCGCTCGTGTGCTATCGTCTGCTATCGTCTTCCTGTGAGTCACTACGGTAAAGCCAAATCTATAACTCTGAATGAACAAAACTTAAATGTTCAAAACAGGATAGTGCAAAAGTTAACTTGTGCAAAAGCACCGGTGGCCGAGTACCTGTTCGGGGTACCGATAAATCATAGTTTAGAAACTAGTGAGAGTTTTGTTACTAACTTTAGTTTTGTGGGTTACAGACCGTCTGTTGGGAATACATACCTATGATTACTTTTCATTCTGTACCTATACTTTGTAGGTGTCACCGTGCTTTGTCTTTGAAGTGTTACTCACTAATTCTTGGAGTCCAATCTTCTGTTCTCGTATTGGTGCGAAAAGTTTAAGCATAACTCATTCTGAGGCAAAAATATAAGGCAGAGTAGCAGCTAGTGCCCAGGGAGCGTGGTAGCGGGGCTGACTGCCTGGTGCCCAGGGAGCGTGGCAGCGGGGCTGACTGCCTGGTGCCCAGGGAGTGCTGGACGGAAATTTAACTACAATATAACATCACGCCTGTTTTCCCCGAAGAGTTAGGCAGAGGTATACCTATAGTACACCCGCATCTCGCCCGTTATGTTTGAGTCCCATGTAAAAGGGGTGAGCCTTTTGCCATCAACCCGGCACAAAACCAGACTCTGGGCTACTAATGTAAAAATCCAGATGGAAAAACCCAATAACACTTTGCAGGACCCGGGAATCGAACCCAGCACTCTACTGGACCAGCCCTAGATTTCATAGGAGCGCGCAAGTCCCACCACGACGTCAACGTAGAGATACGGCGGCGGGGGTATTATATGGCTGCTGTTGACCCGCTCGAAGCTTTTCTGTCTGCCCAACATAGAAAGCTTCTGAAGGATGGCCTTACATTGTATTACGATTCCAAATACCAATTCAGGAATAGTTTTCCAACTATCCTCAATAAACGGTAACGGTAATACGGTTTTATCTTATTGTATTTTTTTTTTTTTTTATTACGTTTTGTGTCTATTAATTAACTTTTCCAAATTTTTACTTTGTTAGCTTGGTTGTTTAACTTTGTGCATGTTGTGGTCTCCTATAAGTGAAGGAGTACACTTACTTATTACCTGATGTAACTCTTTATTCATGAGTCATGTATTGTGTACATCTTTTGTTGGAGATCCTAAATAAATAAATAAATAAAAGTGAAAACAAAGGTAGGTAAACACAGCGTGGATGTAATCCCGGATGTTCCTAGTTTAATCTTGGCCACGATTGCGGACATACCGCCCGAAACACAGCTATATCCGGTCCGTAATAGTTTTCCGATGCCGGATCAAATTGGACATTTTTGCTCATCGCCACTACCAACAGAATTTAAACGGGCTTAGTACCTATTGGTTGAAAAAGGATTTTATGTGTCATGGATACACAAAATGGCTGATGTGAAGGCCTCTAAAGAAAGCATTTGAAGAGCATCATCCAGTTAGGATACTTTAGTTCCTCTGGTGGCAAAATTACCTGGTAGCGTGAGGAAACCTCGGGATCTTGTATCCCCAATGAGCGTTCCAACCATCTGATCTCCCGGATCAAGAACGTATGACCTGAGTCAAAAGTGCCGGATGAAATGTAAACAAAATGGACCTGAACACGTATCTCTGGATGCCAATATTTGTAGTGCCACTTACAAATTGAGTGCGTTGATTTGGTTATTTGAATACCGACATTCTAATTCTAAATCACCTTGTTTGTCATTTGACAATGGAAGTTAATTTTATCAAATAAATTTTCGTCGATTGTTTTCATTTACGATTTACCAATGTTATTCAAACAATAATTGTTTTAAAAGTGGTGCGACATAAAGTTGAAACCTTCGAAATACATACGTATGTGTTAATAATTCCCTATAGTGTGTGTTTAGACTTTCATCAGATACTGTTGGAACTGTGGTTGGAACATACTATATTGTAGGGCTATATGCCCATATAGCCCTACAATATAATGCTGCCACATTCCAGTGGGTCTTGAGAGACAATTCGGTGGTCTACCCAGGAGTCAGAGTTTAATGTGTAGCGCCTGTATGGTCACATCGACAGTCAGTGCACTGCCAGGGTGGACAACTCAAGCGTAGCAGCAAAAGTTATTTTAGGTAGCAAATCAGATAGACCAAACGTCTGACAACCAGTCTTACCAAGGGGTATCGTGTATACTATACCTAGTTACTGCGTTGTGGAGGTTGGCAGTTGCCATGTAAAATAATAGTACCTAATTCAGCGCCATTTGGTTAGATTGGAAACTGACCTCAACATGGTAGGGGAAAAGGGCTGGCAGATGATAATCTCGATCGATAAATTTTCTTACTTTCTCAACTTACTTGGAAAAAATTAAAAATCAATGGACTTGTACCACTGCCCATAATGTAAGTTATTTCATAACTTGGTAAGGGTGCTGGTAGCAACACCTACATGTTTTTGTTAGCTAGCGTAAGTGAACTGTATATAACTACAGATGGTACCATCTAATGTCTACATTGATATTTGATTAAATAGGTGAATGAATAAATAAAATAAAAAATAGGTAAGGGTATCCAATAATGCATGCATATTCCTAAGCAATACTATATAATTATAGTATTAGAGGTTAAAGTATGAAATTGCCGATTTGTACTGAAAAAATTTAATTCGTTTTTTTTATTTTTATTTAACATATTTATTCAATCAAAATAATTACCATTATTATCTATACATTGCTGCCATTTAATAGAAAGGTCATTTATGCCTTTGCGATAGAACTCTCGTGATCTAGATTCGACAAACTGTGTGAAAGCATTTTGTACTGCCTCCTGAGACGAAACCTTTTTATCACGAAAAAAATGGTAGTCCGTTGGAGCAAGGTCTGGCGAATACGTAGGGTGACAATGGTTTCTAATTGCAGTTCCTGTAGAGTTAAAACGGTTTCTCGTGCTGTAATAGGTCTCGCGTTATCATGGAGCAATAATGGTGAAGATTGATTCATGAGTCGTAGTCGTAGTAGGTGCCGAATTATTGCTGCAGTATATATACCACCTAAAACACCAGAGTTGGCATATGTTGAATATTTTGAACTTCTGCAACCACTGCTTGGTGTTACACACAACGATAATTTTTATGTGGTAGGAAACTTTAACCTACCAGAAATCGACTGGATCACTTGCACAGATAGTACTTCATTATCTGCTCATGTTTGTAGAAGTAACTCCCCCCTTTCTGATCACATGAGTGCATTTTTGTCATTTCTAAACGCTTACCAATTCAATACAATACGGAATACGGGTGGGAAAATATTGGATTTGGTTATTGGTAACAGTGAATGCAATGTTTCTAGAGCCACAGACTGTTTACTGCAGCTTGATAGCCACCATCCTCCACTTAATGTCTTTATCTCTCTAAGTGTACCATACGATTCGATGGCCCGCAAGATAGTTAAAATATATAATTATTACAAGGCAAATTATGATGACATAAATGCGGATTTAAAAGGGATTAATTGGGAGGAAGTCTTAGTAAACCAAACCATTGACGATACCTTGAACACGTTTTATGATATTGTTTTCAGTATTATAAAGAAACACGTTCCAATGAATAACTGTACATCCTTGAAATTTCCGGTTTGGTTCACAAAATCGCTAATCCATATTTACAAAAACAAAGCTAAAGCTTGGGTAAAATGGAAGATGTTTCAAAACATCTCGGACTATGAACAGTTTTCCATTTACCGATCTAGATTCCAAGTTGAGTGCAAAAATTGTTATAGAAAGTACATTACCTCCGTAGAAGACGGCATCCGGACTAATGTTAAGCATTTTTGGACTTTCATTTCCTCCCGCAAATCCTCTACAAGTTTCCCTACTATCATGCACTATAGCAATCATTCAGCCAACAACCCTGAAGACATCTGTAATTTATTCTGAAGCTTTTTCAACTCGGTGTATGAGCCGTCCACTTCAAGTCACAGTGTTTCACCGCAGTACGGAGATTACTCTGAAACCTGTTCTCTTCTTAGTAGCATTCAGTTTACTGCCGATGAAATATTAAGTGCACTAAAAGCATTAGATCCGTCAAAAGGCCCGGGACCAGATGGCCTACCAGTCGTGTTCATTAAAAAGACCGCCGTTAATCTGTGTGTGCCATTACAAATTATTTTCAATCTATCAATTTCACAAGGAGTCTTTCCCCAAGCTTGGAAACTCGCAAATGTGACTCCTGTTCATAAGTCGGGACCTAAACAGGATATCGAAAATTATCGTCCTATATCGATATTATCTGTATTTTCAAAATTATTTGAGAGACTTGTCCATGATAAAGTTTATCCTCTACTGCATAATAACATTATCCCACAACAACATGGATTCGTCAAAAAAAGATCAACTACCACTAATCTGATAACTTTTGTTGACTATTTATTTAACAGTATGGATTCTCGCATTCAAGTTGATACTATATACACGGACTTCCAAAAGGCATTAGACAAAGTGGACCATCAACTGCTCTTGAGTAAAATTGCCTTTAATGGCATACGTGGCGACCTACTAAGATGGTTCTCTTCTTACGTTTTTAACAGATCTCAGAGAGTTGTGATAAACGGTTATAATTCTGCGACCGTAAATGTCACTTCCGGTGTTCCTCAGGGCTATATACTGGGTCCTCTTTTGTTTGTTATGTTTATTAATGATATAAGTACGTGTTTTCAAAATTCTAAAGTATTGCTGTACGCAGATGAAAAATATGATAAAAAATGAAATATGATAAAAATTCTTAGGCCGTTTATTAATCGACGCGACTGTTTACTGCTGCAGGAAAATTTAAATAGATTCTCTGAATATTGTGTTAAAAATAAACTTAAATTGAGCATATCCAATTGCCATTGCATTAGTTTACTAAAAATAAAAAAATAATAAAATCTGCATATTCCTTAAACAATATAGATCTGACTAGAGAAACAATAGTTCGTGATCTTGGTGTTCTGCTGGATGACAAATTCCATCTAGATGCTCATGTTACTAAAATTGTGAACAATGCTTTTCGTATGTACGGTTTTGTAATGAGATCGGCTCAGGAATTTAAACGTCCTAGTACTTATCTATATCTATTTAAAACTCTGGTTAGGTCTCAATTAGAGTACGGAGTCCCGGTGTGGAATCCCTTCTATGATAAATAATCTAACATGATAGAAAAAGTACAACGCAAATTTTTAAAGGCCATGCATTACCGTTGTTTTCGTACGTATGCATCTTACAGCGACTTACTAAATAAATTCAAACTTCAAAATCTTAAATCTAGACGTATAATGTTGGAATCGATGTTTCTGTTTGATTTATGTAACAATAAATTTGATTGTATAGATATAAGCAATAGAATAAGTTATGTAGTACCTAGAACAACTATATGTCGGGGTGTGCGCGCGCGACCGCTGTTTGCTGTAACCTCTTGTCGGACAAACGCGGGCTCGCGAGCACCCCTACGATGTCTTACCGCTCAGTTCAATAAAATTTTCCAGGGTATTGAGTTCTTTGCTGTTTCGGCTCAGAAATTTCGAAGTATTGCTCTTAAAACCATAGCAGAATTAAGTACATAACCATTTAAATTCATAGTTTACTATTCTTTCTCTTGTTTTTTTTTTTTTTGTGTGAATGGCTTTCAGTTTGGTTTTATTATTATTAGAGGTTAACATTTATCCATAATCTATGTACTTTTACATCGCACGATGTTCATTTTAGTTTAACTTTTTTATATTATGTGGAAAATGTTGTTGGTTGTACATTTATAATACCAATTAGTTTTAAGTTCTTAGCGATATTGTAATGTGTAACCGTTTATTTTCCCAAATAAAATAAAATAAAACATTGATATTGCGAGCTGTTTCTGCCGCGTTAGTTCCGCGTCGGAACTCGTATTAAAAAATAACTCGAATTTTCGAAGTATCCATCTTTCTTGTCTAAGCTGAATAAAAAAAACAACTGAAGTCGATAATCAAATGTTGCACATTTTTTAAAAGAAGAACTTCATAGGTACCATGTGAATAAAGTTTCACTCAAAAATCTCAAACCATGAAGGTTCTATGTCAATTCGAAGTACCTAATACAATAAAACGGCAATTTCATACTTTAACCCCTATTATTTTTGAAAAATAATAAGGTACCTACCGTTCTGAATTTTAAATGAGAGCCTTTTACGAAACACGGATGCCTCGAGGCGGGACGAGAGGAAATGACAAGCAATTTAATATATTTTTTAAATACAAAAGCACAATTTTGGAACTACCTCTTACCTCACACTGAACATGCACGGGAAATGGGACAATCTGCAAATATCATAATAATGACTGTGCTTTTGATGGCTTTTCTTTTTTTTAAATTGCTACTCAAATAATTATACGCTTTCTAATTTGTCATAAGAATCCAGTTCAAATTAATGTCATAATGTGTGTATTCTAATGGCAAACCGCATCTTTAGACCGCAAGCGACTTAGAGAGCTGTTCTCATATCAATATCTAAGCCAACGTCGAGTGATTTGGCTATTGATCACAACCAACACATTGCAAAGACATGATAATCAGCAGTAAGTCATGATGAGACAGGAGATCAAAGGCATTGAATGAGGATTAATGAGAATAAGTACCCTAGTACTACGGCACAACGATTATTTCTATCTAAAGTTGGTATACTAATATAATAAAGCTAAGCAAAATTCATCTTGCATTTGTTTGGCCCAAGTCTTGAGGAAGGCTATTTAACATTTGGCTACAAACCTTAGGAGCCGAGCAAATCGAAAAAAAGTCAGAAAGAACGCAAAGCAAAAACCCAGTAATATAGCGGGCGGGCGATGCGATGGGTCGCGGTGGGTCGTTTTAGTATATTGTGGTGTCTTACGAGTTCCACGCGAAAGAGTCAAGCTACTTAGTCAACGCAATAAAAAAATACGGCCATTTATGCGACTCAAACTCGGACCATTTATTTCAATTAAACCATTTTCAGGTACTTTTTGTTTCTCGCAAATAAATCAAATCCTATAGGGTACTTCCCGTTGACCTAGAATCATGAAATTTGGCAAGAAGCAAGGTCTCACCGCACAAGTAAAGGATGAAGTCGAAAAATCTTTGAATTAAAGTTATATAACAAAAAAAAATTGTGATTAATGAACTTACATTTGCAGTTGGGGTTTTCACGGGGAGAACTTTTTTCAACTACAAAGTTAAGTTTATTCTTGAGATAAATTCATCCCAACTATGGAACCCTTCATTGTGCGTGGTCCAATACGCACTCGGCCGGTTTTTATTGTTTAAGTCTGATTCATTAATTCTAAAGTTTGTAGTAACAAACTACACAAAAATCGTTTTATATAGAGGGACATATTCTGAAGATAGTTCCGCGTTTTAATATAAAATGCTAACTTTATCTCGCCGTTGCTCTGGCGCTGAACTGATTTGCATCCCCGGAGACCGATACGTTTTCCCGGTTAGACTATGTTGCAAAAAATTTACCTTAACGCGCTTGTTTGTAGTAGGCATTACTTTTTTACCGTTTAAGTACCTACATTACTTTACTATTGTACCGTAACCTGCGCCCGCCCCGCTTCGCACGGTTTTTTAGACTTAGCAAAACATCGAGATTTCTTTAATAAACGTAATTTTAATATTGCACTTAAACCTTTCGGAATAAATGTTTTAAATGATGGTGAAAACCGCATCAAACTCCCTTGTGTTGTTTAGAACAATGCGGTCACACACACAGACTCTAAAAGCGACTTTAATTTATAATATGTAGTATAGATTAAGAAACTGATTAACTTTATATTATTAACTTTTAAATATAGATTATAGGGGCTTCTTCGGAAGGGCACTATCAGTCAGATAACAAAACTAGAAAATATTTTGTATCTACCAGATCAGTTAACTGAAACAAATCCGAATGTGGTGAAACAGACCATACCTAATCTCCTGGCAACTGCCATAACACATTTAGTTCGGAAATAATGAAAGGCATTACCAGCTAAGAACCTTGGTTAGATATACAGACGGGACCTTTTAGGATGTATAAACATACCAACGGGACCTTTTAGGATGCAAATACTAACGGGACCTTTTACGATACATATACGGGCCTAGACAAGTGGCAATCGCTTTCAAAGTGTTTCGTATTTCTACAACACTTGTCAATGGGATCGGCATAGGCTTCTTGGTAGCTTATGGTAGCCCCGAATATTTTTGACTTATCCATAATCGTTATCGCTGATAGAACGCCACTTTATCTACGTCCTTGGTTACTAGACATTTACCTACAATTAAACACTGCGTATATTATTCCTCAACAAAAAAAGAAAATCTAAATCAATATACAATTTTAACAACGCAGCCAGATGAACCATCTGTCTTCGTTCACCGCAGGAAACTACAGCATAAAAGGCACAATCAGAGGAAGTGACGGAAGGTATGCCGTGAAAGATTGTATCTTGTTCCCGTTGTAATAAAGCTGATTATCACAGCCGTAGGTTGAGATAAACTACTCGAAGAATGCGCAGTGAATGAAGTTCGGGTATTAGTGTGTATGCTTGTTATTTGCGTGTTACTGTAGGTAGTTCTACTTTCATAGTAGCAGGATAGGTAGGTGTTGTAGGTTAGAAGACAAATTGGCAGTAAACTAATTGTCCTCCTGCCTACTTTTCGGACTTCGATCACTGACCTGTCTGACAAGCTTGGTTCAACATCATCATTTCAGTCGAAAGACGTCAACTGCTGAGCATAGGTCTACATCAAGCGTTCCCATATCAACAGGCCCTGTGCTTTTTGCCTCCAGCGCATTCCTGCGACCGAAAGCGTGAAATTTAGTTATCGAAAACCAGTAATTTATTAGTTTAAAGAACACATGTGAAATACAATGACTTTAACGTGAGACAGTTCATTTTCTATTGCCAAGAACGGCGCTCGAATACAAACGAACTGGATTGAATGAACATTTGGATTATCTATTGTCCGCGCTGGGCCAATCGGAAAACCAATATCTCTTTAGGAAAGAATAGACGAGTTGCATTTGCTTAAAATGAATTATGTCTCCCATTGTTCACGTATTTTCTCTATCGGGAAATCTTTTCTTTTAAAGAATTAGGTATATTTTCCTGGCCTAGAAGTTCCTAAGTAACTTTTTCTTAGAAGTAATCATGTAATATTGCAAAACCCCACAGTATTAAGAATCAAGAAAACATACGTGTCCATACATTGATCGCGTTGAATTCTTTTATAATAGGTATATACAAGGTTTTATTTATTTACTGTTAACGTAATATTAAGCATTGCTTTTTCTGAACTATCGGATGTAAGATGTCGCTAACACGTTACTACGGCTACAATCTGATCCATGGATCCACAATCCAATAATTGAACACTACCCTCTTTTTCACGATAGATGAGGCACTCACACTGTCACAAAAAATCGAAAACATGTGACATCCACCAACCCGCACTAGGACCGCGTGGTGTATTATGGCCTATTCCCTCTCATAGAGAGGAGGCCTGTGTCTCAGTAGTGGGAACAATAAGGCTGATTAAGTAGTTTGTATTTAGACATAAAACACATTTCATGCACTTTCTACCTCTTTCTCACGTTTTAAAAGCATTCGTTTTGTTTGTTCCAGGTGAGTCACACTGCTCCAGTGTTCGTGCATACATCGGAACCATTGGTGCGTGTAGTTTCCATTTGCAGATATTTCAGCCACACTGCACATAATGGTCTAGAAATACCTCCTTTTAGTATAATCATCTTACTGATGCAGGCAGTCACGTTTAGTATATTGCTACGAAGAATAGAGTTTTAGGTGTCAAGTGTTAGGCCTTCAAACCGTCATCCCTGATCATAGATATTAAGACAGTAAGGTAAGAATTCGATGTTAATGTATATACAGGAAATGAAAATCTATGCCAGGTTATCATCAATATCCCAAATCGATTTGACGAAATGCTGTCCGAACTCAGGACTTTAAACAAGGTACCGACATGGTTGGTCGACTCATCACGTGACCAGAGAGCTGGCCTATTTTTTGGCCAAAAAATCAGCATTGCCATGCAACATGGCAATGCTGCCATGTTTTTGGCCACTTTTCCTGTAGACAGTGATGCGGATGAACTTTTCGATGCCCTATGTCTCTTTCCCCTCCTTTTTTATTCACATTTACATATTATTAATATTTTACGACTGTTAGCTTATAAATACCTACGTAAATCTTATTTTATAGACTCGTCGTAATATAAATTTAAAAACTGACCTAACTGCCGTCTAAGCCGAATGAATAACTTCACCAGAAGAAACAATAACGCTCTTTGATCGTTATTAGTTAATTTCATAAAATTAAAACATAAAACGTTCAAAAAGGTTTTATTGCCCTTTATAACAAGCATCCAATTAAAATAACATCGAGCGAGTTATAAAGTGAAATTAATTCGCAAATTGACGTAGACCCTTCTCAAAGTAGGTGGGGTTCAGAATGTTATTTTAATCATTTTAATGGAATCTCTGTTTTTTTAGCCCTATGCCAATAGTGAAACAAAATTAATATAATCTGCTTTCTGAGTACGCGCCATGATGTGGCCTGGTTCAGATTAGCGAGTTTGATAATAGTTCGTGTTCAAACTTCTTGAGATTCTGAGTGCTTTCGCCTAATTATTTCTTACAAGAAACGGCTAAGTCGATTATCTGAAAATAATCTTATTAGCAAGATCTTAATATCAACGTAATATCCTTACTTCCATACTAATGCGAAAGTGACTAACTGTCGGTAGGTTACCTTTTCACGCGTTTACGACTGAACGAATATCGATGGAAGGACATAGTCGAAAATGGCCCCAGGCCCTGCAGTCTCGACATAGTTAGCAATCGTTTTCGGTTGCTAAGTCCTAACAATCCAGATGTAAATGTTGATGTAAATGTTTGGTAGTCTCGAAACTCAAATTTATCGGTTGTTACCTACCGGTACCCACCTAAAATACCAGTTACATACAATAAATTTGAGTGTGGAGACCACCAAATATCGTTACATCTGGATTGTTAGGACTTAGCAACCGAAAACGATTGCTAACTATGTCGAGACTGCAGGGCCTGGACCAAAAAATATCTGACGTACAAAATAATTCTAAATATGTTTTACGAATATCTGTATACAACGTGTTGTTTTGCATCCTCGTCAAATTTCAGGAGGCTGTTATGAAAGACATAAATAATCAAATAAAATTACCACCCTGCTCAAAAATTAATACATACTTGTTTTTTTAGGTATTTAAGTTTGACAGTATTTCAGAATACTCCACTTTCAAAGAACAAAATCGCCCCGTTGCGTATGCGGTAGGCAGTATCGTACGAATATGTCGCTGTGTGCATGCGTTACAGTTACAACGCAGTTACGGGGCGGTATCACACGGGCCCTACACATGCCGATTTCCGAAAAATACAAAAAAGAAAAATAAATACCTACTTACTTTATTATTGATTCGTGTCGAGAATCATTAGCATAGTTACCTCCTCGAATTTGACGAGGATGCAAAACAACACCTTGTATAACGGCGTATATAATATCTGTGTAAATCTGCGTTCCTTAATGAACAATATTAAAACAGCTGTAACGATTTACGACATCACATAAAAAAGCTGCCATCTTTGACAATTCGATTTGACATGACAGTTAGTGATGCCCAATCTTTCATTTCACACATCGAGAGCAAGACTCAGAACAATAACTAAAGCATAGAAGGAAGCTAAATTTAACTAATATAGTCGTCTCTGTTTTCTTATACACTCATAACAGCATTAGAAAGAGACAGATGTAGGTTGCTCAAAATGCAAAGCGTCACAAAGCAAACGTCAATTTGGCTACCTTGGCTACCTTTATGATACTAAGTTTAAAAGCTACTTAACGTCTCAGGTTTTTGTCTATGACTTTGTTCATCGCATTTTTTCGTATAATGCTTATGGGCGCATGGGAGTTGAAGTGCTTCGTTGATTTTACGTGTTTTTGTAAAAATAGTACAAAATTAATAGTGGTTTAGTGTAAATCGCAAAGCTTAAAGATTAAATAATGTCCTGCATTATAGTGGGATGTAAATCACATTCATCCCGCAAAGAAAATGATGCGAAAATCATAAGCTTCCATCGGTAAGTAATCAAATATGGTCATTTTATCGGTTTTGTATTCTCACTGTAGGTTATTTTGGCATTTTTTCAAATTATTTGAGCTTAGTGTACACGGTAGTGTTTTGAAATCATTATTTTATGTAATTAAATAATTCGATTCTAGGGAAAATATAAATTTTAAATCGGCATATAAAATTTTTGCAATAGTGCTTGCAAAAATAAACTATCGATAGAATATCGATAGAACTAGCGTCATCTAAATTATTACATTATTTTTCTTTACACGTAGTTTTGGGAAGGATTAAATATTTAAGAGTGAAATAAATACCTAAATACCTACGGTCTTGCCCGCAAATCGTACGTATGAGTAATGAAATGACAGTGGTCAAAAATCCGTGTGGCTCATGGTATAATAATTTAAACTCATGTGTAGCTATGATTTTTTTTTAATTTTCAGATTTCCTTCTGATATTGATATGAGGCAAAAATGGATCAACGCTATTGCACGTAACTACTGGGAATTGAAAAAAACAACATCGTATTTGTTCCAAACATTTCAGCGATGACTGCTTTATTAAAATATTGCTACCAACGTCAATTTTTGATGATTTACTCGAACATTCATTCGATAATGATGTATTGGATGAACATAGAAATTTGTTGATTAAATGATAAGCAAAGAATATTTAACCATTAGAATTCAATATATGTACTATCACATTTAATTCATTCTATTAATGTATTAAAACGGACACAAACTTCCCTATGTTTTGTTATTCTAGCGTATGGCACTCGTGGGTTGCAGCTGAAAATCAGCGTCAGGTGGTGGTACACCTTGTGTTGTCATCTGACTTTATGCTGAGCTGAGGCCCGTTTGGCATTATAATTTTTGTATTCTGTTTTTATAGTATTAAGGTGTATTTATTTTGCTGTAATGCCAATAAACGTATTTTCTTTCTTTCTTTCATATATCGCGAAAGAATTATCTTCTCATGTAGAAAAAGTAAGGACATTTCTAACAAAAAGTATAATTTTTAAAGGACAGTGATTTAAATTTTTTGTTACTTGTTCCGGGGCCAATCGCTCTTTAAAAATTATTTAAATGTTTTCTTGGTAATTTCAATTAGTTAATAATTTATCCTGTGTTTATAAATAAATAAGTTAATCAGACAGAAGCGAGTTCTTTATTTCACCTTAGGATATTTTAGATTTAATGCCAAGGAGCGATACCATAAACTAAGAAGTCGATATCGGTATTTATTTTATGCATAGTCACATCACTAGCTAATACTCTTTTGTCTATGACAGCGTACACTTCAAATGTCCTAAAGCGCCTTCTATGCTTTAGTTATTGTTCTGAGGAGCAAGATTACTTGAGTTGAGCACCTGCTCACGGATGTCATACGCATCCGTACCTACGTACTTTCCTTTTCAACCTTCTTCGATCTAGGGTATGACACTTCTGTAGTGACTTGTGTGACGTTTTTATTGGTACCATACTCCTTAGGTGTGAAAAGAATTCAACATCAAAACCTATTTTCATATCCTAATCCGTGCGTCCTAAATAATAAATTATCTTTTTCTACACAATTACTACACGTATAGGCATTTATGCACTGCCTCCTATTCGATTCGTATTCGTGTTTTTTAAGAACAGCATAAAAGCGGATCAGAAATTCACGAATGGGCGCTGTGCACTCACTTGTAGTCGATTCGAATTCGTGATTCGTTTAGGGGAATATTCCATCACCTGTTTTAAAAACACAACTAAGAATCGAATACGATAGTCCACGTACACCGATCCAGGATTCGAGTATTCACTAAAACATTTTGTAGGCAGAGATCGCGTTCATAATGTGTGGAGCATTTCGCTCTCACTCATAGGTATTCGATTCGAATTCGTGAAAAACACAAATACTAATCGAATACGACTGAGTGCACTAAACGCCCAATATTAAGCACGATGGCTACTTCAATCCGTAAAAAAGGACTCGATGTGAGAAATTCACGAATATAAAAACGAAAACGAAGCAGTGCACAAACTACCATACAATGAATAATGATGAATGATGAATGGTTATTATGAAGGCTATTTTATTTTAACGAATCACGAATAAGAACACAATACGAGGTAATGCATAAATGCACAAACGCCCTATGTGAGATGCATTGTAATATTTCTAATAGACCAACATGCTGGGTACTGAACGGTATCGATTTCATGATTTCATGTCAATTAACTCAACTGTCAAGATATTGCACTCACATCACACTCGCTCACATTTCTTCGTGATTACATTGTGTGGTGTATTCAATTTGCGTTATTGAACACCAAACAAGATGGGTACCTAGGTACATAAGTACTTAAAAGTTTTACTGAATCTCTTAGCTTAACTAGCCACATACAGGCAATAGAATTAACATTAGTGACAGGCATTTACTAGCATGTATTTTGAAGCATTGAAAGGATTGTTTCTTACTTAATATAACCTTAAAATCTTTGTTTTCTTTATAAATAAATGCTTTCTGCAAGTTGTCCGTCATCAAACTTTGCCTTGATGGGGCATATACTTGTAATTTAGAACACGCAAAGTGTTCACGACGGAGCGTCACCATACTTAGATTTGATAATGTAAATAGTAATTTCTTAATTTCCTAATTTCTTGAATAGAATGTATGTAGGTACGTGTCGGATTATCGTCATACTTAATTTTGTTCATGTAACAGTAATTCACTAGTAAGAATGTTTAAAAACTTAATGGGCAGCGGACGTACCACTACTTGCGCCCATGTACCCAGATAGGGTCTTAAGTTCTAAAACGTTCTTAGTGAATAATTGGTAGTAAAACCTTTTAAACGTTGTGTTTTATAGCATAACAAGATAGAATAGGTATAGCTCTAGCCTAGACATCATATTGTATGTACTAGAAAGCTAATAAAGATGAAATTGAGTCGTTTTTCATTTAACCCACTGGTCGCAACATTTTTTTTTTTTTTGAGGATGGGAAATTATCAAATGACCCCTCCCGCTCTGGGTGGAGCGGAAGGGAGTGTCAGACTCTTACTGACTAAAACCCACCCGTGTTCCTTCCTTGGCCCTTTATATTCCGGGTCAGCGGTACCCCTTGTGGATGATCCCGCTTTCCCGGCAGGCTTGGGCCCTAGTGGGCCCCCTCTTCGATGCTGACATCTCTTTGAGGCGCGCGTGGAACACGTACGCGCCGTCCGGCACGGGCCTGATCCTGATCGGACGGTGAGCTACCCATTACTCACCGCCCGCAGGCCCGCGCCTACGGTGGCCGGGAGTCGTCACGTGGCTCCCGACGCCCGGAGCGTCCACCGCGGCGGCTTGGACGGGAGACTCTCTCCCTCTCCCGTCCCGCCACCTCCTTCGCTAGCATAAGTGCTTCGCAGAAGGAGGCGGCTGCCTCCCACTCCCCATCGCCCCGGACCATGGCTTGAACCAAGGCCGGGCGTGAGAGGTGGCCGCCGCTGCCGATCGCCTCTACGAGGACACGGCGGTGCTCCGCCCATGCAGGGCAGGCCCCCACCGTATGCTCCACCGTGTCCTCGGGGCGATCATCGCAGTGGTGACACCCGGGCGTTCCTCCCGCCTGATGATGTGCAGGAACCTCCTGAAACTTCCGTGTCCGGTGTGGACCTGCGTCAGGCGGTAGGTGAGGACGCCGTGACGCCTCTCTAGCCACTCCTCAAAGAGGGGTCTTACCGCCGCTATCGTGGCGTGCCCTACTGGTCGCAACCTTGTGAGCATCAAAAGGGTGGGACGTATATAGTTTCCCTATAGTTTTTTGGTACGTCCAGGTAGCCTGGACCGAGACCTAGCCCTGGACGTAATTTTTGGACCTGTGGTCAAATGGAAAGTCCACCTTGTGATGAACACAGGTTGCGAGCAGAGGCAAAATAGTGCGTTTTTTCTTACAGTCTTCAGAGGCGCTTCACGCCCTGAAAAATCTAGATGTAACTATGAAAATACTAGATTTCTTTAGTTCAATAGGACCGTTTAGAAATTGAATATCGGTTCAGGGGTTTCACAGGAAATCCACCTGACAAAATGGATAATAGTAATTTTTCGCCCGTTTTCCCCTTTGTAATGAAATAACTTTTCAGCTGAAAGACACACAGTCGCTCCTGTAGTGTCAATAGATAGGGGATTACGCAAGGAATCCGGTTATGTATGACATGTCTGGATAGGGTGCCTAACTAGGGAGGTTTAGCTGTAAGAAAGCGTGTAAACGTAGTAAAAATAAACGTAAAATCAGGGAGAAATTCGCGGTCCTCGTTACGGTAAAGCTTCGAGCCACTTAAGCGGGCGCGTCACGACCGCTAATTTCGTAGTCATCAGCAAGGAACTTTACGGCTCAAAATACGTCATCAAGTGAACCCCTCAAAAGGACCCGAATCGCTCCCTGAACACTTAAAGAACTTTCAACTTGGTGTTATTATTTTCCAACCCCTTTCATATAAGTAAGTACCCCGGAACACGAAGACATCAGTACGAAGCCACAGTCGGGAATCTTGAAGATACCTGGAACTTATAGGTGTAGGACGTCAGCGCCGCTGTGGATTTGGAGACGCCCGACCTCATACTGGGATAGCCCTGGTTGGGTATACAGCCTCCCTCACCCTGGAGCCCCGCGATCACGCCCGTCCGGCACACAAAGTAATTTTCCTTCGCTGTTGGTTCTGGGGTGAACGATGGATGGATGCAGAACTATCTCTTTTGGCACGTATGTAAACAGCAGGAGAGCAGTGGTGGCCCATTGGTAACGGCCGCGACTTACGAGTTGTAGGTCTCAGGTTCGAACTCAGACAGACACCTTACTTTGTGTAAATTATTTCATCACCACTGCTCTCAAGAATGGTGATGAAAAACATCGTGAGGAAACAAACCGGCGTGTCCTAGGACCAAAATTCGGAGACATGTGACATCCACCAACCCGAATCGGGCCGGCGCGGCGTGGTGGATTTATGGTCCACTCAGAGAGGAGGCCCAGCAGTGGAAACGTTATAGGCTGATTACGTAAACAACAGGAAATGTTATAATCATTATAATTATTAATCTCTCTCTTCTAAATTTTGCGAAAACTTACTCACAAACAGCAATTCTATGAATTCTCCGGAATAGAAATAAAAGGTTTATAAAAGTAAAACCGAACAAAATACCCAATAGATAACAATTCATTGGCTATTGGCTTTCAGGCCACAGTTTCAAAAAGGCAGTGAAAATAAAAATAAAGTAGTTCGAGGACAAGTACGGCCATAAAAACCATTTCTGCTGAACCCTTTGCGAATAAATGGACATCAGATTAAAGATCCGGCACAAATCCCTGGCTCCCTGAAGGATCCTGCAGCTCAGAAAGACGTAAAGATTTATTTACTAGAGAATATGTTATGACGTTAAAAACTACGTCAGTATTATGTATTGTCATGACATTATTTCACATACTTTTCCCATAACTATCTACTTATTTCTTTCTTTTTTAAAAACGTTGCCCCACATTAGGAAATTCTCCTGTATCGTGGGTGCGTTTACAAACATTTAAACTCACATACACAAACAGCCAGACCCGGAACAACTATACTTGTTGGTCATACAAATATTTGTTCCGTGCGGGAGTCGAACCCACGACACGCAGCGCAGCAGTCAATCGCTTAACCACTGCTTACTTACGGCTCATTGTAACACCTCCAATTTATCTTAAATTTTTTAGTTCATCTGGTGTGCTTATCCGATGACTTAAAACACTCACGATGGCGAATCGTAGTATTTTCTGTCTGTTCCTTCACACATTTTAATTTAAGCACTTAGTTTTTGAGTCACAACTCAAAACGTCACCAACATACTAACGTCACCGACATGCTAATGTGCCGTTTTGCGCCAGATTAGAAACGCGCGCGACCTGTGTTCATTTTGGGGGTTTCACTTCTGTCGGCAGTCCCCAAGACTGACCATTTTTAAATAATTAATAATTCAAAACGTCACCAACATACTAACGTCACCGACATGCTAATGTGCCGTTTTGCGCCAGATTAGAAACGCGCGCGACCTGTGTTCATTTTGGGGGTTTCACTTCTGTCGGCAGTCCCCAAGACTGACCATTTTTAAATAATTAATAATTCAAAACGTCACCAACATACTAACGTCACCGACATGCTAATGTGCCGTTTTGCGCCAGATTAGAAACGCGCGCGACCTGTGTTCATTTTGGGGGTTTCACTTCTGTCGGCAGTCCCCAAGACTGACCATTTTTAAATAATTAATAATTCAAAACGTCACCAACATACTAACGTCACCGACATGCTAATGTGCCGTTTTGCGCCAGATTAGAAACGCGCGCGACCTGTGTTCATTTTGGGGGTTTCACTTCTGTCGGCAGTCCCCAAGACTGACCATTTTTAAATAATTAATAATTCAAAACGTCACCAACATACTAACGTCACCGACATGCTAATGTGCCGTTTTGCGCCAGATTAGAAACGCGCGCGACCTGTGTTCATTTTGGGGGTTTCACTTCTGTCGGCAGTCCCCATGACTGACCATTGTTTTTTTAAGTTTTATTGTCGCGTTGTAACAATACAGGGTCAAATTAAATTAGCTAGCGAAACTCTGCTGACGTGATGAGTATCAATATCTAAACACGATAAAATAAAAATAAAAAGGTTCGGTGGTTTTTTTAGGGGTCAAAGACCGCTGGTAGTTTTGTTACTTGAAGTATGGGTTGACAAAATATTATGTTTTACCGTGTTTAGATATCGATACATTTCTGTGAAGTTTTCACCAAAAAATAAACAAAAATTAAACTGATGTTTCAAGTGAATACACTAACTACGGTCGATGGCCCCACAAAAATTAAGCCCTTTCATTTGATATTATATAGAATTATTGGCTCGTATTCTATTTAATGTGACTTCATTTATCCTATAACCAGCGGACGATCAAGGCGCCTCCAACGATACTATACTCATTTATCCAATTATGATAAGCAGCTTAGAAGTTATGAGGGAACAGATGAACATACATACATACCGGTCAAAATCATAACCATCTTTTTAGCTTCGCCGTAGTAGGACAAAAACTGAATCAAATCACATTAGGGTAAAGTTTCCGAGAGAAAAATACAGGGAGCCATATTTTTTTCGCGTAAATCATAACGTCAAACTGCGCGCCGGTCGTTTATCAAAGGAATCTGCAAAATTTTATCATTTATTTTAGCACTGCGAACTTC
The DNA here is from genome assembly GCA_937001585.2 of Brachylomia viminalis. NCBI lineage: Eukaryota > Metazoa > Arthropoda > Insecta > Lepidoptera > Noctuidae > Brachylomia > Brachylomia viminalis. The sequence goes on from OW443293.2 coordinate 36,856,849, forward strand.
CTCTATCGACCGTCACGACTCATTTAGCCCGTTGTGAAGAACCGCGCTGAAGAACGCGGAGTACATGCAGATACTAAGCGCATAGTTTCTGTTGGAGGAAAACAACGCTAGTTTGGTAGTCTTGTGGCCGATTACCATACAGGGTGGCAGGGCCATCGTCGCGCAACACGTTACCGTGGAGTGAGAGGGCGTGTCAGACTCTTACTGACTAAAACCCACCCGTGTTCCTTCAGTTGCCTGTGCCAGGGGTCACGGTAACCCTTTCGGACTTTCCCGCAACCCTGGCAGATTCTGATACTCCTGCGTTGAAATTTTGTGACGGTTTTTTTTGATAATTGATAACCGACGCATAATTTCTACGCTAGGGGGTCAATCATCATGTGCTGACTTGATGGTTACAGTATGCGCTTCGATGTCCCTGCCACCCTGTATATTACTGATCCATTATGTTTAATAATAGATCGGGGATTTTTTTTTCGTATTTTATCGCTTTAAACAGTAAAATCTGTTGTAGCTGTACTGTTTGTTTCTGGCTGGTTTTGATACCATTAAATAGATGCCATTCTAAAAACAGTATTTACTGTTTCTAAAGGCGGAAAACAGTAAAAACTATTTCCCGCCATTTTTCAATTGTTTAATTGTTTGTCTGTCCGGTAAAATAAGTGAATCTAACGAAGTAATTCGATAGATTTTTAATTTTTTTTACAAAACAAAAAGGGATAAATTCGACACAAGCTGCGATAAATATACGCGTGTCGCGTTCGATCGTTGGTATTAGATAATATTTTGCTTGAATGCCCGTTGTAATTTTATATGAAGTTTTTTCAACTACTTAAGAGGTTCAATGCTCTAAATTATGTAGTCGCTGATTTTGGTGCACGGTAAAACTCTAATTAGTTTATGTTGGCACCAATTTAAATATATAAAAAGTATGTGTACTACTGAATAAATAAATAACCACAGTACCAACGGGCTCAGTAATATTAGGTCTGGGAAAAAGTTATTTCGTATTTTATATACAAACTCAAGTCCCCCAAAACGCTCGCCCTTTACCACTTCCTAGTGATTTAGCTGGGAAGAAGAACTGGGGCGCCACAAAGTTCCCAGCAACACACCTGTCTGTTAATGAGCCTTTCTATGTGAAAATCAATCAAAACGGATACTATGTAACCTGTTGTATATTATTTTTATCCTGGTATCTCGAGTCTCAAAACAGGAAGCAAATACTGTAAAAAGGTGTTCCTGATAATAACAAACAAGATGGTTATTCTGTTACTAAACGCAACCACAAATACAACAATAATAGTAATATAAAACCCATCTTAGAAAAGAAAACTAAAAATCTGTTTTATCTTCACATCTAGCGGCCTCTTTAATGAAGTTCCTGTGATTTCGTAAATATATGTTTAGAGACAACTTTTAGACCAATGAATATCGGAAGACACTTCTTGAGGTAGATCGGAATGAACTCGGCTACAAAATGACTTCCATACATTAAATGCATAGCATGTGCGTTTCATGCCTTTGCTTTGCATTAGTTTAAATGGATCAAAAAGAGAAAGTGAGCACTAATAACAATTACCGAATTTGATTTGTAGTGTCTCAAAATATTTCCTAACTACTTCATCTTTGTAATTCAGGCGTTAGCAAGAATAACTGTGCATAGGTTTCATGTAAAGTGAAAACCAGATACTTATTATTATTATCGATATAACCAAGATCTTCCCGGTGATTACAATATAGAATTTTTTTAAACAGTGACTAACCTAAACCGGTATCTAAAATGTATCTAGAGTATTGTTATAAGAATATTGTTCAAACATGATATTGAAAGTCGTTAAATTTATTTCATTTTGTTTTAGTAGAAAACGTAAGTGGGTACAAAATATAGTCATAAAACGGAAATACATAAAACATAAAATGCGAATGAAACCTCTTGTAATTGACGTAGGTGCCTCTCGCAATAGGCTTTTGTAATGATAGGTTTTATTATTTCGTAAATTGCTAAAACAATCATGTTTAAATTTTTGTCAAGGTTTTGCTTTTTTACTTACTTCGTCACTGGAACTTCTAAAATTAATAACGAAGTTATTAAAAATGCAATAAACACAGATATAAAGTTTAATGAGGTAATGTGGCACAGCCATGACGTGGCGGACGGAGACTATCCTTTTATCGTAACGTTGGCATTCATTGAAGAGCTGGTGGTGACGCGGCACTGCACTGGATCACTGATACATCCAACTTGGGTCCTCTCAGCTTCACACTGTTTCTACGATTTACTTGACAGGAAATTCTACGTTTGGTACGGAAACTTCACTGTGTCGCCCTTAGTATCGAAATTATTTTCTTCAGTATTAAAGATTTACATACATCCAGCTTTTCTCAACACTAAGTTCACCGAGCGCGGGTTCTTCTTTGGCGATAACGACATAAGCCTGTTAAAAGTTGGGAAAGTTATCTTACCAACCTATGGAAGGTTGTCGAATATTGACCATTCAAAGATGTATGGACTTACTGTGAAGTACATTGGAGGTGCCGCAAGGTATTTTGGACTTGCCTCGAAGTACGTAGGAGGTCTTAGGAAGAAAACGGGTGGTCTCGGGAAGAACATAGGAGGTCTTGCGAAGAACAAACGTGCGGGAGAGCAGTTCAAACCGCTACAGATCGGTGAAGGCATCGTCATCAACTGTGGTATGGAACTGACGATGTGGTCTAAATACGTGTTATGCATTGCCCCAAAGTGTTCAGACAAACCGCATCAGCCACTGCACGGTGACTTCGGCGGGCCCTTCATTTATGATGGTAAAATAGTTGGTGTGATGTCTTTAAGTTTTCAAATACCCAAAACGTTTTTATCCTCGAATGGATTAACGCCTGTGAGCCCTTATAGAGATTGGATTAGTCACGTGACACGACCGGGGAAGAATACACCAAACTCAACCCTACAGGAAAAGCTTGAGAATTGTGAAGAAAAAGTTAGGAAGTGTAATATTACAAACTAGTGTTAGGAGTAGGTAGCATCGATTGGGTTCATGACTGTTCAACTGTAGTTGGTCGTAAAGTTGTTAATTAGTAGGTAAATACTTTCTAGCAATAAAAAGAAGAGTTTTGTTTTATTTTCTTATTTTGGACGTAAACATGGTGTAACTACACTTGCGTGCAAAAAACTCGATCCACTCTGTTCTCTTCGATTTGAAACCACTTATTTCAAAAAGTTTAATAAACCTTAACACAATATTTTCTGTACCAAAATCTTCCTGAATGTGGTTACGTCTGTGAAAAGTGTTCAAATCAGATTCTTTCGTAAAGAAAATTGCGAACTTAAAAACATACGGGTCGAATAAAAAGCCTCTTTTTTATGTCGGTTACAAATTTAAGTTACATGTTCAATATTCGATCAGTAATAAACAAAATTAAGTATTTGTCAACTTCACTGACAAAAAATACACGCAGTTTATCCAAGCATTAGTGAGTGATGAGGACATCTGAAGAATTGAGTCGACCTGGTCAAGAATATTGATATTATCAAAGTATTATGGTATATGTAAATAAACATTATCTTAGTTACTTGTACAATTTAAAATATACATTAATATTTTTGAGATATCGTCTCTCAAATAGGAGATCATGGGGTGGGCCAGTTTTTTTGCACGCAAGTGTATATACGATGGTTGAGGAAAATGTCTTGGGCTCCCGAGGCAGGCAAAGTGTTATTGGGTTTTCCCATTAGGAAACTTAGTAGTACCCTACAGACTGCGTTTGTGCCTGGCTATGGTGAAATAATAACATACTACCGTAATTATCACGTAACTCTGTTTGCAAATAAGTCTATTGAACTCAGAGGGATGAATATTTCCTACTACTTTATATATAACTGAACATCGATGGATTCTTTAAAAAAAAATATGAACCTCTTAAAACTCTTTGCACTTCTAGTGATGCATAATTTTTGAAATACTTATTTGCGCCTCTTTTTAACTTTCTGGCCTTTTCTCACAGTTGGCCGCAGTAACTAAACCAGTGGTACCCCGACCAAACGGGTTAAGTTAGATTAGAACTGTGACCAATCGCGCTACACCTAAGTTAGTCGCAGTTGCTTGGCATAATTCCTATTTTGGGGTCCTAACTATATTATATATAATATAGTTAGGACCCCAAAATAGGAATTATTTGACGTTCACAAAACAGGCGCAATTATTATATTAAAGTGTTCAATAATATTTTTAGGAACGCAGAATGAGAATTATTATAGGCTTGATGCCTTATTATAATATGTTATGTTTGGTTTATGCCTTTTGTTTGCTTAAAAAGCCTACCCCCACGGTTCGTTTTCACATAATTATATACTCTTGGGTAAACGTTTCACATTACCTAACAGGTCTTCAATCTTGTGTCGTCTGGACCGAAAGCTTATTATAGATATATTCATTATTTGCCACTGTAAAACCCAAGTTAAAATATCTTTGTCCAAGAGCCAGCGTTGTCTACGACGACTACTCACGGAGAGAAAACAGACTGTGTAACGGCTCTGGCATAGCTAAGAACTGGCTCATAATTGACCTTTCTCTAGTATTTCGAACAGGTTATTTTAGATATGGACATCCAAGACAATCAATTGAACAATGTACAAAATGTTAGAAGAAATTGCTAGGCAAGTAACCAAGTTAACGCCTGAAATAGATTTGTTTTATACTTGAAAGAACAGTTATTTTATAGCTAGTGTCACAGGTCGTAATAACAATTTAATTTCATAGGTTTTAATTTTATTTTATAACGGACATACCTAGAATATTAAAATAAGAGATGGATTTCTGCAGTCTCGCACTTTTCTTGATTTGCTTGTATGTGTATGAGTATTATGCTTCGAGACAGCGATACGTGGTCGAACGGAACAAAAGCTACGGTGTAACTCATTCAGTGAACCTTTCTACGCAGCACCGCAACACCGCGCGGAAGTGCGTGCCGCACCGAGCTGCGGTGCTTCACTACTAAAGCGTAACATTCTAACAAGCAAAGCCAGAGGTTGAGCTAGATACGAAATCACTAAAACACCTTTAGATTTTTGTTCACGTGCTATCTGTATATAAACAACAATTTGTCAATATGTACTACAATTTTACAACTTACTAGTTTCTTATTTGGAACGATTCGAACTTATTTCACTTCACGTAAATTGAAAAATGTTCCGATTCCGAATAATGTTGTTTTTGCTAACAAATACCGTCTCCAGTTTGGTAAACAAGACCGAAGAAAAAAAAACTTTTAGATTTCACAAAGGTATGTACAGACGTAGAAGAAGGGGACTTTACATTCGTAATTATATTAGTAGGTATTACAGAAAGAGGTCCGCAAAAAGAATATCATAGAATTGGTGCGGGTAGTCTAATAACGGATACCTGGGTATTGACTGCCGCCCACATGTTCAATGAGCTAGCCAGAGCGATTCTTAAAAAAACTGTTTGTGTGGTACGACAACTTCACAAAGTCGCCCTTCGAAACACATAAATGTATTCTGAGGTGTTTCATATTTTTAAGCATCCAACCGTTTGCAACACGCCATTTACTTCCAAACACCTGCTCTATAGCATTAACGACTTAGCCTTACTGCACGTGAGCAAGGTAAACGCGCCGGCTTATGGCGGATATAGGTATGTTTTCCGTAGGGACGATAAAATCTCTTCGTCTAACTGTTGACCACTCAAAGTTCATCTAACTAGTAGTGAATACAGAGCATACTTACTTCAATACTTCTGAATCTGGGCTTCACTATTCCATGCATGTACCTAGCCACGTAGGTGGTTAAATAAACGTCGAAACATAAATGCATCAAATTCAGCTCTTTATAAAAAAGTGTTTGGCATGTCGAGTCACCCTCCAGTTTCCAAGGTTTTAGTATTTTTACTGGGCCCATCTCATCTTTCACATTCACTCACAAACGCATATAGCACTGACTCATAACTTTTGTATGGTGCATGTTGGGTGTACGTCAAATGAGACGTTTCGAAATGTTGCCTTATAGCGTAAAACTATTATTGAGGATGATTCTCTCGTAGCATGTACGAGTATGTCTATTTCCTTTTATATTCCTGTTTAGTATATTCTATCACATTTAAATTAAACTATATTATTTTTATTTAAGTACGACGTTCGTAAGTACGCTGTTCTGGTACAGCGTCCTAACAATTGTTTGCTCCACAGGACGACGTCATTACGTCAGCGCCGGCTGTCGCTGAAAACCAGCGCTGGGGCTCTGCCTTGCATATGGTCGCAGCATTATGCTGAGCGATAGCCGTTTAGCGTGGATGTGACGCATGTTTCCTCTAGCCTTTTCTTATTTTCTGTGTTTAAGTTATTTTTTGCGTCATGTTTACCGCAATACGCATTTACTTTCTTTTTCTTTTGTTTCAAATTCAGTCATAATTCATAAAAATTAAAGTTACAACATATTGAAATCGATGCAAGTCCCTACACGTTGTTGAAATAAATTGTTTCCCTATATGACATCGAAGGGCTAAGCAGAATGAATACTGATGACTTTATACTACCCTACTCACATACATCTATTAACCATTGTTAATAGACCTTTAAAGCCTAGAAGATGAAAAAATTATTAACGTTATTAATTGTCTGGAAGTCTGACTTCGTTTTGTTTTACATTCTTGCTTTGGCACGTTCCACAAGCCTACCGCAATTACTTTAGACCAGAGTATATTTGTATACATTCAAACCGTACATAAGGTAAAAGTTCCAGTAGCACATTAAAATTAACAACTCAAATCCCGAATCGACATGCGCAGCGCACTATCATCGGTAACAATGGAAAGAAACGGGCAAACCGAAAGCAATGGATACTAAATATTTGAGAATCCCAACTTGGTAAAGTTCTGTTCAATAAACGAAAGTGATATGTTTGGGTTCGAAGGTTGACGGTCCCCGGGAGGCATCGCGCGGCGCGCCGTGTCACATGGAATTTTTATTACTGCTTTGTTTTTGCTCACATTCTATATTGAATTACTAAACAGGTGAAAGTATTTCAACCGATTAAATTGCAAGAGATGATCTTACAGGATAGCTATATGAGATACTTTAGACTCACATTATTTCATAAACTCACCAAACATGAATGAATCATCGTTAATTAATTCGAAGGCTAAGCAGTTTTTCAATAATGTTCATTGACATTAATTGTGAGTGCGACCGATATAATGAGCCTAAGTTATAGTCGACCTCATAATTGCTGTATCCCTCTAAGTTTGAATATCACGTAAGTGACGTGCACGTCATAAAACGACAAGGTCTATTGTTTTTGTCTATGTGAGAGTGAGATAGTTTCAATTTTCTCGGAATTGTTGTTCAAAAGTGGTAAATTGATTACGAGGTCGAGTATACTAACGCTTCCTGGGCTGGAGACTTTACAGGCACATTCAACTTAGGGCTGCTTTAACTTATACATGTATATTATATTAAATTGATTTTCGTGTCTGTCTGTGTGACCGCGTAGTTCTTCTAAACTACGCAACGGGTTTATTTCTTAAAACTTTATGCACAAGTAAAAAAAAATACTGTACAAAGGCGGACTTAACGCCTGAGGCATTTTCTACCAGTCAACCTTAGGGTGATGCAGATATATACCATGGCAGGTGTTACATACGGGATAGATAGCTCGGAAATTACTATAAAATACAAGAATAAATACTAATATTGTATAGATACATATAAACAAAATAAACCTTGGTTAGGAGAAATAACGATCGGTACAGGAGAAAACGAATCCAGCAAGTCTGCGCTGGGATGTTTCAGCCAACTTCTGACGGATATGTTCACGTGTCTTCACTTTAAAAGATAACCGACTGGTTGCTGCCCTGATATTCAGAGGGAGCGCATTCCAAAGAAAAACCGCCTGGACAAAGAAAGAAGAATGAATGAAACCAGAACGGTGAGAAGGACATCGTAGAAGACGATTGTTGGTGGAACGAAGATTTTTACTATGGGCAGTGCATAAATATTGAATTTGGGAAGTCAGGTAAGAAGGGGAAGAGAGGAAGAGGGGGTCGGATTATGATGCGGTTTTCAACAAAGTTTTCTTTAAAGTTAAACTTAGATAAAATAAATAAATCTTCATGTTTTGTCAAGTCACTAGTAGATAATATAGGCCAGTTTGCTCACAAAGTCTACCGCATATCAATATGGCGTCAAGGCTCCCGTAGACAGGCGCGACGAGACAGCGCGACGCCTCTCATGCAGAACAATTTCCATGAAACTTGTTCATAGAAATTGTTCCACAAGAGTCGCGTCGCGCCTGTTAGCCTTTTGCTTATAATATTCAAATGTAGGTTGCATATCGGCCCGTGCCAAAGAGGGTAGTGTAGTATTCAATCTGTGCCAGTAACGTGCCGCTCTCAAGTTTAGTAGCATCATGAACTTCGAACTAACGGTTTTATAGCAAAGATCATACTAGTTCAGTTTATTATCTATAAAAATACAAATCATAAATTCAATCACTGAGAGACAAAGCATAGCCTAAAGCGCTGGAGCTAGAAGCATTCAATTTTTGTACAAGAGTTTTAGATGAGGGGCGGGCGTACCGGGAGACTATCTTATGTAATTTTGACGATCAAGAATGCTGATTCTCAGCCTAGTTTGAATAAATGACTTTTGTTTTGATTTGATATAATTTTAGACTTTAATAGTAGGTATAATTTATTATTTTTATGACATTGATTTACATTCTGTGATTACATTAACTCACACACTGACATATTGCATATTTAAATAATTTGGAAAATCGTACACTCTAAGTTTGTAAATATGTGAGCACTATGTATCTATCACATAATTAACTTACATATTTGTCATTGCTACCTTTTTAATTCTTTTTACCTATTGTGATGGGGTAATTTTATTAAAGGTCGTCGGCAATCGGCATCGTCTTCACATATATAATTATATAATTAATGTAAAATGTTGTTTGTGTGTATGTCATTTTAAAAGAGTAACGGTGGAGTTTCTTGCCCATTCTTCTCCATACGAAACTACCTTTTGGAAGGGGCGACTAGAATCCATTCTATTTTACTTCTTTTTTTTCTTTTTCTTTCTTTTTTTTTTGTTGACGTCCAAAAGTGCCTTTTATATGCCTACTTGAAATAAATACTTTGAATTTGACTTTGAGTATATTACCGAAAGTGAGCACCAAGAAAAGATTTTAGAAAAATCATTCCCACGACATGAACGTTTGTATGAAATATCCCGTCGGGCAAACGACTTCTAACTTTATCAATACTCGTACTAATAATAAAGCTAAAGAGTTTGTTTGTTTGAACGCGCTACTCTCTGGAACTACCGGTCGGATTAGAAAATTATTTTCTGCATTTGATAGCCCAATTCTTGCCCTTTTCTTTAACACCATGCTATGACCCTTAGGAGTCGAGCAAACAGAAGATTATCAGAAATAACGCTAAGTGAAAACGAAGTAATAGTGCGCCGACGGGCGATGGGATGCGCCGCGGTGGCTCGGGGGCAGGTTTTTCACGCGAACGATGTCGCGGGCAAAAGCTAGTAATACATGAATAATATATTTTATTCATATGTTCGAGCCTTTTGGGGTTGAAAGACAAGGCCCATGGGGTCCGAGTGCCCACCTAGTTGGACGTCGCCAAGCCTAGGATTTTTCTCCCCTTTTATGCACGTATAAATATTATTTTCAGTATTTCATGACTGTAACAGCTTATAATTAGGTATGTTTATATATTTCACTACAAGTTAGTATTTTTGGCGGTACAGTATTAATAACATCAACAGCAATCTTTCGCGATGAGATTTTGACTACACTTTTATCGTTAAAATGCCCTCTCGTATCATGATAAACTATACGAGAATATTAGCTCGAGCCTTGGTAAATTGTTAGCTTGTGATCAGGTTATTGGCGTCGCTCATGCAGCGACGCCTGCAGGGTGCGCCGTCACTCGAGCACGTCCTTTTATTGCGCTTTCTTGATAGCCACTTTGAGCACAATGGCTAGTAAACACTGATTTAACTTGGTAGAAACATTGTATTTTAGTTGCATATACGGTATCAGGAACTTAACTTAATTGTTACCGTAAATTCAGTAAATGATTCTAGAAACACACAAATTTAAATTTATTCGTAGGTTATTAACAAATCTGCTGTTTCATACAAACATGCAATAACCGAAGAAAAAATATGTCATTGTTGGATAAAATCATGATTGTACTGAATTCATGGTTACAGTTTGCGCGTCAATGTCTGATACGCCTTGTATACTACTGAGGTAGGCTGTGATGAGTAGGGTGGAAAAGATATGACTAAAAGAGTAATGAAAAATCGTGGCGCATGGAGAGGGAGAGGAAGCTTAAAGAAAAGATGTATGGCGTGTGTGAGCAATGATATGAAAGAAAACGGAGTGAACGATACCTTGACGGTTGCCAGAGGAGAGTGGAGGAAGAAACATGTTGCGCCGACCACCAGTAACGTGGGACAGGGCGGGAAGATGCTGATGATGATAATATAGAGGTACGAGGAGCAGGGTGTAAAGTTAACTCATACCTCCTCCGATAAGACCGGTGTCGTGTCTGGTGGCAACTGCCCAAAGATTGATGTCGGGACGTTGTATATATGCTAGTTGCGCGGTAAACTCTGTTTGCGCGATGCAGGATTTTGCGTGACGTCAGTGTGATGCGTAGTTTGCATGTGGAGATGTAGAAACCGCTATAATAATATTGAGGTTTCGTTATTTATTAGGAACTTAGTTTATCATTTGCAGTTGGAAAGTAATATGTGTTTAATTGACTATTCGTGAGTTTGCCACCCTATCAGGAAGCAGTGTTTGAGTTATATAGATCAATAATTCTGAAATTCTTTGGAAGTTTAAGAGGTGGGTATATGTTGTGGTGCTAATGTAGATAGGGTTTGAGATAGTGGGTTGTCTGTCAATGTGTACCTGACAATTCACCTGTCTAACCAAACAGTTTCTCAAACGATACAATGGAACAATAGATGTTTGCAAGTCCCCAACACATCGGCTTTTGTCGTATTTCCTGTTACAATACCGTACATAGTGTGTATACTATCGGTTCATCTCTTATCATATTATATCAATCTTCACGAAAACTAACCGTTTGTCTCTTCCTTTCAACCGAACACACTGATTCTGATACCAACAAATAGAAAAAGGTTTTACATGACGAAGGTACTCGTATAATGCTAAAATCTCAGAGATATCCCACGAAAATAAGTGAAATACTTACCTTTTGAATAATTTATCTCATCCACTGAGGTAATCACTGTTTGAGTTTTTACTGAAACAAAGTTAACGAAATTATTTTTTTTTAAATATGTAGCAAAGGAATTATGCAGGTTGGCAAAAAAAAAATTGTTTTTCAAATTGACTACCAACTTAACTTTTCCGTTTATTCTAATAACAATGATGGCATTGTGTCGGCTATTTTTACGTTTATTAGACTAATGGCCAATGTATAATAGCTCATAGAATCTGTGAGCCAGATGCATGCGTTTCCTGGACTCGGCACGCATTGTCAGCAGATTTCTATCTACGAAGGTCTTATCATATTTATTTAAGCGTATGCTATAAAGGGCGTGTGATAGACTAGTGGCCTAGCTTCGTGTGGGTGCAATCTACTTATGTGGCGACATGTCAAATCATCGAAATTCATTATGTGTCTTAGCTAAATATTCAAGTGTTTTAAACATAAACCTTTCGGAATATATTCTCTATGCAATGGTGAAAACAGTATCAAAGTCCATTGTGTTGTAAAGCACTAAGCGGTCGCACAGATATACACGAAGACCGACTTAGTTTTTATACTATTTATAGATTGTCGGGATGTAAATTTGTTCACTGTTGCTGGTCAATTAGTTTCTATCTCCATGGCTACTTCACCGTACATCGGAAAAATATAATCAAGTAAGCATGATAATTCAAAACAAAAAGCAATTTCTTTTGCCAAAAATGTACACAATAAAATGAAAATCATAATTTTTACGACTAGCAATACTTGATTTAGAAACAATATTTTTAGTACTCAGTCTATTTTACAATAACTTCCTAGACATTTCTAACGCCTGCCTGTATACATTGTTCACAGCATTACGGTCCTAGTAATATTTGTTGTAAAAAGTTACCTCGGGCTGGGCGAAGGAGTCAGGTCTGCTAGTACCCAGTTCCTGGCTATAATGGAGCCCTCACACAGTCTGTCTACCTGATATCTAATATCACCACCACTCCATAATCTTCATCATTCATGTTGTTATGTCCTATCGAAGCGACTTCGAACGAATAGGGACCTCGCCAAATGTGTCGTCGTCCTCGTCCCGTCTATAACTTTTGAATGCGAATATTTCAATGTGTTCTCCCGAATAAGTGAATGAGCTACACGGTCAAACGACACACATCTTGCGACCGTGACTGCAGAGAAAGCAAATGAAAGACGTTGTTTAGAGCATGCCATGAGCCACCGCGAGTCCGCGACGCGACTTGAGGAGCGACGAACGGAAAATAGAGTCGCGCGCGCTATTCCCTTGGCGCAAAACGCGTCGCTCGAGGCCGTGAACGATTAGCAAAAACATGATTAAATTATAATACCTATAATAGAGTATAATGATGAAATGTCATTTCATCATTATACAACAACAAGTTTGCCAAATAATTCAATTAAGAAAATAATTATCCGACAAAGTTCTTTTTTTTAATAACGTGTTATTTGACAAACGATTCATTTTTTTTTCATTTTGTCTCTTTAAATGTATATGCCAGAAACGACTTGCGCTAATAGAAAAAAGAGATGATTTTTAGTAGGCTACCCGGAACCGTAGTAGGTAGTTAGATTAGGTTAATTATTTAAATGCGTAAATAAATTTATGCTTTTTAATGTTATGCTTAAAACTTATTATGATTAGAGAAATGATGCTTAAAATAATAATGCGTAAGCTTTTATGCGTAAATATAGTTAGAATAAAAAAAAGTATGCCATGTTATAGTATGTCTTAAAATGTTATGCAAATGGATAGGGAATCGATTGAAATCTATCAAACTAAAGCATTCCATGGTAGTTTTCACGATACTTTCGCGTGGATTTTCATCGTTTATAAATCCACGCGTACGTGGGCTTGTTTCACTAAATTGAGGTTACCGGCCTCTCATGTGTCACTAAGGTAAGCTTGAATTTTAGTGACAAAGAGATCTATGTGTGTTTATTCATTCATGCTTTGAAACATAAATGAAAACGGAGCAGAAATCAAATTTAGCATCTATGACGTGAAGTTAATACAGATTATTTATCTGTATTTCACTTTGAGTGAACTGCTATTTAGAAAGATTTGAAAAAAAACAAAAAGAAAAAATATTCTATGCCAAATCTTTACATAGGTTCCAAACGTTCCAAATCTCTACACAATCTGTGTATGGTCATGATTTGAGCCAAAACCCGCCAGTGTCAAAAATCCAGCCACTATTTTTGGTCCGATCCCGTTTACCGGTCACTTTTATTGAAACCTTGCTAACTGGACCCTGACATCTAGAGCTAGGTTTCTTGGCTGCATGCCACGCCATAATATACGATTAAACACCTTCATATTTTTAAACTTTCTAGCTCTCGCTTTAATTAAGAGCGCTGTAAGTTACACCTGCACTTTGTAGGTTTTCGCAAAGAAACACGACTTAGTCCTTTTAAGAAAATAGAAAAATAGAAGATTCTATGAAAGTGTTTCAGATTACAGCTGCAGCAAACTAGTTAAGTGGTCCTAGAGTACTCTTGAGATAAGGTTCGAGCCATTCTAGTAGATCAAATATTGTTCATATTGGATGAGCGTTCAAATAGTGGCTGTAGTATGACCACATTACTTATGAATCAATCTACACAGCCTATCGCTCACCACAGCCTAACATTAACTCAGTATATATTAGGCTGTGGACAGCGATAGCCTTGGTTATTTTATTTAAACTAGTAGTAAAAATATTCAACTAATGAGAGGACCGACATTTTTTTGTTAAAAATAACATCAAAGAATTTATTTGGAAGGTTAAAACATATTTTCCTCGTCGAAAGCCATATTTTTCCAATTAATCTCTATTACACAATTTAATATCTGATTTATTTTCGAATCACCATGGAGATCGACGAGGGAAAACATAGTAGCACAAGTCGATAATTAAATGATCATACTAATATTTATGAAGGTACCTTTCCAGGACCATTTTCCGAAGTTCGTCCATGTTTGTGCCCGATTCGGCATCAAATGACGGTAAATTGCCCGCAGTTATGGCCGTCATTATTAGAACATTATCGTTGAATGCGATCTTCATCATTATGTACTACCCTCCAGCAAAATAAAAACAGTGCTTTAATTTAAAATTTAAAACGCTGCATGAGCACAGCTCATTTTCCTATAATGGACACTTTAAAAGTCCGTTTCGTGTCCGTAAAATCTTTTAATAAAAAATCCAAAATCACCCATTACTAGCTTTACAATGGCTTCGCGACACTGGCTGGAAATAAAATTGCCTGGACTATCCCCGCTCCAGCTTTAAAAGAAGAATTCTTTGCAAAGCGGGCTTTTATGAATTCTATAAGCTGGGTCCATATTTCGGGTCAGCAGCCGATCGTCTTCAAATTCAAATCCTTTGTTTGGACGAATGGGACATTCTCACAAAAATGCAATTATTGAAATAGAACACGGTGAAGAAAGAAGTGAAAATGTTGGTAGGTATTTACTTTTAAGAGATTGAATTGCGACCACCGATGTATGCCTGACAAGTATAATTGAGCAATATGCACAGGGCCGTCTGGTATATTTTGTAGTAATTCATTGTGTATAATTATGTCTGCATGTCTTTATCAATGATAGGGTCTTGTGGAACACCAGTTTACAAAGATATTAAAGTCAATAATAGATTTTTGTGGTGTGATGTAATGTTAAACATAATACAATATGGTTCCTACCATAACATCACGCTTGTAACCGCGGACGGGCGGCAGAATCGTCCACCTGTAGCACATCCATATTACGCCAGTTACGGTTAAGCCTCATGTAATAGGGGGCGAGCCTTTTGCCGCCAACCGGGCACAAATCTAGACTCCAGGAGGATCGGAGCGATTCCTTATTTCTCATTATGAAAAAACCTAAAAACACTTTGCCCGACCTGCCACTCGAACCCAAAACCTCAAACTCAAAGCATTTATTTCAAATAAACCAATTACAGGCACTTTTGAATTGTCAAGGGGTCGGTCAGTCAGAAAGATGAAGCTAGTTGCCCATTCCAAAGCGTAGTAGGTACCTATGGAGAAGAACAGACAAGAAACTCCATGGACACTCTTTTAAATCAAAATATTGCTACAAAAAAGTGGTTACATCATTAATGTTGAAATTATACATGTGAGAACGACGTAGAAAGACGTGCACGTTAAAAGCGTCCGTAATAAAAAGATAAAACAATTATGGAATTAAAATAAGCCGTGCCAGCTAAGAAATGACCAGTGCCTACGGACGGCGCCCGTTCACGAATATGACGTATGGATATATAGATACCTCATACTAAAATGTAGCGCTTGCGACCACTAGACCAATTAATTCTGGGACACAGAAAAGATTCCTTTCGAAGATTCACCCGCATTAACGCAAGTTATTGTATGTATTTATGTCGATAAAGCTGTCAAATGTTCTTATTTGAATTTCTTTTAAAACATCATCAGCGTTAAGTGGAAAACTCATGTCTAAATTATGAAAAAAACATTTCCCGTGAAAATATTAAACTTAACTTCAAAGTTTTGGACGAAACATTTCAGATATTTTACTGAAATGTGTCCGTCACTAAAATATTTACATTATCATCTAAGAAATATTTTCGCGAGTACAGTCAGCGATATTAATATTTATGAATCGTGTGGAGTTTTATTGAAAAGTGAGTATTTCAGGTAGATGTGATTGAATTTTCAACTGGTAGAATGTTTTGGGTGTGATGTGCAACCAATTAAATGAGATTTTGATAAGATATGATACTGTACACTAACCAATTAGTGTTGAAAATATTATGGTTTACGAGTGTAAACGTCCTGTCTGTTAATATTTAACGCAAAAGTGTATCGTTAAAATAATTTCCTGTGACAAGGGTCAGATCATAGCAATTATTTCACCTTTCTGTATTAATCACAGCAGTCATTTATTAATAGCTCTATTTTCACCAGCAACATGTTTACAGATTTATATATTTTATTTTCTGTTTTCAAGTTTTAAAGTAGGTATCTAACACAGTTTTTAAAATACAATGTGAAATTGTCTGGAAGGTGCCCACGAGAAGTCACCCGGACTCGCATTCCCCTAGAGCACTCGTGAACAGTTTTATACAAAAAGACTTTACTAAAGTGCTCCAGCAGACAAGTTTTATCTCTATTTTTCTTTTCTGAATATTTCAGATAAATAACAACACTTTCCCTTTAAATAAAGCCGCAGCACTCTTACGATAAGTTCAGATTTGCTCGATCTTATCCTGTCACGCGTTCTGTCCTAGTTTGTTTCGCGATTGACGTCTGACAGAGGTGGTGTGAGAGGTCAGTTGTTTATTTATTTACTTACTACATATTTAAGTATAAACGTGGTTGGTGGCTAGATAATAACAGCCATAATATCAGCTTTTCGCTTCTACCGAGAATGCACGCACCATACACAGTGTCAGCGTAGTTGAGCTTGGATAAAACAAGTGACTCACACAGCATGACACGCATATCCACACTTATGTAGGGACGTACACGGTATAGAAGCTTAAGTCGGTAAAAGCAGCTGCGCACAGCCTCCATGATGTGCGTCTCAAAATGCAGGTTCTCGTCAAACACCGCTCCAAGATTACGGGCTTCTTGCACCCTATCAATAGAACACCCATTAATCTTCAAATCGAGAGTGGACTCTAATCTCTTGATACCGTGAGAATATACTTGGACTTAACTGGGTTCAGAACCAGGGAGTTTCGTGATGACCATGCTGAAATCGTATCTAAATCCTCATTCATTCCTTATACAGCTTCAGCAGAGTGCTGAGGGCGAAATGAGAGATACATCTGTAGATCATCAGCATAGAGATGGAACTTGGTGTTAACCAGACACTTGGTGATGTCAGCACTGTACAGAATGAAGAGAAGAGGGCCCAGGGTCGATCCTTGCCGTACGCCCCGATTCACTTGCTTGGGACTAGAGGACAAAACATCTCCATCACTGTCACTTGTAACCTGCACAAACTGAAAACGGTTACTCAGGTAACACTGAAACCATTGGACTGTTTCGGGCTGACTTCCGTAGTATGATAGCTTGGAGAGGACAAGGGAGGTATTGATAGAGTCGAAAGCACGAGAAAAATCCAGCAGTACAAGCATGGTACCCATGCCCTGGTCCCTGGCTTCCAGGATTTTTCCAACCACGTCAAGAAGAGCTGTGGCTGTTCTGTGCCCCTTACGAAATCCTGATTGAACCAGTGGCAGATTATTGTGCTGCTCAAGGTATTCTCGAAGCTGGTTAGAGACAACTTTCTCTAGAATCTTGGAAAAACACGGTAACAGGCTAATTGGGCGAAGATCTTTCATGCTGGTGGGATTAGATACCTTGGGTATGGGCCTTACTATAGCCAATTTCCATAGTTCCAGAAAAGCGGAGGAAGCTATAGATCTGTTGATGATGGCAGTTATAGCTGCAAGTGTACGAGGAAGAGTCATCATCACCATCTCTAGGGAGATATAGTCGGATTCCTGAGCATTGGACTTAAAGACCACGCAAAAGCCTCAGCACCATGTTCTCCTGGACTGGCTCAAGCTCAAAATGGTAAGCACGCTAAGCCGTTGTTCCCGGCTGTCATTCGTAGGTCTTTGAAAGTCGTTACGGGTCGTCAGAAGCGCAAGAGTCTGATAACCAACCTCGACAGTCGCTCCATGTAAAATACTATACTGATATTCAGTTGTATCCAGTTTGACTGGAAGCCGACCCCAACATGGGTGGGAAAAGGCTAGGCAATTGATGGTGACTTTCAGTTCACGCAACAAACTAGAGGTCGGACTTCACTAAGGGTAGTACTTACTCTGCTCTAGATTTAAGTAGAGAGCATTTCCTGACTATCTGAACTGGGGCCTTACCATACTCGTCTGCGAGGCAGGTGATATGCAAGCCTGGTCTAATTTAAATACCAACTTTAAATTAGACCAGGCTTGCATATCACCTGCCTCGCAGATGTTACAAAATTGCATGTCTATTTAGGTCTATTGACCTGCTATCTCTGCTATCAGAGTGTATTGCTAAGGGGGATTCCCCTAGCCTTATTCCATACACAGAAGTTTGGAAAGGTGTTATTTTCTGATCCTATTCAAACACAAGATTACTGGTTTCGTAACGCAATTACTATGTAGATTATGATTATGTAGGTGTCTGAAAAAGTATCTTCTTAAGAAAATATAAACGTAGGATGCATACTGTGGAAAATGAGATAAAAATATTTGAATAACAAAATCTTTTCTTTAAAGCACGCAGCATAAACATAAATATAATTAGCCTTGTATACATTCCCACTGCTGGGACACAGGCCTACTCTATGTGAGAGAAAGTGGCCCGTAATCCACCACGTGGGCCCAGTGGGGATTAGTGGATGTCACTATCTTGCATAGGGTCGCAGCAAAGTGCTGAGCGATAGCCGTTTTGCGTGGATGTGACGCATGTTTCCCCCAAACTTTTCATATTTTTTTATGTCGTGTTATTTTCTGCGTCATGTTTACCGCAAATAAACGCATTTTCTTTCTTTCTTTCATATCTTCGAGTTTTGGTTCTAGGACCTCTCTAGGACTCAATATATAATAATATCCATAAAGTCCATAAAACGGCCATAAAGTCCTGCAAGGAGACGCATTGGTCGTGCAAATAGGCACAATATTGTCCTGCGTATACGTAAGCGGTTAATGAGTCTACATTCGTCGCTAAGGATTACGTCAATGTACGTCCCAGGAGGTATATGGGGTAGGAATGTGTTATTTTGACATAGGTTCTAGGTGACAGTCCTTAGGGAAGGAACTAGTCAGAAATTCGTACCTAAATAATATTTTGCTAAAGTAGCTTTATTCACAAGATTTGACGTTTAGCGTTTTTTATCATGTACCTATCTGTAAAAAAATGGTAATCGAAAAAAATATTTATAGAACATGTTGAATCATATACCTACCATCTTATAACATATTCTGCTAAATAAGTTTTGTGGCTCGTCAAACCGGCTGGGAGTGAGACTAACTTATTTCTAAAAATACATAAGTAAAACAAATAGGGAAAGATGAAGCATTTTAACCTTTTCAACCCCAAGTCAAAGGAATTACTGACAAAATATTAAAAGAGAAGTAAAATAAAATATTATAACCCCAGCCCACGGCAGAAGTCAGAAATCAGAACAGCCCGTGTATCAGGCCACTGAAGGACCGCGCAATTCAATAAACGACTCCACGGACTTCCCTATTCCGGTCACGTATAAAACACAGACTAAAAAAAATAGTTTTTTCTTATGTTACGCCCGCAAAATTATTAAATATTTGTGAACTCAAAAAGTGTTTGTTCTGTTAGGGTATTGTCACACATACATACATTTTCATCACGTTGTATGTCCCAAGTTGGCAAGGTAAATAGTCCAGATGCTTGACAATGATATTTCCCTGATATTTCAAACTACAAAAAAGTTATGTTAACATCACGTAGTAGTCGCTATAAATACGCTCCTCCGTTTAAAAACCGTTACATGAAGTCAAGAGAGCGATGATGACCCAGTGGTAACGGCCGCGACTTGCAAGTTGTAGGTCTTGGGTTCAAACCCAAGCAGGCACTTAACTTTGGGTAAATTATTTCATCACCACTGCTCTCAAAACGGTGAAGGAAAACGTCGTGAGGAAATCTATGTCCTCGAACCAAAAAAACATAGACATCTACCAACCCGCACTGGGCCCACGTAGTGGATTATAGCCCACTCCCTCTCGTAGAGAGGAGGCCTGTGTCCCAGCATTGGGAACATTACAGGCTGATTTTGCCGTGCAAGCAATCTCTCTGCCAAGCTTAATTGGTTACTAAGGAAATTGTTCTTAAACGTGCCCCGTTTGTTACAAGAGTTGACCGCAGTTATTTGGCCAAGTAGCCATTTAACCATTTCGGCCCTACAAGTGGCGAGACTTAAATGAACGCCTACGCACCTGGTCCAGTCAGTTCCGCTGCCACTGAGAGGCTAATATTTGTATCAACACATGGGCTGTTTTTATAACGTTGGGCCAATCTGAGGTAGGTATCCATTACATGGTCAATCACAAGCGAATCATAATCAGTGTTTGTTTGGACATTAGATTCAGCAGCATTTATTGAACATTAAAGCCGATCCCAAGAAATTTCTATATAATTATAATATTAAGTTTTGCCAATTAATTGCCTAAACAAGTCTTACACAGTCAATCTCAATCGCATCCTGAAACTTAATACAATGAATCTTAAATTCTTTGTATGGAAAGTGTTGACATTACCGTATCTACCAGGAGCCACCGAGCGTCTCCGTGCTCTGTGGTAGAACCACTTTATTCGCAAAGTAAACCGTGGCCTGCATTGGACCACGTCCGCAGAACAGGCGTCCGTATTAAAGATTGCAGTAATTTACAGTCGCCGCGCGGTATGAGGCTATTGATAAATGTGGAGTATTAGGTCACTCCTGGGACGATGCCGTTGGCACTAGTGTTCATGCCATCTAAGTGGTTCAGATGAAGATCACATAGCAAAGAGATTTGAAGTTTTACTTATGATTTTTACGATTGAATTCGGATTTGTGAGATTCTAAATTGGAAATGTTGTTGTTCTTGGTCCCAGAATTGTATAACAATGAAAACGTAATACATTTTTGGTGACTGGTAAAGGACGTGAAAAGGTATTAACTTCTAAGAAAGAAGTGAGTAGTCGGTTTTTTATATGCAAAAAGTTTAAAGATAATAAACGTTAGCCTGGCTTCTAAAACGACTACTTCAAGTTTGCAATAAAGATATTCCTTTCTAGACTTGTTTTAACAGTCTCATGAGATTTTATCCAACAGGCTGTAGAATATCACTTACATTTAGGTTCACAACCACAGCTACTTTCACTCGAACTTCCAACAAAGATACACAACTAACCTTTTCGAACTCGGTTAACAAACCAGGAAATACGTGTTTAGTTGAGAGAAACGTGCTTTTGTTTGGTAGGAAATCGACGCCGGGCGAAAGAAGTAAATGTGTAGATTTATGGTCGCGCAGCCACGGTGTTTTTAGCGAGTCTTGCAAGCGATGTTCTGAGTGATGAGTGGGTGCGGGAGCGGGTTACAGGGGTACACACCACAGAACACAGAATCGCGGCGTCGCCAGCGTATATAGACCGCAGCGCAAATAAAATTCGAGGCGCCGAAAGTATGTTGAGTGCTGAACTTACTTTCTTGTTTGGTTTAGTTGAGTGTTCAACAACGCAAACGGTTCACCGTTTACTATATAGGTATTATGAAATAATAACGAGTCATCTAAATTCGAACGAACGAATCGATCTAACTTTCTTATTGTCTATAACTTACGAAATGTGGGTGTACTATACCTAGGTACACCTCTGTCCAAACGTTCGGGGACACAGGCGTAATTCTATATTACGTATAATGTTATATCATCTAAATTCATAATCCGGAAAAAGCGACCATTCACCACATATGAATGCGCTGTTACTAAAGCTACTCTTCATACACCTATTCATAACCTACTGCTCTCATGAGGAAGTCAACATCGAAACTGTAATTAGATCTAGAATTATTTTTGAAGCTTTTTAATTAGACTAATTGAGGTCTTATTTGCCCCGGTTTCTTTCGTAACTTGCACCACTCACCGCACACAGATCACACAGATTCGTCTTCAGCGAAAAAATATATGAGTATTTTCTCCTGAAATTACTTCTCTGGGCGTATTAACAGTTTGTATGTTTCAGTACAACGGTTTGTATGTTACAGTACAACGGTTTGTATGTTACAGTACAATAGTTTGTATGTTACAGTACAACGGTTTGTATGTTACAGTACAACAGTTTGTATGTTACAGTACAACGGTTTGTATGTTACAGTACAACAGTTTGTACGTTACAGTACAACGGTTTGTATGTTACAGTACAACAGTTTGTATTGTTAGCTTGTTTCAAATTCATGTTTTACTGTCGAGTATATATTGCGCATTTTCTAGATACATTTGCCTCATTCATTGAAAATAAGTTGTACATTCTACTAAAACTTATCAATTATTACGGTAGTTTGGATTTGATTTAAAAAACAAATGTATTAATATCAATTGCGGCAACACTGTAAAATAACAAATTATTATTGTAACAAACTTTTAAATGTACTTTCGTTATAGTAACTGAATGTATTATTTTTACTTTGGCAACACTTACAAATAACGGTTATGACGTTCTCGTTATTTCTGGGTGGGGTAAAATCATATTTAAATGCTAAAAAAGGCAGTGTTGGGTCAGTGATCATTGAGCTACGAACGAAGCAACTAGGTAGACATTGTAGTCGGAATTCCGTGTGTGTAATAAAGTTATTTATACAAAAAAAAGTGTTTGATTTATAAAAAAAAAATAGAAGTGATTTAACAATTCAGAAGTGGGATAGCACCCGGGAATTCTGGTGTAGCTATTGCTACTACCCTGGTGTGATCATACGTCCACAGTAAGACCATTGGGCAGTGTAAATTGTATAATTAAGTGAAGATGTCTAGTGACCGGTCAGAGAAGTCGACCGGGAGTTATCACAGCCTTGTGCTGGGAGGACCCTCGAGACGCAGCCGATATCGGACACGTGCTGCAGGCTCGAGGCAATGTCGTCGCTTGTCAGCAGCGCCCAGGCGTAGTCGCCGCTCACCAGCATCGCCTCGCAATGATGGTCGTAGCTCCGAGCGGCGCAGATCCAGAAGATCAACTCCAAGGGTTGAATCGCAGGCAAGAAGTCGAAGCAGGTCAGTCGTAATACCTCCACTACCGCGTTGCATATCGCGTACGCCATCAACGGACACGCGTATACATGAACCAGCAAATAGACCTATAGATCGTAGTCGTAATAGGCAAAGGCGTCACAGATTGCAGACTCCTCGTAGAGCAAGCGTTAACAGATCACGAAGTCCAGTCCGCTCTTGTAGAAATGAAAGACTTTCATCTGTTACGCCGCAGCCTCCGTCTATAGATGTAAATAATGAATTGCTAAAATGTATCAAAGAGTCCTTACAATCCATTTTAGCCGTAAACCCACAGAGTAAAGAAAGATTTGCTAATAATAACGTAGTTCCAGAATTCGATCCTAAATCGAAAAACCAAACAGTTATGACTTGGTTGAATAAAGTCAAAGAATGTTCTGAGATCTATGGCTGGGATAGTCGACAGACCGCTCACTATGCCCTTCCAAAGTTAGTTGGTACTGCAAAAAAGTGGTACGAAGGACAGTCATCAGTAATGCTGTCATGGGACGAATGGGTCGAAAAACTTAAATCTGCTTTTCCGTCACATGAAAATTATGGTAATATACTTACGGAAATGTTAGCTATAAGGGCAAAGTTTGGGGATGATTTAGAAGAGTACTATTATGAAAAGTTAATAGCCTTAAACCGGTGTAATATAGTGGGTAGGAATACTGTTGACTGCATTGTTTATGGAATAGATGATAGATCGGTTCGATTCGGAGCAGAGGCAGTAGGTTTTAAGGATGCTGATAAACTACTGGGCTATCTGAGGGGTGTCAAACATGAGCGATCAGATAGGTTCAATAAAAAACCGGTACGTTCTGTAAACGAAATACGTAAACCTGTAAAACAAAATTTGGTTAGAGTGTTGACATGTTATAACTGTCATGAAACGGGCCATTACGTATCGGGATGCAAAAAACCTATAGTTAAGTGTCAAAAGTGTAAACGCATTGGTCATGACGATCCTAAATGCAATAGGAACGTTTGGGTAGATAGAGCCGAAGTTAAGACATTATGACTAGATAATAGTATTGACTTGGGAATGGACAATAAATTTATTAAGGGTGTTAACGTAAATAATGTACAGTTGACAGGGTACGTAGATTTTGGTAGTCAGTGTACTTTGATAAAAGAATCCGTCATGGAAGTAATTGTACCTCGTGAAAAATGGCAAGTGAATAATTTGCCATCTCTAAAAGGTTTTGGTGATACATATGTGAGTGCCTTAGGTAAAACTAAGATTTCGTTATTGATTGACAATGCTAAAATGTATGTTGAGGCAATTATCGTTCCTGATAGTTATAATATGATCTACTTATTGGACAGACTGCTACGGAACAATCCCACATATGGGTATTTAAATCTGATAAATTTTTGATGATTACTGATAAACGAATGAACAACGACACACGACTGACTTTAAAATCTGTCAAAACTGTCAGGACTGAAGGTTGTATTTCTGTTAAGGTGTTTACTGAAACACATTTTAGTGGTATTGTTTTCGTTGAAAATGGATACCGTTTAAACTACCGTGTAGAAATAGGTAATTATAATATTAAAAACGGTAGTGGTCATTTAACTATTCTAAACTATGACAATAGGTTAATCCAATTTCAAGAGGGCCAAGTCTTGGCTCGTGCTATTCAAATTAATAATAACATTAATAGGATACAAAAGGTTCAAAACCACAGCCATAAACCTCCATTTACATTGGATGACCTCAATATTGATGAGAATTTAGATAATGATCGGAAACTTCAATTATTCAATACTTTGAACCAGTACCGCGATTGTTTTGCGAAAGACTTATCTGAACTAGGTCAGACAAAGGTTGCGGAAATGGATATTCTGTTAGGAGATACAGAGCCAGTCGTTTATAGACCATACAAGATGAGTCATTCTGAACGGGAAGAAGTTAGAATTATGGTTGAAGATCTCTTAAAATATGACATCATAAGAGAGTCCCAATCTCCATACGCGAGTCCTGTTTTGTTAGTGAAAAAGAAAACTGGCGATAAACGACTCTGTGTGGACTACCGCGCCCTTAATAGGAAAACGATTAAGCAACATTACCCGTTGCCTCGTATTGATGACCAGATTGATCGTTTGGCAGGGAATAAATATTTTTGTGCTTTAGACTTGGCCTCTGGCTATTATCAGATTTCACTGACTGAAGAGAGTAGGAGTAAAAGCTCGTTTGTAACGCCTGATGGACAATTTGAGTTTAATAGAATGCCCTTTGGGTTGGCTAACGCACCGGCTGTTTTCCAGCGAACTATCAATTTGGTCTTAGGCAATTTACGCTATAACATTGCATTAGCTTACATGGATGATGTCTTAGTACCCAGTAGTTCATTTGAAGAAGGTATCAAAAGATTAGAAATCGTACTTCAAAGGTTTAGGGAGGCGGGATTAACGTTGAAACCACAAAAATGTTACTTCTTTCAAAATCAAGTGGAATACCTAGGTTTTGAAATTTCCAGCGAAGGTGTAAGACCAGGTATTAAGAAAATTGATTGTGTCAAAAACTTTCCTAAGCCTAAAGACGTACACAATGTCCGACAGTTTATTGGCTTAGCTAGTTTTTTTCGACGTTTTATCAGAGGTTTCGGTGAAATGGCTCGCCCCCTTACGAAATTACTAAAGAAAAACTTTGTTTGGGTTTGGTCACAAGCTCAAGATGAGGCATTTGATAAATTGAAAAATGCACTTGTTTCAAGGCCCGTACTAGCGTTATATAACCCTAAATTTGAAACACAAATACATACAGATGCAAGCAAACACGGCATAGGGAGCGTTTTACTACAAAAACAAATCGATGGAGTTTTCAAACCGGTAGCGTATTACAGTAGACAGACTTCCCCCGAGGAGTCCCATTTTTCATCGTATGAGTTAGAGACTCTTGCAGTCATTGCAGCGCTAGTAAAGTTCAGAACGTACGTGCTTGGGTTAACCTTCACTATTGTAACAGACTGTAACTCGCTCAGGGCAACGTTTTTAAAACGAGACATGATACCACGAGTTGCGCGATGGTGGAGTTTGATTCAGGAGTATGACTGTAACGTAGTATATAAATCTGGCAAAGGCATGATTCACGTTGACGCATTGAGTAGGAACCCAACGACCGAAAATGCAGGCATAATTCAGGCTATTGACACTTTCGACATTATGACGATAACTGATGATTGGTTATTGACAGTACAGTTAGAGGACTCTAAAATACAACGCATTAAAAACATTCTTTCTGATAAAGAATTTGATGACTTAGTAGAGATACGTAAGAATTTCGTCCTTAAGCGTGAGAGAGTTTATAAAGTAACTGAGGACGGGTTAAGATGGGTGGTACCGAAAGGCTGTAGGTGGCAAATACGACAGAAAAACCACGATGAAATAGGCCACTTTGCGTTTGATAAAACATTGGATAAAATAAAACAACGTTATTGGTTTCCTCGTATGCGTAAGTTTATCAAAAAGTATGTGAATGCCTGTTTAGAGTGTGCTCATAATAAATTGCCGGCGGGGAAAAAGCAGGGTTTCTTGCATCCTAAACCTAAGGAAATTGCGCCCTTTCACACCATTCATGTTGATCATGTTGGTCCTTTTGTAAAGTCAAAAAGGAAAAATTGTTACATTTTGGTGATTGTAGAATCGTTCACAAAATTTATTGTTTTGAAGGCGGTTAGAAATACGAAGTCCACTTCCACTATCACGGTTCTTAGGGACTATTTTGGGACGTTTGGTTTGCCAAAACGACTAATTAGCGATAGAGGTACGTCATTTACTAGTTCGAAATTTAAAAGTTTTCTTACTGAAGTAGGAGTTCATCACATAAAGAATGCAGTTGCTTCACCTAGAGCAAATGGCCAGGTGGAGAGATATAATAGAACAATCTTAGACTCATTAGCTTCGCAAAATCATGGTAAAGACGAAAGACTATGGGATGACCGATTATTACAGGTACAATGGGGATTAAACAATACTGTAAACAAAGGCACAGGAAAAACCCCCTCTGAGGTTTTGTTTGGGTTAAGGCTTACTGGGATCAATGAAGGTAGTCTAGTTTCGGAAATAGATGATGATATGATTGAAAACACACCTAACGGAAATGAAATTAGCTCAGGTTATGAAAGATTACGTAAGATTAGGGATGAAGTAGATGAACATACGAAGAAGTCGCAAGAAAAACAAAAGAATAGATATGATAAAAAAAGAAAAAAAGCATTAGAGTTCAAAGTTGGGGATTTGGTTAGAGTGGAAAGAGCGGTACATACTGTAGGTAAAAGTAGAAAATTATCATCGAAATGTTCAGGGCCATACAAAGTAACAAAAGTTTTAGATCACGATAGGTATGAGGTAGAAGACACTCCTATTACAAAAAAAAAGGGGGCTTCAAAGTATAAGGGTATATTCTCTATCGATAAAATACATCCTTGGCTTTGTTTTAATAATAATGGTAGTGAATCATCTACTAGCGAGAGTACAGAAGATTAATACAATATTATATTTATGTTGTTATTTAGTTGAACCTATTTAACTGTGTATATGTATTGTGTGTAGTAAATAGTTCAAGGCAGTAAGTTCTTTGTTATGAAGGACAGAACATACTTATAAGTAAACATGTAATGTAACAATGTATGAGAATTGATTAGACTTATTAGATATATTTTAGCTCAGAACAATGATTGAGTTTATATACTTTTCCTAAATTAAAAGTGCGAAGCATGCACATTGTACA
Source organism: Brachylomia viminalis (assembly GCA_937001585.2). Taxonomy (NCBI): domain Eukaryota; kingdom Metazoa; phylum Arthropoda; class Insecta; order Lepidoptera; family Noctuidae; genus Brachylomia; species Brachylomia viminalis. The sequence goes on from OW443293.2 coordinate 36,884,619, forward strand.
CTTACATCGCTATGTGCGTGAGTATATTTAACTGTGAATAATTATTGTGTGTAGTAATAAGTAAATAGTATAATAAAGAAGTTCCTTGTTATGAATGATAGAAAATACATAATTGAAAAAAAAAAAAACTGCTATAAAACAATGTATGAGAAATGATTTGATATATATATATATATTTCCGTTCAGAACAATGATTGAGTTTATATACTTTTCCTAAATTACAATTGCGAAGTACGCACATTGTACACTTAAACCGCTATGTGCGTGAGTATATTTAACTATGAATAAATATTGTGTGTGTTAATAAGTAAATAGTCAAATAAAGAAGTTCCTTGTTACGAAGGATAAAAAAAATAAACATTTTTTTTTAATAGTTGAGTTTATATACTTTTCCTAAATTAAAAGTGCAAAGTACGCACATTACATCTGTACACTGCTATGTGCGTGAGTGTAGAGCGAGAACTATTTGAAGTGTAGTCATGTTGATCCATACATTGCTATGTGCGAAAGTGTAAAGACAGAACTACTCGAAGTGCTATGTGCACGTAGTCATGCTAATCCATACACTGCTATGTGCGAGAGTGTAGAGACAGAACTACTTGAAGTGCTATGTGCACGTAGTCATGCTAATCCATACACTGCTATGTGCGAGAGTGTAGAGACAGAACTACTTGAAGTGCTATGTGCACGTAGTCATGCTAATCCATACACTGCTATGTGCGAGAGTGTAGAGACAGAACTACTTGAAGTGCTATGTGCACGTAGTCATGCTAATCCATACACTGCTATGTGCGTGAGTGTAGAGAGAACTCCTTCGAAGTGCAAAGTGCACAATAGCTGAGATAGCATTATTTAAATCTACAAAAGTAAATATTATCTATGAAATGCAATGTGTAATAAATGTTTGTGTAATTCTTGTATTAACTTTTTGCTAAGTTGTGTCGTTCGCGGGGACGCGAAATTTATCAGGATGGACGAATTGTTAGCTTGTTTCAAATTCATGTTTTACTGTCGAGTATATATTGCGCATTTTCTAGATACATTTGCCTCATTCATTGAAAATAAGTTGTACATTCTACTAAAACTTATCAATTATTACGGTAGTTTGGATTTGATTTAAAAAACAAATGTATTAATATCAATTGCGGCAACACTGTAAAATAACAAATTATTATTGTAACAAACTTTTAAATGTACTTTCGTTATAGTAACTGAATGTATTATTTTTACTTTGGCAACACTTACAAATAACGGTTATGACGTTCTCGTTATTTCTGGGTGGGGTAAAATCATATTTAAATGCTAAAAAAGGCAGTGTTGGGTCAGTGATCATTGAGCTACGAACGAAGCAACTAGGTAGACATTGTAGTCGGAATTCCGTGTGTGTAATAAAGTTATTTATACAAAAAAAAGTGTTTGATTTATAAAAAAAAAATAGAAGTGATTTAACAGTATGTTACAGTACAACGGTTTGTATGTTACAGTACAACAGTTTGTATGTTACAGTACAACGGTTTGTATGTTACAGTACAACAGTTTGTATGTTACAGTACAACGGTTTGTATGTTACAGTACAACAGTTTGTATGTCACAGTGCAACAGTTTGTATGTTACAGTACAACAGTTTGTATGTTATAGTACAACAGTTTGTATGTTACAGTACAACAGTTTGTATGTTACAGTACAACAGTTTGTATGTTACAGTAGAACAGTTTGTATGTTACAGTACAACAGTTTGAATGTTACAGTACAACAGTTTGCATTTTACAGTACAACGGTTTGTATGTTACAGTACAACAGTTTGTATGTCACAGTACAACAGTTTGTATGTTACAGTACAACAGTTTGTATGTTAAAGTACAACAGTTTGTATGTTATAGTACAACAGTTTGTATGTTACAGTACAACAGTTTGTATGTTACAGTAGAACAGTTTGTATGTTACACAACAGTTTGTATGTTACACAACAGTTTGTATGTTACACAACAGTTTGTATGTTACACAACAGTTTGTATGTTACACAACAGTTTGTATGTACACAACAGTACAACAGTTCCTCCCTTTGTGAGCGAAGGATTTATTTATTTTTATTAAACATTCAGCAGGTGATAGCACTCGTATGACGAATGTAGTTTGTAACTTGTCCTCTATTATATATCGATGTGACATTACGCTTTGAGAGCAATCTATGTATAAAATAAGGTAATTAAGGTTTATTATGCGATTATTAGGTGACAGTTTATTACTACCGGTGTTTAAAAAAGTTTGTGTTATCTTGCTTGATTTATAACTCAGCATGTTGGTACCTCTTGATGTTACTTTAAATAATTTACAATAACAGGCCAAAATAAAAATAATAAAAACAGGAATTGCCAATTGAAATTGAATTTTTAAATCGATTATGCCCAACACCAGACCTACCTGGTTTTATACAATATTTTATATCACTTGAACATTGCAGCCAAGTTTACAATTCAGGCCTGTCGGCAGAAATTGCTGCCCTACGCTAAACTCCAACCAATACATCGCTTTATATCCTTCAATACGCTGCTTTATGTCCATCGTCTGGACAATATGGCGCAGGCTGTTCAGTGTCCAGGCCCCTGTCCGGGTTGTGTCTGGCCACTGGATAGGATTAGAAATTAGCGAGCCTATATAACTGTCACTCACAGCAGCACCTCTAGTGGAGGGAATGAAAATAGCATGGACTTTTTCTTTAAAATGTGTCAATTTAAAGACAATAATGATTTTAAGATAACGTGATGGCCTGAGTATTAGGGAAATAGATTTTTTTAAATCTGTGATCAAACAAAAAAATGGAAGAATAAATTACCAAATTCTTCTCAAACATTGTAATCTACATATTTGTGATCACCAATCAAAATCATAAAAGTTTATTAACCAGCACTTGCTTCTTGATCTAAAAACTAAACACACACATTAACTGTATAACAAAACAGACAATTTGCCTAGATAAAACGAACAAACAATATCGCGCTCCGTCTGTTTTCGAGATTCAAATAAACAATTTAGGCACTACGTGCTACGCGCTACGAGCTACGACGCTACGAGCTACGACGCTACGAAATAGCTTTGACTCGGTCGCTTTCATCGACACATTGGAAGTGTTTGTAAAATACGAAAAAGCTAACGAAAGAAATTCTTAATCGTTTTACTTCAGAGTATCTAAGAATCCATTAAAAAGAAGAGATATTGTATGATTATAGGTAGTAGTTGCAAGGCACAGAAAGTTGTTTTTCTCAAAATATCGTAAAACTGAAGTTTGCTTGTATATCATCGTCACTATCGCAGTGATGAACATTGAGAACTTTCACTGCTACAGGAGGGACAACTTTTAGCTAGAACCAAATTAAGTATTTCCTTTTCATACTGCTTTAATAAAAGGATCTAAAATCATATTTAGATTCATCGAAACATGGCGTGATTTACATCAGTTTTGGTACAAATGTGAAACCGAGTCTTCTAATTAAGTAGAATATGACGATAAAATTAATTGAAATTCACGTAATGGGAATTCGTGTGAAAACGATTGAATAGTCAAGCAAACATCAAAGTTAACGTGTTGGCGTTACTTCACACGTAGTAGGAGCTCCAAATGCCGTTAATTTATTTTATACTTTGTTAACAAATTCAATCAAAGATTTGCACGTAAACAAAAATCCAAGCTAAGTAGCTCTTTTGAAGTTCAATTCGAATAGATACCGTGTTTTAGTACACTTTAAGTTCACGATAGTCGTTTGTATGAATCAACATGGCTGTCGTAATTGTATTGAATGTAGAATAAAATGTGACATAACATCGTTGAAAGTACATAAAACAATACTGCGGCAAAAAAAAAAATACAAAAAAGTGAATTGTTGACTTCGTAAGTGCTTTATCACTTTTGACTACTATTCCCACTATTATAAAACTTCACTAAAGTTGACATTATGTATCTGTCACATAGACAAATAGACCATGTCGTCTAATGACGTGCTAGTGACAATCAACCTTAGGGTATTGAAGGAATTACGAGGTCGACTATACAATTGCGCCCGGTGTCTGTAGTTCATTACTCCGTTTATAAAACCCCAAATATGAAACTGTCAGAAAACATCGCTCTCACCCGGGGGGGGGGGGGGGGGGGGCGGACGGACTGCTCACTATCTCACACAAAGAGATAACACATGAATCCTTCAGTTTCGGTATTTTCTCAGCGCATTTGTAACGGGTCGCCCGTCGCCGACCTCGGGGGAGCTAATTACGTAAATTCATTGCTGCCCATCTTTCCCTGGATTAGGGTTGGCAGACCAGGGAGCTCAGTAAAGGTCGGACAATTTGGACATTTGTCCCCGACAATTTTGTGGCCATTTTTTGTAGGGTCACATTGAATACGATGTTTATTCCGGATTTCTAGTCAGTCTTAGAACTTTTTAGAACCAGAGCCTAGTCAAGAAAGAGCGATGATAATCTAAACACATGTCGAATCTACTTAATAAAAATCTAACGTAAACGAGGCCAAAGAAGTATGTAAGGATCGTAGCAGGTGGCGTTCTGTAGTTTCTGCCTACCCCCATCGGAAGACGGTGTGAGTTTATGTATGTGTGGATGTAAAAATCTAAAATTCATTCACAGACAGACAAAGCGCAGCCTAAGCCACTGTGTCTAGAAGCCTGAAATTTTGCACAAAAGTTCCTTTCATAACGAACGTAAGCACTAACGACGAACTTGAGAAAATTGAACCCGTACAGGGATTAAATAGGGGATGTAAGTTTGTCTGGAAGTTCGTAATTTTTACGGTTGAGATGCGGTTTCCCACCGAACACACGGCTTGTATCTGAATAAACTGCCCAGCAGTTACAAGCTACACAAAATAATCACAGCTTAACTGATGAGTCATAACAAAATCAACATTAGTTCCATTATTTTCAAATTCTTTTATACTGGAACTAGTGATTTCAAAAAACATCAGTAGTTCCATCATGGAACTGTTAATGGTACTAGTTCCAACGAAGGTTTATGTCATGTAACTGAGCTGCAATTGTTGTACTTACTATTATGCAAGGCAGGTGTAATATTCCCACAAAAAGATAAGCTTAACCACCTAAAAAAGGGTCGTGTCCTTAAAATATTGTAAATAATACACGAAAAAAACCCCGTACCTAACCCAGACAGACCACTTATTTTTAACCCTACAAAAGGGAAGCCTTTTTAAATATAGTCGGTTATTATTAGACGTGAGGTGACCCTACCTGAGATTTGAATGGCTCGTTTTGTCTCGTATTTGCAGTATTGTGATAAAGTCCGCGAAATGTGGCGCCGCTTTAGTTTGTCTAAATGTTAGTTTGTACTCTAACTAAACACTTTGACACTTCCCCAGAGCATTGTGGAAGCCTAACTTGTGTTGTAATTTTAAGGTTCTGTTACGAATATTAGTTTAAGGTAAATTATAATTAGGTATAATTGTAATAAGGTGCTGATTTTGATGTTCGTCCGTTTGCTCATCTAAAGCTGCGTTTTCACTCAGCGTTCTGAACAGTCTGAGCGAGCAAGCGTTTATTCAAGCGGTAATTGAAATCACTTGAGCGAGCGAACGTTTGTCAGCGATGATTGGATGAACTCAGCGAACGATTATTCGCTCGCTCATTCATTCCTTGAAAACGACGTCACCGGTGAGCGAGCAGTAGCTCTGTGCATTCGTTCGATAGTGGACGTGCTCGGTTCGTGTCCGATATTTTTTTTAATATTCTAAACGAACATGGAGTGGTATCAGGAAAAACTTTGCAACTAATTGAAAATTATGGAGCCCACCCATTCTTATAAGACCCGCAAACCAAAGATTACAAAATAACGCAATAAAAATAAAACCCAATACCGCCGAAAAAATTGACACCCAATACCGCCTTTTTTGCCGTTTTAGTTTTTTGTAAAGTTTCAATTATTACAAACGCTGCACTAGCCAAAATTAAATCAACATTTTGATCGTCTATATCTACCGCGTGAGTATGAGAGCGCAAGCTGCGTAAGCGAACTGTTCAGTACGATCTTTTGTTTAGAGCTGATGAGATGTTTTCTGTTTTGAGCGAACATCATAAAACAACAAACATTTGCTCAAAAATAAAATGTTCGCTCGACAGAGTAGTGAAAATGCGGCTTAATAGATTTTAGTTCCCTAAACCATCGCTTTTTGTCATGCTTATACTTAACAATTTCGATATCTTTATACTAAAAAGTCTTTGAAAATTCGAAAATCTTAATTTTATTTTATCCAATCTGTAAATGCTCTGTAAATCAAAAATAGTAAAACAATCTCCACATGACTTACTTCATTTTACTCTTGTCTCGGGTTGATGCAACCAAAAATAATAACAGTCAAAGTACCAACTCTTTTTCCGTGAAGCGCTAATCTGATAGACAGGGAACTACAAACACTAATACTTATGAAATAGAAACCAGTGAAGACCGAGTCTTCCTGTTCACAATTCCTGTTCTCACATTTTCGTATATAGGGGTCAAGTTCACCCTCAGTAATTCATAACGTCTAACAACAACACCATCATCATTATCTGGCTAGCCTTTTCCCAATCATGTAGGGCTCGGCTTCCAGTCTAACCAGATGCAGCTGAATATACATGGAGCGACTGCCTATCTGATCTCCACAACCCAGTTACTGGGTAACACGATTCACGAACATACCTACGTCAAGCAGTTTTTGAGAAAAACTTCAGTAGCAATCAGACCAGCGATCGCGGTAGTCATCGTGGAATCGTTTAGTTTTCCTTAAAGGCATACTCCTGAAAATACATAAATAATATAATATCATGCCCGTGATGATAAATAAATTCTTTATTGAGACTCATACAGTGTTAGTAACAATAAATTAAACTTACAACTATGTTAGTGATACAATAGTAATTACCTACACAAACATACAACAAATCAATCACTGCTTCAGCATTCCAGCTTAGATACTGGAGTAACGACTTACAATACAGCAGTCCAGCCTGTCAACAATCATTTCCAGGGTACTGTTGGAACTGGTTCGCAAAGTTTACACAACTGTAAACTATTGTGTACTAGTGAGCCGGCCTTGCTTCGCACCGTCTCAAAACATCGAGATTTCTTTATGCCCCAAAAAACTTGGATACATTGGATTGGAACTTGGATAAACAGATATACACGAAAAGCGACTTTACTTTATAATATGTCTTGTACTTATAAGAAGACTTTAATTTATAAGAAGATCCGTGGTTAAGCAAGGATCAGCAATCCGCTTGTGTTTTAATATTGGTGATGATCGTCTGGAATGTTCTGGTACTGATGGTCACTAGAGCCCATCACTGTCTACCTGTTAGGTGGTTATCTATTCGGCTAGTTCTTTTGTTACCGATGTATCTTTACGGGACGCTACAACGATGTATATCGGCTTTGTGGTTTGAACACAAACTATAGTTAGTTTTCTAATTAACTTTTCATAGTAAACTAAATGTAATTTCTAGAAGTGAGGTATGTCCTTAGGGGAACGGATGCAACCCACCACCTGCCCTTGTTAGTCAGTGCCTCAGCCCTTGTGCACAGCCCCTTGTTAGTCAGTGCCTCAGCCCTTGTGCACAGCCCCTTGTTAGTCAGTGCCTCAGCCCTTGTGCACAGCCCCTTGTTAGTCAGTGCCTCAGCCCTTGTGCACAGCCCCTTGTTAGTCAGTGCCTCAGCCCTTGTGCACAGCCCCTTGTTAGTCAGTGCCTCAGCCCTTGTGCACAGCCCCTTGTTAGTCAGTGCCTCAGCCCTTGTGCACAGCCCCTTGTTAGTCAGTGCCTCAGCCCTTGTGCACAGCCCCTTGTTAGTCAGTGCCTCAGCCCTTGTGCACAGACCCTTGTTAGTCAGTACCTCAGCCCTTGTGCACAGCCCCTTGTTAGTCAGTGCCTCAGCCCTTGTGCACAGCCCCTTGTTAGTCAGTGCCTCAGCCCTTGTGCACAGCCCCTTGTTAGTCAGTGCCTCAGCCCTTGTGCACAGCCCCTTGTTAGTCAGTGCCTCAGCCCTTGTGCACAGCCCCTTGTTAGTCAGTGCCTCAGCCCTTGTGCACAGCCCCTTGTTAGTCAGTGCCTCAGCCCTTGTGCACAGCCCCTTGTTAGTCAGTGCCTCAGCCCTTGTGCACAGCCCCTTGTTAGTCAGTGCCTCAGCCCTTGTGCACAGCCCCTTGTTAGTCAGTGCCTTAGGCCTTGAGCACAGCCCTTTGCAAACAGATGAAAAGACAAGACACCAACCTATTCGTAATTCGGTCAAATCAAATCAAATCCAACGCGACGCCGTAACTAAACAGCGGCAGCTTACAAATTATAAACATGCAGCTCCTCCATTCGATAAGTTACAGTTCCAACTGTATGTTATTATTCCGGACCTTATGTATACCAGTTTATTACACAAAGATAGCATATTCTCTTACCTCACATTTAACTGTCAATAATAAAAACGTGCAGCGTACAGTGCCGCCACTGTAGGTAACATCTACCAGACATAACAAAAGATGCTCTCAATCTTAACCATTAACTACATCCAAAGATGAATTATATTGTCCTTGTGTGGGGGGATCGATCGGTGCCTCTCACTTGTCTGAACGTGCTTCTGTCGTCACACTCCTGCCTAGCCTCGTTGCATACTAAGCGCGAAATAAAGTAACGTGTATTAATAATTCATTAATTTTGAAGTAGATGAACATAGCAAGTATACTTGTCAGACACCTGAGGTGGAGTTTGCAATATGTTAAGATGGGATGGAGATGCGGCAATAGGTTAATCTTGTCTTCTTGTTAATCTCTTATTGGGTAGGTAATTACAAAAAGACAGAGCCAGCTAAAAGAAAGTGCAGACTGTGATATCACTGCTGTGTTATACTAGGAAATGATTTAGATTTTCATCATGAAAATTTAAAATTTTGTCATGAAAAATAATAAATTAAATCAATTATTTGACGTTTAAGTCATCCGAAGACAGCAATAGACTCCTAATTCCTTCTTCAATGTCACGAATACTGTAAAATATAACGCCAAATAGCTACCGTCACTGTTTCAAATAGGCCAGTAAAGTGATTTTCCTGAATTTATTACTATAGCGGTAAATTCGTTTCCAAGTAATTTACCTCAAAATGGAAGAGAGTGTGAAAACAATTGCAATTAAATTAAATCGCGTGAAAGCCGCAGCTTGAGTTTCGTGTACTTTTTTAGCGCCTCATTGATTTAGTAGCACATTTGAAACCACGTTACATTAGCGAATAAGGGGGGGACATGTTCGGATTGGCACATTTGATTCCGCAGTAATAGTTGAACCACAAAGCTGACTCGATGAAATCACTACATATTGTTTTCGGCTTTCATTCGGCTCGTGCCGATCGGCGAACTCCGTTCAGCGTCTACCTTGGCTGAATCGTATTCAGGTTGGCTTGGTACAATTCGAACTAAGCCGAGCGGACTTTCCGAATGTACGGGGGGTCACACTGAAAGTGTTTAGAATAGGCCAGTAAAAAGCAAATGATGTTTTTTTTTTTTAATTTCTAATTCGAAACTTTTTGGGAATCTGTAGAAGTGTAATAAATTCATATATTATGTCGTTTGTTTTAACAAATTGGCGGGAATTTAAAAAGTGTCTGTCGTGCGTCGAAGTGGATTTGACTAGAGATAATTTTCGTTCAATGATTTATTACGACTTTCGTTGCGGTCTTACTCAACAAGAATGTTACGATAGACTTCGATTAGCATTTCATGACAAAGCCCCACCCCGTGCCACTGTTTATAACTGGTTTAAGTAGTTTAAACGTGGTCGAAGCAAACTCACTGATGATTCGCGAGAAGGATGTCCTTCTACGGCGACTACTGAAGATAACGTGAGTGCTGTGCGGCTAATGATAGAAGTTGATAGAAGGGTGACATATCAACAGCTTCGAGCAGCTTTAGGCATTGGTATAACTCAAGTGTAAAAAGCATGCGACGGTGCTTAAAAAGGAACGGAAACTACTTCGAAAAGCAATAAAAATATTAACAGGCTTCTAGATTATTCCGTTTTTTATTTTCTAAAAACGTTCAGTGTGACCCACGTGTCTTCATCGTCATCAGCTTACAGCAGTTCACTGCTAGACATAGGCCTCTCCAATTGCGTGCCGTTCAGCTCGATTCTCGCCAACTCTTCTCCGACTGCTACCAGCCACCCTGCGAAGATAGTAGCTCCGCTCCACCTAGCCTGACGGCGACCTACCTTACATGGCGAGAAATAGTTTTTGCTTTTTATTTATCTTTTTTTTAATGAAAAATGGCACGGACTCGTTTTTAGTTTTGAATATTTCGTTTTTAAAATGACATTTATTTAATGGTATCCAAACCAAATATTAAGAGATTTTACTACAACTTTATGCCTAAAAATACGAAAAAAAAAACTTTTTCCTTAACCTATTATGTTCGATGTTGCCGCCCGAACATGACGTGTGTACACACATGAACACACATGTTCGGGTCGGCAATGTAGCAGCCATCATATTCATATACGTTTTGTTCGTCTTCATACGTAACCTCCATAAACTTCTGCGTGGCCTTTACTCCCATAGTGGACAGAGTGGCGTATTTTGACCTGCGTATTGAAAAGTAGATTCCTTTTTAATTTATGTAGACTGTCATTGTTTACAAATTACCATAGGTATAAGCTATAGTTCAACTTCAAGGCTCTTGTTACGTACTCAACGAACAAGTTGAACCATTGTAAGGGACGCACCATAGATATAATAAAGAAGCACGAGTGACTGCTTTGTGTTCATAGCGTTATTGGTGATAGTTGTTGGTAATGCAACTCTTTTGATACAGGCATCAATAATATAGGTGTTAAAACTCCTGATAAAGGGAATGCTCGACGGCAACATTAGAGGTGAAATGGCATTATACTCATATGTAACATCGAATTATAACCTAACTAGCTTCGGTCAACGACTCCGCCAACGTGAAATTTCTTGTTTTTATATAAAATATTTCCTACGCCCGCCCTCGGCCCCCAACGCATCGCGCCACATCGCATCGCCAGCCCGCACCATTACTTCATTTTATTTGTTTCTGACTTTTTTATTTTTATTCGGTACTTAAAGGTTTAGCGTGATGTTAAATAGCCTATTATAATCTTCCTCAAGAATTGGGCTATCAAATCAAAGATTTTTTTTAAATTCAAATCCAACAGGTACATGCACAGATTAGTGCGTTCAAACAAACCGTTCAGCTTTATTATAATATATTTTATTAGAAATAATATACATTTAGACTGGCAATGCATGATTGAGAAACAAGGATTGTCCTCAGTGGCGTGCAATTTACCATTGAGGCATTCGACCTAATTGTGACCACGCATTTACATAATTATACAAGTACTCGTTTATAACATGTCGTGTATAAATCATGTATCATACATGATGTATTTAACTAATTTGTTCACCTCTTTGACAGTTTTGTATAAAACTAGTCTTCACAATTTGGTTTAAGTGTAAAGGATAAATGAAACTAGTAAACAACGTGTAGAACACAGGATTTGGTTGGTGCAAACGCGGGCTTAAATACGATTTGCAAAAAAATATCATTCATACAAATCCCGATTGTTTTATAGCCAATGCACAATGTTGCGATATACGCAACTATCACAAATCGAAAGTCCATTAGGTTTAGGTAAACTAAAACCACACAGCTGAATAAATTAGTTTTTATTTAGTAAGTCCGGTTGTTTCATAAGATTAACGGAGTTGAGGCTTAACTGTGTGTTAAATTATATTTTTTATGTGGTTGCCTCACATTGCCACATGTGATAGTGCATCTAATTGTATTCAATTAATTATATTTATAAATTTTACCTAAATTAAATTTTTAATGCCCTTTTTCTAGCACTTTCCTTCACACTTCTCTGCAAAGGCCTCAATTTTTTCGACCTCTAACGTTCCAGTATTTGCTAAACTTTATTACATAATATGTAGGTATCACATTATAGTATAGGCAGCCAACCGGTATTTAATAATAATTAAAACGCAATCAACAAAGGATCCCGCTGTACCTCCGTCCTGCCACCACTTAAGGCCTACTATGTACTCTGAGCTCCGACCCAGCTGTCTGTACCAATTTCAGGATTAAAATCAGTCCTGCCAACGGTTTATTACCAATTTTTAGCCTACAGAATTTTATCTGAAAATTACCGGCTGCGTTCGAGTCAGTTGGTGGGATTAGTGGTCTCTTTTTCCGAAAATGTATTGGTGATTCTCAAGTTTAAAATTTCTCCAGTAAGGTAAATTAGTTTTAGCTAAGAAAATTTGTAAGTCATAGAATATTTAAGACCGTGAATTATTTACTCTTTCAGCCGATATAGCTCGCTTATTTGTAAGCGAGAAAAACTAAATAAGTAACCTACGTTAATTTCCCGCGCTATAGCCATTTTATAAACTCTATCTGTCAATGATTGTCTGTTGTGAATTTGAAAATAAAATGGTCAATTTAATTAAGTAGTCAGTAAAAAATAGTTTTTGCATAATAAATTTCTCTGATTGAGCAATCTGTAATATCATTCCACTTCCTACTAATATTATAAATGTGAAAGTTTTTTTTTTATGTTTGGATGCTAAGGATGAAATTCGGCACATAGATAGTTTATAACCTGGATGAACACTTTTTATACCGATATTCCCATAGAATCGACACTTATGCGGCTGAAACCGCAGGGCGCTGATAGTATTTTATAATTTCCGCACTGCTTTGTGCACGCGCGGTGCGTCCCTGGTGCGCCGGGTGCGGGTCAGCCCCAATGCTATCCTGGCAATGATCGCCGACAGGTTGGACTGGCCTTATATCCAACATGGGTGTGTCAGCCAGAAACACGCTAGCAAAGTAGTAAGCGAATGCCTCGGCAGCTTCAACACCAGGACTAGTCTCCCATTGTGCACAACAATTGGTTCGAAACCACCCTTTGATCTGAGGCTAGAAACATGCTTCCAGAACTGTCTCGGATTCATACATAGATTATTTTCGGTATTATTACAGAACAATCTGTAGGCTTCCTGGGTTCAAATTTTTAGGTTTGATCGCAGAGCACTAAACTCCGCATATATTAGATCACATCGTGAAATAATGATCCACTTATGATGGAGTTTATTTTTACGCTTGGCGTCTTTAATAATATCAGTGGAAAACCAGATTGGATACCGCCTATTACCAGTATTCATTCTCTACTTTTTTGGAATAGAAGAGTTAAATAAATTATATAGTATTTCGTATAACTTACCCGCAGCAGAGCGTGCATCATTGCAATGATGAACTTGGCAAGGTTCCAATTGCTGCTTCGATCAATGTTGTAGGGGTGTAATGTTTAATTAACCTTATGGGTTGCGATTGTTACTACAATATCTAACGGAGGGTGCTACAAATCGATCAGAACCAGCTCCGTTCCTTCGACATGCTAGCAGGTTACTCCGATACCTACCCGAGCCAACATCACATCTAATTTACTCCCACGCATATTCACCACTTCATTCATGTCTGTCAGATCAAAAAAACCTAAAGAAGTAACAATAATAATTATTAATATTTACAGATTCACTTTTTAAGTTAAAGTCACTTAAAATCAATATAATTCCATTAAATTGGACACATTTCTCTCAACCTTGGTAAACCAAGCCAGGTAATCGTTGTCGGTACCCCTCGGTCGGATATACCTACCCTAAGTGGGTCTTAATTTGAAACTAGACGCTATTATGGAAACTGTATTTCTAGGAATTACTTTAGATTCTAAATAGCAATGGGGCGCCCACATTAGAGCTGTAAGTTCAGCTGCATATGCACCAAGAAAAATAAGGCAGTTGACTGATATAGCCACAGCTAGGTCAGTATAGTTCGCTTATTTCCACAGTATGGCTTATGGCGTTTTGCTGTGGGGATCGGCAGCTGGAGTAGATACAATTTTAATTTTACAAAAATGGGCAATCCGCGCTATCTTTATATGGGTCCTCGCGAGTTTCTTAGAAACAAACTTAAAGAAATTGATATACTAAATCTGCATCTGCATTCTCTTTATATCTCAGAAAGTGTTTTGTATGCTCGCAAAATCTTAGGACTTTTCAAAATAAGAAGCGATTTCCATAATAAATACATGTGTGTAGTAAAAATGAAATTGTGATACCCAAATTTAGATTAAGTAAAACAAGCAAGTAATATCTTATAATAATACACTATCAGATTTTATAACAAGCTGCCAAAGTCGGTTACAGAACTTAGCGATGGGAACTTCAAAACCCACATCAAACGTATCCTTATCCAAAAAGCATATTATTAAAAGATCAAAGACTACGTTGAAGACAGGGAAGTCTGGGGCAATAATTCCTTCTGCACATGTGGCTTCCCTGGTACCTCATTAACGGCATCACTGTGTAAATGTCTATTAACTGCTCCCAAATTACGATGCTTATTTTTATTTTTTTACATTCTTCTTTGACTTATTCCAAATTGTATTTTGTGAATGTGAGAATGTTGTAGCCTTATTTTGTATAGTTGTAAAAAATATTAATTATTTATGTCAAAATTCAATGAAGTCAATGACGAAAAATATGATTTATAGGCAATAATGTCAAATATTTAGATAAGTTTTTCATTCATAAATCGTCAGTCGAGTAATACCTAACATTTGCTTAAAAGTCAGTTATATATTTCACATTTAAATGTTCTGAGGCTGAGAGTTGCTTAAACAGGAAAGTAAGCAGGGTAGAATTTTAAGACGAGGCAGCAAGGCCAGGGACCTTAACTGTTGTAGCTACAGAGAAACGTTCTGATTTTTATCTTAACTTGTAAACTTAAGATTTGTCTGTAAGACTTAAGTTTGTTGTGTGTTGTGTAGTAGAATTTATGTTTTACAATGGGTTGTCTTGTACATTTGCCGTTTTAGTAACGGATAAAGAATCGATTGGTTTTCATATCAGACGGGCGAAGTTTCTGGTATTTTTCTACAATAAATTTGTACACTCCTCGGATAATAATCGATCTGTCGAGTTTGGTTTTTGTGTCTTTCAACATTATCAAAAGTAATTCATCCGAGAGGGTCTCATCATTATCGATCGTTAGATTAAGAAGCTCATTGCTACGACAAGTCTCATGAACTCTAATAACCAACACAACCTGCAACAAAGTAAGACTCAAAATTAGATGCGCTGCTATTAGCAACCAAGTCACTTTAATACCTACTTAATAGAAAATTGTCACGTTAATAAATACTTACTTTTGCGATGAAATGTATTCATCGAGAGCGTCATTTAAAAAAGCTTAGACATTTTGGCAGGGAACACCTTGGATTTCTTCGGTTTATGCCCTTCTGATTGTCGTTTCAGATATGCTGATGATAATTTTGAGTACGTTTCCATTTGAATGTCGTTATTGGTACTAACTGTAGATTTCAGCATAGAATATATACTCCAAAGAGTTGTAAGTTGTTTCAATTTGGCTAAATCTTTCCGATAATCAAACACATTTTCCGACAGAAATTTTGCTCTTCTTCCATTTTTCTAAAGGATTAAATTGTCATATGCTTTTATATATTGTTCACGGGATTTTGTAGGTAGAAGACGTTGTATCACATTTTTTGCGTCCGATAAAATGTTATCTGGATTTAATTATAATACTTTCATTCTCACTTCTTGAGGAAGACATGCAAATTTTTTATAAAACTAAGTAAAATCCGAATTTGAGTAAACAATTACGAACGAAGGAGCCATGCATTTCGAGCGTTTTTTTTATCACCAACTTTTATAATTGTTTGCCTCACGCGCCCTTTACTTTATCATACATACTTTTAATATCAATATGCACATTCTAAATTCAAATCACTTTTAGTCCCTAGGTATTAAATAGCTATTTTAGTCCCTGTTTACGAAGAATAAACTAGCTCTTTTTGAATAGATGTGGTAAAATCAATTTGCCGATTCGGTTTTGTTAGAATGCTAATCATATTAATTCGAAAACGCTTTCAATATACCTTTTGGAATTAGTCCTTTTTCATATTAAGGTCATATTAGTAGATAATCGAAAGCAACCTACCTAGCTTACCTATACCTACGTGTGGTTGTTTTGTATTTTCCAACAAATCATATATTGATCAGACCTTTCGGATAAAACAGTAATACAGCGGGTATCAGAGAGATAAAACAGTAATACAGCGGCTATCAGAAAGATAAAACAGTAATACAGCGGCTATCAGAAAGATAAAACAGTAATACAGCGGCTATCAGAGAGATAAAACAGTAATACAGCGGCTATCAGAAAGATAAAACCGTAATACAGCGGCTATCACAGAGATAAAACAGTAATACAGCGGCTATCAGAAAGATAAAACAGTAATACAGCGGCTATCAGAAAGATAAAACAGTAATACAGCGGCTATCAGAAAGATAAAACAGTAATACAGCGGCTATCAGAAAGATAAAACAGTAATACAGCGGCTATCAGAGAGATAAAACAGTAATACAGCGGCTATCAGAAAGATAAAACCGTAATACAGCGGCTATCACAGAGATAAAACAGTAATACAGCGGCTATCAGAAAGATAAAACAGTAATACAGCGGCTATCAGAAAGATAAAACAGTAATACAGCGGCTATCAGAGAGATAAAACAGTAATACAGCGGCTATCAGAAAGATAAAACCGTAATACAGCGGCTATCACAGAGATAAAACAGTAATACAGCGGCTATCAGAAAGATAAAACAGTAATACAGCGGCTATCAGAAAGGTAAAACAGTAATACAGCGGCTTTCAAAAAGGTGTGGTCAAATGTAAGGGTATGGCACAGACCATCAAACTGAACCACTTTCTTCATGGGACCGACATCGTAATCGCGAAAAAATATTGAGCCGTTCCATACATTTAGGTTGAGTAGGTATGCTGTAAACCAATAAAACATTGGGTATTTTTCATTTTATTAGGCTATGACAAATTCAATTGTTTTTCCGATATTCATTGCGAAACTCGTGAATGACAGACTGAAGGTTAATCGGATTAATTTTATAAACCCACTTGCGCGTTCATTGGTTATCCTTAATAACTCGGAGTTAACAGCTAATAACTCAGGGTTAGTCAAATAATTCATATTGCGCCACCAAGAGTAGAGGTAAACCTAGAGTTAAAGTTTAAATATTAAACCCACCGACGTGGGAGAGTAAAGTCGCTAAACTCTGGGTTAGTGTTAGTAATGTCAAAATAAATGGACGTTATGAGGTACCGCCAATAAGATATTTTGTAATTTATATTGTTCGACGTTGTATTATGTGAAAATTCGGTACTTTACAGCAGGCAATATATTAATGAACTTGTATAAAAATAAATACAAGTTATAAAAACTTAAAACACATGTTCCTTATCTGATGTTTTCGTCAATCAATAAACTAAATCTAAATGGAAACCCCATACAATACGAATAAAATGAAAAGTCATGGTAAAAAATTCAAAGACAAGAAAGTATTACGTATCGTAATTTAGTGTAAAAGAGATGGGTATACAATTTCCGTTCAACGTTCGTTCATGAATTTTAAGTCAGATAACATATCAGGGCACAGACATTATAATTCTATTTTATGTTTCGTCGATTGATCTGTAATGTTCTCAACTCAAACAACCCTAAAACTCAGTATAACTTGTTAGTGGCGACACGCGTAATATTAGTTAAAATGTTATTAAGTAACTCTGAGTTTACAAACTCTACATTTATTCATTTAACCCGACTTAACGTGCAAGTGGCCGTAGGTTATTTTCAGGTAGCTAATGGATCTACAGTAGCCAATTTATATTAAAGATAATTTTGTAAATTGCTGACGAATTTTATCGTATACCGTTTTGTCGGTACCTAATGGGAGCAATTAAAATGATACGTGATGTTGCTACGTCAATTTCGACAAACTTTATAATGGATGGCGTAAAAGTGCTGCGCTCTGCCTTCCTCAACCGTTAAATTGCTGGGAAGTACGTTACGTACTACGTAATACTTACCATATTAAATTTTCGGAAAAGAACCGGAGTTATCATAGCTTGCAGAGTAAGCAAGCTGAAGTACCGGTGGGCTGTCCATGTTTGTCGAAATATGGTGGCCGGTGGAGCCGACCAGTCCTTGAGTGGAGACTGCGTTTCGGCAAGCGGAGTGTGGGACGCCCAAGTAGATGGACCGACGACTTATAAAGATGGCTGGGACGGACTGGATGCGGAAGGTGGAGGACAATTTTTTTTGGCGCAGCCTGGGAGAGACCTATGTTTAACAGTCTACTGCGATAGGCTGAGTTGAATACTTATCAATATTGTAAAGTTTGGCCAGCTGTCACACTTTCAACTATTCATAGTATTCTACAGTGATGCACGTAGGGGTCTCTATGAATTAAAAATAGACACTCATCAATAGACACAGCGCAGTTTAACTTCCCAGTTTCACCTGCGACGTTATACAGGATGAATTTTTGAGATAGTGCAGGTACTCTAACTGTTGTAGCAACAGGAAAATGGTCTTAGGAGACTGTCCTCATTTTTTTGAGAAATTTTGATCCCCATTCACAGATATTTGAAATTAAAAAGACAGTCCGCAAGAAACTGGGCTTTTTTCACAAAAAAAAATAATTGTTGCCATTCGATCCTGTTTCTTACAAGTATCAAAAAACTCTAGCGGCCCAACTGAGGTTTAAGTATTAGAAAAGTCAGAAATTGCAAAAAATTGCAAAAAACTCTAGCGGCCCAACTGAGGTTTAAGTATTAGAAAAGTCAGAAATTGCAAAAAATTGCAAAAAACTAGCGGCCCAACTGAGGTTTAAGTATTAGAAAAGTCAGAAATTGCAAAAAATCTTTTCTCATTGTTTTCGTAGGAAATGTGACTCCCGACTTACTTTTTTACTATGGATATACCAGCCAACAATGAAAACTAGCCGAAAATTAACAATAAATTACTCATAAATCCACCCCGTATAACGTCGCAGGTTTTATAACGTTAAAAACCTCGGTTATATACATTAGTGTTAGTTATAAATATATACATATACATTAGTGTTATATACATACACATACTATATACATTAGTGTTAGTTGTAAATAATAAACGAATATTATTTTTTATTAATGGAAAGAGGTCTTTGCTGCTGCTCAATATGGTTTCGATTCTATGAGGAAATGGCTCGAGGATAATGTTTTAACCATAAATGTGGAGAAAACCAAGTATGTTTGCTTCAGTATACAGTCTAACACAGGTCCTAATCACGATCGTCTATATATCTAACCACACGAGTGTGTCTCTAAAGAAAACTGTTCTTGTTCTCAACTAGAACATGTAAAAACAATTGAATACCTTGGCATGACAATAGACAACCATCTCAACTTTAAAGAACACTTTAAATCCCTCTGTGGTAGAGTCAGGAAATTGATCTACAATTTTAAGACTCTCCGACACGTCGCGTCGCCGAACCGAACCCTCGGTAATGAAGCGAATATATTTTGCACTGTGTCAGTCCCTCATAAGTTACTGCAATACAGCATAGGGTGGGGGGGGTCCCCTAAATCCACCATAAAATCCGTTGAAGTCGCTCAGCGACCCATATTGAAGGTTTGCAACTTCAAAACACGATTATTCTTTACCTCGCTGCTTTAAGAATTTTGTGGAGTCCTATCCGTAAGGCAGCTGTATCTTCTAAATCAAATATTGATGCAACATAGGAAACTAAACTACGACCCACTCGTATTAAATAGACGCACGAAACACTTTGTTTGCCCACAACTGATCGCTTTCAAAATCCAAACTCAGCAACCGATTTGGTCCGTTTATTGGCCCCTACATCTACAACAAGTTAAATAAAATTCTCAACATATACCCATTGACTCTGAAATCCTGCAAAATTAAAGTAAGTAATACCTTCAAAAGCTCACGTACGAAGAGACAGAAAAATTGCTTCAGATCCTTTCTTAATAATCTCATTTATAAAGTTTATTATTAAAAATATTATATATATATATATATAAAAAAAACAACAACAACACCAGTCCCAAGGTTCCGCAATCTCACAAACCCTGTCACACTCACTCATGCGCGCCCCCATCTCACACAAAGAGAGGACTGGTCTCACACTTGCATACTATGTTACCTAACTTTTAAGTTATTTCCTAATTCTTTTCTTTTTTCGATATTATATTATGCACGTACATTAAAACATGGGCTCATTAAAATACACAACTTCAACACTTATATGTAACTCAGGGATCGGCGTTGTGGGCTGAAATACAGGCTTTGCCTAGTTTGGCCCCAAATGCTAATACTTTTGTGTACTACTATACTATACTATACTATAGACTAAGCACTTAATTTGTGAAATAATGTACATTTTTTTCTGTGAATAAACTTATTATTGTTATTCAAATAATGTTCGAGGTTTTAATTATTTCAGCGTGATTACCAAATTAAAAATCAGTAACATAGAAAGGTAATCATAATTAAAGGGGAGGTATAAATTAATCACCCGAGTGAAGGTTGTATACATGGACATTATTCATTATTACTGGCCACTCTACAATTGTCGGGCTTGTTTATGTTATAGAAATCTTTTATTTTCATTTTAGCTCTGCAAGAAAAGCGGCGAAAATTATGACGCGTTTTTCCAAAGTGTTATTTTTATTCATCCATTTTACGTCACTGTTCGTACACGCAATATTTGTAATTGGTGATTAATTCAAAAGTTCCTATTATTCAAGTTTTTACGCCCGTAGCGCCCAATTAAGTGTGTCCTTAAGTAAAAGAAAGCGGGACAGATAACGAAAACAGTCGGTATGTTCAGGTAAAGATATAAAAGGTAGGAACTAACCCAACTCACGTGCTCACCCAATTAATAAGAACCTTTCTTTTGTTGCAGCTCCTAAAAGGAAAATTAAGTCTCTCGGCTTCTTAGCCGGAGGTAAGTACCTTTCACGGATGCTTTTCATCGTCACTTAGTTAAGTACTTTCTGATGCAGATTTTAAAAATAGTGTAAAGTGTACTTCTATAAGAAAATCGAGAGTGCCTCTGTTTCTATGGGCGCATTTCGCCAACAAAACTGAACGCGATCAGAACATCTAATTCACGTTCAAGAGCTGTCAAACCTCAATATCACAACAATGATGACACTGACAGCTCTTGGAAACATGGGTTCATTCATTATAATATACTAAATCTATGGGTTCATTGGTTAAATTCGTCTTAATTATGAGCTTGTTTATGACGTCAAAGGAAAATGTATTTCTAGTCTAATAATAGCTTATTTTGATACAAAATCAGCTCCAGTTACCTAATTAACTGACCAACATCAAAGGAAATGTATTGATTAATGTACCTTGAGAACAAAGATTTCATTAATGTACCTATGCTACATAATATCTACTGACGTATTTGTCAATAGTAGGTACATTGTGTAGATTGTGATATCAGGCAAGGAATATTGTTAATACATTCAGATGGAAGGTATGGGGTGACTGATGACATCATTAATGTAGATATGGATACGTTAGCTTCTGCCCGCGACATTGTTCCACGCGAACGATAGTCGTAAGAAACACAAATACACTAAAGTAAAAGCCATATTTTCAGCTGTTGCTGTAACGCGCAGGCAACAGGACACACTGGACACGATATTAAGGGTGCCATTATTTGTGGAATAATATTTACACCCCAAGGACCTGAGTCTCGGTGGCAATCTCTCGCGTCCGGCCTTGGTCCAGGCCATGGTACGGAGCGAGAGGGCTTGGGAAGCCGTCACCTCCTTCTGCGAAGCAGTAATGTTCGCGAAGGAGCAGGCCGAACGCGTGAGGGAGAGGCAAAATTTGCGCCCTCACGCCCCTAGCCACCGCAGGAGACGCCTTGGGCGTCGGGAATCGCAGGCCGATTCCCGGCCACCGTAGGCGTGGGCTTGCGAACGGCGAGCAATGGGCAGCTCGCCGTTCGATAAGGACCAGGCCCGGGTCGACGGCGCGTTGTGTTCCACGCGCGCCTCAAAGAGATGTCAGCACCAATGACGGGGTTTGCTAGGACCGATGTGTGCTAGGGTTGCGGAAAAGTCCGAGAGGGATACCGTGGCCCCTGGCACAGGTAACTGAAGAAACACGGGTGGGTTTTAGTCAGTAAGAGTCTGACACGCCCTCCTGCTCTTCCCAGAGCGGGAGAAGTTATTTCATGATTTCCCACACTCAAAAAAAAAGGGACCTGAGTCTACTAATTTACAAACGTTGCAATGATCTCTCCACTGAGAGTTTTTGACATATTTTGTATTGCAAATCTGTCAAAAATTCACAATGGCAATTTCCTTGCAACGTTTGTAAATTAGTAGACTTGGCCCCCTGGGCGGAGTCATCATAACAGTATTTATAATGGTAAATTAAAGATTTAGGCGTCAACTGAAAGTAAAAAAAAAACAATGTTATTTGAGTTTTTCAGAATTCTCTATTATGCTACGTCTTTTACAACTCCGATTACTTGAGTATATAAATTAGTTTGAGACTAAACGCGTACTTACTTAAAGTTAATGGCATTTATGAAAGTATTTCATAGCTATGCGCGTATACATTATGCCAATGAATCCATACCGTAACTTAGTCCCCTTTAAAAAAAGTCACTATACATTTCTTTAACACGATTCTTGTATGGGGACCCCCTTTCATTTTTAATTTGATTTATTTTTGGAGATATATCACTGGGACAGACGGACAGACAGTGGAGCCTTAGTAATAGTCCGTTGATACCCTTTTGGTACGGAACCCTAATCATCTAAAGCTAGTTTCTTCTCGTTTATAACGATTGCACTTTTAATTCTACCTTTGTACCCGTAATTACATTTTATTCCGCTCGACAAATTTAAAAAGTTTCAAGCTAACTCCATCCGAGACATTTTTTTTTCTTATTTGCGACGTCTATCGGCTCGTAACAGCTGTAATCAACATTGTTTTTCTCAGTTCTGTTAGAGGCTAGTTGAAATATGTTGACAATGTTTTTAAAGCCAGTGGTTGCGACTGTCATTTGTCGATCTTTGAAAGTACGGGTAGAGTTACGCGTAGTCAAAAGCGCATAAAGTCTGACCACCAGTCTCACCAAGGGGTATCGTGTTATCCAGTAACTGAGTTGTGGATGATTTAGCCATCAATGTTACCAGACTGTCCACTGTTTTACAACATTATTACTAAAGAATTATTTTGTTGTTTGTGCAGTAATAAATCTGTGGTGTTAAGGTAAAATGGGATAAGTCATAAATTTTATATTGAAAAACGAGTTATTTGCATAATTTGATACTAAACATTAAAATCTATTAAGATAAAAAAAAAAAACAGTATTTGTGTTACAATTTCGTACAACTCAAATTGCAAATCGAGTCTAGTCAGGAAACTGCAAAATACTAAAAGGGTTTGAAGAGTTAAGTTTACTCATCTCATTATTGCGTTTATGACTTATCCCGTTTTACCTTAACACCACAGAAATATTCTCGTAAGAGCAAGAAGTTTTTTAAATAAAACAAATGATTGGAAAAAGATGTCATTTCATTTTGAGAAATGTCAAACAATGCTCTTTCAATAGGTACAACCTCACCCCCGTATTAATTAAAAAATTATACTGATGTAAATTATTCTGAACAACTGAAAACGTGAAGTAAAGATACCCCTTACTTCGGTTCTACCATACATTTTTAGAGATTTAATTGGCTCAACCAATTCCGGGGTTATTACTAAAGGGGTCAGCAGTGTTCAATTATGTAAAAAAAACAAAACAAAAAAAAAAAAAACCATTTCTGTAAATCCAACCACTGAAAGTCTAGCAAAATCACGTTCCCCTTGAAAACTACAAACGTGACCTCCAAAGTCATCCTCATTTCAAAGGTACAGATTACCATCGTCCAGTGAAGCCCACTAATCGCGCCGCGTCCAGCGACCATTACCCTATTCTATTACGAAGAGCTTTCTCTGATATAAATGCACGAGTTTCTTTCTTAGCCACTTTCATGATACAAACAAGAATTCAAAATGGGAGCTCTCAGCCCAGTTCAAAGGTTCCCAGGAATGATTACGTCTGGTAACAGGCGATCGAGGTATGATTAATATGTAGGTGAAAGGGTTTATTCAATCTAACCTTGGCGATCGATAGATTATGGATGTCTTCGTATTGTCTGAATGCTGATCACAGTATACTAAGCAAAAATCAGGAAAACATTTTTATAAAAGTTTTTACTTCCGATTAAAATGGTCTGTAGGTATATTCAAATCACAACTGTGAACTCTGAACTTTAACAGATGTATGAAATTGCTGTAACACGGCAAATCGATGTAGGTTATCAATTTCCTTGACAATTAATTACCCTAACTGTACAAGCGACGCGCGCTGTGTAAGCGAGCTCCATCGGCTGAAAAACTAATGAATTCTTGGTATTAAATACTCTGTGACGTGACTTATACGTTATAACTACTTACTGACTGTATATCTGTCGCTACCATAGATGTCGCTACTATGTAAAACACTCCGGGTTAGTCTATTCTTTGTTGAAAATCCTTTACCCGTACCGCCACGCAACTTTATCATCAAAGCGTGCTCATAAAAATATTCTAGGTCAGCTCACTAAACGCTGCCCACTCAGTCCACTCGGCCCTGCACAACTACCCAACTTGCCCGCTCCGCCCACCATTTGACGCACACTTAACCCTAAAATAAGCGCGCCAGCGAATCCCTTTTCAAAATACGATCTAAACAGTTTCCAAACGCCATTAATTCATAGCCCTGGCATCGGTAGGTCGTTACATAAGTAATATATTGACGACAAACAATGATCGCATACAAAACCCAGTCATTACTGTTTCGGGATAGTTTCAATTCGAACGACAACACTATATCTTTGGGAATTTGGAGGTCAGCAGACGGAAGGTCATGCGGGACGATTTGTAGAAGTGTCGTGTTAGCACTTTCAGTGGTGTGACGATTTTCTTCTTTTATATTTTTTGGGGTTGTAACAAAAACGTACTGCCTCAATGTATAACTGTCGATAGTTTTGGGAGCAATATCGCTTACCAATTTATTACAAATATCTTACCACACCTTTCAGGATGGTTAACACGCATAAGATGCACAATAACAAGACCCTCTAATGTGTGCTTTAAAGCAAAACGTGCAATGGCTCTGCAAAGCTATATCGTTTTGTAATACCTATAGCACGCTAAAGCAAAAGATTTTGTCTACCTATCGGGGCAGAACATTGCGCTAAGTTCCATCTAATCAAACAGACGAAACGCCATCAGTCACAAGAATAATGTGACGAAATTCACTGTATTTATTTGTTACTAGCTTTTGCTGCTTTTGTTTTAGTAAAAAGCATCTCTGCTTTTCCCTTAGAAAGTCCTACAATCGGATGTCATACAATATAGTGGTCCACTCGTAGTTAATTATGCCATTACTCATTAATTACTAAGAGCGCCTATACGAAACTTGGCAAGACAATGTAGACCCTTACAAGATACAAATTAACGTTATAAGTTAGGCTCTAGGGTTCCTATTTTAAGTACTTGGACCTAATAACCTTATTTTACTTTTACGTGTATATCTTTTGAACGGTATGTTTTTTTCAAATTCTGTTATCACAATCATTACACACAAATTCAAAGCAATGTGCGTAAAAATTACAACTCTGCACTAAACCGTTTTATATGATTTTCATCAAATAGCCCAACGTCAGCGCAGCGGAAACTTGATTATCTTCGCTGTTATATGACACACAAATTTCATTTAAGCATACACATTTACCTCTCGTTACACACTTATTATAAAATGTATTTTTTTTCTTGTACGTCCTTAAAAAAAAAAAGCGAAGCTAGGATGACGTAGTTCCAGCGGAAACAGTTTTTATTGAATATCTCCCCAATGGTTGGATGCACAAATTTGTACTTACACTACTTACTTACACGACGTTATACACTAAACGTTATCTGCTAAACTGAAATGAAGAAATTCGACATATTTCCGCTGCGACTCTGCGAATACACGCTTTTGCTCGCGGCTTAACCTGCGTTGGTGTCGGAAAATATCACTCGGGAGCGTACCATACCGGTATTTAAAGTACCCTATGTGTTAATCCTCATTATAAAGTATGTTTGCCAATGTTTTTGCGAATCAGCCGTTTTTGCGCCATTCCGGAACATAAATCCAGACTAACCAAAATTCTAAAAGCTATATTTTCGGCATGAGACTCGTTCCCACACCTCGTAGCTATTACTTTTTTTTAAATATTCAATGTGCAGTTTTGACTTCGTTACTGTTTTATTATGCCGAGTGCAGTTAGTTAAGCAGTGTGTTAAGCCCCGGAAGCGTTTTGTGTAGCGATGATGCAGATTTGATGTTTGTGGCACTAAGTGCTAGAGTGCACTCCATGTTTGTGCCTTGTGGTTCCAGATTCGTTAATAGCTCTTCATGTTAGTATTATACGCGTGTGTGTCAATAGATTCAATTTTAACAATAATACTTAATGCTTCATTTACGACCTAATTTGTAATTCTAACTAGAGACATACTCTTAGTTTATATCGGCGAAATGTGGGTGTTCTTTTTCACCTCTGCCAACCCTCCGAACAACACAGAGCGTGATTTTACATTGAGCGTGAGTTTGCATTGAGAGGTTTGACATATTTTTTCAGCATGGAAACAGCTTTTACCCAAATTGAAATCACAAAGGCATGCAGAATGAAAAAACAAAGTCCACGACACTTTTATGGAAGTGACGACGTATCAGTATTGGCTGTACTCGTGCCGTATCGACGCTGCAGCGGCGATTGAGCCGTATGGTACACACTTTCCTATACAATGTGGTGAAAAGGTCGTCTCCCTATTTCAGCTACAAGTTTACTAAAAGCATTTATGCAAGTTTACATAAATATTCCTGAACAAAGGATAGTTTTAAAGGATAGTTTGGCGAAAAAGCTATGGTAAAGCTTCAGTAATTTATTAGTCGTTGTGTGTGGCTGCAACTTACAAGTTACGATTGGGCCGGTCCGGTCGCGTCGTGTGGTTGTCGGGAGCAGCTCAGGGGATAGTTTTCACGCATCGAGGCGACATCGGTTTGTGTTTGTCGCGCATCGCTTGTTTTGTTAGCCGGTCCGGTAAGTAGGCCGATTTGTTAGCGTTCCACACGGGACTCCTAAGTTGTACAACTAAATTATATTGTTGGTCGCGTAGTTAACTTCTATGTGCGTCTAACATTATAGCCTCCAGCAGTTTATAGCTCAGGCTAGTTTGTGTCTTTCTGGAATGTACGTTCGTTGTAAAAGCGTATCTACAGTATGGAAAAAAAGCTTGGTTGACAAATAAATGTTACCTTTTATATTCAAAACAGAACCCGACACAACCCGCCCAGCCGGGTATGATGGCTAAACAAAATGACGAAATTTCCTCCCATCCAATTAGCCGAAATGGATCTTTGTTTTTACATTTTACGTTCGGAAGCTTGAAGTTAATTAACCAAAAATTTAAATTCAAGCTGTAATCGTAAGCGTTTACTATGTAAATGTAGTGTTGAAGGAGTACGAGTATCAGCTGGTGATTTTGGTTTTTACGTTGTCGTGAAACATTGAAAGTTCTTTACTTGGGATCAGTTTTGGGATTTTTTTGATAGTATGATATCTACATACAGCTAAGAATGTATTAAAAATTTAATGATGAAACTACCTACAAGTCACTCTTAAACATAAACTCACTGTGCCTTAGATTAAGCAAGTGATCGTAATCGGTTACATTTCTTGAAAATAAAATAAAAAAGAAATATACAAAATATATATAATAAGTACTTAACTAATAAATATAAAACCAGAAGAAAAACTTCATCGAGCGTTTTTTTTAATGTGCGAGCAATGAGCGACCAATTACTTAGAGATAAGCGATTGGGTTTTTTCAATTACTAGCTATTACCGGCGAGTTCGTCTGCGGTCCAGGATGAAAAGTAGCCCGTGTCCTTCTCCAGGTCATAGGTGCGAACATTCGTCGTGATCGGTTAAGCCGTCTCTGTGTGATTGAGTACCTAACGAACATACAAATTTTCACATTTAAGTATACATAATTAAGTGGGATAAGTAGGATTAGTTCATTTTAATTTGATTTGTCACCTGTTACACGCGTCGGAACAGTCTAACGTCGCCTGTAACTGTCATATTATCAGGGTCTCAGCATTTACAATGAAGGTGGCACTCAAAAGCCTTTCAAATTGAAATTCATCTTTATTGACATAATATTTTACAGAAACTTGTTTGAAGCCTCTGACTCCCGAACTAGGTGTACCTATATGTCAAGAGTCAGCGCCCTCTCCCATTTTGTTTGGCTTAGATACAAATGTCAACATAGGAATAGACAAAGATATATTATGTGTTACAAAATACACAAAAAAAAAAAAAAGTTAAACAAAAAAAAAACGTCAAAAAAAATTTTTTTTTTTATTAAATCGTGCTGTGTGTGTGTGGAAGGTGTGTATGTGTGCGTGTTGGTGAGTTCCCGTTCGTGTTTGTGTATGAGTAGGTGTATGAAAGAAAGTTAAGTTCTATGTAGGTATGTGTTCCTTAGTAGAATGAGATGATTTATTTATTATTTTCTCTACATCCTCATAATCAAGAGTAAAGAGCCAGTTACCCGCTAGTTACCTTAAGTTTACATTCATGGAGTGTTAGCGGATAAAAACTTTAACAGTGATATCCTCGCGTGGAGTTCACCGATCAGGCTCTAAAGAATTTCTCACTGTCCTACAGCGTTGTTAACTTGAGGAATTTATCTATGTAAGTACTAACGACCCGACCCTGCTTCGCACGGTTTTCACAACTACGAGATTTCTTTATTATTTTTAAGTTTAATATTAAATAATTATACAAAAAAACCTTCCGGAATAAATTTTCTCAATGAAATCGCATCATAATCAGTAGCGCAACTTATAAAAACAACGCGGTCACATAGACAGACACGAAAACAGACTCAACGTAGCGACTTAGAGTTAGCGTAATCTATACTTTAACATTATTTTGTTAAGGTATAGATTACGTAAATAACGGTTGACTTCAACTGTATTAGAATGTAATCATTTATGAGCAAGTTATTTACTTCTCTCTCAGCAAAATTTGAAACATTTGTCATTTAAAAATTGATTAAAGCCTAAAAATTAATTAATTTAATTTACCCCAGGGAGCTGTATAATGAAGTACTAACGAAACTGCGTCGCAGCTCGTCACAGCCTACTCCTCTCGGCTGCCAACGTAGCTCAAAAGCGCTATTAACGCCGTCATAATAAATCGTTACCAATGGGCCGCCTGTTACACCGTAGTGTAACGTTAAATGACTGTGTAATCATTACTGGATTTTTGTGCTTATTTAATTAAAAATAACAAACTAAGTGCATATTTTTTGCTCTAAATAAAATAAATTAACTTATTTTGAGTGCTTTATTCAAGCAAAAATTGCAATTACAACATTAACAACATCAACTTAATAAGATTTCAAGCAGTAGGCAAATAAAAGATGTATATATATATGCACTTACATATTTTACACCACTACTTATTTTCGATGACGATGCGTTCGGAGCTTACGTTCCGTTTTACTGAAAAACGTCAATGTAAATAAAAATGAAATGCTATTTGTTGGTACGCGCATCACTTGAGAACGACTGGACCGATTAGGCTATTTTATTTTAAAATGTTCGCAATTGTCCGACTAGGGTTTTTAGGGAAGTTCAAAAGATCCCGGAAAGTTAGAAAAACGGGTAAATCTGAAAGTCCTTTTTTCTTTTGCATTTTTGTTTGGACAGGTCAGCTAGTATAAAATAATGAATAGTTAAATAAGTGATGTATTAAAAATGAAAGAAGCTTAACAAATTGTTTCTACACAAAATGTGCCTATTTATAATAAATGAGACGTTTTATAATTACTTGTACTTTTTCGTGGATGATAATACTATATTATTAGTAAGAGACATATTCATTTATATTTTTAATACCTACTTATTTTTACATGTTTATACTAGACTGCTATATAAACAAAAAGTCTAAAATCACTGGACTAGAGGAGACCAACGAGGCACCAAGGTACCAACAATATTTCTCTACGTAAAATAAAGTCGGGTGTACAAAAATATGTTCTAACAAAGTTGTGGACCGTGCGCTGTAAGTACATAGGTACGCGAGGAGTTATCCGAGTGTGGAATGAGCTTACGAGGGATTGTTTGTGCATATTGAATGTGATGTGGAACCAATATGTTCCGAATCGAACCAGATTCGATTTGCATCAAGTTTTTCAGTCTATGTTTGTGGGTGTGTTTAACATATATTTGAATCAACTTTTTTAAATGAAACCTTTGCTGGAAACGGTGGATGGATTTTATGTAGGGGGAAAATGGTGTTTCAATCTTCTAGATAGTTTTACACAAAATGCTGATATTTGAAAGGTTATCTTAAACAAATATCTTGATAAATGTGAAATATCCTTTCTGAAAAGGCAATTTAAGAAAATCAAACAAATAATTACTTATCGCAAAAGGGGTTAGTTAATTGGTAAAGTCTGAGCTACGGAGGTATTTCATCCAGTTTAGTAAGAAGTTCAGGTTATCTCCGCATACCGGAGTGAGCCATGTTCTGCGAAAGTGTACGGAAAGTTGTTCGGCAGCATATTATCGAAGTTACTGCGACGATTCGGAATATTTTATGCGATATGTAACTTGTGATTTTCAAGCTAGTTTGTAAAAAGTTTGTGTTGAAATTATGCGCTGAAAAACAAGATTTTGAATGTGCAAATGGTTCTAAATAATTTATTTATTTATTCATAAAGGTACACCAGCAGCTTCTGTATACCAAATATCAAATAACAGTAGATAATAGTTAATAATAAGTATGTTTGCATAACTTTAGAACATTAGATGTGCAATTAGAATCGCGAATGGCATAGTTAAGCCCCTATTTCAGTATATTTTCCAATTAGATTAAGATTTTGTATATTGAATGCTATAACACTTTGAACTTTGAAACTTCGCAAATAACAGTTTATTCTATTCATGAAATACGTTCTTGTTTGTGTTACAACTTTTATCGGATTCAAACACTCAATTATGATCTCACACAAAACAATGTTTACATTCATTACTTCTGCAGCACGGTGTGACTGTCAGCCGTCGTTGGTCTTAATGTATTACTCGAGAAATTGAACAAAAGTGTCGCACTTTGTGACACTATAAGTACTTCCAAGTTATGGATATAGGTTCTGCTGCCCCGCCTTGTAACTCTGGCCATGTGACAAACTAAGGTCACCCTTTTACGATACCTGAGACTCGTAAAAAGTTATGGAAGGATTCTGTCCAGATGATGGGAAAAGTATATTTTTGATAGTATTAACCACGTTCTGCTGTCACCAATTCGTTTGCCAACTATGTCGGATACGCTAACAGTGACCTTTCATCTATATAAATAAATAAAATGTAACCTCTTGATCTGTTTGTAATGTCAAAATAAAACTTTTTACTGAATCCTTATGAAAGTATATACGGTACCTACAAAAAAATACATTTAGAATTTTTTGCTCTCTGCTTGTTCCGGCTAATCTCCGAAACGGCAGGATCGATTTTGATAGGACTTTCACGGGCACATAGTTGATGTTATAAGGAGGAACACAGGGTATTTTTTGCCCCGATGCACGTCTCGTGGGATAATTTCCGACACCCACGCGAGCGAAGCCGCGGGCAGTAGCTAGTGTTTATACCTATATCTTTTGAGCAAATAATTAAACAAGCTGTGTTGGACATAATTCCGACGTTTACTACAATAAGCGTCTTCATTTAAAGCCCGTTTGTTTTTCTCAATACAATAATTACTTTAAACACTTAATGAGACTCTTTAATTACTCAATTGGGAAGCTTGAGTACAGGTTCATTTTCTGGGATTGCTGCCAAGAGACCGCTTAAAGAACCGACGAATACGAAAATACATTTTATTATTTGTACCGTGGCATGGCTAAACGTTTTTACCGTTTCGTGGTATAAGTAACACAAAGGTAAATGATATCGTTTAATCGCCTGATTACTACTATAGACAAGTTTGAAGACTGTGGTGGCCGTACCAACATAACTTCTAGACAAATTCGTAAACCAAACATTCAGTTGAAATTAAAAATTGCGTAGTTTTTTTGGTATATAGGTCGTAGCCTCTCCGTCGTAAATTACTTAGACCCTTATATACACAAGGGCCATTAAAAAATTAAAGTGTAAAGGGTCTCAGCTGTACTAGATCAATCCCTAATCCAGCGAGACACCAATTTCGTACAAAAAGATAATCTCCGAGCATTTTAATTACTTTTAAAGCTCCCTTGTTAGACCTGTATTATGTATTCTGTACAAAACCGGGATTACCTGGTACCCATCATGTTATACGCTCGAACCTTGTCGCTCACATATGGAATAGTATTTGTATCTCTGTCGCTCTGACCTGTTTTTGACATGTAAAAGTAAGCTGGCGACCTGTGGAGTGTTTTGATGTTGTTCCCTCTAAATCGTGTTAGTTATTCAGGAATTGTGATTAAGGGGTGACATTCTTAGCCTAGGAGGATTAAGGTGCGAAGTACGCCGCTGTAGGTAATGCTGCAATGTTCGTGTGTGTAAGATTTATTACTGTTACAGCCGCATCTGGTTAAATTGGATGCCGCGCCAACGTTCTTAGAAGTAGGATTATCTTAGACGCAAACTGAGTGCTTCTAATGTTAATCTTTGTAGGGTTTGTAGATATTCGTGGTACCTACCTACGTGCTTTCTAAGACTGTCAAGTACAGCAATGGCTGTTGAAGATTTAGGGAAAGAGATTAAAATACATGTATTTATTTAGATAGTTTCCTTTCTTAACAAATGGGGTAACATAATGTAACAGTCAAGACAACTTTTCAGCACTTTTACTCAGTAAAAAAAACTGTCACACATTGACTTGCTTTATAATCATCTCTACCGCAATTTACATTGAAAACAAAACACCTACTTATCTAAAAAGGCAATTTTTTAAACCAGTAGGGTCCTACCTACTCCACGGCAGCTTGTACCCGCGTCCTCGCTAAAACCTGAACTAAAGAAGTTGTGCCTATAACTGTAGCCAGCAATCTCCATTCTATCCACTTTTATAACTCGCTAGATAATATTGGTCCAGCACCATGTACAGTGTTTCAACATTGTAAAATCCTCGCTCAGATTACCTAACGGTTACCTTCGTAAAGTTTTATTATTTTTACTAATAGGAAAGCTAGATTTCGCTGAATTTTACTGGTTGAGCTTCCAATTTTCACGAAAATACCTGAATAGTTTTACTTGGGTGTTTTTCACGAATGTGACCTACTTTCGACAACCAAAATAGACGCTTTTGTTGAATATGCATTATTTTTTCAGGCTGAAAGCAAACTTTACTCCGGTCTTATTTCCGGTCTTGCCCGCGGCATTACTAAACTTTTACTGTATCCGTTAGTATTTATGAACTATATCCACTTGGCTGAGATCATATCGTCTTCTTAAAATGGGTGCTATGGAAAGCTGCAATGCTTTGTTGTGGTTAATAGCACAAACAATAAATTACGTAAAGCGTATCCACTCGATAAACATCTTTGTTCTTTCTACGCGGTAGAAATATTAACTTCACAGACAGACAACGCACAAGTTGCACCTCTGGGTCTAGAAGCGTGAAATTATGCGCAGGAGTTTCTTATATAACGAAGGTAAGCACAAAGCATGGATTTTAATAAAAAGGGATTAAATAGAGGATGGACGTTTGTATCGGAGTTCGTACTGTTTATAAGTATGAAACGTTGGTTTTATCATCGTTTAAGCTACTTTAAACTCACCTCCTCAGGCTCCTGAGAAGTAGCCAATGGGACATCCTTCCGGAAACATGCATTATAAATAAAAAACAGGCCACGTGCGAGCCGGACTCGCGCACGTAGGGTTCCGTACCACCGTACAATATGTAACACTACATATTTCTTTAACACGTTTCTTGTACAGGGACCCCTTTTAATTATTGATTTTATTTTATTTTTATTATTTGTAGTTATACCGGAAACACACTTTACGGTTCATGAGATACAGCCCGCTGACAGTCGAGTCGGGGTGATACGTCACGAATACGTCATTAAACCATAAACTTTTCAAAAGACATTATGAAAATCCTATAAAATACGCCTGTTTTGGTTAACTTCCTTGTTGACTACCTCAACGAAGCCCCAGGGTGTAGATGACAACGTACCTAATATTTGACAGTTGGTTCCTCGGCTCAAACTCACCTCGACTGGAAACTGTTTGAAATGAGGAGTAAAATTGCAACTATGTATATCAAACCACCTAAGTGAGGTTGACCCGAGTCGAGGAGTTGACTTAGAATATGGGCGTTAGCCTCGATAAATTACGATGTAGACTATCACAATTAAGAGATTCCTGACTTTTTACACGCAATCTAGCTCATCACTCACGCTATCTACCTAAATATGTAGTTTTGCACGCGAGAGTAGGTCGGTACCACCACATTTATCTAGCTCATCACTCACGCTATCTACCTAAATATGCAGATTTGCACGCGAGAGTAGGTCGGTACCACCACATTTATCTAGCTCATCACTCACGCTATCTACCTAAATATGTAGATTTGCACGCGAGAGTAGGTCGGTACCACCACATTTATCTAGCTCATCACTCACGCTATCTACCTAAATATGTAGATTTGCACGCGAGAGCTGTAGGTCGGTACCACCACTTTTATCTAGCTCATCACTCACGCTATCTACCTAAATATGTAGATTTGCACGCGAGAGTAGGTCGGTACCACCACTTTTATCTAGCTCATCACTCACGCTATCTACCTAAATATGTAGATTTGCACGCGAGAGTAGGTCGGTACCACCACATTTATCTAGCTCATCACTCACGCTATCTACCTAAATATGTAGATTTGCACGCGAGAGTAGGTCGG
The DNA here is from genome assembly GCA_937001585.2 of Brachylomia viminalis. Classification (NCBI taxonomy): domain Eukaryota; kingdom Metazoa; phylum Arthropoda; class Insecta; order Lepidoptera; family Noctuidae; genus Brachylomia; species Brachylomia viminalis. The sequence continues at coordinate 36,919,621 of OW443293.2, forward strand.
TACCACCACATTTATCTAGCTCATCACTCACGCTATCTACCTAAATATGTAGATTTGCACGCGAGAGTAGGTCGGTACCACCACATTTATCTAGCTCATCACTCACGCTATCTACCTAAATATGTAGATTTGCACGCGAGAGTAGGTCGGTACCACCACATTTATCTAGCTCATCAGTCACGCTATCTACCTAAATATGTAGATTTGCACGCGAGAGTAGGTCGGTACCGCCACATTTATCTAGCTCATCACTCACGCTATCTACCTAAATATGTAGATTTGCACGCGAGAGTAGGTCGGTACCGCCACATTTATCTAGCTCATCACTCACGCTATCTACCTAAATATATGTAGATTTGCACGCGAGAGTAGGTCGGTACCACTACATTTATCCAGTCGACCACAGTAGGTACGTCGAGTTTGATATTCACGTCGTCAATCAGCGGAGCCGTTGGGCGCTGTTTCAAATCCATGTAGGTTAGGTACATAAGCACATAGCCAGCATACACTGCAACAATGTGAAGTGATGTATAGCTACAACTTGTGACCCAAATATATTGAGGACTGCTTGTGCTGGTACTACCTCGTTTAGTGAATGAGAAATGTCATAATATCTGGAAGCCTAATTTACTTGATTGATAAAAATCGTCTGCCATACAAAATGGAAATCAAAGGGGGTTATTTGATAATAATGATTACATAGAATTCAAATCCTCTTCAAGTATATTCTGCGAGATAACTCGTCCTTAGGTTGTATGATGGCTAGGTTCTAATCTACACAAATAATAAGTATTTTAAAGAGGTAAACTTTGTAAATTTGGATGTAGGAGGTGACCTCTGGAAGTACTGGTCAGATTTCGAAAACTCTTTTATTGCCTGTAAGCTACACTATTGCCGAGTGCCATATGGTATGTTCTATAGTATAGTTGACTACCACGTGGGCGAAGCCGCGAGTAGAGGCTAGGCATTAGTAAATCAGTATCTACACACTCACAAACAGTGGCATAGTATGTCTTTCACGTCATCTCTGGCACATCATCCACGAGGCCACTTGAAAGTATCGTGTTACAAACACAAATCACCAATGAGAAGCTAGAATGTCACATCACTGGCATTCTATGCCTATTCGTGAACCCGTTGTCACATCCATCCATCCATCTTGACTCTTATTTATCCGTATTCTGCTTCAAAAATTGTATAAGGAACTCGATGAGGGTAAATATCGAAAAAAAAATAAACATTAAAAAAGCTATAGAGGCAGGTAGGAGCGGCAACGCTAGCACCTATTCTTTAAGCATTTAAGTATAGGAAACTCGATGGGATCCCGGGATCTTAGACTATCCTCTCTGTCTTGAAATGCCTTGATGACCAGATACATACTATTATTTGCTGAGCAGTTAGCGTGTAGAGCGTTTAGGTTCAAAATCGCTTGACACTTCGCCTGACTTTTCGTCTTGACATGGTGTATGGTAAACAAACCCTCTGTGTTTCTTTTACAGCATAATTAGCCTATAATAATATATCTTTTATCCTTTACAGCAAGGATGATAAACCCGTGCGAGCGCCGTTCGGTGGCCTGCCTTCTCCTAGCCATCATAGCCGTGGTGGCCGCCGCCTCCTACGACCGGGAACGACTGGACATCGCCAAGCAAATCCTGGAGGAAGTGCCTCTTACTGACGGGTAAGTCTTGATGAGATGAAGTAGATTTTGACTGGTTAGTCTACAACTTAGAGAGGACATCATGATAATCTGCATATTATACATCTATTGTATTAAAAACTAGCTAGTTGGAAATTATCCCACGACAACGTAGGTACTACCGGGAAAAAAGTATTCTATGTCCTCACCCAGGTCAAGGTCTACCAAATTGGCCTCCGCTCTGCCGTTATACAATTGAAGCAACGAATGACTTTCAACCCAACAATGACTTGCAAATCTTTTTGTTGCTTCAACCTATTAATGTACTTGTGTACATATTTTATCTATAATATTCATTATGATATTTTTTAAGGTTGCTCTCAGGCAAAGCACTTGCCTCCTTATCTTTTTACCACCCTAGGTTGTCTGGTACAGAATGCCTAGGGCATTAAGTCCGCCTTTGTTCCTTTTATGTATGCGAAATGTTTAAATAAATAATTTGTGGTATAACAGATGCAATTCAATAACACCGTGTAAACCAGGCTTTAGGCGTAAAAAGGTAACAGACAGACAGATAGACTGAATTTTATTGCTTTAGAATTTGCTATATTATTATGGATACAAAGTCAAAGTCAAAGCATTTATTTCAAATAGGCACATAAAAGGCACTTTTGAACGTCAACATTTACATTTAAATAGAATTGATTCTAGTCGCCCCTTCCAAAAGGTAGTTTCGTATGGAGAAGAATGGGTAAGAAACTCCACCGTTACTCTTTTAAAATGTGTTACAATATTTTGTGTCCATTAATTATGCACCTATAATAAAAATTACCCTACCACAATAGGTAAAAGAATTAAAAAGGTAGCAATGACAAATATGTAAGTTAATTATGTGATAGATACATGCTTATGGTGCTCACATATTTACAAAAATGGTAAAGGTACTTTCCAAATTATATAAACTAGTAATATGTCAGTGTGTGAGTTAAAGTAATCACAGAATGTACTTAAATCAATGTCTTAACAATAACAAACTATACAAAGTTCCGAGTTCTGTGTTTTTCGTGCTCCGGTTAATTCAGCCAACTTCTTTTCATTTAAAAAAAAGTACTGGTTGGCTTTGTGAGCTAGGTTAGTCCGGAACGGAACTTTAAAGCAACTCCACTAACACAATATGACTGCCAATCTTTTCCTAAATCCTAAAAAAATACGCAAGTGAATCAGACGGCGGCAGCGGAACTAGGCCTACACTACTAAGCATAGCATAGTCAGCCTATAATGTTCCCACTGCTGGGACACAGGCCTCCTGTCTGTGAGAGGGAGTGGGCCGTAATCCAGCACGCGGGTCCAGTGCGGGTTGGTGGATGTCACATGTCTTCGAGTTTTTGTTTCTGGGACATGCCGGTTTCCTCACGATGTTTTCCTTCACCGTTTTGAGAGCAGTGGTGATGAAATAAATCACGCAAAGTAAAGTGTCTGACTTTAGCCCGCGCTTACACTTTCGAGCTAGTTCCTGCAGTTTGATTTTTGTTCCAAGTAAGTATGGTACAGTTCTCAAAGGGGATGCGATGAGATAAGATAGCCCACGAAATTCTTATTTCCTTAGTATTAAATCGAAAACTGACAACTAGTAGTAACGATATGCCAGCCGATCTACACTGTAAAAATCTCACCGTGAAGAGCTGTCAATAGTGTCAATCTCTAACATCGGATGGAATGACAGCTTACTTCAAGCTCACTTCACCTAAGTTTTCACGGTATGTTAACCGTATAAATCGGCTTTATTTCGATAACACTTAGATTCTTATTTACATAAACTGGCTCAATGGCTTTAAGCATGCCAAAAGAAAAACCTTGTTTTGTATTAAGACCGTAACAATATGTAACAATAACAGGCTAAAGTTGACTTACAGCAACACAAACATTACGTTAATTGTATGTAGTTATTCTCAAAAAGTTATTTATTATGTGAATAGTAAAGGAAATTATGCTAAATCGCAACCTCACGACTCAATCCCGAGACCATGGCCGCGACAGCTCGCACACTTACCAGTGACACATTACATAGTTCTGAACTATAACTAATACATTAAACATGGCCGGTTCAGGTGGAGTGGCGCCACAAGCCATATTAGGAATAATTACGTAAAAGCCTGAATTAGTTCCAGCGGAGAGTATGGATGTGAGGGGATTTTACTAATGTTAGTTACGACATGTTGAAAGCATGATTATATGCATTGGTTGAATCACACTAGAGCACATGATATGTGCGAATATATAGATAGTAATATGTATAGGTGATATATACAGGTATAGGTATTTATAGGTGTAGGTAGGTAGGTATAGGAAGTCACGCTTCGAAATTCCGTATAAAATGGGGTTAATAATAGATTTGCACTTAATTAAAAGACTATAATTATGTATCTATCATGTAATAAAATAGTAACGAAGTCAAATTGTACATTGTTATTTATTTTTTAAGTAGGTAATTGCTACGAGGTGTGGGAACGAGTCTGATGCCGAAAATATATTTTTTTAAATTTTAGTCCACTATTTGTTTGTCTGGATGTATGTGATTGGCGCAAAAACGTACGTTAGTACGCAACGTAGTACGTTGCTGTGGGATATTTTCCGACATCCACGCGGGCGAAGCCGCGGGAAAAACTACATAATGTATATAGAAAGAAAAATAAAAGAAATAATTTTTTATTCTGTACAAATAGAACGCACATAACAAAATACACATAAAATACATACACTATTATACAAAGAAGTCAAAAACCTCGTATTCAAGAAATGATAAAAAACAAAAAGGGAAATTAAATAGTTAAAGTTTTATAGCTGAAGCGGTAGAACGCTTGCCTTTCTTTACTACTGGTAGCGGTTTAGAGTCCCGTCTAGGAAAACATGTATACCCTGCGTTCACACCTCCTCGTAATTGCTTTACCACGTTTGACAATGATGTCCAGTAAATAGAAAGATCACAAATGTTAAAAATATCTAACTGTCACAAATGGTCTTAAATTCAAAATAGACCTTGTCGTTTTACGACGGGTCAGTGACCTTCCACCTTAAGGTGATAGAGCAATTACGAGGTCAAAAACATAATAATCGAATCAAATACTTTTATTTGTGTTCGCAAGTACAAGATAGGTATAATACAAATTATATTGTGGATTTTATTTTTGTTGTTATGTTTTTTGGGGTGTACAATAATGAATATATAAATAAATAAATATATATAAATCTCTGTCCTGCTCGTGGTCCTGCCACATTAAGTGACATACAAATACCGGCTAAACCGACTATCGACCGTCTATCGACTATCCTACCTATCTGGTTATTAGTACGTTGACGAGCTGAGTTCTCACTTGTACACACGGCTACAGATCAAGCTATAAATTTCCAGTATAAGCTGATCTCGCATTGTATAAGATTTCCTTACATTAAGAGGTCAGTGTAAACTGGAAAAGTATAGCTTGATGTGTAGCCGTGTGTACAAGTGAGAACTCAGCTCGTCAACGTACAGCCACGAACATAAATATATTACTATGGACAACACGGCTATAAAATGTGCGAGGTTTTTGCTAGTAGCAATGGCTTTAATTTTGACAGTTCAACAACATTCATTGCGTTATTTACGTTGTTGAGCACTCAAAACCTAAATGAATCAATCGGTTAGCAATATCCTTCAAAATGATTCAGATTGTGAATGAAAGAAAGTGTGTTACGCAATTTGAGTGTATATTTCATATTTCATGACCCATCCATTAATATCTGTTGTCAAGATGACGGCAAGTATATGTCAACATTTGTGGAAAGCATATGTTGCAAATTACAGCACAAAAAAGTCTGTATGACATCGTATACGAATGAACACCAAAACTATGACAGCGATGCCAAAGTATAGGATGCTGCAGAGGCTTCAAAAAGGTGCGTCACCTCTTAGAATGGATGAATCATGAAATCAGATATTGCCGAGCTGTTCATAGTAAATATATTTATGCTCGTGACTGTACGTACCTATACAAAATACGACCAGACAGTGCACTAAAGCTATCCAGACCGACGGCTACCTCTGTATTGCGTCACACCTTGAAATGTTGAAATGCGATATCTTTTCGTGCGTGTCTGTACCCAGCCGCATTGATGTCACTGACGTTCAAATGTCCCTTTGATGTTACTAGTTGCTATTCTATTCTTGATCTGTGCGTGTCTGTTTTGTGCACTTTGATAGGACAACAGTGGAAGCCACGGCCAGCCTATGCGGTGTCATATTGCTTAAAAACTAAGTTAGCCAGAGAAAGAGCTTTCCGCAAATATAATCCTTACAAATATTGTAGAATAGAATATTTTTATTTGCATTTAAACATGGTACACTATGGTCTTATTAATATAAATACCAAAGTAACTCTCGTCTGTTTGTTACCTTTTCACGGCTTAACGACTGAACGGATTGGCACATGAATAGAGCCTGGGTTAAGAGATAGATGCTTTTTTTATCCCGGTAGTACGTTCAACTTCCCGTGGGATAATTTCCGACGTCCACGCGGGCGAAGCCTGGGGCAGCAGCTAGCGAAATATATTTCTTGTAACTCGCTACAAATATTATTGCATTACATTTCCTTTGTCGCGCGTGAATCAATATTTCCGTCCACTACAATTGAGACAAGTTGTCTCTACGATCACAATATAGCGTGACGTTGTTCAATTCTTCAATACACTGTTACACCATGTTCGCACAAGCGTTACAATACGAGGATATAACTATGGGATGCTCAAAGTGGTCACACAATTACGTGCTGGAATTAATACGTCAAATTATAAGTCAGCTTGTACAACAATCTTTTATATTATGCTTCGTTTTCCTTTGTTCTTCGTAAATGCAGCTTAACATAATAATAAATTGGGAATGTATTAAGTCATAAAGTGCCATCACCTGCTAAGTAAATGATAAACCAAAAAGCATCTAATGAACTTTACAATATTTCCAAAAATACTGATTATAAGGTCACACTGAAAGTTTTTAAAATAGGACACTAAGAAAAGCAGCCGATAAAAATGTATTTTAATTTCGAATTAGAAACTCTTTGGGGATCTGTAGATGTGTAATGAATCCTGTTTTTATAAATTGGCGGCGATTTAAAAAGTGCCTGTCGTGCGTCGAAATGGAATTGATTAAAGAAAATTTTCGTTCAAAGATATATTACGACTACTTGCGGTCTTATTCAACAACAATGTTACGATAGACTTCGATTAGCATTTCATGAAGAAGCCCCATCCCGTGGGATGGGGCTTCTTCATGAAATGAATGAATGAATCGAATCGAATGCGAAACGTGGTCGAAGCAAACTCACTGATGATTCGCGAGAAGGATGTCCTTCTACGGCAACTACTGAAGATAACGTAAGTGCTGTGCGGCTAATGATAAAAGCTGATAGAAAACAGATTTGGGCAGCTCTAGGCATTGGTATGAGTTCAGTACAAAAAGTCTTAGTTACATGAACATTTAGGCGTCAGAAAGGTTTTTACTAGATGGATACCTCATAATTTGACGGAAGATCAACAACGCAGTCGTTTGGATTGGTGCTGCTCAATGCTTGAAAAGTATGACGGAGGTGACTCGAATGCTGTATATGAAATCGTCACAGGTGATGAAAGCTGGATAATATATCGTTACGAACCCGAAACCAAAAGACAGTCTGCGCAATGGATGTTACCATTCGAAAATTTGCCGACAAAAGTAAAGAAGAGCAGAAGTCAAGGGAAAAAGATGATTGCCTTATTTTTTGGACAGACTCATTTCGCAACAATTGTCCTAGAAGATAAAACGACTGTTACTGCAGATAGGTATGTCTGTCATTGTTTACCAGTTGTCTTGGAAAATGTTAGACAGCTGCGCCCAAGCAACAGGATCCTCCTCCAGCAACGCTCCAGCTTACTCCTCCAGACGGACTATCAAATATTTGTCTATCGAAAGTGTGGAGTTAATAAGTCATCCTCCTTACAGTCATGACCTGTCCCATTGTGACTTTTATTTATTTCTAAAAATAAAAGATAATCTTAGAGGAATTCGTTTTCTGCACCCTGAAGATGCCGTGACTGCGTTTGAAACAGGCGTGGAAGAAATCCCTTAAGAAGAGTGGGCCCACTGCTTCAGTCAACGATTCCAACGCATGCGACGGTGCTAAGAAAGGAACGGAGATTACTACGAAAAACAATAAAATATTAACAGGCTTGCTACATCATTCCCTTTTTTTATTTTGTAAAAACTTTCACTGTGACCCACGTACTTACACTATTACTACGTAAATAGCAATTACAGAGTTAAGGTTTAAGTTGTCACACCACGCTACCTAATATTATAACCATGGCATAAGCTAACCTTTTGCCTACTTATAGATAGAGATTTCATTAAAATATTCTAATTGGCAGAAAAGAGGAAATAATTCATAATTAGCTTGCTACAAGACCACCGAAAATTACACATAACGATGGTGATATTTCCAAAGCGAACGTGGCCAAGAAGCTTGTCATCAGAACGCTTCGTTAAGTGAACTACTATTCTATTTGTGAAAAAGAAAAGACTAAAGCAACAGCCAGATAAATAACTATTTGACCCCGCGCCACACAGAGCGGGGACCCAAGCTCGCAGCGGTTCGCGGCGGTAGTCGCAAAATGTGCTGCTAACACTTGTAAAAAAGTAGTGGGGACACAAGTGCACTTCCTACCCGCCTACTGTGTAGCCACGGCCTTAGTTTCAGTCGTAACGTCAGTTTGCCTGTTTGCCAAATTCCAGATATAGCTTTCAAAAGGTTTCTAGAACAAAAGCTGTTCCAATTAAAATTGCGGGATGAAAGTTTTAGCGGTCAACATTTATAAATTGTTATTGTTTTTTGTTGCAAAACGCAGCGCATGAGTACGCGGATAGAAATGAATTTGGACATCAAAACAAAATTGAAGTCATTTTGTGCGTACAAGAACAGACTCTATAGAACTTTGTATTTGAAAAAATCGATAAAAATAAAAATAAAAGGATTTATTTTTATTTTTTATCTATACAAATCAATGCCACTTTTCGTTGTAATTTTATAACTCAAGAACGGATGGACCGATTTTGCTAATTATTTGTTTAGAATATTCCTTGAAGTACGAGGATGGTTCATACGGAGAGAAAAAGTAAAAAAATAAAAAAAGGCGGTACGTAGTTCGCGGGGTCAGCTAGTAAATAATAAAAATTATTTGAAACGATGGCTTCATATTGGAATAGTGCGCTTGAGTCTAACGTTTTGCTACACAAAGTATTCATCACTAATGGAAGAATCAATGACTGCTACGTAAGGACCGTTGTATTATTATTCACGACTAACTTCCCTCAGCCCGCGACTATGTCCGCGTGAAATTTATTAACGGGATAAAAAGTATCCTTTGTCCTAACCTAGGCCATGATCTACCCATGTGCCACATTTCATCCAAATCCGTTCAGCGGTTTCAGCGTGAAAGTGTAACAAACAAACAAACTCACTTTTGCATTTATAATATTAATTAGGATTGGTTTAACAGATCAGTGATTACCAGTGATCGGAATAGGGAGAGCTATTATACCTAAAGTTCGAAGAACAGAGACAAAAAAGTGGAGACTTCCTTACAATTTTTGTTTTCGGAATATTTGTTCTGAGTTTCGGGACCTTTAATATTAATGTTATTAATACAGTAAACTAATTGCATTCATTTTCCTTTTTAACCCACTTCAAAAACAAGGAGAATGTTCTCAAAAATGCAGTAGATAGGTACGTTTTCTATTGTTATTAATTCAGGTAACGAACTGGAACCGCCTCATGTTTTCGTTTCCCAGAATAGCGAAAATTAGTTGTCTTAAGTCTATCTTTTAGTTGTACTTAAATAATGTTCCGAAACCCGGACATTAGTCCCGAAAAAATATTTTGTCGTAAGGCGTCTCCACTTTGTCTCTGTTCTTTTTCGAACTTTATGTATTTTAGCTCTACCTATTCCGATCACTGGTGATTACAGTTTGTTTCACTGGGCGGCGATTAAGTCACCTGCGTCTGTCAAGTGGGTGACTCTACCCGTCATACTAAATAAGTTTGAACTCATATTTGGTCTGAGCTTTTGAAAAGCAAATTCCTTGACGGATCAATAGAGTCTGCCGAGCCACTTCCCAACTACGTTGTCTCCATCTAACCAGATGCAACAGTATTTTACAAGAAATGACTGCCTGTCGGAACTCCACTACCGAGTTACCGGGAAACACGAGTCTTCTTGGTAAGACTGGTTGTCAAGACTTTTGGGCTTCTGAATACCAGTAACGACTGTCAAAGATCTACGGATGACAGCCGGAACGAATGGCCTAACATGCTTTCCAAGACACGGCCCCTCCGTGTCTCGATATGTAATGGATGTTCACCCATTGACCGCGACAAGCGTAGTTTAACCTTCTATCGACCTCTCGGACCCCTTGACTAAAGCTGGCAAGTGACTACATCCCTGCCCTGTGTAGAAAGAAAATGCTTTCTTCTATTTAATTTTTAACAATGGCCTTCCCTTCAATTCCACGGGTAACGCTAAAGATGTGTTTTGTTTCTTAACACTACAACCTGTTCTCTGCCCGCAGACACAACGACCTTCCGTGGAACATCAGGAAGTTCCTGCGCAACCAGATCAATGAGTTCGAGCTGAACACCGACCTGACGATGGTTGAACCCTGGTCCATCTCCAAGTACTCGCACACGGACCTGCCGAGGTTGAAGACGGGGATGGTAGGGGCACAGGTACGTCTAGCAGTCCATACTTAATATTATAAATGTGATAATAAATCTGTCTGTCTGTTACCATTTCACGCTTGAACCACTGATACGATCGTTATCAAATGTGACAGATAGGTAGCCCTGGGACCTGGAGGACATATAATTATTCTACTTTACATCCTGGATATTTGTATAAAATATATATATACCCAGTCGAGGTCAGGGGAAGCAGCTATTGTTTTAATACCTATATTGTGAGCATTATTTTTGCTCAGCCAGTCTATGAATAACCTTTGAAATAATAATAACTACAGTCATGATTTCTTCACATATAATTAATACCTGTGAATTAAAGCCATTTGTTCAAATAAGGCTGAGAATCGGCGTCTTATTGAACGTCAAAATTGAAACTGGGAAGAAGAAATGGTGCAACAAACTCCCCAGCAACACGAGTTTCTAATCTGTTAGAAGAACTTGATTCTATAGAAAAATTGTACACCACAAAAAACATAATAACAAAGATTAAATTGAACACTACTTAATATACAATGGGCGGCCTTATCGCTTTCTGGCAATAAAATTACAAAAAAAAATTAAAAATTATTTTATTTAAACAGGGACGAGAATTCTTTTGTTGGTCTGCCCATACGAAAACGTCGAGAATATAAAAAAATAATGCTCTTGCTCTGGTTCTATGTTAATTTGGTCTAAACCTACCTTTATAGACAAACATCAAAAATATTAAGCTCTAAAATATAAATTCAGCAGTAGTTTTAAAATCGGTCCAGTGATATATGTCACAATTCGTTCCGAATGTATTTTTCGGTCGTTGATTTTTGTTGTTGTTTTGTCGTTAACCTGTCAGAGCAATATAGCTGACAGGAGCCGATTGCTGCTCAAATATTTGAATATGAGGCCAAAATAGAGCATTTATAGAATTATAAATGCCATTCAAATAGTCATTCAAATGCCTCATGGTTGAATAACCATGAGGCATTTGAATGACTCTTTTAATGGTCAATCGTATAATATTAATATCATCGTCATAACCTCGACTTTTGCAGCCGGATTGGTATTCACAGATTGTTTTTATAGCGACCCAGTAGTTACGCATCCTCTGTTCCACCTTTGATTGTTTATTTAATAGTGTCACCTAGTATATAATATGAACCTGGTTCTTACGTGCGTAGTCTTATTAAATATTACACGTGGACGCAATGTATTGGCTCCTAGTATCTTGGCTGCGCAATATTAATGGACTTATCTGGTGAGGCTCGCAGATGAAAAATAAAATGCCATCTAGGCATTATACCATAATCTAACAAACAGTTATCGTGATAAGAAACTTTCCTTTACAGACATAAAAAAGGAGGAGGTTCGCAATTCGTCGAGATCTTTTTTAAAATTTTATTTATGTTCACCGGTTACTCCAAGAAGCCTGAACCGATTTGGATAATTCTCTTTTTGTTTCAAAGAGTATACTTCCCAGGTTCTATTTAAATTTTATGGAAAAAGTCGAGTGGTTTTAATAAAATCAACAAAAAATATTTTTAAATAATAAAACCCGCCTTCAAACGGACGTGGACGTGTAAGACGATCGTTTATGAATTGGTGTGGGGTACCATAACTACAAAGTGTTCGGAAGTCGGTGGAAAAAACTAAAATACAGATCCAAAGAGACCGACTTCCGAAATTTAAGTTATTTTTCACTTTGTACCTAATGTTTTTTTTTGGAAGTCGGTTGTTTTTTTTTTGTAAAAAAGTCTTTTAACAACTTTGGTTTACGCAACACTCTCACTATTTCATAAAGTAAACATTGGTGCCGATTCCCTTGTTTACAAACTAAACCAAATTTAAGTTCAGTGCATTTTTTCTTTCTATTTCATTATGAAAAGGACAGAAGATAAATTTTAGTTTAGTCCTGTCAAATTAATCAGCGCCTGACACTACTCCATACAAGTTTAGACGTGATTAAAAAGTTGACTTCTAAAATTACATCGAATTACGTCAGGTGCTGACTAATTTGACAGGACTAAACTAATATTTGTTTTCTGTCCTTTTCATAATGAAATAGAAAGAAAAAGATGCACTCAACTTAAATTTAGTTTAGTTTGTGAACAAGGGAATCGGCACCATTCTCGTACCTAATATATTATGCTACGCACTGATCTGAATAATTACAGCCGACGCGCGACGTCCGCTTCGGTCCGTACCCGAAATCTTAGAAATGAGTTTCTTTGTATTTCGACCTTGGGCGTCGAACGTTCGAGAACTTACTAGATACTAATTTTGCTGTTATTGTTTGATCTGAAAACTAATTGCTGGTCCCGATAGTTTCGTATTTGAGTGCGTTTACACTTCTATAGACATTTCTGGCAAAATATTAAGTTTAGTTCGCTTTAAAATAACTGGTAGAAAATGCCCAAGGCATTAAGTCCGCCTTTGTACAGTTTTTACTTGTGCATAAAGTTTTAATAAATAATAAATAAATAAAATGAATATCTAATTATTATTAGTTATCAAGATACCGATGCTGAATGGTTATGATATTGAGCAGTTCTGGCGTAGTACAACAAGTACTACTAGTGTAGTAGTAGTAGTACCTTGTAGTACATCACCGTGTGATGGGGCAAGGTTCACAGATTGCATTATGATTGAACTTTGCTAAGCGTTTCATACGAATGTGGACGTTTTGCTTGTTCTCATCTGCTAATACGCATATGGACATTACTTTCTTAACAATAAGGTTCATATTCATTAAAAAAACGCTTACCTACTTTACTTAGCCAAGTAAAGATAAAGTACGATCTGTGAATCTCGGCCGTAGCTCTAGTGAATTCAGTTATTTCGATACAATCTCCTAAAGCTGATCCAAGGTGGATCCATTTGGAGACTTGAGAGTATTAAGCATGATCGATCAGATCAGCTCAGAACATCAGATACCCACGGCGTCTGACTGGATAACGCAGTGGCTATCCCGAATAGTTTTCTGAACCTCAAAGTTTTCCGATAATAAGTACAGTCGACTGCACATCGGTGGTTATAAAACCAGAAAAAGTTTCGTATTATATAGAAACTCCGCACTACGCTAGACCAGCTAAAGGTCAAAGTGCTACCACTGACGTGCGGCCTAATGTACCTACTGCAAAAAATCAACATCAGATTAGCACAAACAATGTGCCAACATGGGCCCAAAAAAATAACCCTTTAAAATTGTACGGGCACAATAAATTGTACCCAACAACTCTCTGGCAGGCAGCAAAAATATTTATTGCTGGAATAAATTCAAATTAGACCCAGTTTGCGACTGTGGGTGCAAAAACACCGATCGGCAAAAAGGAGGGGTTTTTACCATCCATGTAAACCTATATAATTAATAATACCCATACACAAGTGCGCGTCTGCCTTTCATTTATAGAATTTTAATTATAATCTTTGTTAAGGAGCCATTGGTTTTGGGCGTCAAAGCCACGGAGCAAAAAACCTATGGTTTTAAACTCATACGTCATGGCCACCCTCAGAACAATAATTGTGAGTGGCCACCATTGTGCCTGTCATGCGGCGAAGTCGTAATCGAAATAAATACGTGAGAAATTCTGTCATCTATAAACGTTACGAAAGTTACTACAAATTCAAAAACCTCTAAAAACTTGCATAATTATAACTAGAATACAAGTTTTTTTTCTTTCAAATCTTAATTTTCATAGTTTAATTTTCTTACATAATTATGATATTGTTTTTATGATGAATGCTGTTTATATCTTTAATTCATATTCTCTTTTAATTCTTTGTTAGTTTGTACCTACTGCTGTTGGTGTATCAAATAAATAAATAAATCTCCGTTTGAAAAACTATTCAAATATAGTACTAACGATTGATTCAAAATGGCCACTGTACGTTTAACCGACTAAAGTGCAGCTACACCACATAGTGACCCAACCACAGTATGCTCTCTAAACGTCTCTCATTGCACGCAATATTTCACCGCAACAGGTGCACACGTCTTGCCGATTGGTAGTACGAAAGATATTAGCTGGGAATTCCGTGGTATGCTCTCTTTTATAGAAAAGTGGCTAGGAGATTGTGTTGTAGTTATTTAAGTACTAACTTACGTGTGCCTAATGGAGTCACGCACCAATAGGTGACTCATTGCTTTGACGCCAGATAGCTTAAACAATAATCAAATCAGCTTCTCTTTGTTACCACACACACTTACAAAAATACTCACGTGGCACAGGTATACTTTGATCACTTTGAGCAGAACGAACTTCAACGACGTCACGCAACTACAGTATATACTGCGCTTCAACACAAAATATACTACATAATCAATTCCATCCCTTGCCCCACAATAATAACGTTGGACTGCCCTCAGACAATTTGTAGCGAGGTCAACGGCATCATCATAATATACCGGTGAAAAATTGTAAGTCATTGAACCCTCAGGGTCTGGGCTAGCGATAAAAAGCAACTATTTGTAAAACTCGTAAACTTTTCCTTGAGAGTTCTTATCACGAAGGGAACGGAAGGTCCCTACATTTATCAATCCTTCGGCGATTTTTTTTAAGCAACCCGCTAGCTTGAATTTGCTATTTGTCGAATGAGGTGCAATACTATTGTCTTTATTGCACATACTTTTGACGACGTAATAAAATATTATTCTAAATGTAAAGTACGTGAGTATTTATTTATTTATTTATTTATTTATTTATTATATAAGGCACATCAACAACATAAACACAAACATTTACAAATAACAGTGGACAGAGACATGGGCTAGTGTATACGTCAATTACAGACGTGCACAACATTCACAACAAATAGAAGAAGAAGAAATACAGTATTCACGCTACAAGATAAATATATAAACAAAGATTAAATTTTAAATTTTAAATTAACAAAGATTAGGTCACGAGCAAAAAGCAAAAAAACATTACATTGTATTAATTTCCCTCATTTATGACCTTAGATCTAAAACGCGTGGGATGGTCGTGGAAGATGTCCAAATTGTAAAGGTTGCACCAACGGTTGTACGTTGACGTCAGCCTAGCTATCGGAGCATTCATGCCCAAGTTGGTTTTATAACGAGGCACATTGAAGAGGGACGTGCATTTTCTCCGAGCATTAATTTTAGGCACATTTAACTCAATGCGCTCAAGAAGTCCGTTAGCGTTGAAAGAACCGTTGACAATACTTCGCAAGCACAACAAATCGATCATACGTCGGCGCAGCTGTAAGCTTGACATATGGAAGAAACGTAGTCTTTCGTCATACGAGCATCTTGCACTGAAGCCAGTCGCAAGGAAAGCAAGTTGCCGTGTAAAGGAACGTTGAATAGATTCAATACGGTCAGAGTGAACCATATAATGAGGATTCCATATGACACTGCCGAACTCGAGTACGCTACGTACTAGGGCGTTATAAAGAACAATTTTAGAGGCTGTAAGTTCAAAGTCCTTGGTGTTACGTCTAATGAAACCCAACATCCTAGAAGCTCTTTGGACGATGTTATCACAATGTGGAACAAAGCTTAACCTCGAGTCGAGAATTACTCCCAGGTCACGAAGTTGTTCAACAACGGGAATCCCCACCGTATTGATGTGGTAACTTGATTCAAGCACCTTTCTCTTCCTGGTGAAACGAATATGTTGGCATTTCGAAGCGTTAAGTGTCATTCTGTTAGCACAGCACCATTCATAGACACGGTCAAGATCGGCCTGAATAAATTCCACGTCAGCCAAGGAATCAACCTGCCGTGAGATCTTCATGTCATCCGCAAAGAGGAAACAATGACAATGACGAACACAGTTTACAATATCATTGATGAATAACAGAAACAAGATTGGTCCAAGATGGGATCCCTGTGGAACGCCAGACGAAGCAATGTATTTGTGAGACTCATAACCGGCAATGACCACCACCTGCTCACGACCTTCCAGATATGATCTGAACCAGTCCAGGATTACGTTATTGATGCCGTACTGGTTCTGGAGCTTATCGACGAGTATTTTGTGATTAACGAGATCGAAGGCGCTGGCGAAGTCGGTGTATATCGAATCAATCTGATGGTTCTTGTCCACTCCCTCCATTACAGGGGTTATATATGACATAAGATTAGTTATAACTGACTTGTTCTCTTGGAAACCGTGCTGCTCCGACCGTATTTGAAATTTGGTGTGCTTAGCAAGTACGGGACAAACTAGACATTCAAAAATTTTGGAAAAGGATGATAAAATGGATATTGGCCGATAGTTTTTTACGTTACTGTTGTCACCCTTTTTTACTATAGGAACGATACGGGCACGTTTCCATTCCTGGGGAAAAACACCACTCTCAAGAGATTTATTAAATATCAGCATTAGCGGATGGGACAAAAACGCGGCACATCTTTTAATAAAAAGTGGCGGAATTCCATCTGGTCCCGCTCCCTTATTCGGATTGATGCGCTTTAGGCTGCTGTAAACATCTCTCTCACAAAAACTAATGGTGGATAGTTTACTACAGGTTGGATCTGCAGAAAAATCGGTATTGATTCCGTGTGATGAAGATGAACCCTTTTTTGCGTTGGTGTATACATGACTAAACTGTGATGCGAATAGATTTGCTATGTCGGTGCCATTTGACGAATAGTTTTCATTATTACTGTGCATTACTGAGGGCAGCGCGTTACAAGAAGACTTTTTGTTTTTTATATAACTCCAAAAGGACCTTGGGTTCTTTTTAAGATTATTTTCTATTGTGTTAATATAGTTTTTATGGCATCTATGCAATAGTTTATCGCAAGTTTTTCTAACATCCTCATACACGAGTCTATCTCTTGGATTATTATATTTTCGACATTTGAGTCTCAATTTGTCCTTTGTATTCAAAAGGCGAACAAGTTTGCGCGTGAACCAGACAGGATGGGATTTACGTCCAGGCTTGCGTTTGGGTACATGTTTACTGATAGTATGATTGATTATGCCGTAAAAGTTTGAGACCATGTCGTTAACGTTCACACAACTATAGAAACATTCCAACCAGTCCACGCCCTTCAGATCACCTACAATTGCATTATAATCAGCCTTAAAGAAATTATAGTCTGACCGAGGTAAATAAGTTATTGTTGAGGTCAATGATGACTCTAGTACAACTTCAAGTGGAGGATGATACGGGTCGATTCTACTAACACCTTTTGCTGAGGATACACTGCAATTCACATTAGTAAGTATTAGGTCTAAAATTTTACTTTCGTGATTGACAATAGAGTTAAATTGCTGCAATCCG
This sequence comes from Brachylomia viminalis, assembly GCA_937001585.2. Classification (NCBI taxonomy): domain Eukaryota; kingdom Metazoa; phylum Arthropoda; class Insecta; order Lepidoptera; family Noctuidae; genus Brachylomia; species Brachylomia viminalis. Next base: position 36,937,291 of record OW443293.2, read on the forward strand.
GTTACAGCTATGAAATCGGTAAGTGTATGCGCTAATCGACAGTTATGGTTATCTATATTGAGATTTGTGTTAGTACTGGGATTCATGTACGGCGCGTCACAATCTTTAGTCCAATTTATATAACTCAAATTAAAATCACCAATAATAATGATGTCATCAACCAAATCCATGACTCTATTTACGTTTTCCAGAAACTTGGCAAGTACATCTATTTTAACTGGTGGGGGCATGTAGACTAAGCATATGGCAATCTTTAATACTTTACTGTCTTTAACGAAATCTATAGTAATCCAGACGTCCTCGCATTCGCTTTCCCACTTGTACATTCTGCATGAAGGCAGAAGTCTTGATACTGCTACTAAGACGCCACCGCCGTCTGTTTTGGAAGTTCGGGAAAGGTCGCGATCTCTTCGATAAACTATGTACCTACTGTCAACGATTTCACTATCGATAATCTTTGAGTTTAGCCAGGTTTCGCAAAACGCGATAACTCTGTAGTTGTATTGGAGAATATTGTTATAAACATCGTTGGTCTTAGTACGCATTCCGCGAAGGTTTTGGTAGAAGATATCGAGAAAATTGAATTTTATAATTGTTTCTTGTAAACAGTCCAGGTTCTCTTGAGAATAATTTATGAGCCTTTCTTGAGTGAATTTAAGGTTTCAAAGCTGCGAATATATATACCCTGGCTGGTTTCGTCCCTTTTAGCATAAATTCGGCCATCACGAACCCAAACAAATTTATACTCAGCTTCTTTAGCCTTTTGTCTTGTTGCTGCATGCAGATGTTTGTTGTGAGGACTTAAGTGTTCGGACACAAATATCGGCTCCCTCCTGCCGCCTATCCCAAGGTGTCGTGATGATAACTTGTCGTCTGTATGATTCCTGTTATACTTTGTGACAGCGGCCAAGAGGTTGTCTCGTGTAGCTCGATTACGTAGTTTTAACACCACTGCTCTAGGGCGATTGCTATCTTTGTTAAGTTTCGCCACCCTAGTGACATGTTGTATGTCCTCGCAGGAAACCGGGCACTCGATTGTTTTACCAAGTTGCAAGATAACGTTGGCGAGATTTTCAGTTTGATATTCGGGCAATCCAGTTATCTCGATATTACATTCACGCATATGCTGCTCCACCGAATTCAGTCTTGTAGTGAGATCATTAACATTTGAGCGTAACTCAGCATTTTCCTTTTCCAACTTATCTATTATACAAATTTTTTCATCTAGTTTCGTTCTCATTTCTTCCAGGATGCTGTTGCTGAATGACATGGCAGCATCGAACCCCGCGATCTTTTTGTCTATATTAATAAGATGCTCTGTGACTAGTTCTTTAATCGCAGACTTTAGTGTTGCACTAATTTCCTCTCGAATAGTATTGCGTAGAACATCTTGAGGAAGTAGATTACTCTCTTCAGGGGCAACCTCGGTAAGCCTACTCTTGTTCTTGCCACTGCGAAATGTTATGTTGCCATTATCGTTATGCGTAGGAGAACGAGGTGGGGGAGATGCATTTGATGGTTTCGGTTCGGCATTTAGACACGAAGGACATTTCCATGCATGTTTATGTTCGTTCATCATTAAATCATAACGATTTTTAGAAACTTTTGAGCATTCGAGATCATATATCAAGGAACAAAGGCAGCATTTCATCATATCAGTCCCATTTATCGTGGACTGACAAGTAGCACATATGTGGCGAGGAGGTGATCGCAACATTTTATAAACGGCACGCACTGTTTATTTAGCACCTCACTAGTTACTAAATTGTTTATGGATTTTAATGTTCAAGTTGTAACAATGCAAAGTATTAGAGGTATGGAACGTTTACACGTAGTGCTCGCGCGTGATGTTGGCAGCGCTGCTGTTTGAATCGCGAGTGGCGCCGAGCGGTATGATGCACGGTAATTTGAGTTTTAACTGCAGCGGTTAACCGTGTGAATGCCCTGCACTCACTCACTTGTACCGTATGATAAAGCACTTTCTTGATATTTAGTTTCGAAGTATTATTTGGTTAACTGATGTCCCAAAAGTGTTATTTATTATTGCACTGATTAAATAAAACTTGTGTACGTAATTTCACAATAGTCTTTGACATTTAACACTTGTAAATTAATTAATAAGACGAGCAAACGTGAATACTGTGTTATTCGTTCAAGGCGCGTTCCGATGATGATCCAGTATATTTTTCATTAAATTATTTATTCCAACTTGCCAACCAAACATACATAATTTTACTAGCCAAACATTATTATAAGTATAATGGCGAGAAGCGCTTGTTAGTTAATACAAACAATCTAGTAAAAAAACAAACCTTAAAACGTTCAGTATTTTTACCTCCCGAAAGGACGCGCGCCTCACCTGTGGCCACCAAGTGCATGTTGTGCACACGCTGTGAATGTGTGTGTAACATCAATCATTGGCTATAACTTTGAGAGAAATCATAGATTATCTACGTCGTGCAGTCGACCGCAAGTCGGTAACCCTTTGACCTTGCACTGGCTTACCGTAGCAGGGAATTTCATTGAATGCGAGGCCAGCTTATACTGGTTTTTTTACCAGTGACGTGCAATCTTTTGATATGGTTCCACCACAAGGGGTTTTTTAATTCTGAAAACTGATTGGACAGCGTATAAAGATAGCCAGTCGGCTAGCAAGAGGGATCGTTATAGGGAAACGTCTTTTCCTAATACCCCAATGAAATTATTGCAATTTTGATAACTTTATTTTCTTCTTTCTCCCTTGTCTTTGACATTCTCAACCGTGTTAATTATTTTTCAAACGGTATCTATTGGAATTTATTTTTAAGTTTCCATAATGATAACCGTAAATCTTATTGATTACGGCACACCTTGCTAGCATCGTTACAGCTTTCGTCAATTGCAAGTGTAAATCCATTTATATATTTTCTCTTTTTCTTGGAAACATCGTAATGTTCGAAGCGCATACCAAAACTGCGCCATATAGATATGATCAGGCAGCTTGGCTTTATCCCACAGTCCTTTATTAAAATGACCGGATTCACGCGAGCTCATAAAACGCACAGACACCAACCGACACGCATCTCGCTCCTACACCTAAAACCGTTTACGAATTTATAAAAGACAAGCCTTTCAATTCCGTACAATCTAAACCTCTTTATTCCATATAAAACCTTAGAAACGAAAGTTCAAAGTCTATTTTGGTGTCAAACTTTTGACTCGGGCAGGAGGTGATTTGTTTTGTATCCATTGTTGGGATTTGTTTTTTTGTTGGGATTGTTCCTTAGAAAGTAGGTATATCTAATGCGTATGGAAATCGTTGACTGTCTGAATACTTGCGTTTCCGTACAAGTGTAGCACGGGTAGTTATCAGTAGTAGGGCTGAAACGCATAGTAACCGAGATACAAGAATATTAGAGTCATAAAAATTACCAAATAACGTTATATACAGGGTGTCCCGTAAATAATGGATCAAACGTAACGGGTAGGTAGCTTACCTCATTTCCAACAACTAATTTGAAAAGTTTCAAAAAAACCGGTAAGGTAACCAAGAATTTTTTTTTCGATTTGAAAAAAAAAATCAATTGAACATTTTTTTTCTAAGGCAAATAAAATTATATTTGAAAAAGAAAATATTAACAATAAGCTATTCAGAAGTTTTTGACAAAAATCATACCTAAAAAAGTTATTAGTTGCAGCGACAGCATCAAAAACACTGAATGCTGTTAGAGAAGGTGGTAAAATTCGAAAAAAAAAATATCTTGGTTACCTTACCGATTTTTTTTAACTGTTCAAATTAGTTGTTTGAAATGAGGTAAGCTACCTACCCATTACGTTTGATCCATTATTTACGGGACACCCTGTATACCAAAGCCTGAGGTAGAAGTCTAACCCAAACTGTCCCTTGAAAAGTCAAAAATTGATAGAGACAACGGACACGGGTAACGAAACAAGTGCCGCGGAAAATTGTGTTCCAATTCTATTAAACTCCTCCTCTTCCTCTCCTCTCTTCTTTCTTTCTGAAAATCCTAATGTTAGCACCGCGACCGCTACAACGCGTTTCACATAAAATCAAGGAATAGGATTGCTTATCAAATAGACTATCAGCTATAAAGTCAATCTGCTGAACAATTAATTTATCCGACTATACTTGTGATTATGTTGACAATGTTCTGTTTGGAAACAATTTAAATCGCAAAGGCTTCAGTTTGGCTTGAAATAAAGCAGGTAGCTTATAACTAGCTCTCGGCTATAACGAAGCCTGTGCACAGCCTATCCACCTAATACACACACATCAAAAGTGTCTAGGGATCCAGCACGTCTTTGCTAGTTACAAACATCTGGTTTTTTAATTATATTTTTTGTACTTCTCTTATGGATACTTTATAGTTAATCTCCTCATATGAAAAGGGAATAGTTTTGAATTTCGGTCAAAAGATGAAAATCTTTTGTCGAGTCGTATTCGTATTTAATCTTGGAACGGGTTTGAGGCCAAATCAGTAAAATTTCTGCCGTACTTCTACATACTGAGTGGAATCAATACAAAAGAACGTTATTATGGAGAGGTGAAGTCATTTGAGCCGAGAAGAAAGAGTCGTGGGAATGTTGGAAGCTAATTCTCGGCAACGTGCTGTGGCAATCGCTCTGGGCACTACGCAGTGTTATAAGTCGACTTCAGACACGTTACTGCATCACTGGCAGCGTGGGAGAGCGACATGGAGGACGAGCTCACATCACCACATGCAGACAAGGTAATTACATACAAATTACTGCTCGACGAAATCGTTGATGAAATGAAAAATTGACCGCGATGATGTTGGTTACGAAGCTCATAGCTCTTCAGGGATGTTACGATCAAACCATAAGAAATCGCTTGCATGAAGTCAATCTCCGTTCCCGAAGGCCGCCACGTGTACCTACCACTTATTGAGCCCCGCAATCGCAGATCCCCTTTATAACGGGCTCGTGAACACCGAATTTGGGCAGAACAAGAGTGGCGATTTGTGGGTTTTTTTCTGACGAATCTTCGCTTTGATATGAGGCCAGATACTAGACGTACACTGTATTGGAGGACCTCTGGATGCCAAGAACGTGTTAAATTATGCTAGACAGTCCACGCATACAGTGGTGGATCATGATACGGGCGGGTATTATACGGGTATTATATTATTATATTATATTATTATATATTATACGGCGGAAAAGACCGAATTGATTTGGATCTACGGCAATCGCAATGCATAGATTTACACTGAAACGATTATTTCAGATGTTGTCAGTCCTTTGCGGACCCATTTTGGTGCTTCTTTTCTGTTTATGCATGATAATGCACGTCCACATGTCTAAACATACTTAAACATTTTACTTAGTCAATCTAAATAGATATTTAAAATACATAGTGCAAAAAAAAATCTTGATGCTTAGACACCTTTGGTGTGTGTAGTTTTATCAAGTCCTCGGTAAAAAACGACGGACACGACGAACTACCAAGTGTATCTCTAATACACTTGGTAGTTCGTCGTGTCCGTAGTTTCTCTGGATTGTTTATTATTTATACAAGATAATCGATACGATACATATAATTGATGGGCACGACGGTATACCTACTTGGAAGGGGCGCATAATTATGTAATAACATAATTGGATATAAATAAAAATAAATAAATAATATAAATAAATATATATATTATTATTTATATATAGATATATATAAATAACATATCCATAACACTTTTGGATATCAATTAGAACAGAGTGTGCACAACGTCAATGATAGCGGAGGACTAGGTCTTAATTGACTTGTCTTTTGTATCACCGAGTAAGATAATTATCCTTGAACGTGAATGCTTCTGCCAACTAATTTGCCTGCGGATTCTTCTAGTAATTAGAGACGTAAGATAGAGCACAGGACTTTTGCATTTCATGTTTGTCCGTAAAAAATAACCAAATGTTTTTTTGCAAGCATTATTATTTATGAGAGTTATTTAAATTCGTGATGAAAACATCACTACAACAATAAATCACGTACATTTATTTTAAAGAAAAAACTTAACACAAGCCTTATAAAAATTTGTTCCTCACAACCTTCTCTCCGTACTCCTCGTACTGCTTCTTAAGCACCCACAACCTAGGAGCTCCCAGCATCCCCGCGAACACTGCGCCCCCCATCCATGCCACCGAGTACGGTTCCGATGTGTCCAAGATATTCACAGGTCGGTGAATTAGTTCCTCGATTTCTCGAGCTAGCCGCTTGTTGAACCCCGGCATGGTCAGCAGACCTCCGTGAGTGACAATGGCGTCGTACATTTCAGACTGAAGTCCTGCATCAACTTTTAAGATCGCAGTCACCATAGCGTCATGTATGGATAATTTATCCGTCTTGCTCTCCCCTAACACCAGCTCTGGTTGGAAGTACATCTCACCAGCCATGAACACCTCCTCACTCACATCTATAACTTTTCCATTTGGCAGTTTGTACTCCTTCTTATATTGCTGTTTTGTTACTGCGCAGTTTTCAGTGATGTACATTAAATTCCAGATATCGTTGACAACTGCCTCGGTATCATGACCAAGGTCTAGATGTCGCTTTTCCAGACAATCTTGTATATACCTCTTTATTTCGATTCCAGCGACATTGGTTAGCATATTAGCATAGCTAATGGAGCCTCCTTCGTAGATTGGGTTTATTTCTGTGATGTCTTCTCCCAGGTCTACAGAGAGTCCTGTCGTGAACCCTGATCCGAACAGAGCTAAGAAACTTTGTGGTTTCACGCACAACGCAGGAGCGTTCAGAGCTTCGAAGAAAATCTCGCAGCATTTTACTCTGGAATGTAAAAAAAAATCGTCATCGTAGCAAGATGATAGTAGTAGGTTGATAGTAGAAGGTTGATAGTAGTAGGTTGATAGTAGCAGTTTGATAGTAGCTGGTTGATAGTAGTAGGTATACTGTAGTTTCTGCAAACCTCCTTCGGAAGTGGGAGTGAGTTATTATGTATGTTAAAAGAAATTGTTGTACTTTTTTTTGTTTATTTTCGAATTGCAATATTGTGTTGAACTTTTGATTTATCTTAAAAGTAGTCACACAAGGCGCGGGATAGCATTCGGTTGCGCTTTTGGTACTTGTGTCATAAATGTTGACCCTCAGCATACAAGGGGCGATTTATGGTTAAGGCTTTGTCCGCCTGCAAGGTCATCCTGTTCATGATTATACAGACAGATAATTCGTGAAAACTTGATAACTATCGGAGATTCTGAATTTTAAAATGTAGGCATTTTAGCAAAAGTAACATTCCACAAAAATAATAGCTAGGAAACTACTTTTATGTTTGGTGTGAAAAATCGCTCAATGTAACACCCGCAATACATTGTGCTTATGGGTGCATGCAACAGCACAGGGGTCGTGAGGATATGTAATGTTCAGTAATAACATTTAAAACTTATTTTCGTTGGAACTTTAGAACCCGCGACACGCAGCGCAGCAGTCCATCGCTTAACCACTGCGCCAAAACCGTGCCGTCGAACATTCCCTCCGTCGTGCATTGTTAGGAGGTTCCTCTCTCTGAAGCCCTGACCACTGACCGTTAGCTTAAACCCTGTTCCCGACACCAGTGGGCTACAATTTTTTATTTATTTTTTATTTTCTAATAGTTAAAAATATAATTTTTATGTAGGTATACAGAGTGGTGACGACATAACGACATTGAAAATACGATCCCCACTAGTTAATCAAAATACTTTAAAATGATCAACAGGTATTGCACCAAAATTCGAAAATCAATTTTTCACACAACAAATTTTTAACAATCTAAATGCGAAATAATCTTAATTAAACACAACGTCCTTTATAATATTGTGTACTAACTTCATCTGGCCTGTAGGCACTTCACGTAACAGCGGCAACGTCGCTTCCGTTGGCGGTCCCTTTTTTAGCGTTCATTCATTGAATTCATTCTAACAAAGATCAAAAAAACATTATGGCGCGCGGCATCAGCTATCCCCGCCCCGCTCGCCGCCTACACCAGCCGCCTGCCGCCCGCCAGCCCGCGTGACTTTTCTATCACTAGGTTCACGTTTAATTTAAACACTTAAACATAAAATCAAACCTTACACACTTCAATAATGATTGATAAATGATAAATGATTTTATTTCTGTAAGTAGGTTTGTACAAACACTTTTACACGTCAATCGTATTTTAAAAACTAGATGAGATCGGCGTTTCCTATCTGACTACTCTGAGAAGAAAGGCCGAAACAAACTCAGAGGTCACAGTCTCTTTTAAAGTCCAGACATAATCTTGGTCAGATCATGTGAAGACCATGTAGATTGGTATCTGAAACGGTCTTTTGAGGAAAAACCATACAGATTGAGCGGGCCTGTCCAGTCAGTGCACGCATTTGTCAGTAATCTTGCCGCTCAACTCAGAACTTAAGGAGCACAAAGATTCGACGAACAATACCAAAGAAAGGACATTTGGGTAGGCCGCATAAATTACTCAAGCTGCCAGATCGTGAAACTAACTAAGAAATAAAATAAAAAAGTAATAAACCAAAAATTCTTCACATTCACAATAATTAAAATAATATAATACTTTACAAAGTAAATACTCATGTCATTGTATGTATAAAATTCAGCAATGTCAATGTGTATATAAAAGTTCGGACATAATTTTTGAGGACCATGTAGATTGGTATCTGAAATGGTCATGGATTAAATTAAATTAATTAAATTAACACACTAAATTAAATTTTTAATTTCTGAAATTGTCTACCGTTTACTCTAATACACATGTGACAACGTCTTAAGATATTCTTTCTTACTTTCCTTAACAATTCACTACTGATAGCCATGGCTTTTAATTTGTTAAAAGCGTCATTGATTCTATCTCGCAGTTCCTCTACGGTATTCACATCACGAGCATATACCTCATTTTTAATAAATCCCCATAAAAAAATAATCCAGTGGTGTGAGATCCGGTGACCTTGCTGGCCACCGGCGGGGTCCATATTGGCCAATCCACTGCTGTCCAAACATAGTAGTGAGGCACTCTCTGGCACTCACCACAGAATGTGCAGGTGCCCCGTCTAACTGGTACCATAGGTTTTGATGGACAACAGGGGATAATAAAATTCATCGGTGTATTCCGATATAGGGCCTCTGAGGAGATCCAGGAAGTTGGCCGCTGTGAGGTTACCCTCAATGAACACTGGACCAATGATTTGATTTCGGTGAATCGCAGCCCACACGTTCAGAGAAAAACGGTACTGATGAGAAGATTCTCGGAACAAATGTAGATTTTCTTGGCTCAAATAAAGGAGATTTTGTCTATTCCAGATACCATTTCGCGTAAATGTGCTCTCATCTATCCACATTACATTGTAAATAAATTCAGGGTCATCAGTCATTTTACGCTGTAACCAACGGCAATATTCTTCTCGGATTGGCCTATCTCTCGGTAACAGCGCCTGAACTTTAGTGTATTTGTATGGCCGCCGTTTATCTTTTCGCAAGATTTTGAGTACAGTGTTGAGATGTACTTGAAACTAGCGTGCGGCCCTCCGCAGTTGGGTTGTGCGTAAAATAATCTAAAACTCTTTGTTGTAATGGCACAGCTAATTCTTGCTGAGGAACACCCTCGCAAAGTGGGACCAAAGGCTGATTTTTCCGTATTCTTTGAACAGCCTGTACAATCGTGCGGGAGTTCACTGGGCATCTTCGGGAGTCGCCATATCTTTGAAGACATGTTCTTAAAGCCAGGACTGCGTTTTGTTGATACTCACCATAAATCAAGAACATATCGGTATACTCCATTGCAGTGCAATTGAAACGAGACATTCTGATCTTACAAGCAAATAACACGAAGTAATTATCACACTATTGTTTACACATTAGGCGCGAATTACACAGAAACGGCGTACGGTTAAGACGCGGTGCAGGCGCAGAGCAGGCGTGGGACAGATAAGGCACGGACGCGATTAAAATTTTATCAAAGAGGCGAAGAGACGCCGCAACTAGTCATTATCGGTACAGGACTTTATCGTGATAGCATGACTTCCTCTTCAGACGACGAAGATGCGCTTGCTTTGCTGCAACTCATTAATTTGCAGAGACACCGAAGATATTGGGTGCACCCTGTGTGGAAAACGTCACAAGAGCATAGATATTTTAAAATAATGGAAAAATTATGCGAATATCCTGATAGTTTTCCTACAGTGTATAAAATGTCACTAGAATGTTTCCACATTCTATTGTCGAAAGTAAAACACGGTCTTCAGAAGAAGCATACAAATTGTAAAGAACCGGTCTGTTCTAATGAAAGACTATTGATCTCATTAAGGCTAGTAAAACATCTTTGGAATTTTTCTGCTCCTACTGTATAACAAAACGTCGTGCTGCTTGCGCGCCACTCCAGTCGCGACAGCTAGCGACGCGGAACAAGCGACGAAATGACGTGCCTGCACCACGCCACTCGAGTATAATTCACAACGTGTCGTCGGCTACCTACATTTTGTATTGGAACGTTTTGAAGTGGCAAGATGCCTGCGTCGCGCCTTCATCTTAACGCCGATTCTGTATAATTTGCGCCTTAGGTAGGTACGTAACCTACCAAACTCTCCTATACTTAAAACCTATACACAATCGTATTATCAATAACACAACAGTAAAACTATTAAAGCACTGCACTGTATGTAATTGCAACAAAGCAATGTTCAATTTTATGTTGCGCGCGCGGGAAAACACTCTTACGCATCGAAATTAAAAAAAATACATGCGCTCACAAGAGTAGCACGTCACGCACTAGAGAGTGGGCCAGGAGCAAAGTCCAGGAAAAACCCTAGATGTATTTTTTTTCCTTTTCTTGCACAATAAATATTCGAATGCGGTAGTGAAAAAACTAAACTGTTTTTGTCTATTTTTTGTTGCAAAAATGTTGAATTGGCAACATTGCCTAACTTTCTTGTCAGTATACAAAACGAACCGTGCGCTTAGGCAATCTTTGTTTGCTTACGAATTTTGTGGTGACGGTTTTAGGTCTAAATTCAATCAGCATTACATTTCAATATTGTATTATTTCTGAGTAGCGAGTCGCACCTTTCATTTAAATACGTTTTAAGCTTGTAGGTAAATTAAATTGTTTTGAGGTGAATGACCTAATGGACTTGCATAGCGTAGGTAATCCTAATGCATTCACATCATTTGTGTTAAAATTGTTAAAGTAAATAAAAATCCTGCGGCTATATCGTTGATTATAATTTGATATTTTTTGGTATACGTACTACTAACGCGATACCCAGTATGTGGTTTCATTAAATGTCGTATTATCCCCACCTCTCTGTATAATCAAATAATAATACCAGCCTATTAATGACCCACTGCAGGGCAAAGGCCTCTTCGTTAAGTTTAAATACATTTAAACTTTTCATAATAATTTATTACTCTTCACACCGTGTGGGGGCGACAATACGATAGTCAAATTTAATGAAAATGACATAGGAGTATTTTAAAACCACAAAAAAAATCTACCTTATTAAACCTAACATAAAATTTAAACAAATTGCAATGATGGGTCGACCACGAGTTTTGCAAATCAGCAGATTAGCTGTAGTGACTAATTGGATATTACGTATTCAATTGGACTAAGGGCTGATTTTTCAATAGTCAGATATCTTTTATCCGAGGAATAAATATTGTGATTTGATAGCTTTTGTATAGAAAATATGTCAAACTGTCAGATTTGTTCTTCAGATAAAAGTTATCTGACTATTGAAAAATCAGCCCTAATTGGATTGAATTTTTGTTTGAAGAATGCTAACGTTATTAACAAGATTTAAGAAATTGAATTTATTGTCGTATTGACGTCTCCATCTTGTATATTTATTAAATCCTTATACCTGGTCTAGCATGTTTAGAACATGGTCCTTATTAATCTCTCTCCTTGTTCTTCGTACTGCTTCTTATGTACCCAAACTTTCCTGGCTTCCACTATTCCTGCGAAAACGGCACCACCTAACCACGCTAGGGCATACGATTCCGAATTTTCTTTAATCTTCACGGGTTTGTGAATAAGTGCCTCAATTTCTTGAGATAACCGCTTATTCAACCCTTGCATGGTTGCCATTCCGCCATGAGTCACAATGGCATTATACATCTCAGGTTGTAGTCCTGGATCACATTTTAATACCGCAGTCACAAGAGCTTCTTGTATAGGAATTTTATCAGACTTTTTTGCCGTCACCAATTCTGTTTGGAAGTACATCTCACCTGCCATGTAAATCTCCTCACTCACATCTATTTCTTCACCACTTGGTAGCTTATACTTCGTCAGATAATCCTCTCTAGATACAGCGCCGTGTTTGTTAACGTAAAGATAGTTCTTCCTCAAGTCTCCGATGATTTCATCGGCGTGGCTGCCGAGGTGCAGACCTCGCTTTCCGAAGCTGTCTTTCATGTAATCAGATAAGTCATCCCCAGCTATATTGGTGGGCATGTTAGCGTAGCTGATGGAGCCTCCTTCGTAGATTGGGTTGATTTCTGTGATGTGATAGCCTAGGTCTACAGAGAGGCCTGTAGTGAAGCCTGATCCGAACAGAGCTAACACTCTCTGTGGTTTCACGCACAATGCGGGAGCGTTTAGAGTTTCGAAAAAAATCTCGCAGCATTTTGCTCTGGAATAAAATAATTAGGTGCTTGTAATTTAGAATGTTCTAATGACAAAATACTTTCCTAACTAATAATATAGTATAGTGTTGTTTATGTCATATACACAATATTATCAAGTCATAAAGGACAATGGACCCATTTTTAGTAGCAATGGTGCCACTTGGTGACCATTCATAAAACTTGAAAAGGTAGCGTCAAAATAAAATAAAATAACAAACAAAAATATCATACTTAATTACGTTCAATGTCCGAAGTAACTTCAGGTTAGGTTTTTTGTGCTATGAGCATCAACGTATAATCCGCAACTGTGAGCTGTATAGCAAAAGCGCCACATTAAAGAAAACTGAAAAAATATGTCATTTAAAGAACGTTCAATACACATAATATTTATTTCCAGTTCATTTTGCATTTGATCCTTTTCAAAAATATTATCAGTTTGTGCAATCATACAGATAATCTCTCAGTGATCTAAGAGATACCCTGATAATGTAAGAATTCAAAGCCCCTTTAAGATACAGGAATTTCTGCAACAATCTCATAAAGAATATAAAACATATTTACTATAAAATAAATTAAATAGAGCATATTAAAAACGTCTCCAGTATGTCTAAACAACATGAATCAAATTCGAGTAATAGCTATAAACAGCTTGTTTGTAAATGTTGGGAAAACTCTTGCCGAACGGATTCCGAAATATTGCGAGCCTATCTTTCCAAAAATCAAGCAATAGCTGTAACCCAAGATCATTTGTTAAGGGCACTGATATATGAACCTGAATCATTTCTGGCCTAAAATATGACTGTGCAGTTTGATGGGAATAGCATAAGCAATAATATCTATTGGTAGGTACCAAAATATGATTTAAAAGTTTAAAGGGCGGTAACGCATATATTTAGAATCTTTGTTTCTGAAGGAATTTTCCCTAGTTGTCTAAAAAGGCAGTAGCAATCCCTATCTTTAATTCTGGATGTAAAGACGCAGTCAATAATTATAGGCCAATACCCTTACTCCCCTCAATTTCTAAAATACTAGAGATAGTTTTAAACAGTAGACCGCTACTTGCCCATTGTCCAAATAAATGGTGTCAATTAACTTAATTTAAAAGTAAAAATGGGTGTTCCACAAGGCTCGATATTAGGTCCTTTCCTCTTTTTAGTATGATTATATTAATGATCTACCCCATTCATAAAATGAACAACCACAGCTGATGGTGTTATTTGTCTATATGGTGTTGTGGAGTGTTGGAGTAAAACTATGTGTAAAATTTACTGTTGTCGTACATTTAAAACGTTCACAATTTAGACAGGTCAATCGTTGAAAATAAGATAGGGCGAAAGGTGGCAACTTTAAGTATGGATCTATGAGCGATCTCTATAGGCTTCATCGCTGTTTTTGCAGCCCCTCCCCAACAGGAAATACAGTAGGTGACTAATGATTGGCAAACAGCGAAGTATACATTCCGGATAACTAATTCATGTGCTAATAATGTGTCGCAGTGTTTCAAAAATGTAAATACGCGGCCGGATAGGGTATTAATGTGTGATTTGAAATTTAAGTATTGATAAATGAAAATAGCAAGATAATATTTTATTCGATCTACTGTAGTAAGTAATGGGCACTGGCAAGGCATGCTGCGATATTAAACTAAACGAGTGAGCTTTTAGGGAGATAGAAAGATTTGGTTAGAAATTTGACTTTATTGAGAAGGTAATAAAAGTAGTGATTATAACATACTTAGTATTGAATAAAGAAAAACTAGAATTCGTCGACAAAACTGTTTTCCTGGGGATCACGCTTGACTCAAGGCTGAAATGGGGTCCTCATTTAACATCTCTTGCAGGACGCCTAAGCTCAGCAGCATATGCTGTAAGAAAAATCCGTCCTGTTACTGATGTAGATACCGCGAGGCTAGTCTATTTCAGTTATGTTCATAGTTATTTATTAGCGGGACGGGCTGTTGATATTGAGTCTATTTTTATTCTGCAGAAAAGAGCCACCAGAGCAATATATAGCCTCCGCAGGCGCGATTCTTTAAGGGAACTGTATAAAGACATTCAACATCATGACGGTACTTTGTCAATATATCTATGAAAACATCATGGTCAAACGGGGTAAATAGGGATGCAGGGGAGTGAATAGAGACGAAACTTTAAAAGGGATTTTAAACTTGAAATAATATAGTTTGATGCCACCAAGGGCACTTAATCGTTTATTTACACGTTGTCGTGCACTAAGTCCTCTTTGGCAATAAACTATATTATTTCAAAGTTAAAAATCCTTTTAGAGTTTCATCCCTATTTACCCCGTTTGACGGTACGTAAGGAAAAATTGAAATCTTTTCAGTAAAAGAGGTGAAAGACACTACTATAGGACTAGAAATAGGGACCAATTAGTTCAACCAGGTTTCAGATTGGCTAAAGTAGACTCATCCTTGATGGGTTACTGTTTAAAATGTTACAATAAAATACCTCCCTTTAGCCTCCAAATGAATTAAACGAAATTTAAATCTTGTATAAAACACACACTATACAGCCAAGCATATTATAAATTGGGGGATTACATCGCTGACAAAAATGCTTTACTCAACGCTGGTCCTGCTCCACAGGGGCGCATAAACTAATTGATTAGCATTCTAAAATATTGTTGGAGCTGATGAAGATTGTAGCAACTATCTTTGCATTGTATAAATTCAATATCTTAGTAGTGTATAATTGCATAGCACATGTGTGAGCTCTATGTACTTACTGTAAAGCATATTGGGTTCGCTTTTCACTGACTTGAATGGCCCTGGTGGCTGAGAGTATGTCATGCTCACTCAAATGTATCACTGGTGGTGGCGTGTGTACTGGATCATTAAGTTCCTGTCAAAATGATTGAGCCTAATGGTGCTGCTCCATACGTCATGTTTGTCAACGGGCACCGTCAGTAGGCACTGGTCATCTCTTAGCTGCCATGGCAAATTTTAATTCCTGAATTGTTTTTTATCTTTTTTTTATAACGGACGCTTTTAATGTGCACGTTTTTCTACATCGTTCTCACATGTATAATTTCAACATAATTGACATAACCACTTTTTTGTAACAATATTTTGATTTAAAAGAGTGTCCATGGAGTTTCTTGCATGTTCTTCTCCATAGTACTCTACTCCATACTACGCTTTCGAATGGGCAACTAGCTTCATTTTTCTGACTGATCGGACCCTTGACAATTTAAAAGTGCCTGTAATTGGTTTATTTGAAATAAATGCTTTGAATTTGAGTTTGAGCCCATGGCCCCCCAATCTAGTCCACCTTGGGGTACCACAGCTCTCTTTTACAAAATAAAGATGGATTCAATGTCAGCAGCCGACCCCACAGTATAACGCCATACGACATAATGCTGTGGAAGTAGCTAAAATAGACCAAACGCGCGGTTTCTACATCTGTTAACTGTCTTATCTTTCTAACATTATAAGCGGCCGAGCTTAGCCGCCCCGCAAGAGATGTTATAAGAAGTCCTCATTGTAATTTCTCGTCTAGCGTGATTCCCAGGAAAATCGTGTAATTAATAAATTACAGTTTTTCTCCATTCAATATGATGTCACACTCGCTACTTTTAACATTCGGTAATTTAAATGTAATGCATTTGGTTTTTTTACCATTTAGTACCAAATTATTTACCGTAAACCAATCATGGACCTGAAGAATAGAGCTATTCACGTCGTCAAGATTTTGTGACCGTAGGTCTATCTTAAATATCAATGTTGTTTCATCTGCAAATAAAACCATCTTCGGTTGATTTTGAAGTAATTGGGGTAAATCATTAATATAAACTAAAAAGAGGAGTGGACCCAATATCGAATCCTGAGGAACGCCCATTGCCATTTCAGATCCTAATGAGTTTTATGTCTTAGTGTCGATCTATGATTGATAACTGTAAAAAAGGATCTTCGTCGTTGGTGGTAGGAGTACTATCGAACGTCTTACTAGGGTAGGTAACTAAAAATATATTTTTTTAATGTGTATATTTATCCCTGTAGTACCGCTGAAGTAATTGTCGACAGTACTGAGACCGTATTGTTTAATTTTTCATTTTCTCCCTGTTTTGTCCCACTGCTGGCCAAAGGTTTCCCCCACAGTTGTCCATTCTTCCCTGTATGTTACCTTCTCCGGCCAATCTCCCGTAAACGCTTCTAAAGGTGAACGCGCCGCACACAACACACAACGTGTTGAACGGATTTGCCGATGGCATGCGTCCACTGTATCCGATACTAGATCTTCTTTGCTAATTTAAATATTGTCGATGTTTCTGATCATACAATTCTTCAGATCTTTCTACTAAGAGAATTAAAAGTGAATCATCCTTTTTTAATGTTTTGGCGGTTCTCACCTCAGTTATAAACAAAACATCGTGCGGCAGTGAGCGATTTACGCGGTGAACTAATCCATGTGACGTTACCAGCACGCAACACATTTTTTGTTCATATAAACGCTCGGTGCGGGTGGTACCGATAGTGGATACAGTGCTTTAATATGAATTCATACAAAGCAAACCAAAATACGTTGCGTGCGATGCGGCCAGTGGACGTTCGCCAGCAATTCCTAGGCCTCCCTCGGCGTGATGTCTCTAGCCCATCTGTCCCGATGCGTTCTACATACTCGTATGTACATGTATTCCTTATTGTGCATTAATGCCATCATGATTCCAGTCCGAAAAATGGATGGTGCTATCGGTCATGTATAGCTCCCATCTCTCTCTCGCATTGAATCATTATGGCATTAAAACGTCATAATACGGTACCTGTACTCGCAGATAGTGAAAATAGAAGACTGTTAGATACACTGTCGCTTTTAAACTAACATAATACACAGAATTAGAATCATAAAACCAGGAATTATCACCAGCCCCTTCCCTTTCCGTTTCTAAAATAATTATGATCTTTATCACGTAAACGGACAAAAACGTCACCTTATTATCTGGTTCCCGATGCCTCTTATTCATAGGATCGGATCGACTCCTCAAACTCAAATCGACGTATTCGAGATATCAAATATTCAAGCCCAAGTTATCAAATAATCTCACATTGTCGGGTGCTTTTCAGTACAAATAGAGCTTAACATCGAAATATACTGGAGCTCCTTTCATCGGAGGATCCTATTGTCGATGGAGAACAGATTAGTTCCTTGTGTAGCGTTAGTTTCATTGTAGCGTTTAGTGTTGTATTTTGTGGCTCTTTATTGACTGGGTATTACGTCGAACAAACCAAAACAAAATAGAGCTAGTGTAACCAACAGCTCTGGCTATAAAGCTGAATGCCTGAATTGCAGCTTACAACCTTATTAGCTTACACAGCTTCTTAAAAAAAATCTGTGATAAAAAAAATATAAGAAGCTTTTGTTTACCAGATACCTTTCTTTAACCAGATCAACCAAGCCACAGGCCATATTTTCTAAGAACGCCAACATACTTGGGAATTGGTTAGAATAATAATACCTACATGCCATGCTATACATCACCGCCACAGAGTAGCGCGCTGCTGCCACGGCAGCTGCTGCTAGAGGCGGCACTGTCAACACTTCTAAGCGTGTCACCGTTAACTGTTTATTATGAATTCAGCACATGATTCAAGCAAAATATTGTTTTTCCAAGCGGGGTCCAGCATCATGTACTGAATCCATGGTAATACGATGCGCGTCGATGTCCGTGGCTCCGTGTATAGTATAACAACCAAGTATAAAGTACCAACAGCTAAGTAAAGTACCAACCACTAAGTATAAGTACCAACCATTAAGTAAAGTACCAACAACTAAGCATAAAGTAACAGCAACGAAGTACCAACAACAAAGTATAAAAACAAACAACTAAGTAAAGTACCAACCACTTAGTATAAAGTACCAACAATTAAGTAAAGTACTAACAACTAAGTATAAAGTACCAACAGCTAAGTAAAGTACCAACCACTAAGTATAAGTACCAACCATTAAGTAAAGTACCAACCACTAAGCATAAAGTACCAACAACGAAGTACCAACAACAAAGTATAAAAACTAACAACTAAGTAAAGTACCAACAACTAAATATAAAGTACCAACAATTAAGTAAAGTACTAACAACTAAGTATAAAGTACCAACTTCTAAGTATAAAGTACCAACAACTGAGTATAAAGTACCAACAACTAAGTAAAGTACCAACCACTAAGTATAAAGTACCAACAATTAAGTAAAGTACTAACAACTAAGTATAAAGTACCAACAGCTAAGTAAAGTACCAACCACTAAGTATAAGTACCAACCATTAAGTAAAGTACCAACAACTAAGCATAAAGTACCAACAACAAAGTATAAAAACAAACAACTAAGTAAAGTACCAACCACTAAATATAAAGTACCAGCAATTAAGTAAAGTACTAACAACTAAGTATAAAGTACCAACAACTAAGTATAAAGTACCAACAACTAAGTATAAAGTACCAACAACAAATTTCTTCACGTTCACTGAAATAAGCATGTGCAATTAAACGTAAGTAGCCCCGTTAATAGATACAGATATTTATTGCTGCTATCGAATCGGAATTCATCAGGATAATGAGTCAAATAAAAGCCCTCTTTCTCTCTCCAACTTTGCTGTGCCCGACAAGGTCCACAATGATTGTCTTTGTGAAACCTACCACCTAAGTTCACAACACGGGAACAATAAATATATTGAGTATTAAGCATTGAAATTTTGTGCTCAAAGAACTTTCAGGGCCACGATTTTATTAGTACTACCATCTTTAGGTGCTGCCGATGCCGGGGCGCAGCGGTACCGTGCCCGGTGACCGACGCAGACATCCTACAAAAATCGGTACAAAGAAACGCCAGCTGAAAATCGGTCATCTGCGTTCTCGCTTACTCCTTCTAGTGTCAGTAGTTCGGTTATTTTGTTCGGGGCCGGACTAATGAGACTAATAATTGTGTCTCATTCGTTCGGATATGACGTCAAACCGATCTGTTGTGACTTGTTCTGTAGTTCGGTTAATGATGTAAAACACAACTTTAATTGTAAAAACGTTTTTATTAAAGTAAGCAAGATGGTTTCTGCTTATGTTATACGAACTTGTTATACCTAACCTCTTTCTGTGTCTTAAATTCGCAAAAAAGGATCTATTTATGTATTAAAAGAAAAAATATTATGTTTTTTTATTAAGAAACTGTACCTACTTATGTTTTAAAATAAGAAAGCAGAAAAAATGTTATATTTTTACAAAGAAAAAATGTTTCAGTATTCTCCGATCAGTATTCTTATGAAAGTGCCTATTAATTAATAACTACCAAACTAAGATTTCAGAGAATATCTTTGATTCTTTTATTTATAATAAAAGCATTTTATGTTTATATCCCTAACCGGACTACTGGTATCTTTTTTAGTATCAACAGTTCGGCTTGACGTCATAGCCGAACGAATGAAACAAAATTTAGTCCCAGTAGTCTGGTCCCGAACAAAACAACCGAACTACTGAGACTAGAAGGCTTACTTACAGAAGAACATTCCACCACATAAACCCATGGTGTTGAAAGATTATCACCACGCTTGAACATGACAGGAAATCAGCAGAGCTTGTGCTACGACATCGGTTTCCTCTTGTGACAGTGCCTACTATGTACTGGACATCTAGAACGGATAATGAAGCGCTAATGATATGTTCCTCCTATGTGACAGACGGGAAATGGAAGCCTTACACAGCCGCTTGTGCAACTGACGAACGATGTCTTATTATATTGTTTGTTTTAAGTATTGCCCGCGGCTTCGCCCTCGTGAAAGTCGGAAATTCTCTCACGGAAACGTTTTATTGATTGATTTGATTTTAAATTTCTTTATTTTTAACATAAACTAAACATTAGATCTTATGCATTAAACGTTAAGATTGGATGTTTTGTGCAGACTATGGCGCCTATATAAAATATTTACGTATACATAAATTATGTAATGTATAGTCAAAGTCAAAGTCAAAGCATTTATTTCAAATAGGCACATAAAAGGCACTTTTGAACGTCACCATTTACATTTAAATAGAATTGATTCTAGTCGCCCCTTCCAAAAGGTAGTTTCGTATGGAGAAGAATGGGCAAGAAACTCCATCGTTACTCTTTTAAAATGTGTTACAATTACTTTGTATACATTAATTATATGAAATTATATAAAACTTCTTAATTGTTATAAATCAGAGGTATCATATTACTTACGTTAAATACATAGTATACTGTACAGCGCGATGGTTACACACAAATGCACTATAAAACACTTGTTAAAACAATTTTTTTTAACAAATTACATTTTTAAATTAAATGTCACTTTCGCAGAATCATAATATTATCTAAAATGCAAATGAACTTGGTGTTATAAGTGTGAGTCGTTGTAAATCTACCTACATTCAAAGCGAACGTAAAAAAAATGTCTGGTCATAAACGTATTATAACGTTTAATAGATCTTTGTAAGAGAATAATTCCGTAATACATTGTTTTCGTTTAACTCAATTTGGTTTACGCGGTGTATTTCAGCCAATTTATTCAAAACCATAAAGAATTATACACTTAAACCTTCCTCATGAATCATTTCGTCCATTGGTGAAAACCGTATGAAAATCTGTTCGGAAGTTTTTGAGTTTATCGCTTTCAGACAGACAGACTGAAAAACGCGGCGGGGAGACTTTGTTTTCTAATATGTAGTGTTTGTTCACTGTTGGAACTAATTCTTACTGTATTTACGTATTACTTATGTATTTGTATTTATGGTATAGTGATGCTCGTGATTACTTTACCATCTTAATTAAGGTTAGATATTATCAACCTTAGTAAAGTTTCAACTTGCTGGGAGTTGTTGTCAAAAGTGAATAACAGAAGAAAGAGATTTTGAATATTACCGAAGTTTACTAGCATGAAGAGCCACTTGCACCACAAATCACTTATCATGTTTGGCACTAAACAAAACAACACTGCCTCGTCAGTCTAGTAATCAGTAGTTGCACGCGCTACTGCTCAGCTTGAAGTCGTGACTTCAAGCTAAACCTAAATGAACCTAATTAACGTAAATGATAAATGCTTTTATTTCTGTAAGTAGGTTTGTACAAACACTTTTACACGTCAGCCTTATTTTTGTAACTAGATGAGGCCGGCGTTTCCTATCTGACTACTCTGAGAAGAAAGGCCGAAACAAACTCAGAGGTCTCATTTAAAGTCCAGACAAAATCTTGGTCAGATCATGTGAAGACTATGTCGATCGGTGTCTGAAATGGTATTTTGAGGAAAGAACCACACATATTAAGTGGACCTGTCCAGTCAGTGCACGCATCTGTCAGTAACTATGCAGCTCAACTCAGAACTTGGAGATCGGTTTATAGCAATAGGCTCACCCTCCATAGCATGGGACTTACAACATCACTGGTGAAATGTTGGTGTACTACCTGTAGGTACACCTCTGCCTATCTCTGCGAGGAACATGTTGGTGTACTACCTGTAGGTACACCTCTGCCTATCTCTGCGAGGAACATGTTGGTGTACTACCTATAGGTACACCTCTGCCTATCTCTGCGAGGAACATGTTGGTGTACTACCTATAGGTACACCTCTGCCTATCTCTGCGAGGAACATGTTGGTGTACTACCTATAGGTACACCTCTGCCTATCTCTGCGAGGAACATGTTGGTGTACCTACTACCTATAGGTACACCTCTGCCTATCTCTGCGAGGAACATGTTCGTGCACTACCTATAGGTAGGTACACCTCTGCCTATCTCTGCGAGGAACATGTTGGTGTACTACCTATAGGTACACCTCTGCCTATCTCTGCGAGGAACATGTTGGTGTACCTACTACCTATAGGTACACCTCTGCCTATCTCTGCGAGGAACATGTTGGTGTACTACCTGTAGGTACACCTCTGCCTATCTCTGCGAGGAACATGTTGGTGTACTACCTATAGGTACACCTCTGCCTATCTCTGCGAGGAACATGTTGGTGTACCTACTACCTATAGGTACACCTCTGCCTATCTCTGCGAGGAACATGTTCGTGCACTACCTATAGGTAGGTACACCTCTGCCTATCTCTGCGAGGAACATGTTGGTGTACTACCTATAGGTACACCTCTGCCTATCTCTGCGAGGAACATGTTGGTGTACCTACTACCTATAGGTACACCTCTGCCTATCTCTGCGAGGAACATGTTGGTGTACTACCTATAGGTACACCTCTGCCTATCTCTGCGAGGAACATGTTGGTGTACCTACTACCTATAGGTACACCTCTGCCTATCTCTGCGAGGAACATGTTCGTGCACTACCTATAGGTAAGTACACCTCTGCCTATCTCTGCGAGGAACATGTTGGTGTACTACCTATAGGTACACCTCTGCCTATCTCTGCGAGGAACATGTTGGTGTACCTACTACCTATAGGTACACCTCTGCCTATCTCTGCGAGGAACATGTTGGTGTACTACCTATAGGTACACCTCTGCCTATCTCTGCGAGGAACATGTTGGTGTACTACCTATAGGTACACCTCTGCCTATCTCTGCGAGGAACATGTTGGTGTACTACCTATAGGTACACCTCTGCCTATCTCTGCGAGGAACATGTTGGTGTACCTACTACCTATAGGTACACCTCTGCCTATCTCTGCGAGGAACATGTTGGTGTACCTACTACCTATAGGTACACCTCTGCCTATCTCTGCGAGGAACATGTTGGTGTACCTACTACCTATAGGTACACCTCTGCCTATCTCTGCGAGGAACATGTTGGTGTACCTACTACCTATAGGTACACCTCTGCCGATCTCTGCGAGGAACATGTTGGTGTACCTACTACCTATAGGTACACCTCTGCCTATCTCTGCGAGGAACATGTTGGTGTACCTACTACCTATAGGTACACCTCTGCCTATCTCTGCGAGGAACATGTTGGTGTACCTACTACCTATAGGTACACCTCTGCCTATCTCTGCGAGGAACATGTTGGTGTACCTACTACCTATAGGTACACCTCTGCCTATCTCTGCGAGGAACATGTTGGTGTACCTACTACCTATAGGTACACCTCTGCCTATCTCTGCGAGGAACATGTTGGTGTACCTACTACCTATAGGTACACCTCTGCCGATCTCTGCGAGGAACATGTTGGTGTACCTACTACCTATAGGTACACCTCTGCCTATCTCTGCGAGGAACATGTTGGTGTACCTACTACCTATAGGTACACCTCTGCCTATCTCTGCGAGGAACATGTTGGTGTACCTACTACCTATAGGTACACCTCTGCCGATCTCTGCGAGGAACATGTTGGTGTACCTACTACCTATAGGTACACCTCTGCCTATCTCTGCGAGGAACATGTTCGTGCACTACCTATAGGTAGGTACACCTCTGCCTATCTCTGCGAGGAACATGTTGGTGCACTACCTATAGGTACACCTCTGCCTATCTCTGCGAGGAACATGTTGGTGTACCTACTACCTATAGGTACACCTCTGCCTATCTCTGCGAGGAACATGTTGGTGTACTACCTGTAGGTACACCTCTGCCTATCTCTGCGAGGAACATGTTGGTGTACTACCTATAGGTACACCTCTGCCTATCTCTGCGAGGAACATGTTGGTGTACCTACTACCTATAGGTACACCTCTGCCTATCTCTGCGAGGAACATGTTCGTGCACTACCTATAGGTAGGTACACCTCTGCCTATCTCTGCGAGGAACATGTTGGTGTACTACCTATAGGTACACCTCTGCCTATCTCTGCGAGGAACATGTTGGTGTACCTACTACCTATAGGTACACCTCTGCCTATCTCTGCGAGGAACATGTTGGTGTACTACCTATAGGTACACCTCTGCCTATCTCTGCGAGGAACATGTTGGTGTACCTACTACCTATAGGTACACCTCTGCCTATCTCTGCGAGGAACATGTTCGTGCACTACCTATAGGTAGGTACACCTCTGCCTATCTCTGCGAGGAACATGTTGGTGTACTACCTATAGGTACACCTCTGCCTATCTCTGCGAGGAACATGTTGGTGTACCTACTACCTATAGGTACACCTCTGCCTATCTCTGCGAGGAACATGTTGGTGTACTACCTATAGGTACACCTCTGCCTATCTCTGCGAGGAACATGTTGGTGTACTACCTATAGGTACACCTCTGCCTATCTCTGCGAGGAACATGTTGGTGTACTACCTATAGGTACACCTCTGCCTATCTCTGCGAGGAACATGTTGGTGTACCTACTACCTATAGGTACACCTCTGCCTATCTCTGCGAGGAACATGTTGGTGTACCTACTACCTATAGGTACACCTCTGCCTATCTCTGCGAGGAACATGTTGGTGTACCTACTACCTATAGGTACACCTCTGCCTATCTCTGCGAGGAACATGTTGGTGTACCTACTACCTATAGGTACACCTCTGCCTATCTCTGCGAGGAACATGTTGGTGTACCTACTACCTATAGGTACACCTCTGCCGATCTCTGCGAGGAACATGTTGGTGTACCTACTACCTATAGGTACACCTCTGCCTATCTGTGCGAGGAACATGTTGGTGCACTACCTTTAGGTACACCTCTGCCTATCTCTGCGAGGAACATGTTGGTGTACCTACTACCTATAGGTACACCTCTGCCTATCTCTGCGAGGAACATGTTGGTGTACTACCTATAGGTACACCTCTGCCTATCTCTGCGAGGAACATGTTGGTGTACCTACTACCTATAGGTACACCTCTGCCTATCTCTGCGAGGAACATGTTGGTGTACCTACTACCTATAGGTACACCTCTGCCTATCTCTGCGAGGAACATGTTGGTGTACCTACTACCTATAGGTACACCTCTGCCTATCTCTGCGAGGAACATGTTGGTGTACCTACTACCTATAGGTACACCTCTGCCTATCTCTGCGAGGAACATGTTGGTGTACTACCTATAGGTACACCTCTGCCTATCTCTGCGAGGAACATGTTGGTGTACCTACTACCTATAGGTACACCTCTGCCTATCTCTGCGAGGAACATGTTGGTGTACTACCTATAGGTACACCTCTGCCTATCTCTGCGAGGAACATGTTGGTGTACCTACTACCTATAGGTACACCTCTGCCTATCTCTGCGAGGAACATGTTGGTGTACTACCTATAGGTACACCTCTGCCTATCTCTGCGAGGAACATGTTGGTGTACTACCTATAGGTACACCTCTGCCTATCTCTGCGAGGAACATGTTGGTGTACTACCTATAGGTACACCTCTGCCTATCTCTGCGAGGAACATGTTGGTGTACCTACTACCTATAGGTACACCTCTGCCTATCTCTGCGAGGAACATGTTGGTGTACCTACTACCTATAGGTACACCTCTGCCTATCTCTGCGAGGAACATGTTGGTGTACTACCTATAGGTACACCTCTGCCTATCTCTGCGAGGAACATGTTGGTGTACCTACTACCTATAGGTACACCTCTGCCTATCTCTGCGAGGAACATGTTCGTGCACTACCTATAGGTAGGTACACCTCTGCCTATCTCTGCGAGGAACATGTTGGTGTACTACCTATAGGTACACCTCTGCCTATCTCTGCGAGGAACATGTTGGTGCACTACCTATAGGTACACCTCTGCCTATCTCTGCGAGGAACATGTTGGTGTACCTACTACCTATAGGTACACCTCTGCCTATCTCTGCGAGGAACATGTTGGTGTACTACCTATAGGTACACCTCTGCCTATCTCTGCGAGGAACATGTTGGTGTACCTACTACCTATAGGTACACCTCTGCCTATCTCTGCGAGGAACATGTTGGTGTACCTACTACCTATAGGTACACCTCTGCCTATCTCTGCGAGGAACATGTTGGTGTACTACCTATAGGTACACCTCTGCCTATCTCTGCGAGGAACATGTTGGTGTACCTACTACCTATAGGTACACCTCTGCCTATCTCTGCGAGGAACATGTTGGTGCACTACCTTTAGGTACACCTCTGCCTATCTCTGCGAGGAACATGTTGGTGTACCTACTACCTATAGGTACACCTCTGCCTATCTCTGCGAGGAACATGTTGGTGTACTACCTATAGGTACACCTCTGCCTATCTCTGCGAGGAACATGTTGGTGTACCTACTACCTATAGGTACACCTCTGCCTATCTCTGCGAGGAACATGTTGGTGCACTACCTTTAGGTACACCTCTGCCTATCTCTGCGAGGAACATGTTGGTGTACCTACTACCTATAGGTACACCTCTGCCTATCTCTGCGAGGAACATGTTGGTGTACTACCTATAGGTACACCTCTGCCTATCTCTGCGAGGAACATGTTGGTGTACCTACTACCTATAGGTACACCTCTGCCTATCTCTGCGAGGAACATGTTGGTGTACCTACTACCTATAGGTACACCTCTGCCTATCTCTGCGAGGAACATGTTGGTGTACTACCTATAGGTACACCTCTGCCTATCTCTGCGAGGAACATGTTGGTGTACCTACTACCTATAGGTACACCTCTGCCTATCTCTGCGAGGAACATGTTGGTGTACTACCTATAGGTACACCTCTGCCTATCTCTGCGAGGAACATGTTGGTGTACCTACTACCTATAGGTACACCTCTGCCTATCTCTGCGAGGAACATGTTGGTGTACTACCTATAGGTACACCTCTGCCTATCTCTGCGAGGAACATGTTGGTGTACTACCTATAGGTACACCTCTGCCTATCTCTGCGAGGAACATGTTGGTGTACTACCTATAGGTACACCTCTGCCTATCTCTGCGAGGAACATGTTGGTGTACCTACTACCTATAGGTACACCTCTGCCTATCTCTGCGAGGAACATGTTGGTGTACCTACTACCTATAGGTACACCTCTGCCGATCTCTGCGAGGAACATGTTGGTGTACCTACTACCTATAGGTACACCTCTGCCTATCTCTGCGAGGAACATGTTGGTGCACTACCTTTAGGTACACCTCTGCCTATCTCTGCGAGGAACATGTTGGTGTACCTACTACCTATAGGTACACCTCTGCCTATCTCTGCGAGGAACATGTTGGTGTACTACCTATAGGTACACCTCTGCCTATCTCTGCGAGGAACATGTTGGTGTACCTACTACCTATAGGTACACCTCTGCCTATCTCTGCGAGGAACATGTTGGTGTACCTACTACCTATAGGTACACCTCTGCCTATCTCTGCGAGGAACATGTTGGTGTACCTACTACCTATAGGTACACCTCTGCCTATCTCTGCGAGGAACATGTTGGTGTACTACCTATAGGTACACCTCTGCCTATCTCTGCGAGGAACATGTTGGTGTACCTACTACCTATAGGTACACCTCTGCCTATCTCTGCGAGGAACATGTTGGTGTACTACCTATAGGTACACCTCTGCCTATCTCTGCGAGGAACATGTTGGTGTACCTACTACCTATAGGTACACCTCTGCCTATCTCTGCGAGGAACATGTTGGTGTACTACCTATAGGTACACCTCTGCCTATCTCTGCGAGGAACATGTTGGTGTACCTACTACCTATAGGTACACCTCTGCCTATCTCTGCGAGGAACATGTTCGTGCACTACCTATAGGTAGGTACACCTCTGCCTATCTCTGCGAGGAACATGTTGGTGTACTACCTATAGGTACACCTCTGCCTATCTCTGCGAGGAACATGTTGGTGTACCTACTACCTATAGGTACACCTCTGCCTATCTCTGCGAGGAACATGTTGGTGTACTACCTATAGGTACACCTCTGCCTATCTCTGCGAGGAACATGTTGGTGTACCTACTACCTATAGGTACACCTCTGCCTATCTCTGCGAGGAACATGTTCGTGCACTACCTATAGGTAGGTACACCTCTGCCTATCTCTGCGAGGAACATGTTGGTGTACTACCTATAGGTACACCTCTGCCTATCTCTGCGAGGAACATGTTGGTGCACTACCTATAGGTACACCTCTGCCTATCTCTGCGAGGAACATGTTGGTGTACCTACTACCTATAGGTACACCTCTGCCTATCTCTGCGAGGAACATGTTGGTGTACTACCTGTAGGTACACCTCTGCCTATCTCTGCGAGGAACATGTTGGTGTACTACCTATAGGTACACCTCTGCCTATCTCTGCGAGGAACATGTTGGTGTACTACCTATAGGTACACCTCTGCCTATCTCTGCGAGGAACATGTTGGTGTACCTACTACCTATAGGTACACCTCTGCCTATCTCTGCGAGGAACATGTTCGTGCACTACCTATAGGTAGGTACACCTCTGCCTATCTCTGCGAGGAACATGTTGGTGTACTACCTATAGGTACACCTCTGCCTATCTCTGCGAGGAACATGTTGGTGTACTACCTATAGGTACACCTCTGCCTATCTCTGCGAGGAACATGTTGGTGTACCTACTACCTATAGGTACACCTCTGCCTATCTCTGCGAGGAACATGTTGGTGTACTACCTATAGGTACACCTCTGCCTATCTCTGCGAGGAACATGTTGGTGTACCTACTACCTATAGGTACACCTCTGCCTATCTCTGCGAGGAACATATTGGTGCACTACCTGTAGGTACACCTCTGCCTATCTCTGCGAGGAACATATTGGTGCACTACCTATAGGTACACCTCTGCCTATCTCTGCGAGGAACATGTTGGTGTACCTACTACCTATAGGTACACCTCTGCCTATCTCTGCGAGGAACATGTTGGTGTACCTACTACCTATAGGTACACCTCTGCCTATCTCTGCGAGGAACATATTGGTGCACTACCTATAAGTACACCTCTGCCTATCTCTGCGAGGAACATGTTGGTGTACCTACTACCTATAGGTACACCTCTGCCTATCTCTGCGAGGAACATGTTGGTGTACCTACTACCTATAGGTACACCTCTGCCTATCTCTGCGAGGAACATGTTGGTGCACTACCTTTAGGTACACCTCTGCCTATCTCTGCGAGGAACATGTTGGTGTACCTACTACCTATAGGTACACCTCTGCCTATCTCTGCGAGGAACATGTTGGTGTACTACCTATAGGTACACCTCTGCCTATCTCTGCGAGGAACATGTTCGTGCACTACCTATAGGTAGGTACACCTCTGCCTATCTCTGCGAGGAACATGTTGGTGTACTACCTATAGGTACACCTCTGCCTATCTCTGCGAGGAACATGTTGGTGTACTACCTATAGGTACACCTCTGCCTATCTCTGCGAGGAACATGTTGGTGTACCTACTACCTATAGGTACACCTCTGCCTATCTCTGCGAGGAACATGTTGGTGTACTACCTATAGGTACACCTCTGCCTATCTCTGCGAGGAACATGTTGGTGTACCTACTACCTATAGGTACACCTCTGCCTATCTCTGCGAGGAACATATTGGTGCACTACCTGTAGGTACACCTCTGCCTATCTCTGCGAGGAACATATTGGTGCACTACCTATAGGTACACCTCTGCCTATCTCTGCGAGGAACATGTTGGTGTACCTACTACCTATAGGTACACCTCTGCCTATCTCTGCGAGGAACATGTTCGTGCACTACCTATAGGTAGGTACACCTCTGCCTATCTCTGCGAGGAACATGTTGGTGTACTACCTATAGGTACACCTCTGCCTATCTCTGCGAGGAACATGTTGGTGTACTACCTATAGGTACACCTCTGCCTATCTCTGCGAGGAACATGTTGGTGTACTACCTATAGGTACACCTCTGCCTATCTCTGCGAGGAACATGTTGGTGTACCTACTACCTATAGGTACACCTCTGCCTATCTCTGCGAGGAACATGTTGGTGTACTACCTGTAGGTACACCTCTGCCTATCTCTGCGAGGAACATGTTGGTGTACTACCTATAGGTACACCTCTGCCTATCTCTGCGAGGAACATGTTGGTGTACCTACTACCTATAGGTACACCTCTGCCTATCTCTGCGAGGAACATGTTCGTGCACTACCTATAGGTAGGTACACCTCTGCCTATCTCTGCGAGGAACATGTTGGTGTACTACCTATAGGTACACCTCTGCCTATCTCTGCGAGGAACATGTTGGTGTACTACCTATAGGTACACCTCTGCCTATCTCTGCGAGGAACATGTTGGTGTACCTACTACCTATAGGTACACCTCTGCCTATCTCTGCGAGGAACATATTGGTGCACTACCTATAAGTACACCTCTGCCTATCTCTGCGAGGAACATGTTGGTGTACCTACTACCTATAGGTACACCTCTGCCTATCTCTGCGAGGAACATGTTGGTGTACCTACTACCTATAGGTACACCTCTGCCTATCTCTGCGAGGAACATGTTCGTGCACTACCTATAGGTAGGTACACCTCTGCCTATCTCTGCGAGGAACATGTTGGTGTACTACCTATAGGTACACCTCTGCCTATCTCTGCGAGGAACATGTTGGTGCACTACCTATAGGTACACCTCTGCCTATCTCTGCGAGGAACATGTTGGTGTACCTACTACCTATAGGTACACCTCTGCCTATCTCTGCGAGGAACATGTTGGTGTACTACCTGTAGGTACACCTCTGCCTATCTCTGCGAGGAACATGTTGGTGTACTACCTATAGGTACACCTCTGCCTATCTCTGCGAGGAACATGTTGGTGTACTACCTATAGGTACACCTCTGCCTATCTCTGCGAGGAACATGTTGGTGTACCTACTACCTATAGGTACACCTCTGCCTATCTCTGCGAGGAACATGTTCGTGCACTACCTATAGGTAGGTACACCTCTGCCTATCTCTGCGAGGAACATGTTGGTGTACTACCTATAGGTACACCTCTGCCTATCTCTGCGAGGAACATGTTGGTGCACTACCTATAGGTACACCTCTGCCTATCTCTGCGAGGAACATGTTGGTGTACCTACTACCTATAGGTACACCTCTGCCTATCTCTGCGAGGAACATGTTGGTGTACTACCTGTAGGTACACCTCTGCCTATCTCTGCGAGGAACATGTTGGTGTACTACCTATAGGTACACCTCTGCCTATCTCTGCGAGGAACATGTTGGTGTACTACCTATAGGTACACCTCTGCCTATCTCTGCGAGGAACATGTTGGTGTACCTACTACCTATAGGTACACCTCTGCCTATCTCTGCGAGGAACATGTTCGTGCACTACCTATAGGTAGGTACACCTCTGCCTATCTCTGCGAGGAACATGTTGGTGTACTACCTATAGGTACACCTCTGCCTATCTCTGCGAGGAACATGTTGGTGTACTACCTATAGGTACACCTCTGCCTATCTCTGCGAGGAACATGTTGGTGTACCTACTACCTATAGGTACACCTCTGCCTATCTCTGCGAGGAACATGTTGGTGTACTACCTGTAGGTACACCTCTGCCTATCTCTGCGAGGAACATGTTGGTGTACTACCTATAGGTACACCTCTGCCTATCTCTGCGAGGAACATGTTGGTGTACCTACTACCTATAGGTACACCTCTGCCTATCTCTGCGAGGAACATGTTCGTGCACTACCTATAGGTAGGTACACCTCTGCCTATCTCTGCGAGGAACATGTTGGTGTACTACCTATAGGTACACCTCTGCCTATCTCTGCGAGGAACATGTTGGTGTACTACCTATAGGTACACCTCTGCCTATCTCTGCGAGGAACATGTTGGTGTACCTACTACCTATAGGTACACCTCTGCCTATCTCTGCGAGGAACATGTTGGTGTACCTACTACCTATAGGTACACCTCTGCCTATCTCTGCGAGGAACATGTTGGTGTACCTACTACCTATAGGTACACCTCTGCCTATCTCTGCGAGGAACATGTTGGTGTACCTACTACCTATAGGTACACCTCTGCCTATCTCTGCGAGGAACATGTTGGTGTACCTACTACCTATAGGTACACCTCTGCCTATCTCTGCGAGGAACATGTTGGTGTACCTACTACCTATAGGTACACCTCTGCCGATCTCTGCGAGGAACATGTTGGTGTACCTACTACCTATAGGTACACCTCTGCCTATCTCTGCGAGGAACATGTTGGTGCACTACCTTTAGGTACACCTCTGCCTATCTCTGCGAGGAACATGTTGGTGTACCTACTACCTATAGGTACACCTCTGCCTATCTCTGCGAGGAACATGTTGGTGTACTACCTATAGGTACACCTCTGCCTATCTCTGCGAGGAACATGTTGGTGTACCTACTACCTATAGGTACACCTCTGCCTATCTCTGCGAGGAACATGTTGGTGTACTACCTATAGGTACACCTCTGCCTATCTCTGCGAGGAACATGTTCGTGCACTACCTATAGGTAGGTACACCTCTGCCTATCTCTGCGAGGAACATGTTGGTGTACTACCTATAGGTACACCTCTGCCTATCTCTGCGAGGAACATGTTGGTGTACTACCTATAGGTACACCTCTGCCTATCTCTGCGAGGAACATGTTGGTGTACCTACTACCTATAGGTACACCTCTGCCTATCTCTGCGAGGAACATGTTGGTGTACCTACTACCTATAGGTACACCTCTGCCTATCTCTGCGAGGAACATGTTGGTGTACTACCTATAGGTACACCTCTGCCTATCTCTGCGAGGAACATGTTGGTGTACCTACTACCTATAGGTACACCTCTGCCTATCTCTGCGAGGAACATATTGGTGCACTACCTGTAGGTACACCTCTGCCTATCTCTGCGAGGAACATATTGGTGCACTACCTATAGGTACACCTCTGCCTATCTCTGCGAGGAACATGTTGGTGTACCTACTACCTATAGGTACACCTCTGCCTATCTCTGCGAGGAACATGTTCGTGCACTACCTATAGGTAGGTACACCTCTGCCTATCTCTGCGAGGAACATGTTGGTGTACTACCTATAGGTACACCTCTGCCTATCTCTGCGAGGAACATGTTGGTGTACTACCTATAGGTACACCTCTGCCTATCTCTGCGAGGAACATATTGGTGCACTACCTATAAGTACACCTCTGCCTATCTCTGCGAGGAACATGTTGGTGTACCTACTACCTATAGGTACACCTCTGCCTATCTCTGCGAGGAACATGTTGGTGTACCTACTACCTATAGGTACACCTCTGCCTATCTCTGCGAGGAACATGTTCGTGCACTACCTTTAGGTACACCTCTGCCTATCTCTGCGAGGAACATGTTGGTGTACCTACTACCTATAGGTACACCTCTGCCGATCTCTGCGAGGAACATGTTGGTGTACCTACTACCTATAGGTACACCTCTGCCTATCTCTGCGAGGAACATGTTGGTGCACTACCTTTAGGTACACCTCTGCCTATCTCTGCGAGGAACATGTTGGTGTACCTACTACCTATAGGTACACCTCTGCCTATCTCTGCGAGGAACATGTTGGTGTACCTACTACCTATAGGTACACCTCTGCCTATCTCTGCGAGGAACATATTGGTGCACTACCTGTAGGTACACCTCTGCCTATCTCTGCGAGGAACATGTTGGTGCACTACCTATAGGTACACCTCTGCCTATCTCTGCGAGGAACATGTTGGTGTACCTACTACCTATAGGTACACCTCTGCCTATCTCTGCGAGGAACATGTTGGTGTACCTACTACCTATAGGTACACCTCTGCCTATCTCTGCGAGGAACATATTGGTGCACTACCTGTAGGTACACCTCTGCCTATCTCTGCGAGGAACATGTTGGTGCACTACCTATAGGTACACCTCTGCCTATCTCTGCGAGGAACATGTTGGTGTACCTACTACCTATAGGTACACCTCTGCCTATCTCTGCGAGGAACATGTTGGTGCACTACCTATAGGTACACCTCTGCCTATCTCTGCGAGGAACATGTTGGTGTACCTACTACCTATAGGTACACCTCTGCCTATCTCTGCGAGGAACATGTTCGTGCACTACCTATAGGTAGGTACACCTCTGCCTATCTCTGCGAGGAACATGTTGGTGTACTACCTATAGGTACACCTCTGCCTATCTCTGCGAGGAACATGTTGGTGTACCTACTACCTATAGGTACACCTCTGCCTATCTCTGCGAGGAACATGTTGGTGTACCTACTACCTATAGGTACACCTCTGCCTATCTCTGCGAGGAACATATTGGTGCACTACCTATAGGTACACCTCTGCCTATCTCTGCGAGGAACATGTTGGTGCACTACCTATAGGTACACCTCTGCCTATCTCTGCGAGGAACATGTTGGTGTACCTACTACCTATAGGTACACCTCTGCCTATCTCTGCGAGGAACATGTTGGTGCACTACCTTTAGGTACACCTCTGCCTATCTCTGCGAGGAACATGTTGGTCTACCTTTTTTTTTTATATTTTTTTTTTTTTGTGGGTGGGAAATCATCAAATGACTTCTCCCGCTCTGGGCAGAGCAGGAGGGCGTGTCAGACTCTTACTGACTAAAACCCACCCGTGTTCCTTCAGTTGCCTGTGCCAGGGGCCACGGTAACCCTCTTGGACTTTTCCGCAACCCTAGCAGGCATCGGTCCTAGCAAACCCCGTCATTGGTGCTGACATCTCTTTGAGGAGAGCGTGGAACACAACGCGCCGTCGACCCGGGCCTGGTCCTTATCGAACGGCGAGCTGCCCATTGCTCGCCGTTCGCAAGCCCGCGCCTACGGTGGCCGGGAATCGGCCTGCGATTCCCGACGCCCAGGGCGTCTCCTGCGGCGGCTAGGGGCGTGAGGGCGCAAATTTTGCCTCTCCCTCACGCGTTCCGCCTCCTCCTTCGCGAACATTACTGCTTCGCAGAAGGAGGTGACGGCATCCCAAGCCCTCTCGCTCCGTACCATGGCCTGGACCAAGGCCGGACGCGAGAGATCGCCACCGCCAATCGCCTCCACGAGGACACGGCGGTGCTCCGCCCAAGCCGGGCAGACCTCCACCGTATGCTCCACCGTGTCCTCCGGGCGATCCACACAATGGTGACACCCGGGCGTTTCCTCCCGCCTTATCCGGAACAGGAACCTCCCGAAACAACCGTGTCCGGTGAGGACCTGCGTCAGGCGGAAGGTGAGGACGCCGTGGCGCCTCTCAAGCCACTCCTCAAAGAGGGGACTTATCGCCACAATTGTGGCGTGCCCAGCGCTGGGTTGCGACAATCGCACTCTCCATGCCGCCCTGAGATCCCGCCGGAGCTCTGTCCGCTGTACCGTGATTTCTCGCGGCAGCGGAGCTACGCCCCGGCGTTTCGCCTCCTCGCGCCACTCCCAAACGTGCGCGAGGACTTTTGCCTCCAGATCCCATAGCGGTAATCCGGCAAGGAGGCTCGCCACCTCACCGGAGACCGTACGGTATCCCCGGACCAGCCGGGTGGCCATGACCCTTTTGGGCGCGTTCAACCAGCGGGCTGGCCGCCGCCTCAAGGAACGCGCCCACACCGGTGCCCCGTAAAGGGCCATGGACCGCACGACCCCCGCGTAGAGCCTCCGGCAGGAGGCGTTTGGCCCCCCTAGATTGGGCAGGAGCCGCTTTAAGGCAGCCCCGGCCCTTTCCAGTCTGGGAGCCAAACGTCGGAAATGCTCCACGAAGTTCCACCGGCTGTCGAGGACGAGTCCCAGGTACTTCATCGTCGACTCGACGCCGATGTGAACCCCTCCTACCGTTATTTGGGAACCCGGCGGTGGCGTGTTCCGAGGACCATGAAACCATGTTGGTCTACCTACTACCTATAGGTACACCTCTGCCTATCTCTGCGAGGAACATGTTATCTCTGCGAGGAACATGTTGGTGCACTACCTATAGGTACACCTCTGCTTATCTCTGCGAGGAACATGTTGGTGTACTAATATTTCAAACATAATTCTGTATTTATCATCTTCAAACATATTTTTTTCTGTATTTGTCATCTTCAAACGCTTCATATAAATATAACGTTATTTAAAATTAATTTAGTGCTAAGCGCTCACGTTTGGTGCAAGCAAGCCTTAGAGTAGGACTACATCTGAGCAAACCGCTCAAATACTTTGCTTGAACCACGACCACATCTTACATTTAAACGCGAAAAAAAACAATTAGGGCGGGGCACATTACTTGCCGAATCATAACTTTTTAACAAAATTATTCTTCTAAAGATAAAATGTCAAATGCAGAAACCACCTTTGTAAATGTGCCGTCCCGTTATCTTTGCGGTCTTCGATAATGGAGCGAACAGAATTCTGAGGGAGTTCGATATAAATTCCACAAATTAGTATTGTTAAGTAGATCTGACTTTTAAATGGTGTTACAGTAGTTACTTTGATAGCGTACTTTGTCCTAGATTGTACAGGCAACCGAGTACTCATGGTTAACATTCTAGACAACGACAATTTCAATGCAAATTAGGCTTTAGCTGTGCTAATTACAGTCAGTTGTAACAAAATGTAAACACACTGAGTGGTGGAATACTAGCGTGTCTGCGGGACAAATGTATTTTTTCAAGAATATTTAAATCATTAAGTCTTTTCGTTACTATGATTGGTTGGAAATTATCAATTTTACAAAATTCAAACAGGAAATCGAACGTTGAAAACTTACAAAATAAATAAAAATATAGGTACCTACTACCACACGTATTTATTAAAAAAAAAACAACGTAAAATATAAACGTCAAAATAAATAATAATATTTTCAAACTAGATGAGCACCGAAACTGACTCAAGAGCATAGAACTTTGCACACAATGAGTGCACACTTCTTATTAATCAAAAGAAAAGAAAATATGCATCATACCCAATTCAACTGGGTTGGCAGCGAAGCTGTAAAACTAATCGTATGTAAATGTATACCGGTCAGCCAGACGCATACACTTTGTGTAATTTACCGTTGTCTAATGCGGCTTGGCAATCATCATGAAAAACCCAGCTCTCTCTTATATTCAGTCGGTTAGAGACAACTTTAGCATTGTTACATTAATTTATTTGTTATGTATAGTCGACCTCGTAATTACTTCACCATAAGGTTAAATGTCACTTGCGCGTCGTAAAACGTTAAGGTCTCTTTCCTTTAAGAATCTGCCTACCCTTTTTCCAAGTTCACTACCCAGTTCCTGGGTAACAAGATACCCATTGGTAAGACTGGTTGTCAGACTTTTGGAATTCTAATTACCCGTAACGACTGTCAAAGATCTACGAATGACAGCCAAGACAAACGGCTTAACGTGCTTTCCGAGGCACGGTGGGGCTCGATACGTAATGGATGGTCACACATGCACGAACCGACCGCGACAAGCGTAGCTTAACCTGATCGATCGACCCATGTATTTGTGATTATCATTGAGCCACGAGCCCCTTAGGTTTCTGGTTTAAGACCAATATGACAGCTATATACAACGCTACAAGGTTAATTTGGCGCGTGGACAAAATTGGAACTAACTCCGCCATCTTGATTTGTCAATATATTTTCTGCGACAATTTCACAAATGTTTACCAACAACGCCCGCTGTCAATGTCATTCAGGCGCCAAAAGATCCTTAAAGCACTCTAGTTTCAACCCTAATGAAGTTTCAATTCACTGCGAGTTTTTGACATAAGTGGTAAAACAATTACGAGGTAACGTTGACGTTGCTTTAGTCGGTTAATAAATACCACCTGTCCTACATAGACTATACATTTAACGGCTCAAAGTTTCAAGTTCTGACGTAATCCTGATCCCGGGTTGTAAGCCCCTGTCCGGGCCGCTCTCACAGAGATTTAGAGAATCGGCGTGCCGACGCGGTACTGTTGTCAAAACGTTGTCTTGTTTCAGCCCACAGAGCACGCAGACGCGTCGGTCACCGCTGCTAGAGGTGGCATTGTCAACATTTTTTATATATACCAATCTTGACACTATTCTTTGCACTACGACTCAAAATACGTATAGAAACTGACGGGTTGAACAGCAATCTCTGACAACTAGAGGTTGTGCGCTAAACGCCCTTTGGCGCCAGGAATTTTATAAGTCAGTATTGCCTTCTCCAGATGCTGCCGGCGCGGCGCGGCTTTTCGGATATTCTGTGTTTTGTCAGTCTGACAGTTATGTTAGGCAAAGTCGTGGGTTATGTGTGACCCGGAGGAACTGTAGCATAAGAATATCGATCAAATAAATGATTGTAATTTGTTGTAGATCTTTGACAGGAAGGTCTAATAACCAGTCTTACAAAGCGATAACGTGTCACCTAGTGATTGGGTTGTGGACGTCAGATAGGCAGAAACACTGGTATTCAGCTGATTGGGAAAAGGCAGGCAGATGAGGCCATATTAGTGAATGAAACTAAATAAGTGTCTTGTAAATGGGAAATAAAATACAAAGGTGTTTCTGAAAGTCCTTCACCAAATCACAAATATTCTCCTATTGAAAAATCCCACGATAGTCGCTTTATGGAGAAAACTATAAATCCGACCGGCTCCTTCCTATCGACGCAGTAAAGTATTCTGATAATAAAGTACTCGTACTTCGACAAGTAGGAATTGTTAGAATAGACATACCTACTGCGATTATCCGACGAAGAAGACCTGTAAATCTTTCGTAATTTGATTTCTTACCCACAAAAGAGCAAATTCTTAAGAATATCAAATGCTGGAATAGAATAATTCCAGTTAGAATGTCATAAATTAGAAGACTCTATATCCCACCGACGCGGTAGGTAATTGGTTGAAACTAACGCGACTCCCATAATCGTCGTGTTTAAATTTGAAAACTATTTTAGGTTAGTAACAACACCTTGTATGGTGGTTCAGTACTAAGTAGTTCCAAGAAGGGCAAGAAGCAAGAAAGCACCCTGAATAACCCCCACAAATAAAATACGCTTGTAAAAGTAAGTGACGTCTTTCGGCTGAAATGATAAAATGATAATGACCTACATTTATTATTACTGAAAAAACAAATGGCATCTTCAGTGTCCAGTACGTTATTACACTCATAAATATTAACGAATGTTAATTACAATACGAGTGTAATAATAACGAGCTGAATTATTACAGTCGTATTGTAATTAACAAGAATATTATTTTTGGATCGACCTTGTATGGAGCTTCATCGGATATTGACAATGTCGAAATTTTTGTGTGGCTGACATTTATCGGAAATATTTGTGTTCATATTTATGACACAAAAAATCTATGAAACTTTTGCTATTCGAAACTGCCATTCGAAAACCTAAATTCATTAGATTTTCGCAATGTTTATTTATGAATTGCCTATCACCACACCTAACAAGTGCTTTTCCGGATCGATTATCCTAAGCAATTCACCAACGCAATCTCATTGTATTTTAATTATTTCAACAAGTAGCTTATAAATGATTTTTTATTTTCTCCCCATTCGATCTTATTTATTTATCTAATT
Source organism: Brachylomia viminalis (assembly GCA_937001585.2). Lineage (NCBI taxonomy): Eukaryota > Metazoa > Arthropoda > Insecta > Lepidoptera > Noctuidae > Brachylomia > Brachylomia viminalis. The sequence goes on from OW443293.2 coordinate 36,977,278, forward strand.
ATTAATTTATACAATCCACACATTATGCATGCAGGAGCTGGACCTACCTAAAGACAATGTCTGTAAGGAATTTTGGTACTAACGTAAACTCCTTACTTTATGTACTGAAATTCCTTTCAGACAGATAACAGACAATGTAGACAAGAGATACCACGCTACTGGTGTCCGTTTCGACTGCTCGGACACAGTGTCGTAGAAGAAAAACGACTACGTCAACATTACGAAGCAATTTGTAAAACACTAACAATGAAAGCCGCAAATTCGTAGATTCAATATTCAGAAAGTTGTAAAGGTTTAACCATGGCCGCGCGGTCGAAACATGGAGAACCGCGCGGCCACGCAGTTCTCTTAAACGGAGCTTAGTAGAGGTCCCATTCTCTTTGCTAACCGCTGATACGATTTCGAAGAAAATGTAGACAGTATGAATAAAGCCCTAATGTTTGGACTTCACGAGCTACAGAACTTAAAACGAAGATGCAAGTTAGAAGAGGGGTGACCAAGATTTATGGTGCGTCAATCAAACTTATTAAATTTTATTAAGATAGATAGGTAAGTACTTTTTTTTGTAAAAAAGGATTAATGATTCGATTAGTACCTACCTACCCATACGAACAAAATATACCTTCCTACCTCCGTGCAACGCAAAACACTGCTATTTTAATAAACCAGGCGTTTCGTTTAAAAAAGTGATGTACCTATTGTTGATGTCGCCTAAATAGCCTACAGCAGTAGGTACTGGAGTAGGTGCGGTAGTAGTAGTAATTTAGGCGTCATCATAAAAAACAACAGTATATCACTTTTTTGCAAAAGTGTATTGTATGTGTACGTCAGTGTGGTTGCTTTGCGGGTAAGCCATATATAGATCCGAATCAAAAGCCTTGAAGACATCATTGTCGATAATTCCAAATTAAAATCTTGTTCAGAATACAAAATCAAAAGCATTCATTACAAATATGAATTAATAATACTGCTTTATTTGATTTAAATGGAACTCAAAATATATTATTATTATTATTTTATTTCATATGTCAGATTACATTGATCCATAATGGTTAGTAACAACAGGAGCTTAAAATCTATGTTAGTAGGTACATAATTAAAATATAAATAACAATAAAATTACATCATAGGATTAGAAACCATTACAATTCAAATATTAAAACATTAAAACAAAAATATCAATTAAAATCAGAATTAGAATTGGAATAAAAATTAATTATAACTAAAAGATTTTATTTTACCGTCCCAATTACGATGCGTACCCAAAGCGAGTGCATTGGACACTGAAATTTACCAGAAATTATCCTCAGAATATTGTTGCTGCTGCCGCGTAATCTACCCAGCAGAGACGACACCCGCTTGCGTCTTATTGCGTAAAAGTCATCGCGGACGCACCGCAGAACCGCGGCAACCGCAACAATATCCTGAAGACGTTGTTGTATATAATACTCAGTGAAAAAAATTAAGTTAATAGGTGCTTTAGAATGTGTTCCTCAGTGTGTAGAAACATCCGTCACTATATAAACAATACAAGAGTCACTCCTTGATCGACGATAATTGGGTTTGTTATGATGACAATAAAAACCAAGCTCATGAAAGCTCAAAGCAGCCTATATTACTGCACAACGTAACTTATGGTCTTATTGATAATTAAGTTCTTTGATAATAGGTGAGAGTTGGCTCTACTATAGAGCCAGAAGTACGTTTTTATTGCATAGAGACTGCTTATTAATAATAATACATGTTTGTATAGGTAATATTAATATTAAATAAATAATAGCTGTCTAAATAAGGATAATATCGAAACTTAACTATGATTTATATATAGTATAGAAACGTTGTATTTTGATTTAATCGTATTATTGGCCGCGCAGTTCTCCATGTTTCGACCGCGCGGCCATGATTGTTTAATCATGGCCGCGCGGTCGTTTATAACTTTCTGAATAATGGATTTCATTGTTAGTGTTTTACAAATTCCTGCGTTATGTTGACGTAGTCGTTTTTCCTATACGACACTGTGTCCGAGCAGTCGAAACGGACACTGCTACTGACCCAGCTAGGAGCTAGCGAAGTGACGGTACATACGCTTACAAAATTACCCCACAGCAGATAGTTTTTCGTGTCGGGACAGATCTCGGCAGTTTATTTCGATATTCTGTGTCTCGGGACGTGAAATACGACCGGTCAGGACGTTTTCTAAGTTTTGGGTTGAAACAATTATACTCCTATATTATATCGATCTAATGTGTATAGTGCGATCTATCGAATATATTCATATGTTTTGTCTCGGTCCGTGGAAAATTACCAGTAGTTTGAGTGGAAATTGGTAGTCAAGTAAAAAAATATCGTCTAAAAAATATCCTTTCTCTGCCTTCGGTTGATAGCCATATAAGCCTATCTGTTCCAGTTGTCGCTCTGCCATTTTATTAGGTATTTATTTTATTTTATTCATCTCACGTGTTATTTAATACAGTCGATAGTTAAACGCCAGAGACAGGCTACAGCCCACTTTCGGCAGCACACTTTCTTTAAAAAACATTAACAGATAAAATTTTCTACGAGCTTTCTATTCTAGATGTTAAAATTAAAAACCATAAAATCTTACTTGTCCTGCATGGTGGTGGCAGGGGCACAGGATAGTAGCACAGCTCGGTCTTCAGGAGCCGCCTTCAGCTCTCTATAGAATATATGGTGCCACACCCTCTCCATGTTATCCCAGTGAGTGATCTTCCCCTTCACGACCGGATAGTTCAAGTCCAGCTCATCCGTACGTGCAACGGCCTCGTCCCCAATATAAACCTCGTAAGGAGTCCTCCCGTACGTCCCTTCCAGGTACTTTGGCCGTCCAACCGTAGTCCTGAAGATGGACACCGGGTGGTTGTCGCAGGCAAACCCAGCTTTGATGTTGTAGCTACCGTTGTCAATCACCACCACGGGTTTTGTAAAAGGGTCACTCATGTTTTACGTATATTTTTTTTTCTTCTTTGGATGTATACTATGATATTGACTATGATCACAGAGTACTTTTTTTAGGTACTTTTTTTGACTATGATACACCATCAAAAATAATATTTGACGTAATAACGAATTTGACCTTGTCATGTGTAAATAAAAATAATTGATATTTGTCCTCGTTCCAGGCTGCCAGGTACATTTTATATTATGACAATATGATAAACACAACCACACACTGACTCGAGTACGATAACATAACTAAATCACGCAATATTTTTATATGTCAACCACAATCTCTAACTCTTCGAAATACGAATAATCTGAAGGGCAAAGTTTCTTGAAATCATAAAATTTATAATCTTAACCTTTACCCAAGTTTAAACAAAGTTTCGAAGTTAACTTAATACCTTACTTGGAAGTTGGACAAGCCAGATAAAAACAGGGGAGGCTTTCATATCACGTCCTTAAGTTACATTGAGGCAATAAAGTGGTATTATAAAGTTGTCTGTTGTTGTGGCCATACCATACAGTCTTCATCATATTAAGTTCATATTTCAGTAAGAACATCGATTTGTCCTTGATTCCTAGATCAGTCTGCTATGAAACAATCAATAAAAGGGAAGACACAAGCACGACATTGAATCCAGCTCATGACGTCATTGTATTAAATTAGTTGACACATACTTGTCTATACGAAGTTAAAGTCACGTTTTCCTTCAAGGTAAACTACGCAACGTATTTTGATACGGTTTTCACCATCATTTAGAGAATTTATTCCAAATAGTTTATGTGTATAATGTACATTAATATAAAACTTACATAATATAGTAAATAAATCTCGATGTTTTGTCAAGTCGTTAAAACCGTGCGAGGGGCGACTCGCTGGTATCGAATATAAGTAAGTCTAAAAGTATCAAAACAGATTCTATTTTTATCTCCAATCTCCAACGGCTTCCTGTAAGGAAGCAACAACTATAACAGGCAAGATATTCTCACAAATAAATCAAAACGAAAGCGATCCAGTATGCAACAACCTTTAAGCGAGATGATTAATCACAGCGATTTATTATCGCTTCAAATAGCAATATATCGTTCCATGCACGTAATGCCAATATGTTTTTCGTATGTTTGTATGGATTTCAGTTATTTCTGTGAAAATATAATGTCAATGCTAAATTATAAAGTAAAGTTAGTTTTGTGTTTTAATTCGATTTTCAAAAATATTAGATATTGCACAAAGGCTTTTAAATCAAAATGGAACTTGGTCTTTAAATCATTTACCGGATTTGGTTTTTTTAATTATTTAAAATCCCGTTATTTAAATGGTTTTATTGACACAACATTTGCACACCTAAGTAACGCCACAACACTACAATAACGGCACACACAATCAAATAAACACAGACAAGACAAGTGCAATATCTGTCGTGTTAAACTAATGGCATTCTTCAACGCGTAATTGAAAATAATGGATTGTCTGTGTTCTGTACAAAGTTATTGTTACAGATTTAACTTGCACACTGTTTTAGCTTATTACCCGTGCGCGAGTAAATTGATGAATGTTTGTAATGCATGTGTGGAGATCTCGTGACAAGTCACTTGTGGGGTCATCGTCATCATTTAATTTTATAATACGAGTAGATGATGTCCACTGCTGGCCAAAGATTTTGATAGAATAAAGTACCTACATACTTGGGGACTATAAATCACATCTATTTTTTTTGTCTGAAACCTTATTGATTGAAGATGAATAGAAAATAATTTATTGTCCAGGTAATACAGTACGCAGGTTCACATAGTACACCAAAGTTGAGGTGACATGAGAAGCTTATAATCTTACCTACAACTATGTTACAATAGATGTATTATTTGCTAGTGAACCCCTAACCAGACAGTCTGAATAAGTTATAAACTACGATTCATTTAGGCCGAAGCTTAATTGGTTAAAGATAAATAATTGAATATAATATTGAATGACCTGGTGAAGGCCGCAGAAATCTGTTGCAATTATTGCTGCAACATAGTACTAAACCATAACAATATTAATTAAAAGAGTTTGCTTTTGATTATAGTTCTACATTTCTTATTTATAAATTAATTATCATTATCTGCAATTGCGTTGGAGAACAGCTGCAGACTACATGCTTCAATTTTGTTTACAATCTGAGCTTGAATGCGAGTTTTAAAAACAAACAGATTTAGTCATTGCAAAGAACAGAAAGTCTTGCAAGAAGCACAGAACAGGTTGAAGTGGCGATGCTTAGGGGACGCCTATGTCCAGCAGTGGACGTCTTTTGGCTGAAATGGTGATGTACATGTGTATATAATATTAACTTCTTCGGATCTCTATTTTTATCTTTCTATTACGGACGCTTTTAACGTGCACGTCTTTCTACATCGTTCTCACATGTATAATTACAACATTAATGTTTTAAACACTTTTTGGTAACAATATTTTGATTTAAAAGAGTGTGCATGGAGTTTCTTGTTCGTTCTTCTCCATAGGTACTTACCTACTACGCTTTGGAATGGGCAACTAGCTTCATCTTTTTGACTGACCCACCCCTTGACAATTCAAAAGTGCCTGTAGTTGGTTTATTTGAAACATTTATTTCAAATAAACCAACTACAGGCATTGAGTTTGAGTTAGAGTAGACGTTTCACAAACATAGTGACTGACGAACATCACTCTCCTGCCCTTATCCCAATTAAAGCCGAATCCTGGTGCAAGCCTACAGCCACACTGAACTCGTCGGTATAGCCAGCAGCCGACCAGACGTATGAACGATATTGACGGTACATAGCACGAATTAACTCTACATACTTCTCTGGCAAGCCTTTCTCTTTAAGGGCCTGCCACAACACATCCCGAGGTACCCTTTCATACGCTTTCTCCAGATCAATGAACGCCAGGTGCAAGGTCTTGTGTGCACGTCTGTACTTCTCGCACAATTGGCCTGGTGCAAAAGTGGCGTCCATTGTTCCTCGACCTGGCATAAACCCAAACTGGTTCGGGGTTCTCACTTTCCTCTCGCAGTCTTTTCTCTATAAACTTTTCCCATACTTTCATGCTATGTGACATGAGCTTTATCCCTCGATAGTTTTTGCACTCCTGTACATCACCTTTATTCTTAAAGATGGGTACTAGCGAACTATTGCACCATTCTTGTGGGATCTCTCCTTCATGCAACAACTCATTGAAGAATAAGGTCAACCTCATACATCCATCTTCTTTTAAACACTTCCATTCTTCTACTGGTATATCATCTGGGCCCATAGCCTTTCCATTTTTCAGATCTTGAACTGTCTTTCTTACTTCACCTTTATCTATTTTAAATAACTTCTAACTAATCTTCTCTTAATAACTTCTTTCTTCTTTTTAGTGTTCTATCGGTTGGTAAAGATGATATCACAAATTTCGCGAAACTTTACAACTCACGACTGCTTCTTCTTTGGCCTCGCCTATTCCGATTAAGCGGGATCAGCTTTCCCAATCATGCGACGCCTTTTATTTCGGTCCTGTGTGTTATCTTTCCGTAAGTCTCATCTCTTTTATGTCTTTTTGGACCTTCGTCATCAATGTGGTTTGAGGTCTTCGTCTTCCCCTCTTCTTTGTTGGCATGGAAACGAACTTTTTCACGACATGGTCATCTGTTCGTCGAAGTACATGACCGTACCATCTCAGTTTGGACTCTTTTACATTATCCGCTGTTTTTACATTATCCGCTGTGTGTGCAGACCAAGTAAAGTATTGTCAGAACATTTCCGTTCGACATGAGTAAACAAGATATATTTTAATTTCAGAAATACGTACAACATTTTGGACTATAATTGCCGGGGAATTAAAAGTTGATGGGTGAAACTTCGTGGAATTACGAAATCCTTTTATCTAATTACGACAAAGGTCGACATGGATGTCGTAGGTTACTAATTTTCAGAACACTCCGTATGTTTAATATTTAATTTTTACAGATTTTTGGATAAATGAGTTATAAAATAGATTCTATATAAAATAGCCTCTCTTTTATTCAATTCAAGCTAACAACGTGCCCACAAACGGGCCAAAATAAAACTAAATACTTATTAAATTGATTAGAAAATAATACGTATTCAACTGTTGCAATTATTGCTGCAACATAGTACTAAACCATAACAATATTAATTAAAAGAGTTTGCTTTTGATTATAGTTCTACATTTCTTATTTATAAATTAATTATCATTATCTGCAATTGCGTTGGACAACAGCAACAACAGCTGCAGACTACATGCTTCAATTTTGTTTACAATCTGAGCTTGAATGCGAGTTTTAAAAACAAACAGATTTAGTCATTGCAAAGAACAGAAAGTCTTACTACAGTGCACAATAAAACAAAACATTCCTCAGTTTTGGTAAATTATATATATTCATTAACAAAACAAATATACCGTTTTAGTACTTCTAATCAAGTTGAAGGCCACTGAATCTTCAGATAGTCGTGCTTTTCGCTGTCAGAACAAACTTAATTATCTTACAGGAGTTTTACTTTTCTTCAGGCTTAAAGAAACAGCGTAAACTGTAAAACTCCTATGAAGGTGACTCTTCATATCTCTACCATGCAGTGACACTTATCTCTTACTTCATAACTACTGTTTTGTGTTGAGTACTTATGTGTTTATTAATTAATTTATTATTAGTAAGGCACATCAACAACACAAACACAAACATTTACAAATAAAAGAGAACAGAGACATGGACTGACGTTTACGTCAATTACAGACGTATTTTGTTAATAATGTTATAATTGAATAATGTAATTTGTTAGTAATGTAGTTTTGTACTATAGTATTATAAATGTGTGTGAGTCTTTTGCGGTGAAAGCTCTACCCTTTGCCTTTTAGGGACATAAGTTTCCGGCTACTTGTACGATGTCGTCAGTCCATCTTTTAAATAGTTTACCCTTCCATATTTTTGTTGTATTGGTTACCAATTTGTAATTATTTGTGACCATTTGTCATCCATGGCTCTCTTAATATTTTTATTTCAGTAGCAGGATCTGTTTGGCCGCATCTCTCACCTTTGATATTTTCCTTATCGGTGAACTTTGGACTTGTACGAGTAACTCCACGAATGAAGTGACACTACTGCTCTTAATATTCATGTCACATACTATCAGATAACCACGTAGACCAATACCATCGCAACGACACCGTGACTAACAGTATTGTATGAAATATGCAAGTTTTGCGAAATTTCGGAGAAACACGCTTTGTGTTGCCCCTCGTAGATACGTCTATGAGGCCTTTTCCTTTAAAAGAACCTAGATTGAACCCGATCTGAACCCGAGTCAGCATACTCCTCCTTGGTTAGCCAAAATTCCTTCAAGTGTGGTAAGTTCGCCATCATGGACCCTCCTGCCCACGCCGCGTTTTGTCTGTTGGGCATCGCATCAATATTCACCTTGACCTTGGGCAGTTTCTTCTTCAGGAGATTGGTCAGCTCACTGGTCACTCGGTCTACAAGACCTGTTACCATGCTGGACCCCCCGGAGAACACTATGTTGTTATAGAATATAGACCTGTGAAAGAAACAACACCGTACGAAAATGGCTGACATTTTGTTAACAAAGCTACGTTATGTTGTGAGAAGAAAAACTTTGGCATGAGCCGTCAGCTATTGTAACCAATAGAACAATATTATTGTGTGCCTTTATCAACCTGCTGGCCAAGCGCGACTAAGTTTCATCTCTACCGTAATAATGACATTATGACATTGACTTGTTTCATAATCAGCCTATAATTTACCCACTGCTGGGACAGAAGTGTTCTCTCCGGGAGAGGAAGCGGGCCGTAATTCACCACGCGGGCCTAGTGCGGGTTGGTGGATAGCACATGTCTTAGAATTTTTGGTTCTAGGACATGTCGGCATTCTCACAATTCTTCCTTCACCGTTTGGAGAGCAGTGGTGAAGTGCCTGCTCTGAATTCGAACCCACAACCTGCAACTCGTAAGTCGAGGCCGTTACCACTGGGCCACGGCTGTTTGACTTGTTAACTTACTAACCTATAATCAAGGTCACACAAATCAATGCTGCGGCAAATCACATCGATGATGTTCCTGCACTTCAGCCCCTCAAGTTCTGGTTTGAACAAGACCTCTGGGCAGAGGAACCGTTCTTCCCCCAAGAGTATGTGCTGTCCATCTGGTAGGTTGTACCTAGCCTTGCTCTCGTCAAACCCCGCAGTTCTTGCCAGTTCCTTGACATAGTCTTGGGATATGTAGCATATGTCTTTCTGAAATTTCAAAAAGCCATTTTTGGTACAAATTCTAAAGCTGTGAGGAGAATGGGCAAATTTGTATGACAAGTGGTGTATAGACCAATAACAATATGGTTTCATATTAGTGTAGCTAATGTGCAAAGGTGCATCAAAATCTGACCAAGTTTAGAGAAAAATATACCTTAACTTACCTTAATTTTGTCTATCAGATCGATCTCAAAAGGAGTAGTGAAGGAATATCCAGCCTTAAACATCAGATTCTGTAGTCTATCCGTCAGCATCTTGCCAGTTACTGGGGAGGTGACAGTAGCGTGCTTTAGAGGAAACCCTTCAAAGACCGGGGCCGCATAGCAACAAGAGGACCCTTGCTCCCAAACGACACCCGAAGTCCTGCCGTACGCGTTCAGAACTAAAGACGGCGACTTTGCGATATACAGCGCGTTTACAGCGAAGGATTCGAAGAAGATTTCCGCCATCCGTTCCCTGATTAGATGAAATAATTATGTTAATTGAAAAATAAAATATATAGGCCTGAAATGAGGGATCCCACTGTTCATGTTCTAGGAATCTTTCAGTTACTTATATTGAGTCAACATCCTTCAGCTAAGGATTATTAACAAAATCAAGCACTTACTTATCAGCCTCTGGCGCTAGCGGGTGCACAGAATGCATGATCTTAGTACTTTCCGGAGGTACACAGAGTTCCTTATAGAAGACGTGGTGCCACAGCTTCTCCATCTCGTCCCAGTTCTGGATCAGACCTTCCTGGACTGGCCACGTCATCTCCGAGATGCCTCGTTTCCTGATAGCTTCTGCACCGCAGTACACAAGCGGTATACCGTCGAGGAGGCCCCCGCGGCGGAATCTGAAAAGAAAAGGTTTTGGAGTAGTTGTAACTGGCTGCAGATTTATCAACCGGCACCCTAACTGAGTATAACATACTTTTAATCACAATCCGAAAGACTTTGATGAAAATTGCTAATCCATTGCTTCATAGGTTGGAAAAATTCGTTTGCACTACAATGTTGATGACGCAATGAATGTTGTTAAACCGTGCACATGAAAGGCATTCCCATTGTAATTGGCTGACGCAATTACTCCGCTGGCTTCCAAATGGAGCCAGGACACAAAATGTCCCATGAATGATGAAAAATATAAACAATTTTTCCTTTCAACTTCGCTACTTGGCAATTTCATTTAGGTTGGCCTTGGATCGGCTTATACCTTTAACTCATTTACAAATTATGCGAACGGTTTTCCTTCCGTCGTCTTTAATTTACTTTTTGAATACCCAATTATAGGGAAAGGAAAATTATTTACCTTTAAAAGCACTTGTCGTTGGTTTATTGGAGCATACACATAATTATGTAGCTACAATAATAATATTATTCGTAAGGCACCGCATTTAGTGGTCTCGCAGATTAATGCGTTGCTACGCTACCCTTAGTAGTCTTAGGGAAAATATTCTTATTGATAAAATAATGTCTATAAAACCAGCAAAGACTATTTTTATGAGTGACTTATAATAATGATAAATAATTATGATAATGATTGTGGTGATAGAAATTCCTTCGTCAACTTTTAAACTACTCAAAGGAGGCAGTGACAAAATGTTTACATTATCATGCATATACAAAATCAACACATTCGAAACTAATAAATAGAAACACAAAACCAAAACTCGCTCTAATATTGCTTTACATCAAGAACCACAGAATTTAAAAGTTAGCTCTTCCAACACATTTAGTATTCCAACTGAAGAACACTTAATAGCCGACTGTACCACTATGTCGACAGGTCCACTGGGTATATAGATCCACTGAGTCGAAAGGCCCTCTGTGTCGATAGTTCCACTGTGTCGATATTCCACTGTGTTGATAGTTCCACTGTGTGACAGTTCCACTGTGTCGACAGTTATGCAAGTTATATAGACAGCAGCTCGAGTGTGATCCTATGCAGTTTAGCTTAGCGGTGCTCCCAGTTACAATCTTACCATGTTTTGTTGTACTTAGAACGGAGCACTGTAACAACTTCGTTAGAGGACGTAGTGTACAATCAGCGAAATTAATTATATTAGAATCACATTCTCCTTCTATTTGCCTGGTTCTTATTATAGCCATTTCATACGACTGTCAATTCATGGATTCGTTTTTATTTACCTTTCTTTGATGTAACGGCAATACCATTGAAGTGTACCTACTAAAATGTTTCTTCGTACAAAGTACGAAACAGCTTCAAATGAGTGAGTAACATAACTATTTTTTATATTGTGCGTTATATAAATAATCTAGGTCGTTCAGAAACAAACAGAATAGTAATAGTATAAAGATTATATTATCAGTTAACTGTAAAAAAAAACTTTAACTTTGTTTAAAATATAAACTAACAAACTATTAAGATTAAAATATAATAACCTATACTAACTAAAACTATAAACAAATAAGAATAAGGCGTCGAAATATTCCTCCGCATCGCTGTGGACTGGTAATGTAACCAAGAGACTGGCGGCTTTACCACGTTGAACGGCAATGATTAACCTCTGACCAAGATAAAAGCCAGTCCTTGGGTCACGGGAAGTGTCAAACAGCCGTTTGAAGATTTAGTTAAAAAAACCGTGAGCATTTGGACCCCACGGCCCGAGGGTTTCAACCCCAAACGGCTCGAAAATATAATTACCGATAAGGTTATACGCCGCTTGAGGTTTTCCGCAGCCGCAGCAGCAGTACCAGCACAGCACGTCGACCCAGGAAGATGGGATGTCACACGAGTATCGACACACGTTGCGTCCACACTAAAGGCCTACCCACCTTCCAAGGAAATAAAGACATGCCGTCCGGCCTCTTGCCATCGTCGCGTGCCAATTCATTAGGTTCTAATGCAGCTGGAACGCTGACGGTGACAAGAACCTAACTGCATGAAGCCAAAAACCCGACTCCCACTTACCCACAGCAAGCTGGCGCGCACGCTCCGCAGTAGTAGCAGACGTGTCAAGTAAATTGTTCTGTACTACTCTGCAAAGCGGCTGATCCAACAGTCTCTGGGAACATTTACGATACCGTAACATATATCTTTTACAATATTTAACTCAACTCACTACACTGGGCGGCAAAGAAAGCGGGTCGGTAACAAAAAGCTCAATAACTTCCAAAATAGTGGCGCTAGCTTTATGAAATATAGACACTTGTAGACAATTTTATAGTTTTTAAATCAATGTCATAAAAGTTCAATATTAACAAGTTTATTTTGAATAAAAGTATGTTAAGTAAAACATACCATTTTCACTAGATTTCGAAAAATGTGCTACGGTATCATGTATGCAATGTTTACACAATTTAGTATTTTGTATTGCCACCACGAGCTGTTAATACAACTGTTATATGGTTTGGCATGCTTTCCATCAGATTTTTGAGCCGATGCTGAGGAATGTTCTCCTATTCCTCTATTATTTCTTCATTCAGTTCACGAAACGTGTTGGGAGGGGAATTCCGCTGGCGTACACGTCGTCCCAGTTCGTCCCAGGCATGCTCGATGGGGTTCAAGTCTGGGCTGCATGCTGGCTACTCCATGCGTGTGATAGCGACATCTTCAAGGTAGCCAAACACTATACCAGCTCTATGGGGACAAGAGTGATCTTGCATAAAGATGGCATCCTCGCCCATGTTTACTAAAAATAGGCCAACATACTCATTTGAGATCATAAACGTATCTTTCTGCAGTTAAAGTGCCATTTTCTATCACCACTAGCACGGTGCGCCTTCATTTTTTGTTTTTTAATACAATCATCAGAAATAAAAAGGTTTTACTTCTTCTTATATTTGTAAAGAAACAAACTTTAATTTAGTTTTTATTTTAAAAGGATTGCTCAAATATTTTAAAAGTTATCGCATTTTTATGACCGAGCCGCTTTCTATGCGGCCTAGTGTATTTGCACTAGTTACTAAATTAAATGACTAACAAACAATATAAATAAATTCGAAAACAAAAGGATCCTTAGGCGTCGAAGTAGTCGTGCGCATTGCTGTCACCCGAAAACGTGCCAAGTATACATTATAATTATTTCAAAATACTGAAAATACGTTATCCTTACTGAAGAGCAAAAATAACATTTCCAAAAATATTCCGAAATCCTACTTATCCCCTTATCAATTTATATTGGTAAATCACTATCAATAAAATGTAACCGAGAACAAAAATAGTATGTTGTGAATAAATTCAGCGCAAAATTGTTTACGTGAGGAACATGAATGAAAAACGAAAAGAAAGTTCCCGGGCTATAATAAAAAATAGTAACAACAACTTATTGTCGGCTTCAGCGATGAGTGAAAACATTGCTCGTGAAAGGATACCAATTGTTGTTTCACTTCAAATTGAAGTTGCATATTATAATATGAATATTCTGAATTTTACCACTGAATGCAAGCGGACTCTATTTTGTTTTGTTTACAAAGTGTCTTCGGTGAGGCTTATATTCTTACAAAACATAAAAACGTTTTTATTTAAAGTTGATTTTACCTTTTGCGATATACAGACCTAACATTGTCTTGGAACCCATTATCTAGTTTATCGTTACGTAATATTGCCTAGTGCGTATTTTAATTCCTATTGCTAGCGATCCAATCGCATCGATTGTTAGAAACGTATTTGTATACCACTACACTAAACAAATCTCACTTGTTTAGATACAAAAATTCAGAGAGAAGGCTATTTCTCGTGGGTTGTTCCCAAAGTACTCCAAAAATACACACATCAAAAGTGTCTAGGGATCAACATATATTTTTGCAATAACTTTTCTCCTGATTGATATTAATTAAAATTTTCTTTAAGGATTCATAAAATAAAGTGTTTTCGTTTGTCACAGTAACGATAAACCAAGTCACCTTTGCATTAATAAAGAAATTTGCCATTTTCCTAATAAAGGGATTTTTGACATTTGAACCACTAACACAAAAGTTCGAAAAAAAAACTGAAATAACAGTTTTCTTTAAAATTTTATTGGGTAACTTAAACAATTAATAATCCGTGTTTCTACCGCGAACACTAACAACACAAGAACATCGGTTTGGCATACTCAAAATGAGTTCATCCAAATCACGCTGTGGAATGGCCGCCCATGTTCGTTGCAACAACAAAAAAAGGTCTTCTTGCGACTGGATACCCTCCATATTCGGCAGAGCTCTTCTCTGTAGCATATCCCATGCATGCTCAATCGGGTTCAAGTCTGGCGACTGAGCAGGCCAGGGCAGGACATTGATGTTAGCTGCGGCGAGAGTCTGTCTTACAACTCTTGCGGTGTGCGGTCGTGCATTATCATGCATTAACTGAAATAAGGGACCGATTTGCACTTGTAGAGGAACGATGACGTCTGATACAATCGTCTCAGCATAAATTTGAGCGTTGAGGTTGCCTCTGATCCAAATCAACTCAGTTCTTCCGCCGATCCAAATACCCGCCCATACCATGATGGTTCCACCACTATAAGGATGGACTTCCTGGCAGGATTTTAATCGCTGTTGGCGTCCAGGGGTTCTCCAGTGTCGTATACGTCTTGTATCCGGTCTCATACCAAAACGAGACTCATCAGAAAAGCACACGAAACGCCATTGTTCTTCTGCCCAATTTCTGTGTTCAAGAGCCCATTGATATCGAATCCTACGATTGTGCATTGCTATAGGTGGTACCCGTAGCGGTCTTCGGGAATGAAGGTTCACTTCATGCAAGCGGTTTCTGACTGTTTGGTCGCTAATTAAGTTCCCTGAAGAGTGATGAAGCCTCACGGCTAACATCATGGCGGTTATTGTTGGAGCTCTTCGAGTTAAGATTTGAATGTATCGGTCTTGTCTCCGTGTGGTGCAGCGATACCGTCCTCCATGGCGCTCAGCCACGGTACCAGTGCTTCGGTAACGTGTCCAAAGTCGACTGATAACACTCTGACTTGTATTCAGAGCTAAAGCCACAGTACGTTGCCGGGAACCAGCTTCTATCATTCCCACGGCTCTGAGCATTTCTTCCCTGCTTAAATGACGTCGCCGCTCCATAATAACGTTGGTTTTAATCAGTAGTAGGGAAACAGTAGCACTAATAATGTCTTCAATGCGTTGTATGTTTTTATAGGGAAAATATTGACAGCTGATTTTCATCTTTTACTCGAATTTGATTCACAGTTCCTGATTCAAATTATGAAATGCACCAAAAAGGATCCATATAAATTTATAAAATCATAAATTTATTACAAAGCCACATCTTAATCTCAAGAAATCCGCATAAAAATGCTTGATCCCTAGACACTTTTGATGTGTGTAGTTCCCACACTACTCCATGAAAAATATAATATTTTTAATTACGTTTCCTTATACTCCATGATAATATTAAAATGTTCTCAAAGTACTCCACCCCATTTTAGTCAAAAACTAATTTAAATATGTACCGGATTACTATAAAATGGTTGCTGACGTACAGTCAAGCTCAAAAGCTTTGCAAATATATTTTTATGTATAATGACATTTTTAAATAAAAGACTTTATAATATAATTCAACAATCATTTTGAGTCTTATAATTATCTTTTTTCTCTTTCTCTAGAGTCAGAAGTCTAAAAAACATGAAAAACAAATAATAAAAAATCTAAAATGATATCTGTTAATTTAAAAATTCGACCAATAATCGTTTGAGATTTTACATACCTTGGTAAAAAATACCTATAAATCTAAAAGTCACAGTCTTTCTTTCATAAACACAAATTATGAATCCTAATGAAAGTTATCAAATCAAGTGAGATAAAACTAAGGTAATGTTGTCGTATTATTTCAAATATGTGGAATCAGATTTAAAACTATTTCGAGACATGTAGGTACAATCACATTTCAAATAATTTGTTGTAATGATTGCAGCACTGTATTTTTTCTATTTTAAACTGCTTTACAATCAAAGCCAGTTTCAGATCCCTGTTTATAGATTGTCGTTATATTATATAGGTTAAAGATCGCGATCCCCGCACGGAACAAATATTTGTATGACCTGCAAGTAGTTGTTCCGGGTCTGGCTGTTTGTGTATGTGAGTTTAAATGTTTGTAAACGCACCCACGATACAGGAGAAATTCCTAACGTGGGGCAAAGTAAAAAAAAAAATTGTTTTAGTTGCATAGAATTGAGTCGTTTCAATTCCCGAGGTGCACCTGCGAGTTATTGGCAATTTGTTTTTATTTTATTTTTTATACGAAAATTCTAGCGTCTATATATTGCTTTATTTTTACGAAGTATTATATGTATACCTGTAGATTGACTATATTTTATGAACTAGGGATTATCGTAAAATGTCTACAATTTTATATAGGCATTGACGTTATAACAAAACGCTAAACTTTAATCTTTCTTTTAAGATTTTTTGTGACTAAATGTAATGAAATTTATGTATTTTATAGGCAATTATGTTGATGGTGCATTTTGAGAATTTGTAACGAATAATCGGTGGAGTACTTTGAGAATAATTCCAGATACCTATGGAGCAGAAAGGGAACAAAAAAAACGTATTTTTAAATAATAATAATTCCTTGGAGTAACTTGGGAATTAACGTATGACATTCTTATCTGTTTAGAACAAAGGAATGGAGTACTTTGGGAATAACCCATTCTCGTGATTCTTATTTATTTTATTCTTATTTCTCTTATTTTGATTTTCAAACCTTATTACTTACTACCACAAAGTCGACAGTTACATAATTAGATAAATATATTCTACAAGAATATTGTTCTTTAGTTATTGTATTCGTATTCCTGTCAGAAAGGCTCGCAAGTACGTACCGAGCGAGTATACCGCGACGTCAAGTTGCAGCGAAAGTTGCACACAAAGAAAAGTTAATACAATGCATGCTACACTTTTCTTTCATATCACTGAACACAGCCGCCGCGGTGCTCCTAGGTGTTCACAACAAGTTGCGATTGCATCTTTCAGTTTGTTTGAAGTACCAACGTATTTAAGTTAAAAGTCTTTATCTCATATTTTTTAATAGCATTATTAAAGAACTTCGTATTTTGACTTATAATTAAATCTTTCAGATTTGACCTAACATGACTCTAGGGCACGGTTTCAAACAAAGTAGAAGTGTCGTCTAATTAATATTTTAACAGGCCTGCTGCATGTGGTAGTTGTATATTATGATTGCAGTCTCGTCGCAAAAGTGTGATGCATTTGTTAGATAAAAAATACTAGATTCTTGTTTGCAACGAATGGGTCTACCTACATAGAAGTAGGTATGATGTCAAATTCGACCCGTCTCTCGCCGTCATCCAATCTGTTTGAAACTAGTTCCGAGTTCTATTCAAGTTGACCGTTGTTCGGACAACTCCAATATTTTCTGGATTTCTACCCGACAGAACCGTAGAACTTACTCACCATATTATTAACTAGCCGTAACTTTACACCGAGTCTGTTTCATATGATCTGTTTGTGTTGTTGAAGAATCTGGAACATTCTTCAGGTCGCTAATGCCATTTTGAAAGCACTTGTTATTATTGAAAGTTTTTTAGTAACAGGTTTTGACAAAACGCAAGGTAATTAATGTCCAGCTTGTGAAATGGGTTAATAAATTATAATGATATTTTACTGTCCAATAAAATAAAGGTAGGTATAAAATTGCTCCAATCAAATCAATCTGCCTAGCCTTTCCAAGCTATGTTGAGGTCTGCTTCTAGTCTAACTGGATACATTGGAACACTAGTAATATACGTAGAGCGACAGCTGCCTATCTGACCAGTGACTGGTACACCTAACGATACCCCTTGGTGAGACAGGTTGTCAGTCTTGGGCTTCTGACTATGCGTAACGACTGTTAAAGATCTACGAATGACAGCAACGGCTTTCCGAGGCATAGTCTCGATATTTACTGGATGGTCACCCATCCACGAACCGACCATGGTAAAGTGGCTTATCCTTCGATTGACCCATGCGGCTGTTATTCATTAGCCACGAGCTCTCATAAAACCACTCCATAACTAACCAAAAAGTTTGTAGGTATGTGAAAGCAGTCGCGGGAAAGCTAGTAATGGAAAAAGGTTGATTAGCATTGCTTCGTCCGTTGACATTAATATTCTTGGAAAGTTTTATTTCCAGGTTGTACCCGTGATACAGACAGAGTTCTTTTTTGATTCTATTTATTTCTGAAATATAATCCTTCCAACTTATGCTGGGTACCTATATTTTTGTAGTTTCTTTCGATCAAATTATTCTCAATTTGCTACATTACAATACAAAAAGTGAAACATCTGGGGCAGATCAAAGAAACCGAGGATGGATGATGTGTGACAGATGATATGGCTGAAAAGAGGGGTGACTATTGAGATGACGGATAAGTTACAACAGAGGTGTAAGAGATGTGTGGAATAAGACTTGCTGCGCCGACCTCACTGGGATAATCCCCAGGACGGTGATGATGAAAGTAAATACAAATCACCTGGCTACTGTTGTAGGTAACAGGGCTCTGGGAGACGGTTCACCTGCAAACCCAGCCTTAAGGTTCTGAGAGCCAGCATCCAGAACGATTCCTAACATATCTATATAAGACATAATATCTAGTACATAGTATCTTAGGACTATTTTTGAAACTAATATAAGGCGAGACCACCGAGATTTCTAATGCGACTGGATAGTGTTTTTATTTCGGTAATTCTAAATTAAGGAGGTTTTCTACTTAAACCGAAAATACCATAATAAGGAACCAATGATTACTAGGTCTTTTGAGCATGGACAACATAATCGTTACTGCAGTGTCTTATTGGAAGACAAGAACCTTAATTATTATTATAAATGCGAGTCACTCTGTTCGTCCATCTCTCTGTAACCATTTAACGCACTTTACCTTTGGACGGATTTCGATAAGTTTTGGCACACTTATCATATCATCATCATCCTTGGGTACTTTTTGTCTCGGTAGTACTATAGAGGTAACATGATCAACTTAAGAGAAATAACATTTTAAACATTTTTATTCCATCAACGAAAGTCTACAATTAAACCCCAGGCTGCTATTTGAGTTTGAAAGTAGCAAATATCATATTTTTGCTACCAATATTTTGGACATTCGTTTCAAGACGCAAACATGAGCGTTATGTATACTATGATATAATACGTATTAAATAATAACGTCAAAAAGATTGAGGGAAATGTTTTTATCATACAATAGCAGGTAGCTAGGCCGGTAGAAAACCATTCCTAAGGCCTTCCAGAAGCTGTTTGATTCCGTCAGATTATAGGGTAAAGCGCCACAGAGGTCTGGTGATACTCTTCTTTAAAAAGAGCGACAATACGCTGCTTAAGAATTATTTGCTCATCTCACATCAAAACCATGTCTACGAGCTTTTTTCAAGAGTCATTACAAACCGTATCGCGCGCATGTTTGACGACTTCCGGCCTCCCGAACAAGCCAAATTCCGTAAAGGCTTTATCACCGTAGGCCACATACATATCTGCGTCAGGTTATACAAAAGACCAAAGAGTATCACCTGGCTCGCTGTTTAGCGTTTGTGGACTACGAGAAAGCCTTCGGTTTGATTGAGACTTGGACTGTGCAGCAGTCTCTTTCGTGGTGTCAGGTTCACTATCGGTAAATCTAGATGCTAAAGTGTCTGTATGAAAACGCTATTATATTAGTCCAACTCCATGACCAGACCTCGGAACCTATCCTTCTGCTGCGAGCTGTGAGACACGGAGACGTTCCGCTGCATTGGAGAATATGTTCAAGGCTCCGACGACTATGTTTACCTAGGACAAACTGTCCAGTTAGGTTAGTCCAACTTAGAGGAAGGGGTCAATCGTCGAATCCGACTCGGCTGGGCAGCGAATTATGTCCTTTAGTATTTCAGTAGTTTAGTGATGTGGTGTATTAATGTTAAGTTCAGAGGTAATCGATTTTACAAATATTATTTCCGCGCATATTTATTTGAATAAATTATTCGAGTTTTGATCTTTTCCGTTTTTATTACTAAGAAAAATTTACTAAAAATTAGTACCTAATTTTATTGATAGATCATTTGATATATAAACAAATATTTTATGAAAAGAAAATTGTAAAATTTCTACGTCAAAGGTTTCTTCTCCGCTCTTCTATAATACCCTATTTTTCCGGTCGATCATATACTCGGCGTTATACACCTACGACGTTATTATTTTACTATAAATGTGTGTGTGCAACAATATTATGTACAAAGAGTATTTACTCTTTGTACATACTCATCTATCTCATCGGCTTTCGCTATAATCGACTGATGGATGACCCTGTGACACAGCTCTCATCTAGCGTGGGGGTCATTGATCAAATCTTTGCGCACCTAAAACTCACAAGCTGTAAATGTTGCACATACTTGGTACATTACTTTAGAACCTACAATGGTTAATTTTTATATGATAACATATCTCGGGCCTGGAGTCCTAGACCTTTAGAAGTCGTACGAGAGGCCGAAGCCAACTCGCAGAGGCCCGTTAGACGCGTTTGTGATGTAATGAGACAAATTATTATTATTAGGTAATAGTAGTTCCTCTTCCTCCACAGTTCTGGTCAGCATTCGTCCCGTGCGCTACTCAGAACAAAGACGCTGTGCAGCTGACCCTGGAACAGATCGACGTCATCAAACGCCTCGTGGAAAAGTACCCGCAGCACCTGCAGTTCGCCACCTCAGTTACAGGTATACCATCGTCGGCCTAGCCTTTTTCCAAGTATGTTGGGGTCGGCTACCGTCAAACGGGGTGAATAGGGACGCAGGGGTGAATAGAGACGAAACTTTAGAAGGGATTTTAACCTTGAAATAATATAGTTTATTGCCAAAAAGGACTCTTAATGTGTTTATTGTAATATAATTAACGATTAAGTGCTCTTGTTGGGGTCAAACTAAATTATTTCAAGGTTAAAATCCCCTTTAAAGTTTCGTTTCTATTCACCCCTGCATGCCTATTCACCCCGTTTGACTGTACCAATCTGACCAGTCGCAGCTGCATACCAGTATTTTACACGAAGCGACTGCTTATTCGACCTTCACAACTCAGTTAATGGATGACACGACACTTCTTGTAAAGACTGGTTATCAGACTTTCGGGCTTCCGACGATTTGGATGACTGTCAAAGATCCACTAAAGATAGTCTGTACCAACGGTTTGCATAAAAAAATGGCCAGATTAGATGGATCAGTTACAGGCATGTACCATTTACATCCTACTGCTTATTGCTGGATGTTGAGAGGTAGCTTCATTGGTATGTTTAGTGTATTGTGAAGCCGGAAGGAATAGGTGCACCTAGATTGTATGCGATCGACTTTGACCGCAATCAGCACGCCAATATCCGTATTTGAAACTCATCTCAACGATTATCAATGTCAAAACTTGTTAGTAAATTAGACGATTTTTGTCAATTTGAGACTGAGATTAGAATGCGAACGTTCTTAAAAATACGGGAATATCCCGACCAAACCCCACCCGTCCGTTTTTCGTCACCCGATAAAACATAAACGCATTGTTCAGTTTGATGTGGAAGTATGCCCTGTCCGCCCCGCGGTCTCACCAATATACATACCTACAAGTTGTATATATGTTTTCTACAAAATAAATATTCTACACAACTTGTATATACAGCGATGTGTAAACGAAGACATGTATGGTTAAATATTTGTTAAGTACAAGTTGTGTGTCTGTACCATTAGTCTTTATAACTTATTTAGTAGACATCATATCATGTAGTATAATATATGTTTCACGCTCAGAAATATTCCACTGATCTCAGCTTCGTTTTCAGTGACGCTGATTTTCGCTATCAATCAATCCATATATTTCTTTGTGGGCAAGTAAATATGCGGAAAAAGTAAATATACACTTTAAATAAACTGGTCACCTGGTAAAATGTTTCAAACACCATGCATCGGTAGCGCGTCCGTTACCTATATGAATTAACATTTTGGTATTTTGATCTGTGGTCGTATGAAGTTAGAATGTTATTAAATTGCATTTATATACAGCAACCGTCGTTCATTCTGCACATCAATGCTCTTGTTTGTGTCAATAGAATGCTATGTATTGCGCATCATTTAAGCGAATAGTTTTAGTTCGGTTAGGATATTATATTTTTATTTTAATAGTAACAAACAAATCAATAATGAAGAACAATAACTACAGCAGTCCTTAGGCTGAAGCTAGAATCTGTCCTAGACTTAGCATAACATAATCGGCCTATAAAGTTCCCGCTGTTGGGAGAGTGAGAGTTCGTGGGCCATAATCCACCACGCAGCCAAGTGCGGGTTGGTGGATTTCACGTGTCTTCGAATTGTTGGTTCGAGGGCATGATGGTTTCCTCACTATGTTTTCATTCCCCATTTTGAGAGCAGCTGTGATGGAACAAATTACACAAAGTAAAGTGCCTGCCTCGGTTCGAACCCATTTTATTTAACGAAAAATAAAGCACGTTACTGAAAAAACTACACAAAAAAGAAATTACACCGATTACATTAAAAAAAAATTTACATGCGTCTTCTTGCCAAGTGTAAGCAAAACAAAACATGAATATTTCTGAGTGAGACTCAAGTTTCAATAAAATTGTGATTCTAAGGTATAAATAAGGTGGTCTTTTTTTATGAATATCATCTTTACAGTTACAACTTAAATATTCAGGTTACATGAATATTGTAACTCATAACTACAAATTGTATTTTTTAAATGTATATTATGTATATGTCGTAGGATAATTTGATACTTCGAATCTTCGCGAAAATCCTAGGGGTTTTGCGAAAACGCGGATAATTAGACATAGGCGAAAAATTATCAAATCTTACTGGACAAAGTCAGGATCTAACATAACCTAACCTAAATTATACAACAACAATAGAAGGGTATCTGGCGCTTGGCGGCCGCTGCCGCGGCACGCTCGCTTCGCTCGCTCGCCTTCGCGCGCTAATGGTCACTGTTCTAACATAACCTAACCTAAATTCTAATTATCCGCGTTTTCGCAAAACCCCTAGGATTTTCGCGAAGATTCGAAGTATCAAATTATCCTACGACATATATAAGACATTGCAGAAAATATAGCTACAGTTACTAATAATTGTTGTTACTAAAAAAATATTATGGAACTCTCATTGTACGAAAAGCCAATGCAAGGTAAACTAAAACTGGAAATGTTTAGCTTGATATGTTGTCGTGTTTACCCATGTTTCGCCAGGGTTGAGAATCGCCGATTACTTACACCTAAAACTAAAAAACATAAATATCAAAAATGTAAAAGCTAGATATAAATCCTTGGTTTATTCAAATTTATTTAGTGTTCTGACCCAAGAAAGTCGTTTTTATTGATCTTCTGTTTTAAAATTCTTTGACATTGTATTTTGAGGTACTTATTTGTTTTCTTTTTGATTTTATTTTTTTTATATTGCAGTCGATTATTTTATTGCAATCTATAGAGAAAAAAAGCTATTTTGTTTTGGAATTTTCTGAAGTGATTAATGTATTTAGTGTACAAGCAATGTTAAATAACTTGATAATAATATATTTCTACTTACTCGTACATTATGTATAGTTTCATGAGCGTATACCTACAAAAAATTCGAATTAGATGTTTTTTTTTATTTATTTATTTATGGACATTTATAATCGCAATGCGAATGTCAGTCCCATCGTACCCTAAATACACATTGGTCACATCTGGGCCATGACCTAAACAGACTCTTCGCATCATCGCCATTTGGTTGAGCTAGAACTTTATGGAATGTGCCTACTTCAAGTCTGTTCAACCCCAAGACCCTAAACAAATCATGTCTCCCAGACTCGTACCAAACACAGTCCATTTAAGTGATGTATATCTTCAACAACTCCACATTCCACACAGTTAAGCGAGTTCGTTTTTCTCATCATGAACGCAAACTTATTGCATGGAATGTGTTCAGATCCGAGTCTATGAGCCGTAACAATTAATGTTCGACTCAAATTACTATCTATAAACAAGGGCACACCAAAAGGCTGACCCTGCATGGTTTTATACCAGATCCCTTTGTCTAAAGAGCGCTTGTCAAAATATTTCTTCCAATCATCAAAACACTTATTTTTAAATTTAGGTAAAACTTCTGAATAATCCAAAATTATATTAGTTCCTTTTCCATTTTTATGTTATTATGGAATTGCACGAGGAAACGGCCGCGAAGCAGCGCCACTGTTTCGTGAACAGCTTCAACATCGTGGTCCGTGGACCGTCGTGTTTTTATTAACACGCACAACACCATAGTAGCAGGCCGCATTCCTGGTCGACGCAGAAATCGTGAAGGAATCCCTAGAGCTCACCCGGATCGAAGAAGTTCAGCGAAATCCGTCCACGAGTACTAGAAGTATGGCTCGTGCTCTGAACGTCCCAAGGACGTCTATCCAAGCCATTTTTCACGATGAAGGATACCACGCGTTCCACATTCGACGAGCCTAGCTGTACTGCCTACAGACCACCAATTGCGCGTAAATTTTTGCCAAACCATAATACGAAAAGAGCAAGGGGTGTCCTGGATTTTTCTGTGAAGTTTTATGGTCACATGAGTAACGGTTTGAGCGATCTGGAAAATTCAAAATTGCCACACGTGGGTGATTGAAAATCCGCACGAAGAAAGAAACATCATTTCAGCGTTAACTTTTGGTCCGGTATCCTCAATGGCGAACTAATTGGTCCATTTGATTTGCCATCCAGACTTAATGGAGAAACCTACTGAAACTTCTTACAAAATGAACTTCCATTGTTGCTGGAAGAAGTAAGTATCGAACTTAGACAAACCATGGTGTTACAAAATGATGGCGCCCCGTGTTACTCTACGCAACACGCATGTCCTATATTACTTAAATGAAACACACCCCAACAGATGGATTGGACGCAGCGGACCAATTAGGTGGCCTCCACGCTCACCTGACCTCAACCCATCGATTTCTTCATCGAGGGGACGACTAAATGACAATTTTTTACGTAGGTGTAGAACGTGTACCTATTGCTGCTGGAGATGGCCACTTTGAAAATAATTGTAAATTTTAAAAATAAATATATTTTTTACATTATCAGCTGTGCTTTATCAACAAAACAACTTTTTATTTAAAACCTTTCTTACCCAACCTCTGAAGCAATTTGTCCAAAATTGTCATCTCTCGGAAAAATTGTGAAATAATACGGCACCATTTAGCCAACGCCTTGATTTTTTTCGGAGTTGTTCATTTAACACATGCTTGCTATTTAAAAAACCTAATGACATAGTTTTGTCTTCCCTTTCTGTATACAATTCCTTTTCATTTGCATGTTTAAACACGTTTCTATTCGAATACACAGTAAATGTGGGTACTATGCCATCAAAATAAGCTTAATACTAACTTCACTTCTAGATGAGTGAGCATATTCCAGAGAAACTAATTGATTAGCAAATTGACTATCAAATTATATTGTTAGTTAATGAAAATAACGAGTTTATAATACGAGTCGCGGCAAATTATCCTGACGATGACGGTACGTCGTCACAGTTAAAACGTCGCAATATGCACTATCTATTGGTGATGGTCTACTTACAGTGTTGTAGGTTACTCAATCATAGACAGGCTTTCCATCTTCTTCTTTCATACCACATTTAGTAAAGAGATACAAAATATATTAAACTACCCACATAAAACACATGTATACAATAGTTCCAAAATTTAAAGCGTATCGAACAAAGCGATCATGTGATCGCTTTGTCTTTGTGATTCGGAACAAAGCTATGTTGTCAAGTGCACAAATGTTCTTACGAAAATTGTATATTTTTTCAAAACATTTGGAGCCTATTTGTAACATAAAATTCATCCATATTACGAGTATTCTTCGAAAGTGGGCAACCAAGATAAATTTTAATTCAGCATCTGTGTTCTCTGAAAGTAGGCTGACGGAGATACATTTTGTTTACCAACACAACTTATTTATGTATTTGTGTACGTTGTTTTAATAGTTTTTTTTTTTATCATTGTTCCTTTCAATTAAAGCACCTGCCATATAATCTCTTCACCACCCTTAGTTGACTGGTAGAGAATGCCTAAGGCATTAAGTCCGCCTTTGTATCTTTTGTGCAAAAAGTTTAAATAAATAAATAAACTATATACCGGGAATACTTATCCTAAAATACCAGCTACCGAAAATCCCATCGGAAGGAAACCGGACAACACCATTACGACTTTGAAATCAAACTCTGCATTGCACTTGCGCTAACTACTGCAACTAACAGTGAGGCTTTATTTATAAATATATAAAAAACTAACACTTTCGAACCCGCCACAAGTACAAACATGTGCTTACTAAAGACCACGCTTGCCATTCAGAGAAGCGGAATTAGGTTTAGGTTTAAACTTTATTCTCAATGAAAACATAACATGTCACTTATTTGAGAACAACACTAATCATAATGTAAGTTTACAAAAAGTGCAACATCATCAGTTTCAGACTAATCAACATATCCGAAACCCACCCAACGCATTTATTTGTCCAGAAGTCACATACTGGCTGAGCTGAGTTAATGAGTGTACATTTCTAATCTGTGAGGGTTTTTTATTATAAAGTTGTGCTCCTTCAATTAGTGTAATATTTTTTTACCATAGTTGGTTCTACTTTTTGGTAAGACGAGCAAGCTTGCTCGTCGTGTACTTCTTTGAGTAATTTGTTAAGTATAATATCAGTGTGGATGCTTTTGGTAAGAACTTTTCTGGTGAAAATACATGTGTTATAAATATATAGTTGTAAATTAAAATTAAAGTAAGTAGTAAAAGTAAATTCATTATTTTTGTGTCGTTGTATATTTTACTGGTTGGTGTTAAGTATGTATAGTTAAAAAGCATTTTTATCAATTTATTTTGGGATAATTGAAGTTCTGAAAGTTTGGTTTTTGCAGAATTGCCCCAGATTTCAATTAAATATAGTAGATGTGATAATAGATAATCTTCACTAGGGAGTTATAAATGGTGTACCACAATCTTCGTGGAATACATCGAATTAAGCTGCGCAGTGTCCCGACTAATGTCGAAAAGTTACTGTTTGTGCATGTAAGGGAGATGTCTATTCTTGGTCTGAGATATTCTTCATTGCATCATTCATGTCCAGGGTTGGTACCTACGTGTAGAAATATATATTATGGGTCATGTGCTCTGCAATAAAGATTTTTATTCATTTAAGGTATAACTTCAAAGGGCTTTTTTTCTTGCTAACATGAACATAAAGAATATAAATAAAACGAAAAATAATTTCACAAATCAGCAAAAAATCTAAAAAATTAAATTGTATTAAATAATACCGTTTTTGTTTTTAGCGATACCTCGAGTCGTCGTATAACTACGCCGTCTCGTATCGGATAAAACAATTTGTAACTTTAAAACCGACTCGAGGCGGATTTGTCGTATCCCGTTCTTGTGCGTATACCGTGTTCTGTTTTTCTTTGTATATTTTCTTTTACTTTGTGATTTATTCGCATCGTGTAATTGTATGGGTATTGTTCGTAATTGACTTTACTGATATTGCCATTCTTTCTGAAAAACTCTTATTGTGTTACATGTAATTTGGACAGAAGAAATTCTTACTCCTTTTAGAATATTCATATTACCTAATTAACCGCCTAAAGTGATAGTTTCACATCATTACAATTATTTCCTGATTAGTTATTGATTATGAAAAATTTCGTTAATATTTTTTGTATTTCTTGGAATGAACTCACGTAACTCAAATGTGTGTAAAAAACACATTAAAATTCATTATTATTTAAGCGCGTGAGCTTATGGATACGGTACGTTCAATATCACTTACTTTAAATTACGTATTATAGAAGCAGTAACTATGGTTAGATCGTATACAAAAGTGGATCCTATCTAACACGTTGAATGGTCTGTCGGTTTATGACGAAATCCACAATTATTGACGCAAAATGCCTAGATTTGAAAGCCGAAAACTAATCAGCGGTCTAGCGTCAAACTTACAGTACTACTTTTAATGAGATTCCTATGTCCAGATGAGGTCAACATAAGCTTTTTTAAATCACTTAATCCCGTATTATACACTGTATACCGTAATAAAATTGTACTTTGTCAAAGTTTTATTGAATCATCCAATTACATAACTTTACTCCAGATTAAAAGGAATCACGGTTTATTATAAGTTATGGAGTGTATACCTGTTGTGTTATTAATTTTTTTTTGTTACTAAGTGTGTACATTTAGCCAAACAGTAGTAAATATCCTATACAATTCTAATTGCCTATTAATAAACAAAATCTAAACTATTTTTTTTATTTTTCATTACAGAACATTTTATTTTCGGAATTAGTTTAAATTTACGACCCACCCGATCTGGTTTATTGAAACCTGTGTTTCAGGCCATCACTTTACATTAAAATTACAATGGGACATGAAAATTAGAAGTAAACCTGATATAAAAAGAATCTAATTAAGAACTGAGAAAAAGCATATTGGTAGTGGTACATTATTACCTAAAATTATCATCAAGACAAAATTTCTAGAAGTTTTTTGGTGTCTGTGTAATTGAGCGTCGCTAAATATTCTGATAACAATATACTAAATTTTTTAAAGCTTAAGTACACTATAGAGGCTTAGTACGTTGTTGAGCCTATTATACAGGGAAGGTCCAAAAAATACATAAAATCGATTAACAAACGCATGTTTTGTTTAAGGCTTTTTGCAAACCAAGTCCAAATATTGTGGAAAGCGTGAAAAATACTACATCAAACCCTACCTAAGCCACCAGTATTGGACTACACTACGTATCTAACGTTTGAACACTTTATCAGCACAAGCTGCTCTGTCAGCCCTTTTACAAAAGATCATAAATGTAATATTTCTCGAAGTCAGTCCTTAGTTTCCCTTCATACATACTTGCCAAGTATTTGTACGACAATAGAAGCTAACCTGGGCTAGCGGCTATGAAATATTTATACGTGCTCAAAAGTGCTGACTGACATTAATTTATTTAGCAGGTCTTGCGTCATGTAAATGCAATATTCATAAAAAAACGCGCTAATTGCTTGTTTATGTACACAAACTGTTTTCCAGAGTTTTGTATGCTGCGTCCACGTTGTGATTGGGATTGCAAACAAACAAACATAGGTAACCAAATGATGGTTGCGAAATTTGTTAAAAAATATTCACAAGTTTCAAGACTCACGTAGGATATTTGTACGCAATCGTGTATATAATGTTTTAAACAAATGTATTAAGGAAGAATCTAAATTCTTTTCAGATATCCTGGAGGCCCACAGTGCACGTCCTCGCAAGATCGCGTCTCTCATTGGCATCGAGGGAGGTCACTCCATCGCCAACTCGTTGGGAATCCTCCGGTCCTACTATCAGCTGGGCGTCCGCTACATGACCCTCACCCACACCTGCAACACCCCATGGTAAGTGCAACTGAGCAACACAAGCTTTAGCCAAATCTTGGAAAAATCATACTGAATAAGACAAAAATATTTCAACTATCATAATGATATAAATTTATTTCTGAACTTTATTCCCCGCCCGCTTTGTTTTAGCAGTACAAAAGATTTGTTTAATATATTTTCGTGTTTCCACAAAAAGTGTCTGATAAATTATTCATGTAAAGTCGACGACTCCAGTTTGTATGTACCATGCCGCAGATTGCAAAGTTCGCAACTAAAACTGCAATTAATTGTGCCCGAAATGGCGTATCGGAAAACACCGTTTCTGTTTCTTCTGTAAACGTTTCAATGTAATTCTGTTTGCTCGCAATTTAGTGCAGTCGGTCTTAAATAAAGAACTATTTGGAAAACTAATTAGTGGCTACGCAGTTATGCGACTTGTTTTGATGTGAGTTAATTTTGCAAATAAATAATGGCCAAGTTTTGAAAATTACGTTTTCAAACTAAATTAATTCTTAGCATCGTTTTCTGTATTTTCGCAAATAATTCGTTTCATTTACTGATGTGTTATTGTTGTTTGTTTCGTGCGCAATGTTATATGAAAGTCCAGTGTATTAAATATTCCCTTTAATACTGTTTGAAAGAAGGATCCAAGCGATTATATGTTTCAATCAATACGCGGATTTTAAGTTGGGTATTTCGTCAGTTTTGTTCGTGTTTATTACAAGCAACAAATGTTCTAGAGTGAGAGAGAGGAAAAATAAAATAAGATTCAGAACTTTTACATCACAAACTAAGAAAATAGTCCTAACTTTTCGTAACATTAACCATTGTGAGCAAGTAAATATAGCTGTCGGCAGTTTACGTACTGTTATATAATTTAAAATTGATGAATATTTCCTATGGGCTACGAAGAATGTGTTCATATCGCCCTGTTGAGGGCTACTGACAGATGGCGACGATGCCAAGAGGAGCAACATCTCATGGAAAAGGCATAGACATTAACAAGTTCATTAAAAACGATTTTTTTCGTACTATTCATAAAATAAAATTCCTCTGTAATATCATAATGCCAGCATTACAAATAAAAGCAAACAGCAAATAACTAAACAACTGAATATTTGCCTCACACAACCACAAGTATCGATAAACGCGTCACATGTTCGAGTGGGCGCAACTCAAGCTGTGTTGAACTGTCAACTGTTAACAACTTGAAGAAATTAGCATCTCAATTATATACTTCCTAAATTATGTTCCTGTTACGATTAAGAGAGGAGTAGAAATCTATTGGATAAAACCTTTTAAGACCTACTTTGTAGTGGCAAATAGAAATACAAGACAAGTATTGTCTGTAGGGAAGTGCTCGTAGCGTAATGGTTACGAACGTCTACGAAACGTAGCTCCGTGGCTACGCCTGACTTGTTTGCTTCAGAAATTAAGAATATACATTAACAAAATAAAAAGTGTAGCGAGCAAAGATTACCTTTGCTGAAAGTTTCAGTTATACT
This sequence comes from Brachylomia viminalis, assembly GCA_937001585.2. NCBI lineage: Eukaryota > Metazoa > Arthropoda > Insecta > Lepidoptera > Noctuidae > Brachylomia > Brachylomia viminalis. The sequence continues at coordinate 37,008,376 of OW443293.2, forward strand.
GAAGGTTTTAATACTGATACAGAAGCAATAGCATTTAAGTTCTCCGGGAATTGAACGCGATATCTTCGTGTCACTGATAAAAAACTCACTAAATAGCAACATATTCACTTTTTCATCCTGTGGATCAGCACAAAACTATAACTATAGGTATACTGTAGGTACTATAGTTATCTAAAACTACTAATGTCACTTATAGAACAGTTAGTGTACGGACGACACAGTTAATATAACAGATAGCGCACGTTCACACAGCGTTAACAGAGCGATATTTTACTGCATAATTGTGGGATCGCCAGTTCTAGACGTGGGATCCCAACACTTTACCGCTGCAGGTATAACTAAGTCAGGTGGGGTACTCCGATGGGCCACAGTGTGACTGTGGAGTCACATCGCACACGATGCCTCACTTATTTACTGCCGTGCTCTCTGTACAATAACAGCTGCACTATGATGACCTTTGCGAAGCCAACGCTAACGCTCTCGAAGTGGCCAAATTCTGGACGAACATTATTTAGAACTTATAAATGGAGTCATCGGTACCTAGGAGATAAAACCTTTATCTCAAAATATCGTACATAATAAACAGTTCTGTTTCGATTAAAAATACAACAAAACAGTTAAATACTCGTATACATGATGTGTTGAAAACCGAAAAATAATAATATTAAAAATGTTTTATAGGTACATACAAAGCATGATACAAAGCGTGTCTGAACGAATCGTAAACAAATCGTGTGCGCGCAGATTTTAGTATGTGAAGTAATGAAGTTAGCGACTCCACGATAACTTGTTACAAGCAAGGAACGCAAGAAAACATTAATTACAATGTTTACTTATGCACGTAATGAAACCATTGCGACTTCTAATTCAATCCCAACGCTATCTATCGATCGTTACAGGAATTATTTTATTCGGGTGAAGTCGTCAAAGTGTTATGAGACGATAATTTAAATGGTGCGAATGAATTGAAATTTGTTATTTAATCAAATTAATTTGGTGTGTGCCCATCCTGCTTACACTTCAGTGCCTCACAAAGCGATATCGTTCAATCAAGTAAATATTTATTAATTATTTAGCGCTAAACGAATCATTAAACCCGTAACTATAATAGCATTGAATGATCAACACGCTAGTTCCCGTCATGTTCAATTACCTAACTCATTAATTATGTTGATTCCGTTAATACAGTGCGTGTTTGTTATTATTAAGTGGAGACACTACAGAACAGAGATAATACACTAACTTTAATATTGATAACGTGATTAAATACACCTAATTATTTTTAGGGGGCTCGTGGCTAAATTATAACAGCTTCACGAGTCCACCCGAAGGTTAAGCTACGCTTGCCACGGTCGATTCGTGGATGGATGACCATCCATTAAATATCGTAGCCCCAATATTAATCCGTAATAATGTACCCTCCGTGTCTCGGAAAGTACGTTAAGCGGTTGGTTCGGCCTGTCATCCGTAGATCTTTGACAGTCGTTACGGGTAGTCAGCCCAAAAGTATGACATCCAGTCTTACCAAGGGGTAAATAGGCAGTCGCTCCGAGACTGGAAGCCGACCCCAACATAGTCGGGAATAGGCTCGGCAGGCTATATCATTGGACTACATATTTAAACGAAAAGGATTCGATTCACAACATGTCAACATTGAGATAAGTGCACCAAACTGATGCTAAATATCAATACTATCGGCCAGTAAAAAAGATCTTCTCGTTGTTCCAGTATTTGACGCTGAAAAGGTTTCTCTTGTATAATTGTATATACTAATGTTAGCAGTAATTATGTTAATATATTCAAATTCACTCCGCAGGTTATCATGTCAGGAATAGGCAACCTCAAAATGAGTAGTAAATTTCGAAAAGTTGTAAAAATCTCTTTGGCTCAATTTAGTTTATTTTTTTAATATATCCTTGAAAACCAGAATATATCCTCCACAATGGAAGCTGTCAAAGGTGTCACTACTATTGCCAAGAGTATGAATAAAACATAAGTTGAAGAATTCCGTCCAATTGCCATTTTGTCATCAGTTTTTGGAAACATATTACATAATTATAATTTTATTCCCCACAATATGGTTTCAGAGCAAAACGATCAGTAAATACTAACCTTCTCTCTCTAGTAGACTATACATCAAAACTTTTGAACCGTGGAGACCTGATCGATGTCTTGTACTTTGACTTCCGGAAAGCGTTTGATAAGATCAATATTGATATTCTACTGGCAAAATAAGGTGCCATCGGATTTCTGCTAGGTCTTCTACGGCTCATCGCTGAATACCTCCGCAATCGTCAGCAGTTTGTCAGACAGTGACTTTATGAATCCCATCCCTATCATACGCGTTCCGGACTCAGGCAAGGATCAACCCTGAGTCCGATTCTTGATAGTGATCAACGACCTTCTTTCCGTTATTCATCACGCCAGTAGTCTACTGTATGCAGATTATTTAAAACTCTTTTTCCTAAATCACTCTTGACGATTGTTTTGCGCCGCAGCGCGATATTGATACAAAATTATAGTGGAGTGTGTGTAAGGACAAAATGGAATTTAACTCTTACAAATGCTTCCGACATGAGTTTTACTCGAGCATGAAATCTTATCTAAATCTACATAAAAAATCACTAGGAAAACTGGAACGAAGGATCGGGCTGTCACTTTTGACAACTAGCTAACGTTTTATGATCACATGGTATCGGTAACCCTAAAAATTACCAAATTATTAATATGCGTAAGATACTACACGGAAAATCAGATGCTCCTGAACTACAAGACGAACTGTCCCATCTTTATGCTCTCATAAACTATGTATAACCGTAACAGGAGGCACAGATAATAATTGATCGCCGTGGCTGGAGTTGAACCGTCGTTTGAGCCCAGTCTCCTGTCCCTCGCACACTTACTGCGCTCAAGGCTCTCTTTGACAATAAGCCAGACTGTTAAGAGTTCGCGGACAATTGAAAGAAGATTTGGTCAGTGTACAGTCTGGAGTATTGTGAGATGAGCGTGTGACTGTCAGGTGCTATATATCATTCGTTTTTATCTTAACTAATGTAATTGGCCTTGGCCGTTCTAAGTTAAATAAATAAACGAGTCGAAAAACAATTTTAAAGAAAGGATGTTTGGGTAGGCCGCATAAAGTACTCAAAATGCCAGCCAGACCATCATTTAAACTACCTGAGACAGAAAAAAAAAACGAAAGCACTAACTATTTGGTTATTTTTATTTTTTTTGATATGGTTTGACTCTGTAAAACTTCAATACAATTAAAGCAAGCAAGAATAATCAACACACATGTTTAAAAGCTTTTATATGTATGAAAGAGTACCTATATCAAATTAATGATACCTTTCATACATACTTAGTAGGTACGTAAACTGATCGCGAAGTAGTACGAACCGACTTGGAAGTATGTTGTGTAAGCGTGTACCTACGAGATACAACGAACATAAACTAACGTTGTTTTAATGAACGAACGCTCAAAGTGTGACACTGTGTAAGCTTCCCATAGTTGCGGTAACACTTAGGATTTACTGGTAAGCCGACTGTCTAACTAACTACATCTGAACATGTACCCCTAATATGGTGTGTCTTACAAATACATACGTAAGTATTAGTTCTGAAGGCCGATTACTGTCTATTCTGTATACTAGCTTTTGGCCGTGGCTTCGCCCGCGTCGAGGTCGGAAATGATCCCACGGGAACGTACTACCGGGATAACGAGTATATTAAGTCCTAATCCAGATGATGGCCAATCCGTGTGTCTCCAAATATGTTCAGCCGTTAGGGCATGAAAATGTAACAGACCGACAGACAGACAGAGTTACTTCCGCACAATATTAGTTTATGGATTAGAGACAGGCTGTTAATAAACAACTAATGATGAACAAATGAGAAAAAAAAAATTAGGCTCACCCTTGACCGCTATCTCACGAGACGGCAAGCAAGCGGGGATAAAAAAGCAATTCGAAATATCTTTGAATTTGCTATCATACGTACTTGTCTTGCAAAGCAATCAACCCAAAAGATGAGGAGCGTCCCTTGAGATAACTCTGTGGGCTAGTTTTAAATCAATCTAAGCATTTCACGTACAGACTGAGAGTTTATTAGAAGTAACCGAATTATATAAGCTGTGAGAAGTCTGGTTTAGAATATCCTAAGGTCAATAGGCTAGACAGTCACCGTATAGAGGCAGACTGTCCCTTTAATTAGGCGGTTGGGTAAAAAAGAGTAAAGATTTCCTTAGAACGTATACCACATGTCTGACGTACGGCAAGTTATTGATGTCACAGGGGAAGGCGAAGGAAAACGTTTACACGAAGGCAGCTAGCTCGTTTACATCTTCGTTTAAATTAAATAAAAGTTACTTGAGCTTTGAAACTGAAAACAATAAAATTCGTAGACGTGGGTGGGGGGTGGGACTTTAGTAATATTTTTGCTAGGACATAAAAATAATTTGACAAGTGCTACAGTTTTTCGTTGGTTGGACATAACATTTTCAAACAAAATGGCTGCGATCCAGTATTTGAATACTAATGCGCAATCTTCTATTTGGTTTTGGGCAAGTGTGATGAACTCGACAACTACAAATAAGGCTGGTCCTTATTTGTAGTTGTCGAGTTCATCACACTATCTCCGCTTAGGTCTGCCGAAGTGCCCCGAAGTCATATTCGTTCGGCATGCGGCAAACTTAGCCAGCCCAGTCCCATTTAAGCTTCACTGATTTTTGGCTAACTACTTTCACATTCATAGTTACGATAGTAGGGATAAGCACGCAAATAATGGGAACTTTAAGCCAATTGTCAAACATCGACAAAGATTTCCGTAAATAAAAACTAAAGTTAAAACTAAAACCCAAGAAAAAATCGTCACTTAAATATATGAACAAGACATCGTAACAACAATGGCACCGGTTGTCGTATAACCGGAGTCACACGTAATCGGTACGAGTTACCTAAGTCTTTATTTCATGATATATTTAGTAATACTCTGGAAAAGTAATATTATTGATCGAAAGAAAAATGCAAAACTAGGTACCTACATTGTTTTGCTGCTGTTAGACAACTGTATTTATTACCATAGTAAACGGGTAAAAAATCAAACAATCTTTAAATAAATTAAAAAGTAGGAAGGTACTTAAACAGGTCTTATAGTAACAATGATTTAAAACTTAATAAATCACGGTATTGTAAAAAAATCGAAACAATAATTTTATTACAATACTTTACGACTTACAACGCTTATCGAACACTCTCTGAAACAATTCGATAAACCTGTTAAAAATGTTTCTTTAAAAATGTTAAGATTTTGAAATCTTAACAGAATTATCCGATTGGAAAATAATTTTGAGATGAAAATAATCTTCAAATAAAAGAAACGTAAAAATGCCGCTTTGCATCCAATATGAGCAAATTAAGTTGTTCTGACCTTACATAAAGATTTCGTTCAAATAAAACAGCAGTAAGCAATTTACTCACCGAAATATAACCTCATTTAAAAGTAACCTCAACAAGGTTTGGTGTTTTTTTATGTTAAACTGTCAATTACGTTTCATTTCTCCTCTCCAGCGTTAACAATTTGTTCAGCAAAATGCAGTAAAATTGTGTACAGTATTATAACTCAGGATGCTGCAGGATGCTGTTGGGACTGCCGCGCTATTGTAGTGCGTCCGTTATGTTCGCATTTGCGCATACAGATGATTTTTACGACATAATGGGCAAAAAAAGTAATTCCATCCTGACAAGAGTGCGGTCTAGTTCTAATGGCATCCTAATTATGTTGGCAGAAAAGTACGACGCACCTTGGTTGTCGCACGCTGTGGAGGTGCTGGTCAGAAGACCCCACAGCTAACCTGCCAAGTTTCGTCTAAACTGCAATTTTCTATTTGTTTTCGTTTATGTGTTTGCTTACTAACAATAGTTTTTAAGAACAATGTTACTAACAATTGGGTCTAGTTGCCATAAATGAATAAATATTTAATTTAATAACTTAATTTAAGAATTTAAATTTAAAGAAGGTTTTTATAAAAAGACTAATAAGGCTTTTTACACGTTGTTCTTTTAAATATTGTTAGTTCACGGAACGCACGGGAAGGAAAAGTATAGAACCATATTTATTGTTTTCGTTAGATAGATAGCCTTTATCGGTGATAGTGAGACGACATCCAAGAACGGGTAGAATTATACTGTCTATCATCAATAGCGATCTGTCTTTCATTGAAAATAGGTTATTGGGTTCGGCCGTTACTATACCTTTTTATTTGGCATTGTTTAATTTTCTTTTTTATTGGAATGAACACATAATTGACAAATGGAATTTAAATAACATTTTAGTAGGATATTTAGTGGTATTGAAAATAGTCACAGTGAAACTTAATAGTTTTATTCTAATTTGGCGTTTATGTATCATTAGATTTATTATTATATTTATTTATAGATAACCAATATATTTTCAGAAAGTACCTACTACTTAAGAACTTTCATGAGATACCAAACACTTATTTATTTCGGTAAGTCTTTTCATCCGCATTTTACGTGACGTTGTAATAGCCCATACTTTGTTTGTCAAAATACGACAAGGAGTTTATGAGTTATGAAGGAACAGATGAACATACCTACTCGTACATACAGGTTTCAATTCTTAGTCGGGTAAAAATTTAAACCGATTGTCTTAGTTGATGATGGATTGGTAGCGCTTTTTCATCCCTTGTCACTATCAGCATTGCGGGCTGATTTACATTGAGAACAAAGTATTTCATTACTCTGAAATAATAATATTATAATTTATTGTTTCAAAAGGTCAAAAATTGCACCTACAGTCGAAATTTCCAAACGGAGTTTAGTAGGTATCTTAAACTGAACGTCTAACTTACATCGAATTAAAAAATAAAGCAGTTTATAGAATCGGAAACTTACACAATAGTTCATTCTTTATACCAAACCATCAGAAAGATCACGTCCATCTTTTATCGAATACCTTGTAACGCCAGTTCTTGGCAGAAACGAATCTGTTCATCCGACTCTACAGCATTTAACTTTATCTGAAATATGGTTGCAATTCCGAGACTGAAAATAAAGTGTGCAATTGCTTGTCAATTCGCATTGCAACCTCTGTAGCGGTTCCAGTGAATTTGCCGGCTTTTCCACTCTAATAGACATTTTAAAACTAGTTACCTGCAGTGTACTGAAGTGGTAAAATTGGATTATCATCCGCCGTGAAACTGGTGGACGATTTTTTTACTTTTTAAATGAATTGGTAAACATTTTGACGCCTTTTTTAAATGACGTTAAAAAGTGAAAGCATATTATTGTGTTAGTAAAAACGCTACAGTTTGGTGGTTCTTTTTGAGTGTAAACATTCCTTGTACTTCCGGACTAAGGATGCCAATGGAAGACAGTGACGAAAAAGTATGATCAGATACTTTGAAACAAGCTATAGTGAAATTATTTTTACAAGTTACTAATAATATAATACGATCGTTGAAATCTCATCACGTTAACAACTAAATTGTTAACTTTATCAGCACTGTATCTCTATGTTCCTATAGTTGTATAGAGGATGTTGGCAAGCCTAACCTGGCGTAACATAATGCTCAAAGCCGGGTTACTGCCGCTAGGGAGCTACTCACCATTCGAGTAAAAAAACTTATTTGAGCGCTTAGAATGCGCGGGATAAAAGTTAAAGTTACCCATAGGTAGGTACTTACTTTGTGATCGTTTAACGTTCAAATTATGTTGAGGAAGTAGTGATACTGCTTATTTTTTTTTATTGTTAGGGCTTTATTATATTCACGATAATACGGTATAAATTATTTTAGCTCATAGTTAAATAGCTTGAATAAACATAATTATGATCAACGGAGGGCAGCGCAGCAACGCATAAGCGTATCATTAATTAGTTCTAGCCGCTGACCAACAACGAGTTATGAGAGAATTTTGCTTGATAAATATTTTTTTTTTCCGAATACCTTCTTTGACAGTATAAAAGTTCTCTAATTATCTCCGAGGCAAACAGTCTTCAGACATACTTTACAAGCACATTCATTTTCAAACAAGCCCCACAACCTATTTAAACATCTGTCCAAGAAAACACAGAGGCTTTAGATTAAACCACTTTCCTTGAACTCAAACGCAATAAGTAAATGAAAAGCTGAACAAATCTCCGGACTCCTTATCCAGCGTTGGTTAATTACGTTAAATCTTTGCTAAGCATCGGTGTCAGTGTCCGCGATCCGTCTGCGACGTGACGGGCTAAGCGCAACCAATGTCACGGTGTTGTTGTGGAGCGGACACACACACGAGCGGAGCGGGCAGCTGGGGCGTATTCAGTAAAACCGATAGGTGAGAGGCGACAATTCGATAATTTTACAAGTTTTTCATAGTTTTATTAAATAGGACCTGTCGTACAAAAATTTTTTTTTTAAACGCACACACAATACATGAGAAATTACAAGTGTGGGGCACACTTGTAATTTCTCCTGTATTGTGTGTGCGTTTACAAACATTTAAACTCACATACACAAACAGCCAGACCCGGAACAACTAGGTACTTGAAGGTCATACAAATATTTGTTCCGTGCGGGAATCGAACCGCGACACGCAGCGCAGCAGTCAATCGCATAACCACTGCGCCAACCGCGTCGTCAAATCAATATCAATTTTGTCATTATAATTGACAAAATTGATATACGTGGTCACACTAAAAGTTTTTAGAAAATAAAAAAACGGATTGATGTAGGAAGCCTGTTAATATTTTTATTGCTTTTCGAAGTAGTCTCCGTTCTTTCTAAGCACCGTCGCATGCGATGGAACCGTTGACTGAAGCAGTGGGCCAACTCTTCTCTAGGGATTCTTCCACGCCTTTTTCATACGTAATCACGGCATCTTCAGGGTTCATAAAACGTATTTCACTAAGCTTAACTTTTATTTTTGGAAATAAATAAATGTCACAAGGTGAAGAAGAGGATGACTCTCGTACTAACGCCACACTTTCGATAGACAAATATTCGTATATCGTATATATATTTCATCACCTGTGACGATGATGCTGTATATGACATCGTCACAGGTGATGAAAGCTGGATATATTGTTATGAACCCGAAACCAAAAGACAATGTGCGTAGGTAATTGATGTTTCCATTCGAAGGTTTGCCGACAAAAGTAAAGACGGACAGAAGTCAAGGAAAATAAAAGAAGATTGACTCATTCTTTGGAGTCATTGGTCATTGGGTCATTTTGCAACAATTGTCCTAGAAGATAAAAATACTGTTACTGCAGATTAGTGTGTCAGTCATACTCACCTCCGTCGTATTTTTCAAGCATTGAGCGGCACCAATCCAAACCACGGCGTTTTTGATCTTCCGTCAAATTATGAGGTATCCCTCTAGTACAAAGCTTTATTACGCCTAAATGTTCATGTAAGACTTTTTATACTTGACTTATACCAAATAAAGCTGCCCGAAGCTGTTGATATGTCACCCTTCTATCAGCTTCTATCATTAGCCGCACAGCATTCACGTTATCTTCAGTAGTTGCCGTAGAAGGAAGTCCTTCTCGCGAATCAGTGAGTTTGCTTCGACCACGTTTAAACTCATTAAACCAGTTGTAAACAGTGGCACGGGATGAGGCTTTGTCATGAAATGCTAATCGAAGTCAATCGTAACATTATTGTTGAGTAAGACCGCAACGAAACTCATAATAAATAATGGAACGACAATTTCCTCTAGTCAAAACAATAATTTCAACGTACGATAGATACTTTTTTAAATTGCCCCCAATTTGTAAAAACTAATGACAATAAATGCATTACACATCAACAGATTTCCAAAGAGTTCCTAAATACGAAATTAAATTAAATTTTCATCGGCTGCTTTTCAGAATGGCCTTCTAAAAAAAACAGTATGACCGCCGTATGTCGCATGGCCACTTATATTAAATTTGAATACTTACTTAATAGTTTTTAGGAAAAATGGGACGTGGCATGAAATTTGCCGAAATTAAAATGGTAATGAGCCCTTTTAACAGTTACAGAAGACCACCCCCAATATTCTTAGCCTACCACTTCTTAGTCTAGTGTTTCAAACGGTTAACAAAATGAGAGGAACGGGAGTCAATCTTTTGCCGGATCATACAAATATCCTTTTAAATACCCTAATGATTGATTGTTATGAAGTGTAGAAAAAATATTTGAAACATTTTAACTCTCGGGACCCGAAAGTGATCACGAATTATAATTAAGTACCTACCTACCATTTTTTACGATTCTGGATAAGCGAAGCCGTGAGCACAGCTATTGGAAAATGATAAAGTGCAACACGTACTAACATGGCATTCTGATGTGGGTACACAACAAGAAAACTATTTGCAGTCTTTGTGTTGTGATTTAAAGTTACACCCGCAACATCGCTTCACCAAATCCCACCCTCGTGTAGGTATAGTGGGCAAGACTTAGTCAGTACAAACGACGTGGCATTTGTAACGTCCCCCGCACTAAATACTTTGAATTCTAACATCAAATGTGCTGCTTAATGTGTAACATTAGTCTCCGGTAAAGGACGGAGACGGTACGTGACACTAGCGGTACATGTGAGTAGGAGTGTTGGGACACTCTTTAGTGATAGTGATAAGTTGAGTGGCTGAAATAGTTTTTCGGAGAAAAGTCCCTTGGGCTCGTGGGTGTTGGTACATTTTTTTATTATAATGTGCCTTGGGATGCAGCCGTGGCGAACTATCAAATAATAACAAAACACATAACATCACATCATGCCTGTTTACATCGGAGAGTTGGGCAGTTGTGTACAACGCCCACATTTCGCCAGTTATATAAATTTAAGTCACGTGTCTATACTAGGCAGCGAGTCTATTGCTAACAAACACACATTCAGATTCCCGGTTGCTACTGAGAAATTCCTCATAGAAAAACTCAGTTATACTTCGCCCGACCGGGGAATCAAATCCAGGTCCTCAAGCTCAGCATAAAAAAGGACAAAAGGCAAAATAGACTAAAAGGCAGTCGCGAATAATAGTTATTTAATAAGCAATAAGTTAAGACCGCACCACAAACAGTTAAAATTAATTTGTCAATGATTTCTTTAGCTTTTTTTCTTCCATCCGTATCCACCCAATGCTGAGAGTGAACCCCTCCATTGCACCTCATTTTCAGTGTGAGGGTCTTAGAGAAAAATGTTTGGTCAAAAGTGAGAGTAATGAGTTGATTGACTGAAATTACTTTTCGGAGAAATTGTCCCTTGAAGGCACGTGGGTGGTAGTTCGTTGTTTACTATAGTTTGCCTTGGGATCACCGGTCGAAAATGTACAAATAAAAGATATTACGCAGAATGTTGAAGCACCACAAGCAGTTATTATGTATTTGTCAATGTTCTCACCTATTTCTTCAGCCTGTAGCCACCCAATACTGAGTAAGTCTCCATTGCACGCCAGTCGCGGGGTGAGGGTCCATGAGTAAAACTTTTGATTATTATAGCGTGACACCGGTCCGTTTCCAATCTCTCTCGGCCTTTACACTATAACACTTTGTTTTCGTGATCACGAACGAAATCACGTTTTATCATAAGAATGATATACCGTATGTTGTTATGAATAAATATGTTTTTAAAACGTGTTGTATCATTGTTGATATCACATTTTTTATAATACAATAATTATATATCTGTCAGGATTATATATATATATATATTTTTAATGAAATATCTCTATTTTTGTTGATTATTATACAACGAAGCTTGTAAAGCTCTTAGAGTACCTAATAAATAATAATAGAATGAGCCCCTTTTCATTTTCTACGATAAGAATATGAAAGCGTTTCTCTTCAATCTTTAAATAAATATGTCACGAGATGAAAAGAACGCGGCCCTTAAAAGTCGATTACAAAAAGTCCTAATTCCGTGATATTCCACTAAGACAGACGTTTACCACGTTGTTTTGTGACGAAAATTCAATTGTTCTTAAACATAAGTAAGCGCACAATTTAATTAAACTGAAAATTGTAAAAGAAATTCACTTTAAAGTTAACAATGTAAATATCTGGATTTAAGAAAGATGCCGGCGGCAGGCTCACCTGCTTGTTACTAATATTGGATGAAAAGATCGCGGGGATAAGACTTTGTTAATAATTATGTTGAATATCTTGTCAGATTTTGTTGCCAATCTATAGCGCTGAAAACATTTTTATTCCGTTTTAAAAATATTTTTTTAACAAAATCAATTTTGTGTTAGCTTTCAAGCTTTAAATTGTTCTTCATAGCAAACGTCTCGCATGTTTCATCGCGAAAAGTGAACCTATTGACATCGATTCTATATTAATGTCGGTGGAGCCTGCCGCCTATCCATCTGATCCCCTAATCGCTTGTTGCGGCACACATGGGAAAAGATGGCGATGCCCCAACACCACCAGACAAAGTCCCTTTCATTAATATAAAACTGGGCTCTCGACTAAGTATTAATAAAGGCAGGCTTATCTCGCAATCTGGCTGTTTCATTTTTACCAATTAACGAGAACTTTTTACTTGAGAAAAAGTTGGTCCTGAGTTTAAAGCTGTTATTTTAGAGGGTTGTGTTTCGTCGTTTTTAAACCTATTAAAAGCTACCACTTTAAACCAATCTTAAAAATAAATAATTTAACGGTAAAACTACATTATACGTTTTGAAATAGACAAGAATACAAATAAGTGGATACACGATGTTAGCCTCAGAAGCGTGTTGAGCGTCAATCAATGTCATTACGGCTATGGTCCCGGCCCCGTGCAATTCACTATCCTTAAAGAATTATCGCTTTTACAGGGGTATCCTTTTACCCGCGCCTCCGTCCGACGCTTTGTAAAAAGACTGACTTGTGTTGTGGCCTGCTCCCTGTGGTGGGAAATTTTCTACTTAATCATCTGTTGTAACATTTTGCCAACAGTTCGTGAAAACCGAAAAACTTTTACTACTTTTTTATTTGCTAGTTGTCATGAGGGATGTTTTGTCGGTAGTTTTATACCATTTTTCGAGTCTGTCTAGTTTAATCATACTGAAGCTTTTATGCATAATTCGACAATGTATCTTTGTCTTATGAATGGCCAAAAGAAAACCTAACCTATCCGAGGCGAGATTTTTTCGGTTTTGAGCTCGCATAATCTATACCCGGATGTTAATGGATTTCAGCCTTTTAGTTTTCCTTTATTTATTTCTATCTGATCTTATTTCCCTTGTATACAACTATACCGAACCAATCCGACAACCGTGTTGTGTATGTATAACATGTACTATTATCAGTGGTTGTTCCACACACAACACATCACCGTGTGTCTGATCTTCGCGTTGATTGACGGGTTACAAGCTTCACTTACAGATGGCACCACACAATGAGAGATACACTGAACATGGGTAATTTGTTGAATGTCGTCCTCAATCTGTTGACAGACAGACTATTAACTGTGTTATGTGGCTGTGTGTAGGGGTAATCGAAAATACGATATGTTTCTAACGTTCGGGTCAAAAGCAAATAGCGATATTACTTGACCTTCATTCTCCAATGCTGAGATAGTCATTTCACTTTCTCTGTTTCGTATATTTTCCTTCTGAATACTCTGCCAATTTCGGATAACCACCAAGTTTCACACATTCTATTTTATTGTAATAAATTATTATTCGTTCCGTTCCCCCATTATTACCTTAAACATAGATATAGGTAAGTTCAATACCTGTTTTCCTCACCGACTCCCTTCCTTTCCTTTTTGACAAATGAGGTGTTATTCCATTCATACGAATAAGGTACGATATTACAATATTACTTTTCTGTGTCGTTCGCGTACACAGAGTACAAGGACGATTACGGATTGAAAAAAAAATCTCCGTGTCTTCTGAGCGCCTGGTATCGATACTTGTTGCATTGAATTTTGGGCAAATATTCAACATGTTTTCAGTTTCATTTTCATATTCTTGATCCTACTGAATGAAGGTTGTTTGTTGGTTTGGTTTCTAATCTTACGAGACGCCACTAAGTAACTTGTTAAAATAGTGAAACCTGAAAGTTCAGACTTGGGAGCTTGTTTCAATTCCAAACTATCCAATATAGACGTCATAAATATTTATATATCAGCCCGTCTAGACATGTTTCTGAAATTAATACGACGCGCTCTCAATATCACCATTCGTCTCGAGCTTTGCCGCGACGAGATCTAAATGGGTGATCGCAATGTTATTAGAAGCTACGTATATCTGGATTCTCATTGGTCTTAAATACGCATTCAAATAATGTATACATTGACTATTTGAGGAAAATCACACAGTGGCCATGTGAGGTACATGGCCACTGTGTGATTTTGTTGTGACAATAACGCTCTTTAGATTGGATCAAGTTTCTAGATTTTTCATAAGTGTTACACTTAAATGTTAATAAAACTTTAGAACCTAACCTAACCGTAGCCGGTCTTGATGACCCAAAATACAAATGAATTGGAACTCAGAATATATTTCCCAAATCCATGCATATACTTGGTAGTAGTTACGTTTACAGAGGGAGGCTGGTTTCTAATTAACACTCTGATTTACTGGCTAACGTCTTGGACTAGGAGAAAGTCTTGGGTTGCTAAGCTAATCTACCACGAGCCAGCGCTTAACGTGATCAGCCTCAGATCTCCATAGGCATACCTTAGGGGCTGTTACTATCCCGGAATAGTAAGCAAGTTTATCGTAGATGAAAGATGCTGATATAATACTAAACCTAATGATATAAAACTTTTTAACTGCAAAGATTTGGTCTTGGACATAACAGTGTTTTATAAAAACCAATAGAACTTGAGTTAGAAATCCTACGCTGGGTCAAGGTCCTTTCACCCAAACTAGTCCACTGGGTATATGGGTAACAAGGATACTGCCATGGTTATCATTTCTCTACAAGATGGAACTGGAATGGATGGTTAATTGAAACTTGAAAGCAATATGGCGCGTTCCGGTTATGAGAAAGAAGTTTTTGCAATTTTAAATGACTGTATGATTGATCTCTTGGTACTCTTCTTGTTTTCAGTTTATTATTCCTGACATGCACTTAATAATAATTAAAACTAAAATGTAATTGGATTTTTTGATAAAATATTTATTTTCTTATTTTTACTTATTTGAAACATGTTTGTATTATCCATAGATGTAGAATTCCGTAGATCGGTAATGTCAACAATCAAACAAGACCAAAAACCATTGATCTAAGTATGCGTAAAATGTAAGTGTGTGCATAGACAGTGTTGTGACTTGTCTATTCCTTTGTTGGTCTTTATCGATAATTTATGCGACGTAATGAGTCATTCTGTTAAATGTCTTAAGGGTCTAACGCAATAAATACTATCGGCATGCGACTAGCCAGTAACCTCATTTAGCGGTAAAACTGACATTTATAATATTAGTTAGGATTACAATGTTTCTTTGTCCGAGTATCACGCAATTTCTATTGGAAATATAAAAAAAAATATATACTTACTCAATGGCAAAAAAACATCTTCACAATTAACGCAGTATGTCCCGGTAACTCTCGGTATACCAGGGGATCCTATCTTATCTTGTTTTGCTGGCCCTAGGCCAGAGCCCAGAGCGCTTCGACCCTTCTGGATCTTTTGTGCGATTCCCCTCCCTTCTACTCAACCCCTAGCCCTCCGTGCACCTTCTTCATGAGTCTCAGTATGGCTTATAGGGGATCCTAAGTTAACCAGAAGGATTCTCGAGCGTTCCTAGATATTTCTATTAATGCTTTGCCAGGTCATCCCACGCTGTGTCACTAACTGAGGGGCCATAAAGGTAACATTTTAGAGAAAATAGTGAAACAAAAAAGATTTACTTATAAAAAATCATTTATTAATGAAATGCACAGTTTACATTTTTAAGTGCCCTTAAAAATAACTAGTTTGTTATAGAATTGTCGAATACTATCTTTATTTACATTTCGTAACTTGTGTTCGTATCTAATTCTAATATTAAAAAACTTTTCAATAATTAACTTTACTAGTAGATATTTATGATTATTTATTGGATCCTGATCATAAATATGATCATTTAGAGACGGAAAACAGTGGTCATTTAGAGCGGAAAATGTGTGCATGAAATTATATATGGTCCTGGTAACAATCAAATTTAATTTAGTTATATTAAGGTTTTTGGACCTTATATTTTCTCTAAACACTTTTTCACAAAACAAACATATTTCTATCACGTCTTTTGAAGGATAGACTAATCCTCCTTTGTCTTTGAAAAAAATTAAAGAATTTACATCAGTGTGCTGCGAACGCAAAACTGTGATACATTCTTCACATTATGTGTCTTGTTAAGTGAACTCAATGGAAAAATATTTTATAATCTTTCAAATCTGTTATCAAGTCTATCAATATTATTTAACTAGCTGACCCCCACGGTTTCACCCATATCTTTTTTGGTTACTGCTCCACTCCCGTGGATCGAAGCGCGATATTATACAGCCTATAATCTTACTCAATAAATGGTCTATCCAACACTAAAGTAATTTTTCAATTCGAACCATCAGGTAGGTTGCTAGTTCCATAGTTTAGCGTATTAAAAGTCAAACAAACTCATCAGCTTTATAATATGTATTAGTTTATATAAGATTGTAATATATCTACATTTTATTTTGTTTGTTACAACAATTAGCGACATATAATCTAATTTTCTAAGAATATGCATTTGTACGAAGCTACCTTTATCTTAGATGTCGATATCAACAAGTCAAAAATTAGGCTATCGCATCACTAAAAAGTGAGGTTATAACTCCTTCGTATTTCTCTATTTGTTATTTCTTAGATACGGTGGTTTCAGGCATGCTAATTCATCTAAATCGTAAGTAAAATAATGTTCTCATCATATTTTGCTTAAAACCGGCTTATTAGTGCATTGCTTATGCAGAAATAACAATGTAAATAATTTGTAAACTTACCGGTGAAACGAGTAATCCTGGGGATTTTTCTTTTTGGAAGATTCACATCCTGGTACTGCACAAGAAACCATCGTATTATGGTTATTTAATCACAGGTTATCACTCTAGTTCACTTAAATAATTGCCGAAACGCTCACGTAAACAGTTACCGGGGCCGCTATGGGCCGCTAGCAAATACGTGTTTGGCCCTGTTGACAGCGTCACTTTCTTTCTCTTTCTAACACAGCATAGTCCCGTTAAGAGCGGGAGCTCTCATTCACTCTCATGCCCAATCTACGGAATTCTATATCAATGGTATTATCCATAAACATACTTAATATTGTAGCCAGTGACATTTGATGTAATATTATGACATTTTTCTATTAATTGTGATTCAAATGATTTGACATTAATTTGTAAAATGGAATAATAATAGTATTCTAATTATTATTTAAAATGATATTGATTGTGATTATGATTTGCATGCCCATGTGACGGTAGAACATGGAGGACTAACTTCTATGACAACATCTATGTACCAATTATTTACCCATGTTTGCAAAGAAATAAATGATTTGATTTGAGAATTAGGGACATATGGCGGGTAAAGATTCATAATAATGAACACACTTGTGACAGAATACTGCACACGGGGTCTACTAAAACATTAAAGTTTCTTTTCAAACCTAATACTTACCTAATTTATAAGCTAACAGTCTCAAAATACTATTACACAAGATTCAAAGCCATTTTCTCCTAAATTACCTATTGATAGTATGTGATTACAAACATACTATTTTCGTATTCATACTTATAAGATTTTTTTTTCCCAAAGTTATTATTTCACAAAAAAAAAACACTTTTGAATGGTGTAAGTATAAGGTATTTATGCTCGTGACTATAAAGGTATGAAAAAGGGTGGGATGACTCAGAAGGCATCAAAAAATCGTAGGTACGCATCTCAGTCAACAGTAAAAAATGTTTTTAGCAATGCTGTTTTTTGGTCAAAACAACTCTCTGGACACGCGAAGAGAACCAATAAAGATTATTTTTAACCTGTTTTTAAAAGTCGATAAAGAATACCTCCACTACGCTGGACCAATGAACCGCTCTATGATAACACTTTAAATTTTTGCATGCCACCAGTGTATTAAAAGCTATCGCTCGGACAAAGAGCTGCCAAAAAAGGGGTAAAATTGAGGCAATCAGTGCACTCTTATGGCCGAGTGACGGCCGCCAATGATTCAATTAGGTACTACGATGTGCCATGGACTGGATGAGTTCTGGACAAATAGAGAGACATTATGCTGTGGGTAACATTTGAACTACAGCTGCTCAAGGATCATTTGTCATGTGGCCAAAATTGGAACTAACGCCGCCTTCTTGTTTTGTCAATACAATCTTGTAACATAATTTCGCAAATGTTTACCAGCAGCGTCCCCTGTCAACGTCTTCAGGCGCCAATAGATCCTTGTAGCCCTCTACCTCGACATGTAGCTCGTGACATAATGATGTTGGTAACATTTGAACTATTGTTGTCTTGTTCATGCAGGTAAGAAAAGGGAAAGTGATTGATTAGCAAAAACTGACCTTATATGCCACATAATACGGAATCGAAGCGCCAGCAGCGTTTATAGACGACAGTACTAATAAAATTCGTGGTGCCGAAACTGGGGGTTAACGGTACCTATTACGGGCCTATCCTAAATTATTTGATCCGTCAAATTCTTTTTTTCGGACGGGCAAAAATAAATCGGGATTAGTGATAACTATCAAACCTTATTGTCATTAATTCTTAGTTCGGGCCCCAAACTAACCTTATGTCCGTAACTGGGGGCCTACTGTCTAAGTCCGTTAACGAAGATACGGGCCCGTCCGAAAGTAGTTCGATACTTAAAAATGGACCCTACTACCGATTAAATAACTTTTCCGGACGGGCAAAAACACACTGAGAGTAAGGACAACTGTCTAAACGTTTTGTCATTAATTTTTAGTTCAGGCCCCGGACTAACGTTATGTCCGTAAGTGATACGGAGTAGGAAACGTCAAGAACTTCCGCCGAAACGACGGACTTCGTGCTTAGGGAGTAGGCCCCCAGATACGGAATAGGGGACGCCCGTAGCCCGTAGCTGAAACTACGGATTTTGCGCTTAAAGAGTAAACACCCAGAGTAGAGCCCACATCTTTTGTCATCTTTGCCATTCAAAGCCGTTTCTGTACAAAGTTTCTATGCGCCATTTGCGTTCTAGTGCAAGTAAACGGCGAACCGCTTGGTTTGAAGCAGGCTGCCGAGGCGTCTCCGCGCGCTGGGGTATATTCAAATCACAACTGTCATTCTTTGTCAGCCGTCTCTAACACGAAAACGGATGTAATATGTCAGTATGGGTTTTTTGTAGTAATAAAAACAAAACTCATGAAAGCTTGGGGTTTGATGATTATTTTAACAGCACGTTTTCGACCTTATAGGCCTAAGTAACCCTTAGTGCCACTCCATTATCAGCTTTTAATCTGACCACTTTTCATTTTAAATGTTTCCCCTCTTGTTTGCCATATGAACATTTCTGTCATCCTAGGCAGTCTTGTCCCTCGTACACTGTAGGAGCAGTTAGTTCTCCGTCCGCCACCCGATAACTCCGCTATACGATACTTTTAAGATTTATTAAGTAACATGCTTCGTGAATGCCATGAATTTCAGATAGAAATATTCTTCCTCGTTAAAATTAATTTCTTGCTATAGTACCACAAAACGTGATTTTCCGCCGTTCAGGCTAAACAACTGTTCAACAGGAGATTAATGCATGGAGTTTGACGTTAGACTGGCAGTAGACACGCGTTGAACAAGTACCTATCTAAGTTTTTGTGGCAAGACCCTTATTTTTTTAATGCGGATTATATGGCTTTATCAAAGTGAGTTTCAGATGGCTTGATACTTGATGTTTGTTTAGCAAAAATAATCGTTTAAATTATAGTCGGTCAATGTGAGTTTAAAATCATCGCAATTTAAAAAAGTTATTTTTTTAAATTCAGCATGACGTCATTGTAAATTAACTTAAAATTATACTTAACATTCTACATACAAAGATTAACCCTAATCACACAATTACACATTTATCTTCTATAGTAGGTACTTTAGACTTGTTTTCTCTTTGTGTCAAATTCGAAATCAATGATTTGAAAATATTGGTAAACAATCATCTGTCTAGCCTTTTCCCAACTATATTGGGGTTGGCTTTTAGTGTAACCGGATGCAGCTGAATACTAGCATTTTACATGCAGCGACTGTCTATCGTTAGACAGGCAGTCGCTCCATAGACCATGTACCCATCATGATGTGTGCTATTATCCCGTAATAGGGTATATGCGTGTATGTATTTTTTAGTTTTAATTCATTGTTTACACCGTTATAACATAGTAAAAAATATAAATACTGTTAAAAAATGCTGTAATTAGGTTTAAAAAATAATTTAAAATAGAGAATAATTGCCAGCTGTTTAAACGCCGCCATTTTCGCGCGCTGTTGATGACGTCAAATACATACTAAGTTCAGTGACAGTCCAGCCCATTGTTAACTACAGCTGTTCTCGTTCTTAACGTATGTCACAGTGTAAAAAGCTCAAAAGCTAATTTATTTATAAGTATTACATTGTGCCTGAATGCAGAAATACTACCTATCAAAAGTGCACCTGATAAAGTGTTTTTCCAGACCAGCTAGGTGCAAAAATACATAAGGAATGGTGTACGGTTATCCAAAGAGATGAAGTATGTGCAATAACCATCGATCAATAATAAAGTTCTTTATTAGTGATTGATTGCAATAATTTGTTTACATTGTTGTGAATCAAAAATTATAGGTTATGTTTACTCCTCAATATAGGATTGTATTTATGGCTAAAATAACTTACATAATGTGTTATTATAGGATAGTTATCTTGCAGCTTTCACTCCTTTTACTGACAGCGCACGTAAAATTTTAATTTGAAAGAAAATAAGACCACTCCGGTTGTGTTTTTATAAAACCACGTCATTGTCTTAAATGATTTATAATCTCACTAGTAAGTATACAAAAATTACACTTAAACAATAAAAATATTTGAACCAAATTTAAATAACATGCATATTCCCTACTGGTTGTCAGACTTTCGGGTTCCCGAAGTTCCGAATCCCAACTGTCTAAGATTCCACGAATGACTTCCGGAACCAACGGCACGGAGGGTTCACGGTATGTAAAGTTGGACACCCATCCACATACCAACCGCGGCAAGCGTAGCTTAATCTGGCATATTACAATCATGGTATCACGATATTAACATAAATTAAACAGAATAAAATTGAGAACAGAGATCAAGTTAGTTAGTCTCTATTGTCAAATGAAAACTTAAAACTACAATTTCGGCTAAGTATTCAAATAATCAAATTAAAGCAGTCAATTTGTAAGCGGCACTACAAATTGGCCTCCACAAACACGTTTTCTGATCCATTTGTTTTTTGAGCAGACTTAGGTACAAATAACTGCACGTCTATAGCTACACATTGCCCTAGGCAGCGGCTCGAAGTCATAGTAGTATGAGCTGTTTAGGTACTCAGTTCCATATTGTTACCTCTGACGTGGGTGACTGTACCTACATGCTTATACAAGGTGTAACAGAATAAACGCAAGTCTTGAAAGTAGTTTGCTCATAATTGACTACTGAATCCATTTCAGTACCTAACTATTCATAATTATAGGTATTTTTAACAAAAATTATTCATTTTGCAATACTGACCGCCGATTGAGCCAAAGAAAATTAAATCTTATTGCAAGGCATTAAGAACACGATTTTATTAATAAGTAATAATAGTTAGCTTAAAAAAAATGTTTTGGTCATTGTATAATGCTATTACCTCAATACTCTAATTGGGGTGTATGAGGTCTTGCGTTCATTATGTTACACGTTGTATAATGCGTTTAACTATTTGGTCTGGAATGTACGGGAAAAGTTTTTTGCAATTTGTGACTTTTGAGTACTCCAAGGACGGTTGGTCCGATAAAAGTTTTTGATCAGTATTAGAAACAGGATCGATTGGCATCAAAAAATGTTTTTGTGTAAAATGGCTATTTTCTTGCTAACTGTAATTTTTTTTGAAAATCTGTGAATGGGGATCTAAATTCCATAAAAAATATGGATAGTCTCCTAAGACCATTTTCGTGTAGCTGCAACGGATAAGGTACTTCCCCTTACTGCCCCGCTGAAAGTTTCCACCCTGTATAAGTAACACACATAGTTAACTGCCACGTTTAACTATGTTCAATCTGACAAAATGAGGTTGAGATATAATTATCATATCGTAATTTTACATGGAGTGACCTCAAACCAAATCTTCTCCCACACGTCGTAGCATAGACCAAAATCACCACACAATAAAAAAACGATCTTCATTGTAACCCGACACCTTAAAAACAAGCACACACAGACAAAACAAGTGTCACGGTCTACTTGCGGATCACGGCGGCAGTCAATCTGTGATCTAAATCAACTAGGTACGTGACCACGTGTCGTAGGTAGCTGGGAGGCAGGGGCGGGGTAAGGGGGGAGCAGGGGGGCAGGTACACTGTGTACGAGCCACTCCAACGTAGATAAGAGATAGTTTTCCAACGTACACGATTTTGTCGTAGAACTGTTTGTCAGTACGTGTGCCAGTTTATGAAATCGCTTTTGGCGATAGCAGTTCAGCTCATGTCTGCAGCTAGCGTTGACAAGAAAGTGCACAGATTAGCGATAGGTAGTGAGTTCGAGCCCTGCTAAATGATAAATGATTTTATTTCTGTAAGAAGGTTTGTACAAACACTTTTACACGTCAAAAATCACGCTTGTTGATATCTGTAAACACAGTTCTTTTAGTAGAGTATCAATCTTAGTTGAACCTTTGGGCAGTCAGGGTACTTACCTACCGTCATGGACAACTAACTAATCTATTCGCCACGATTTGAATTACTGCCAACGCGAGACTTCACACACTATTAAAACACTACTTCCTTTCCACCGCGTTTTTAAACAACTACCTACTAACGTTACTACCACAGAGCACGGAGACGCCACGGCGCGCGGCGCCGGCGGCCGCTGCTAGAGGCGGCACTCAAACAATACTAATTTTTCCATACTAACCAAGCGTGTCACCGTTTACTCGCTCTACGACACTAATGACGTATAGAAACTGACTGGCTTTGAATGGCGGCCGTGGCAGAAGTTGTGCGCCTAACGCACTTTCGGCGTCACCAATTACTGTCGTATCTAAACGCTGCCATTTCTTGCTCTGACAAATGGTCCTTATAATGGCAATAGGAGTCCTATTGCCATTATAAGGACCATTCGTCTATGTTAATAAAAACAAGCCTTCTCTTCCCCGATATTCCCAAACGACTGCAGTGTACAATGTCCTGCGCTCCAGTCATGGCGTCACATAAATTGCATTGTCTCGAAACAAACTCCACAACCATTCTCTTTCGATACAAAAGGTGAGAACGTTTTGTTTCTGTACGGAATATTATGTAACGTGATAGAAGCTTGTATTTTGCTACCATTTATCTCTTCGTATCTTGAAATGCAATGAGCTAAAGTGAATGCAAGCTTGGCCGGCTTAAATATACTGATTAGAACGCGGAGTTAAGTTAAGTTTCTATAGATCTTTTAATTAAGCCATTTTGTTCCTTCTGGATGCTATATTAAAGAAACACTTTGCTTACATAAACACTACTACCTTAAAAAATAAATCAGTTTGTCAAAATACATAGGTACCCACCTCACTATTTCTTTGACTTCAGAGCGACGCAACTGATAATAAATGGTTTGTATCACAGACAGGCTATGGCGAATCTGTCGGATACCAAACTACGGTTCCAGATAAGCATTTGGCTCTCCGTTACCCACCCTTCATGCCCCGCCTCGTGTTACGAGTGCTGTATACCTGGTCCAAAATATGAGTTCAAAGCAAGAATCACTCCATTTTGCGCTTAGGATCAAACGGCTAACATAATAGACCACTGCAATAATGTTCCTGGCTGGTGTTTTTTGCGTTTGTTTCTATGTTAAGCTGAGCAGCTACAGCGTTAAAATGGCAAAAAATACCAAGTCACTCTGCCTAAGGAATCTTTATGAATAACTGATCATCAATCCGTTTACCAAGGTTTGGGCTAATTATTATTTACACGAAACATGAAACCTAACTTCAGCATGACATGATAGAAAGGACAGAAAGGCCTATCCTAATCCGTTCGAAACGTCAAATATTAATTATTTGACTAATCAAGTCAATCACGTACGCTCGGCTTCTGTAGTTGTCAGACCTTGCACCAATTGTCCCCTCCAGCGACACGTCAAAATCACATTAATTTAAATTCCACATACATCGAACGTTTGGGTGGTCGTGACGCAGTTGCTATAACAAGATTGTCCTCTATGACGTCGATCAGAGCGATCAGCTCGAGGCGAATTAATTTACGGTGATATAGATTGGATTCTCGGAGTTAGTTTCACGTTTTGCGTCCGGATATTCGAGCAGTGTGCTACGGCTCGGTAGCAGTGACAAACGAAGTTAAATTCAATTGGAAAGCCGGTTTATATTGCCACTGAAAGCGTCGGTAAGCCTCGGCTTGATCCCACGGCGGAAAAGTGCACGTGATTGGATTTTTGTGATTCGTATTAAAATCGAAGGCCAATCTTTTACCCGTTCAATGGAAGTATTCTGGCCCGGGTCCTGGTTACCTAGGACGACAGAAAAAGATTAGAAAAATGAACTTGTTATTGTTCAAGTTCTTTTTGTCAATGTTAAAATTCATGGTCTTCCTTTTATTTTTGACACTATGTTATTTAGCAAAAAATAATCCTTATGATGAAGCCTTTCGATCGGTATGATAAAGCTACAGGATGATTACTTTTCTCGTGTAACGGGTTCTATTTCCGGTTCAACCATGTAAATATTTTAATATCTATGAATGCAGTGTAAATTGTTTTTTTAGATTCAAATAATGTCTTATTTCAGTAAAATGTTCCATTTACAATATTCAAGGTACTTTCCCTCCATGTGGCATATCCGTGGGACGCTCTGTATATGCTAGTCGCGCGGTAAACTCTGCTTGCGCTTTGCAAGATTTGCGTGACGCCAGTATGACGCCCAGCTCGCATGTGGCGGTGTAGATACCGCTAGAAACTCAATGATCCAATACACACGCCAGCACCAACGACACATTTGAGTGAGCATGACATACTCTCAGCCGCCAGGGCACATTCAAGTCAATGAAAGGTGACCCTAGTAAGCTTTATAGTAGGTACATAGTGCTCACACATGTGCTATGCATTTACACAATACTAAGAGATTGAATTTATGCAAAGATAGACTGTACAACCTTCATCAGCTCCAACAATATGTTCGAATGTTAATTAATTAGTTTATGCGCCCTTGTGGAGCAGGACCAGCCCTGATCCAAGCATTTTTGTCAGCAATGTAATCATCATAATAATCAATTCAATACAATTGTATAGTGTAATTACGCAATTTGTATACAATTCAATTAATTATTTAGGTGTAGGTATCATCATCATTTTGTAGCTGACTGTACCCGTCCAACTGTCGAACTTCTACTGAGTTCGCACAAACGAAATTCGTACGGCTGCAGTTTCTAAATGTCACCACAAACTTTAACTTTGATTTTACCTGCAGTAATGAAATATAGTTTAGGTTTGTACTAAAGGTACCTATCAGCCTATAACCATACCGCTTGGATCTTTCATTAAGTCGATTTATTAAAAGTAATTGTTGTTTAATACACTCGGATTTCTTTTTTTTTGGAATGTCAAGTACAAAAGGTCTATGTTATTTTGAAACGGCAATAGTTCAACGGATAAGGTTTTGGCTGAAGTTCAAGTAAGCCCCTTCCTCAATGCTCAATTATATAGATAGTCCGTCCAAAATATAATGTTTCTGCGATCACGGGGTGGGGAATAACAGTATTGAAAAATCACAAATTCTCTAACATTATCACATCACGCCTAAATGAATCGATAATTTTCAATTATTAGAATGACATCGTCTACCATTCTTGTCAAATTAGCAGCAAGCGTTGTGTCGTGAATCGGAAGTGCTGATTACATCCGAGCGCGCCTTCTCTTCTGTATAATTGAACGCTGCCACTCAATGAAGTTCAGTGTTACAAATTGATTAATAAATTATTACCTATTCTGTTGGAAGACTGGTTCTTGTTTTGCTTTTGGTTAGTGTTCTGGGAAATATATTTAAACATATGTAAAATTCATCAGTTTTCCCTCTCACAGAGAGAAGGCCTGAGTCCCAACAGTGGGAACATTCTAGGCTGATTGTGTGTAAGCTCACCATGGTTCAGTATTATTATACCTTCCTTTTTACCGGTTTCATAATAATTAAATGAACGGTATAGAGTATCCATGCAGCACAGTCTACTGAGCACGCACGCTATAAAAGTTAATTGAGGGCAGCACATTACAGAAAAACAAAATACTCGTATTCACCCAATAATTTCCCTTGAACATTTTACTAAACTCGTGCATGCACTCGCGGGCGGACCATTTCTGTATTTTTAGCGGAACAGCCAACTATTTTGAGAAGCCTACCCGTTGGACGAATGCTCTATAACATAAAGTAAATAAAACAGAAGTTTAACTGAAGACAATGCTCGATAACAACCTCCTGCACACAACACATTGTAATACAATAAATTAATATGGTTCGCTTACAGTTGCGATCAGTCCCGACCAGTTACGAGAGCACGGCTGTAGTTTCATTTAGTTTGATATTGTCGCTATCAATGTGTGCATGAGCTTGTTATCTTGGTCCTTCTGCACGTCAGTATCTTGTGAGACGGGCGACTGCCAAAGAAAGCGTTGCGAATGAACAATAGCGAACGTATTTTTTCTTGTACATATAATATGTATCTTTTGTTGTACATTTGTTTTCCTTTTTGCGTCATTTATTCCTTCCTTTCAGGGCCGACTCATCGAACGAAGCTCCCGTGGCCAATGGACTGACCGAATTTGGAGAGGTAAGCGAATTTCAACCTTATTGTTTGTGTTGTAAGAGCTACGCGAGTGTCTGTTTGCAAGGCCACTGTTAATATGGAAGGATGAAAACGTCGATTTGTTTTGTAAGGAATGTTGGAACTATGTCTGAAGTAGGTTGGGTTGAAAAGATGCGTGGTAGCCCTGTGAGGTTATTATTGATCGAGGCAGCCCTAGCAGCCATACTGCTTCATTACCCTTCAAAGGGTACTCTCAGACCACGAGAGTATTTATTAAAAGACATAATCACTTATTTCAATTTTCTGACATCGTGTCATAATTTTTGTGGCAACAGATAACAAACTTATAATTACTAGCGCTTTCAAAAAAAGTAAAACTAGTAAACTAAAATCTTCTCTCAAGATTCGTACAGATCCTTTAAAAATGCACAAAATTGGTGTTTTTTTTATTATTATTTTATGAGACAACATCCACACAAGGTCTTCAGGTCCCGAACTAGGTAGAACCTGTACTACGGCAACCTGATGACTGATATACACACTTATATACATATACACACCCAGACACAGTTCAAACAGACATGTTCATGCACACAAATGTTAGACTTGTCCGGGGATGGAACCCGGGACCAGCGGCTCAGAAGGCAGGGTCGCTACCAACTGCACTAACTGGTCAGTCAGTTTATCTATGAACTGTGATATTGTGAGACTACCCGCACACTCATGAGATAACCTGGCGTGTACAGAGGTACTTACGAGAGCTATTATCATCAGACCAGGCGGATACCGAATGTAGAGAGAAGGCAGACTGGAAGGCAGACTGAAGTCACGCAATTTCATTGTTTTTCAAAGTGACTAGGTACCAACTTAAATTGTTCGTTTATTCAAATCGCAAATGTTATTCACTGTTAGCTATCAGTATAAAATAGTTATAACACACAAATTTACATCGTGTGGCAAACTGATAAACACTTAAGACGCCTTAAGAAGCAAATTTTTAGGTAATTAACAATAGCTCATCGCGGCAACAAATAAGTTTCAAAACAGTGATGCGTTTGATGTTAATTGAATCGAATAACCACGGAATTATGCAGTATTAATTAAAAAAAAAAAAATGCACGGCTCAGTGGCTACGTTTGGGCAGCGCCTTAATATCTTTGACCCTACATGAAGCAACGGTCACTGAAGTTAAAAACAAACATAATCTTCAATCCTTTTTCAAGTACTTGTAGGTATACTGCCGAAAAATATCGACGTATTTTGTTACACGAAGGAAATAAAATGAAGAATTAACTTTATAAAACAGGATCACTAAAGGAACATAAACTTAAACCTCAACTAAGCGTTGCGTTATCCCCAATGTAACTAAGTTAATTAACCAAAACAAATCCACCAAGTTAACCTAAGTTACCGAGGAAAAGAACAAACAGTACCTACTTACATCTCAAATAAGTTGCTAGTGGCTCGTTTATACGAGCTAATTCCAACGGCTTCCATTTCCAGCCGCTGAAACTAGTTGAAACTAATTAGTTGATTTCTATTTTCATTACCACTGTCACCTACTGCGGCCGCTGGGGACTGTTAATCGATTTTAGAAGGAATTCTTCACGTGGTGGGATGTTTCGAGTACAATTTAATTATTAGTTCCGTTAGATTTTCATGGGATTTTTTGTGAAAAGTTTATTTTTATTTGTTGTTCGTGAAATTGTTTCCTGGTTTCAGGTGGCAGGAAATTAATGTAAACAGTAGGATTTGCGTAACTTTTAATAGCAAATATGTTCCTGTCACAGTGAGTTTGTCACAGTGTGGCTACGCATGACACGACTGTATCCCTATTAATATCAGTATCAAAATTATGAAAATTCACCAAATGCCATCTGTCACGACAGATGGCATTTGGTGAATTTTCATAATTTTGGACGAAACGTCACGACGTTTGGTTAATAACTCGAGATGGTCTGCAATGAACCTATTGAACAAGCACTCACCAAGTAACTGACTGCAAACCGGCTTGCAAGCCGCAACGGAATTAGTTGGGGTGGAATATCAGGATCATTCTCTTAATAAAATGAGAGATAAGACAAACGTAACATTCACTAACTATTCTGGACACATAAATAAATAAAATCAGAAAAAAAGACGGTCATTCATAAAACAGTTTAGTGCCATCCTAACAACGATAAATAAAACAAATGAAGCTCTTAATATTACCCACTGTCAGCTCGACAAACAAGATAACAACGCCACTTCAAATCGAGTAACATTCGCGACCACTCCGAATTTCCTCGTAAAACTCCCAGCCATGCCTCCTACCGCTTAGGGCCACCATTTTGGAGGAGCCTTCAGAAATTGAAATATAATCACTGGCCCATCAGCTTGCTTCTCATTAGCATGTTATTAAATTGTCTCGGAGACATCTTCAAAGTTAAATGAATAGTCCTTCAGCGACTTTCGTCGACATTCTTCGTCTCAAGCCCACGCTGTGAGCTCTCGACTTGCTTTAGGTTTGTATAAGCTCGACATAAGATACCTAGTAGGGGGTCGTTCGTGTAATTAGAACGGAATCCTCTTGTTTCTTATTGCTGTTATTGTACTAGGGTTGGCAAGCGTGAGCTACGTATGGCACGGTGCTATTTGTTTGCTCCGGAATTTTTATTCCGCAGGTTTAGTAAATTCTAAAACGAATAGGTAGTTCGTTGTACACAAATTAGCAAATTAGTGTTGAAAATGTTATTTTATGAGAACTTCTTTATAAGAACTAACTACAGGTATGAAGCGTTTAATTGCCCAGTTATAGATCGAATCTCACATATAATAGGATACAATATTAATTAAAGAATCAAAGAAACGAAAACTTTTGCCAGCCCTAAGTTAGAATTTAGGAAGATGAATGTGTATAGCGAGTCAATAGATTCGATAGTTAGAATAATACTCGTACGAACATACATGTTGAGGAGATGAGAACAGATAATTTTATTTGAGTTAATATTAACATAATAATTAATTATTATTATATTATTATTTTTAATTATTTGTATGACCTGCAAGTAGTTGTTCCGGGTCTGTCTGTTTGTGTATGTGTGTTTAAATGTTTGTAAACGCACACACAATATAGGAGAAATTCCTGGTGTGTTGCTACGCTAAAAAAAAATAACAAAAAATGGAAAGCATCTTCAGGGTAAAATAAAAATAGAATTTCGCGTTTAGTATTCAAATAATCAAATCAAAGCACTCAATATACAGGTGACAGGGACTTCGTCGCACAAGCTGTTACCACGGATTCAGTACATGATTCTGAAACCCCTCCCTGCGTTGAAATTTTAAGAAGGTTATTAAAAAAAATGCTTTTCCATTTATTTTGTCCACGTAGGCATTGGCAGATAGTGTAATATTCTATGAAACCACAGATTTTTTTTTAATAACCACGACGAATAATTTAATTTGGTCTAGAATCATGACCCCTGCCACCCTGTATACGCTAATAGTTTTAAAATGATAAAAATAATATGTACAATGTTTATTAAATGTCATGGTCCGATCGTAGTAATGGCCATTTCACGATTCGCCGCTATTTATTTCTTGGTTTGACCGGTAATAGCACGATGCGCCTAATCGAAAGTCGGGTGGATTGCCAGCAATGCCAGGGTTTTGTTTTTTACGCGTATCCGGGTCGATATGTCCAAGCGTCGCTGGGCAAATCGTCGAACGCTGAGCGTTGAACGATAATTATGACGTATGTTAGATGGTCAAATCACGAAATGGCGGCGTATCGTGAAATGGCCAGACAGATCACGACTTGGCCATTTTTACGATCTAACGACCATAATATATAAATAAAAGCGTGTTAAAAGGGAAAATAATTAGCAGTAGGTAATAGAAGATGGTCATTGTATTAGTAGTCAATTGAATATAATAGTATCCCAAAGGAATCCTAAACATAAATAATGTAAAATGAGTAACTGACTTTTATTAGCCTACTGGACCAAAGTCAAAACAATTAGTTCATTTGAATAAATCCCAACAATTTGAATACAGACAATTAGGTAACCGGTGTGACAGTCCGACTGCATAAAGACTACATTAAATTATCATTTAGAATAGTCTGCACAACAGACTGTGCTCCGGAACGTTTCATAATATTTTATCTACAAATTGTATAGAGTTAAAGATGCGACTTTTTCCCTACTTACTTGCTAGTCATTGTTTTTACGTAGCTGTTCGAGACAGGCTGTCATGCACATTCAAATCTTTCGAAATAAAAATTATATAACGTGTATAAAAAAAACAATAAAACACCTCGTGGAAGAAAATATTGTGAGGGAATCCGGACTTTGGTTAGTAGAAGTCTGAAATCGCCAGCCAGTCCGTCTTGAGCAAGCATGGTGATCTATGCTCGTGCCTTTTCTCTAAAAGAAGAGGCGTTTGCCCTGCAGTAGGACAATACTAGTCGGTTATTTAAATTTGTATGCGCATAGTAATACTTAAAACGTCAGAATAAATCTACATTTCTTGCAGCAGCTGCACTACAATTAAGACAGTCTAGGAGGAATGAAGACCGCATATTGCAAAATGAATTCTCGGTTGAGAATATTGAAAGACGCGGAAAATTGAAGTGAAGGAGGTACTCAGCAACAATAGGAATTAGTCGCTCTTGCAGAATTTATCGTTATGCTATCAAATCGTTATGAAATTCAAGAATATTTTTATCTATTTTTACGTTTTTTAGTTACGCGAGGTACTCGCGTAACAATTACTAAGAAAAATTAATATTTATTTTTATAAAAGCATAAATAATACATAATAAAAAAAAAATATGTATCGAAAAAATTAATACACACAGACACAGTTCAGAACAAATCAATACAATAGAATAAGCACAAAAACTTGCGGTGGGATAAAATATATTAAAGTAGGTGAAACATGTTTTGCTTATAGTTAGAGGTAGGTATGTGTAGCAAAGTGAAAGTATGTTTTGAAATTAATTGAAATGGGAAGCAGAGTATTTTGCAGTTTCAATACAATGTTGTTGTTCAGCAGTAGATGAAAAGCTACGCATAGATGTGCATAACCATCATATCGGCCAAAACCTTCCACAGCTGGACTTTGGCTGGGTAAAGATAATACTAAACATACGTATTTACACGCAACCGCGTAGGTATTATTTCATACCTACTTATCTCAGAAGAAGAAACATGAAATAACTAAGGAAAAGAATTCTTGACTTCTCGAATAAATAGACAAACTTTAACTCAAGTCAATGCGTACAAAAGTGTAAAATAATAATAAGTATACTGCAGCGATGTAGCCACAGTGCTTAAAAATAATAACATTCTGCAGCAATGTCGTCACAGTGCTTAAAAACAGCAGAAAAAACAAATAAATATAGACTTTACATTTAATCAGCAAAAAATAGAAACAGTTAATAATTTCACTCTCCTAGGCCTAACAATAGACACACATATAAACTGGAAAACACATATACAGACAGTAAAATCTAAAATTTCAAAGTTTTCATACGCTCTCCGCGAAATTAAAAAGACCACAAATCTACAAACCGCACTAGCCACATACTATGCTTATGCCCACGCTTGGTTCAGCTACGGCGTCATCTTATGGGGAAATAGCACAGACGCTCCGTACTTATTTACCCTCCAGAAAAAGCTAATACGAATTATTACAAACATAGAACCAACAGATAGTTGCAAGCCTTACTTCCAGAAACACAAGATTCTCACATTAGTTAGTATATACATTTTGGAACTGTGTAAACTAGTCCGCAAATACCCAGATGCTTACAATACACGGGGTGATATACAAACAAACTATTCTTTGCGCCATAAAAATAGATTAAATTTGCCCCCTTCCCGCCTTAAATCACACTCATCCAGCCCATATTCCATGTCAATAAAAATATACAACAAATTGCCAGAAGATTTAAGAAACCAAAATAAAACCAGCATATTCTTAAATAAATTAAAGCAATACTTAATTAATAAAAGCTATTACACAGTCCATGAATATCTAGCGGATAAATCCAATAATACGATGATAATATGAATAATTTAATTTAATTAGCAAAATGTCAAATATAATTTATACTAGAACATACATATACACACAATACAATCTGAATTATAATGTTGCAGACTTTAATTTTGAAAGAAGACGTGTATGAGTACGATTTAATAGAATGACATTTGAATATTTATTTTTGACATGTAAGTAAGTTGACATGGAATAGTTTTGCTGTACTAATATATTAACTTTTTATTTTTTATTGTGATCTCACTTCTGGATTTGATGTTAGATAATAAGCAATTTTAAATACAATTAACTGAAAATAATACCTATATTAATAACTATTGATAGATTAAGAAAACAAATGGAAATATAAAATACCTACTTATTATGATATGAAACATCTCGAACTGAAAAATTATAAAGCGCTCTTCCTCTCTACATATTTATGAAATTTGCTGTGCCCGACAGGGTCCATAATTGTTTCTATTTTTTATTTACCACCTATAAATGTACATTATGGATTTAGCAATAAACGATTTGACTTTGACTTTAAAAATAATAACATTCTGCAGCAATGTGGCCACAGTGCTTAAAAATAATAATATTCTGCAGCGATGTCGCCACAGTGCTTCAAAATAATAACATTCTGCAGCGATGTCGCCACAGTGCTTAATAATAATAACATTCTGCAGCGATGTCGCCACAGTGCTTAAAATTAATAACATTCAGCAGCGATGTCGCCACAGTGCTTAAAATTAATAACATTCAGCAGCGATGTCGCCACAGTGCTTAAAATTAATAACATTCAGCAGCGATGTCGCCACAGTGCTTAAAAATAATAACATTCCGCAGCGATGTCGCCACAGTGCTTAAAAATAATAACATTCTGCAGTGATGTCGCCACAGTGCTTAAAATTAATAACATTCAGCAGCGATGTCGCCACAGTGCTTAAAATTAATAACATTCAGCAGCGATGTCGCCACAGTGCTTAAAATTAATAACATTCAGCAGCGATGTGGCCACAGCGCTTCAAATAATACCCCAGTGTTCCTACCTAAGTACACAATGCGGGGGTAGTTTAAAAACTCAAATGTTAATATTGAAACAGCTGGAAACAGAAACGCCGAAGGAAAACTTGCTTTAAAACTTTCATAGAGCACTTAAAGTGGCGCGTGCTGAATAGAAAATTTTAAATAATTGCGCTCTTTGTACGTCTGTACCTGCATTGGATTCCGGAAAACTGACACGTTTTCCTAAGGAAAATTATTTCTTACTGTGGAGAAAGCCGGGCGTGAATGAACAAAAATATTGATTATCCGTCACTCTCGCTTACGCGATTGACTGTACAATAAATAAAAATATTAATTATACGTCGCTCTCGCTTACACCATTGACCGTATAATAAATACATTACGATGATTTAGAACGCAATTTAAATGTGACTAGAACGGGGTTTTAAAATGGCCGCCGAAAATTTAAGCGGAAGGTTCCATCGAAAGGTGCGCTGTTTGAAATACGGTCGTTACACCGGAATGAGGATTTATATTTTAAACGTATATTTTGCATTGCTTTTTGGAAGCTCTGGGTTAACAGTTTATAAGGTAAATTCAACAGATTCTACTCTAGTTTATGTCTTCTATGGTATCTTATCACATCAATGTCTAGTCTATATCGATTAAATTAGGGCAACAGTTTAATGAATGAGGACTAAGCGAATTGGAGCCAAATTATTTTTCGTAAAATACTAAGAAAGAAAGAAATTGTTTATTCTGCACAAACAAAACGCACATTACCAAAACATTACTTAATAATATACACATACAAACGTAGCCAAAAGACTCGCATTATAACAGTAAAAGTTTGAAAATGTTGTCCATTGCTTGATGTCAGGGCTAGGGACCAACGACAATACACATTGCTCTGTGTTACGACACTGGCAAATGACGACTTCATACTACTTACATTTCTTGCTTGCTTAAGTAGGTAATTATTATATTATAAACCAGTGTTGGGTTATCACGCTTAGGTATACCTACTCAGATCTACGTAATTTTCCGTCCTCACGAGACAAATCACAGGGAGGAGTACTTTACGGTAATTTACAGCTAGCGAAAATCTGGTCTTAAGGTGTAGCCAACTGCACATCACTACTACGATAGTCACCCTTACTGCTACGACAAAAAGGCGCTTTATATGTGAAATTGTAAACTCTGATGTGCGGTGCACTGTACTGTTGTATATGTGAAACGGGTGCAACTTTTCAATCTTTTATTACTGTTACAAATTACAACGATTTAATTTCGTTGAGCTCCTTAAGAGCGTTTATACCTTATGAGTGGCAACGTCGCAATTTAGTGTCATATTTAGTGGTTTTAAATTTTTATCATTTAATCGGAGCTATATTTTAAAAATCTGTTTAATTAACTTTTTAGAATTACGTGAAAGTGTTTAAAAAGTAAGTAACCGTAATGCTTACAGTTATTTTACAATGAAAATAACGCCCTACAAGTTTCCAATGTTTTATTTGCATATAAATAGAACTGTAAACGGAACGATTTCTTACCTTTTACACAGTTTTCACATAATTCTAAAAGTCAATTAAACAGATTTTTAAAATATAGCTCCGATGAAATGATAAAAATTGAAAACCACGAAATATGACACTAAATTGCGACGTTGCCACTCATAAGGTATAAACGCTCTTAAGTTCTGAGTTGAGCTGCACGATTGTTTCTTTCTTCGAAAGACCGTTTTAGATACCGATCTACATAGGCTTCACATGATCAGACCAAGATTCTGTCTGGACATTAAAAGAGACTATGATCTCTGAGTCTGTTGCGGCCTTTCTTCTCGGAGTAGTCAGATAAGATACGCCGACCTCATCTAGTTTAAAAAATATATGTTTGACGCGTAAAAGTGTTTGTACCAACTTACTTACAGAAATAAAAATCATATCATTTCATTACAGTAAACCTAGACCCTTTTAAATTAACCACAACACAATTTTTTCTCGGATTTATTGTTTTTAATATGCATGACAGATTGAAACGTTATTAAACTCGTTATTAAACTTTTGTTAAATCATCCAATCGAAATTCGTCGGTGGCGGTGCGGAAATATTGAAGAGTATAAATGCAATATGGTCGCTTCACACGGATTTTATTTTGCGCCGAAGTCAACGTGAACTTACTTTACTATCCAATCCGATACGAGAATCATTGCAGGCGCATGAATAAAATCGCCTCTGAAATTACCATTTGTAGATTTAATATCGTATCGTGTGAATCGACCTCGTACGGTGTGCCTGTAATTTTATGAATATAAGAAACGTGTCATGATTTAGGTAGTTTTTTCATATTTACTTGTATTTTTAACACGTTTTTTTGTAGACGGGGGGACCACTAATTTTGTTTTGGCGTCGTTATAATCTTGCAGATTTTTAAGAAGTATATATAGTAGATTTATTATCGAAGAGCCAATTACTATTTACATCAGCCAATCAATCTGTCTAGCCTTTTCCCAACAATGTTGTGGTCGGCTTCCAGTCTAACCGGATGCAGCTAAATATCAGTATTTAACATGGAGCCACTGCCTATCTGACCACCACAACCCAGTGACTAGATAATACGCTATATCTTGGTAGGACTGGTGGTGAGACTTTCGAGCTTCTGACGACCCGTAATGACTGTCAAAGATCCAAGATTGACTGCCGGGACCAAAGGTTTAACGTGCTTTCCGAGGCACGGGGGGGATCACCCATTCATGGATCAACCGCGACAAGCGTGGCTTAACCAGCTCGATCGACCCGTGCGGCTGTTATTACTTAGCCACGAGCCCCTTCAGCCATTTTATTTTTATTTTGAACTCGCAAAATGCCAAAACCTTCACGTTAAACAGAATCTCTTGATTCGAAGCCATGAATGTACTCTAAAATAATATTTGTAATACACATACCAACACGTACCTACTCACTATTTACTTACACCAGAAGTGAACCCGACGCAAATAAAATAAGCAAACATTTTCAAAATGCTGGCGGCTAGCGTTACACCATCGTAAGATAATACAACGGGTCTATTGTGTGAAAATCTCACCGTGGAAACTTAGGTAAAGTGAGCTTGAAGTGAGCTGTCATTACACCTGATGCTAGGGATTGACGCTATTGGCAGTTCACTTCAAACTGACTTTACGGGTGAGTTTTTTACCGAATAGATCGGATGATCTGCAACCTACCTGCCCTTGTCTACAGAAAGTGGTGCGCGAGATGAACCGCCTGGGCATGATCGTAGATCTATCCCACGTGGGAGAGAACACCACCAGAGCCGCCATCCGAATCTCCCGGGCACCCGTGGTCTTCACCCACTCCTCGGTCTACAGCCTCTGCAACCACAAGCGGAATGTACCTGACGACATCATTTACTCACTGGTGTGTATCTGCTTTATATGTTTAAAGTTGTAGTAAAATCTTTTTGGCAGTACTGTTTGTATCTGGCTAGTTTTAATACCATTTAAATAGCAGACATTTGAAAAAAGGAAAAGAAAAAGTAAAAAACCGTGTCCCGCTATTAACCAATTTTTTTTTCTCCACCAAAATGACCAAATTTAACGAAGAATATCGACACATTTTTAAGTTTTATTACAAAAAAGGAAAAAGGGAAAATTGCGACGCAAGCCGCGAAAAAAATATGTGACGTTTATGGACTTAATGTAGTGTCAGCAAGACATTGCTGAAGAGTTAGAGGTTAACCACAGACCCATTTGAAAAAATCTGGGTATACAAAAAGTTCGATATTTGGATGCCACACGAGCTCTTTGTCTTGAATTTGTATATAAAATACGAAATAACTTTTTCCCCGACCATTTGCTATCGACTCTGTTATTGGAAGGTAAACGAGCCAAGGTCACTACCGCCTATGATCACCTGGTATACTAGAGGCGTCGTAGATGTGTTGCCAGAGACAAAGCTTAAATGTCTCTTATGCCTGTTAAAACACCGGCACCGATGTCACCAACCGTCCAACAGCTGTTCGGTTTGAAGAGTTCAAACCAAACCCTGCTTGATGGCGAAAAAAGGAATGGCCGCAGTGTTTACTTGGATGAGCTCCTTCACAGAAAGCTTCTGTACTAAAGTTTTAAACTCGCATGTTTAACCGGTTAACCATAACGTAATGGAAACTGATGTTTATGTTTGTTTGCAGAAAGAAAATGGCGGTATTATCATGGTGAACTTCTTCCCCGACTTCGTGAAATGCGCTCCCAATGCTACCATCTCTGACGTCGCTGGTAAGTAGTTGGGCTTAGTAACATTGAATAAATGTGCTCTTCGTGGTGTACTTATTATAAATTGATAAAATAAGTACCTACCATTGATTTGAAAATGAGAAAAACGTAATAAGAAAACAAATATCTGTACTAATATTATAAATGAGAAAGTAACTCCGTCTGTCTGTCTGCTATCTTCTCACTACTTAACGGCTAATCGAATTTGGATGTTCGGCTCACGGATAGACCACGACCCGTGTTAGGACGCAGGGTACTTTTTATCCCAGAAGTAACGGAAGTAAGTATCAGTAAGTACGGAACGCCGTACGTTATAATTTCTGACCACCACACGGGCGAAGCTAGAAATAAGTATATTATTATAGACTTTTATCGTACGCAATCTCTTTAGTGTAAACTTTTATTCATAAGGAATCACAGCCAGTAATTTAACTTAAAAGGGATATGATAAATAATTATGTAAGTGTTTAAACTGATAAAACTACAGCAACCCTAAAGCTACCCTCTAAACCAGCCCATCCACATGCAAATAACACAGAAAATTAACTCATACGCGTACAATTTACATAATCATCGCATTTAGACCGCAACACGCAATTACACGGCGAAACAAAGGTACCTCGGAATAGCCCACTAAACCCACAGTTGGGCAAAGATTCCCAGCAACTTAAAGCCGGGATCCTACTAAGTACTTAATCACGGACTATTGTAAGGGTAATCATTAGTGCGTGCTTATTTGCGCTGCCAAATATTAACCCGCCGTATTGGTTTTCGATTCGTGAAACAATGAAGCTTATCTTATATGTAGAGTACTAGCTGACCCTGCAAACTTCGTACCGCCTAACATTTTTTTTCTCTCCGTATGAACCATCCTCGTACTTCAAGGAATATTCTAAAAAAAGAATTATCAAAATCGGTCCATCAGTTCTTGAGTTATAAAATTACAACGAAAAGTGGCATTGATTTTTATAGATATAGACATGGTGGGAGATAGGTAGTCCAGAACGTAATTGCGTATCACACTCGCAATGCCAATGCAATAATTCATTGTAACAATTCAAGAATATGCACTGCGTTAATTACGTTATTTACGTTATAGAACAGACGATTTTTTTTGAACATTAATAAGCATTGGATTCGGAATTTCTTACTAAATCCTTCTGTCTGTGACTATATGTGTGTTTCGTCATTGGGGTGACGGACAAAAAGGAACCTAGAAATGTATATCAGTGAGAAAAATGGCTCACATTTTTGCAAAATTTTAGATGTTTTCTCTGACAATATAACTGGCGGTGAAACTGTTGACTGCGACGGTGCACCATGGTTTGTCCTGCGGGGATAGCTCCGCAGATAGCTCACCTAATTACATCAACTACCATGCTCTTGTGTATACCCTCGCGGTGGGGTGTCGCATCCCAAACTAGTTTTACCCATCCTGTATCAGGTATCTTGGTTACAAACTCACCATAGTTTGTGCAAGAATTAATATCATAATATTCAGCTATGGTCACGCGCTTCCAACATCTTTCCATTTTACCGGCCGTTATTGAAAAGCAGCACCTACCTATAGCTAGGAGCAAATAAAGAGGATACGACATTATTACTATTAGTAAATAAGATTTCGTAGTGCCACCCGTAAGCCCTGGTCGAATTTGGGCTAAACTTGAACATTACCACAAAACCAACAACGCAGAAGTTTTAGTCGTAAAAAATAACTGCACAGCGTCACCGCAAACAGATTAATATTTATCTACGTATTATGTTATTATTACAATATCCTTCTGAATACTTATAATATACTGAGAGAGGAGCAGTGGTGGCTCTGTGGTATAGGCCCCGATTGCCAAGTTGTGGGTCGTCGGTTCGAGCCCAAGCATGCTCTTTACTCTGTGTAATTTATTTCTTCACCACTGCTCTCAAAACGATGAAAGAAAACACCGTGAAAAAACCGTTAAGTCCTGGAACCAAAAGTTCGAAGACATGTGACATCTACCAACCCGCACTGGGCCCGCGTGGTGGGTTAGTCTATGTCCCACCAGTGGGAACGTTATAGGCTGATTACACTATGCTATCCTTCTGTTTTGCTTTGGAGAATTTGAATAAAACACCCATGGTAAGAACAGGGGTCACTGTTCCTTAGTACTAAGTGGTGTGACTTAAGTAAGTAATAGTACATTGTTCACAGAGAGGAGAAAGTGACCGATTACCGTCGAGGGTGTCGTTTGAAGCCCGAGCCGTAGGCGAGGGTTTTAAAACACCCGAGATCGGGAATCGCAGTTTCTCTCGAGTGATAAATAGTGCTTTATACTACACCTACGAGGAAAATAAAAAACTAAATTATAAGTAATTTAATTAAAAATTTAATTAATTAATTTCTTTTATTAATCAAAATAACCATCCAACACACAGCTAGTGGCCAGTGTCATTTTGCGAACTTGGAGATAAAAACTCACTGTAAAAACTTTTTGGCTTTTGATATTTAGGTTACCGGCGCATAGTCTTACCCAAAATTAAAAAAGAAAAACCACGTAAGAAATGGATTTTCATACACTTTTCTCTCCCGCTCAGATGCGTTTTCTCCCCGCATATTTGTTCGATATGCAATGACGTACTTTCTACCGTAAATTTGATAAAGTATCAAGGTACTTTCCAAGCAGGTGTAGTATAAATAAACCTTGAGTCACTGTGATATTGATTCTAGCCTCGCATTGTCGGCTCTTTTTATTGATTTAACTAGGGACTTTTATAATCGCAATGAGTATCATATGAGTCCCATCATACCCTAAATGCTACGAATTATATTTGGGCCATGAACCTGAACAGACTGTTCGCATCATCACTATTAGGTTGACACAGAATTTTATGGACATATCTTTTTTATTCGAGTTACTTTGGACGAAGGTCGCCCTTGATAACTAACGTTTAGTACAAATGTTTTTTTTTTTATTTGACCTTTTGTATTAACTTTGTGATGCAAACTAGCTCGATACTTTGTCACTAACTTATACATAGAAGTTTATGTTTAAAACTGAGGTTCAAACTAGAGACTTGTACCTACTTGTTGTCAGGCCGACACTCAACTGTGCTCCCGTACCTAATAACACTGTAATATGAAAAAATTTTTTTCGAGATAAATCGAAATTGCTGTACTGGCCAAATACATACATTACGGCAAAATTTGTATGAACATCCATATCAGTCGTGGTTTAGCGGCCAAATAAATTACATAGTAAACTCAATATAGACTATCGCGTAATTTAAAAATGGAATGTTCTTTTACTCCGAAACATGGCAACCAAGGAGGTAACTTATCAAAGATTTTATTTAAATTTCGAACTGGCTTGCAAATAGAAAGTTGCTTATAAAAAAAAAAAAAACAAAAGAACACTTTAACGCGGGAAAAGTTATTGTTGTTCGTTGTTCGTCATTGATTTTGAAAAGTAATTGTATTTTAATTTCCGCGCATTATTTGAGAAAAGTACTATATAAGCCTTAGCCACAACTAGGCATGCCTCTTTTGCTGGCCGTTGCAGTGTTTTACTATAAAAGAGTAACCGCGGAGGTTATTGCTGGCTCTTCTCCATAGGAAACTACCAATTGGAACCGTGCACCAGCTTGTGACGTTTCATGAGATACAGGGAGCCAGGGACACCGACGCACAAACTGTAACCATGTATTGGAGGACACACAAGATCACACACACACATACACACAGGATCACACAGGATCAGCACATGGTTCTAGACGGACCTCTAGCGTAGAAACTATTCGACGGTGATCAAAAAACAAACCGCTGGTTCATAGAAAAGTGCAATACCTACGCGGTCAAAGGTATGGAACAGCAATTAAAAAAAAAAAAACAACCTATGGAAAATTTCAACGCCAGGGTGTTCAAAATCGCAGGTCCTCACCGGACACGGAAGCTTCGGGAGGTTCCTGCACATCATCAGGCGGGAGGAAACGCCCGGGTGTCACCACTGCGATGATCGCCCCGAGGACACGGTGGAGCATACGGTGGGGGCCTGCCCTGCATGGGCGGAGCACCGCCGTGTCCTCGTAGAGGCGATCGGCAGCGGCGGCGACCTCTCACGCCCGGCCTTGGTTCAAGCCATGGTCCGGGGCGAGGGGGAGTGGGAGGCAGTCGCCTCCTTCTGCGAAGCAGTCATGCTAGCGAAGGAGGCGGCGGGACGGGAGAGGGAGAGAGTCTCCCGTCCAAGCCGCCGCGGTGGACGCTCCGGGCGTCGGGAGCCGCGTGACGACTCCCGGCCACCGTAGGCGCGGGCCTGCGGGCGGTGAGTAATGGGTAGCTCACCGTCCGATCAGGACCAGGCCCGTGCCGGACGGCGCGTACGTGTTCCACGCGCGCCTCAAAGAGATGTCAGCATCGAAGAGGGGGCCCACTAGGGCCTAAGCCTGCCGGGAAAGCGGGATCATCCATAAGGGGTACCGCTGACCCGGAACATAAAGGGCCAAGGAAGGAACACGGGTGGGTTTTAGTCAGTAAGAGTCTGACACTCCCTTCCGCTCCACCCAGAGCGGGAGGGGTCATTTGATGATTTCCCATCCTCAAAAAAAAAAAAAAAAAAGGGTGTTCAAAATCGTGTACTGAATCCATAGTAAAAGTTTGTGCGTCGATGTCCCTGCCACCTGTATAATATTGAAATATTTGGTTTTGATTTTAGAAAATTGAAACTGAAACAAGTCAAACGCGTTGTGTCCTGCTGTTTGTCGTTGTCGTATAGAACTTAGTGAGGATCAACTATTGGTTTCGCTATTTCGGGACTGTCTGGTTTATCTAAAAGTTTAGGAAGCTGTCAATATGGTAGCTGGATGACCCCATGTCCTAATACAAGCGACCATCGCGTTCATTTTGTTCGACGAACCCGAACACGTCATCGCGTCTACTGAGGCACCTTTCGTTTTTCCGAACAAGAGAGTGACAAATGATCGCCACGATCTTGGATTCGAGCGACGATCGCATAAGCCGGGTACAGATTGATAAAAATAACATTTGTTGTAACACACGTTGAAACAAATTCGCCTAGTTGTTGTGTCA
This sequence comes from Brachylomia viminalis, assembly GCA_937001585.2. Classification (NCBI taxonomy): domain Eukaryota; kingdom Metazoa; phylum Arthropoda; class Insecta; order Lepidoptera; family Noctuidae; genus Brachylomia; species Brachylomia viminalis. Next base: position 37,051,670 of record OW443293.2, read on the forward strand.
CGTTCACGTTGCATTGCCTAGATTAAGATAGCTAATTTGTGTTACTTTTCTTTTTATGTTTCACCAATCTGTACCTGGCATTATATGGAGATGACCTGAATGAAACACGTGGCTAACAATTTATTGCCATATTTATTATTTATAATATATCTATATATAAATATCTATAACAACTAACGTTACAGTGCACAGTTAAGTAAATAGAACAAATTGTATACTTAGTTCAAAAACCTTAACATACACAATATCGCTTGTATGTGTTTGGTATATTTCCATTAATGTAAGTAAATTAATTTATTGCCATGGCTTTAGTACCAGATCTGCTACCGAGCTCAACACATTTAGGGTTTTTCTAGTACAACAGACCGTATGAGCGGCGAGCGGGCCATGCAATGTCTTTTACACCACGCCACGCTAGATTTTGTGTAACTTTTGCAGCACGCCATGTTGGTGGCCGGCAATACACGTCGTTAAGCAAACTCAAAGCATATATTTCAAATAAACCAATTACAGGCACTTTTGAATTGTCAAGGGGTCGGTCAGTCAGAAAGATGAAACGAGTTGCCCATTCCAAAGCGTAGTAGGTAAAGAATGAAGAAGGAAGTAGGTAAGGGGAAGAATGTGCAGGAAACTCCACGGACACTGTTTTAAATTAAAAAAAATATTACAAAAAATTGGTTAAGTACATCATTCATGTTGGAATTATACTTAGGTGAACGATGTACTTTCTACATCAACGTGCACGTTAGCGTCAGTAATAAAAAAGATGGCAGCTAAGAAATGACCAGTGCCTACTGACGGCGCCCGTTCACGAACATGACGTATGGATCAGCACCATTCAGCTCAACCATTTTGAAGGGAACCCAATGGTCCAATACACACATCACCACCAGCGACACATTTGAGTGAGCATGACATACTCCCAGCCGCCAGGGCACATTCAAGTCAATGAAATACGAATCCAGTAATCTGTATAGTAGGTACACACAGCAGGAGGTCAAGTTACCATAAACTGTAAAAAAAAATCATTCCATTTAAAACTTAACCTTCAACATTTTAAGGTTTTAAATCATTTGGAGAAATTTTACAGTTTCGTATAACCTAATGTGCTGCTATGCAATTATACAATACTAAGAGGTTGAATATAGACTATGCAAAGATACAATCAACAATACAATCCATCAATTTACAATCGTTCTTTCTTTTTTTTTACAATCTTCATCAGCTCAAACAATATTTTAGAATGCTATACAATTAGTTTAGGCGCCCTTGTGGAGCAGGATCAGCACTGAGCCAAGCATTTTTTGTCAGCGATATAATCCCCCAACTTATAATATGCTTGGCTGTATAGTGTGCGTTTTTTACAAAATTTTAATTTCGTTTCATTCAGTTGGAGTATTTGGGGAGGTATTTTATTGTGTCAATTTATTATCTAGCAAGCCAAGCTCTATAAAAATTAATTAATTTGTGGAATCGCAGCGGACCACACAGCCTGCTGGTAAAAGATCATAGTGAAAAAATCTATAGTGACTTGCTGCACTGAAATGTATGTGGGCGGCCAGCGGACCACATGGTGGTGAGAGTGTAGTATGGGACAACGTCCATATTGGAAATTTGTAAGAGTACCAACGCTTACACATATATTTTATTTTATTCTATTCGGGAAACTTAGTAATATTTAATATATTCAATTAATATTTCACTAATTATTGCATCATGATTCCAATACGGTGTTGTATCTGCCTCTGAGCATACTTACTGTAAACTAATATTTTGTGTTTCATCAAATAAAATAGATAAAAAGCAAAAATGGTTTTTACGTTTTATAGTACTTAATTCCAATACAAAAAAAAAATACGTTTTTATTTTGTAGTAGTAGTTTTGCATGTCAAAGTTGCTGTTACTAATTAGGAAACCAATCATAGACCACAGATGCATGTCAGTAACAGACTTAGTACAGCTACCAATTAAGTTGAACACCTAGCATTATCTAGACATATTCATACATATTCTATGAATGATTATGAGTTAGAATTTTAAGGTTATTTTTAGTCATAAAGTTAACGAACCCATCATCAATCATCGTTTAATTATGGATTTATGTATAAGTAAGTTATTTTAATTGTGTCTTAATACATTATCAGTCAATATCAGAGCAGTTTAGACGTCCCCGACGCTACTCAAAACTAATGTTTTACAAACTCAAATCACCAATGAATAGGCAGAACGTTACATCACTAATATCCGCACACTACGCAACCAATCACAAACTGGTTAAAATAACGCATTAGTATGTCGCTTCATGTACTCGTAGGTACAGACCACTATTGAAATACTAGTACCATTACCATTTTGGCTACTCACTGGTGATTTGAGTTTGTAACACGTTGCTTTTGAGGAGCACGCCACTGGCCTTCGTTTCACGTCTCTGAGTAAAAAAGTCCTCGTATGAAAGTGAGGAAACTGTTGAATCACATATATGTAGATGTGGCAGGAAGCAATATATTTTCGCCTTATACTGATAACACTGCTTGCGTTGCATTCAGAGGCACGTTCTCAAACAAGAGCCAGCTGGAGAGGAGATTCGAGTAGTATTAGCATAACGGATCGGAATTATACCCGAGCGAGACAACTTTAGGACTTCCTGTACTCTGATATTTTCCGAGTAGGTGTCAACAGGCTCTGGCAGTTACAACATAAACAAAAATTTGCAAATATTGTTTCAAAGGTTCCTTAAGAATTTCAAAACATTGTTTATTAGCAGCCAGCTAGTGACGCGAGACACAAGACACGAGTTTCCAACAAACGTGACTTTTGAGAGGTTTCAGTTCAATTCCAAAAATATTAACTCGGACTGTCGCAATTTACTAATGGAAGGGAACCTCACGTGTTAGTTGCGACATCGGGATAAACAATTTGTTTATTTCACTTACACTTAGAGCTGGTAGGTATAAACTGAAAATCTTTTCTTGTGCGAATCCAGTTCAGAAAGCGCCTTACAACATTTTTTTTCAAATCTGGTATTGACTTTGATTATTTTTCAATATAAAGTTGTGTCATGAATGGATGACTACGAAAATGAATAGTCCACTTGTAAACAACATTGTAGGTGACAGTAACACGTACCACATATCGTCACATAGTAAACAAAGTTAGATAGTACTTGAACGTCTTCATGATCGCAATCGGCACAACGCTACTTTCTCAAGCTCGTTTGAGCCAGCTTACATAATTTAGATGCAACTTTAATCAGATATTGACAGACTGTATGCTGATTACAATAGCATGATCCCATATTGGTTTGAATTATTACTAGGATTAACAGGCGGTCATTAAATTGATTGATTGTGTCGTTTCATTATGTATAGCTGTACAATTAGGCGCTTTCAGCGGCCACGTTAAGCGGCTTAATTGTGCTAATTAAATTACTGTGAATATAATAGTGGCAGTCCGGGAGTATTAGTGTGTTCATTGCCAATACACGTCTGTTTAAATGATTAAATATGATAAGGCCTAAACTGTTTGAAATATGGTGACGACCTACTACTTGGTAAAGTAGGTGGACTTAATGCCATATAGAAATATACACTTCCATCTTTGGATCAAAAATCAGGACCTCGTAAATGATACAAAAAATATTTATTAGACAGACACACTAATTGGAAGCTAGAGAGAATACGTTATGAAAACCAACAAATCAACGTCTACTTGAAGAAGTTAATTCTAAAAAGACACGAATATAAGTGCCATCAGATCTGTGAGAACTCTCCAGAAGTTTGAGCATAATACGCAGACACATAATTGTTCGTATTCACGTATATTGTATACAAATGTATACAGCCCGCGTCTGCGCGATATGTAGGGAAATCTCTTATGATTTATTTAGCCGGCCGTGTCTACTGAAGCTGGAACTTGCATTAATATATTACGTTTATTGTATAGAAAGATTGGCTAGTCTGTTCGTTATTCCTAATTTTGAAGGTGTTCGGACAATAATAATGTGCTGGGAGCTTACTTTGTACTGCTTATTGAGATGGGTCAGTTGTCACTTTACGGACAATATCATCATACAAAGTCATACCCGACACAAACATTTCTGAGTCTATTTTATGACCTAATAAATAAACCACTAAACATCTAGCCAAAAGCTTTATGTGGCATGTTTTCACCTATTTCATATTTTACAAAACACAATTAGATTCCTATAACAGCACTTTAATTTTCATTCATAATAAAAAACTCAGTATATTAGGATATACACTAGGTTTTTGTTGGGCAAGAAAATGAACGCAAGCAAAGCCACGGTATTAATAGCGTGTGATGTTTGTGCTGCGACTGATTTATTAACATCATCCCTATCGGACCGAGACGGAATACAAACTTCCGACAATCTTTGCAAGTTCTGGATCAGCGGCCATCGAACGTGCTTGATATTCAAATAATATTACAAGGTGTCCCGATCGGAAGTTGGGAAATTAACTAATTAATAGAAAATTAAAACTCCAGCAATAACTTTGGATTAGTAATGGTTTATTTAAACGTAAGCGTAAACGTAGCGTCTAAACAGTGTTTGAGTCGCGGAACTTTTAATATCGCTTTCACTTATTGTATTCATTGGGGACGTAAGTGCCTGATAAAGATTCTTCTGTATTTTTTGCTACTTCTAATTAAACCATTTACAGGCACTTTTGAATTGTCAAGTGGTCGGTCAGTCAGAAATATGAAGCTAGATGCCCATTCCAAAGCGTTGTAGTTAGTTACCTATGGAGAAGAACGGGCAAGAAACTCCATGGACACTCTTTTAAATTATATTTTTACATGAATATTAGTTACATCATTAATGTTGAATATAGGTATAATTATATGTGAGAACGATGTAAATAAGACGTACACGTTGAGTGTCCAGAGAAAAAATAAAGAGAGACAAAAAAAAAAAAAAACAAACACAACAAAGAGACAAATAAAGAGAGGCAAATATTAAACAAAACAATCCATATATAAAATAATTAAAATAAGCCGTGGCGGCTAAGAGATGACCAGTCCCACTGACAGCGCCCGTACACGAACATAACGCATAGATCAGCACCATTCAGCTCAACCATTTTGAAAGGAAATGATAAATGATCCAACACACGCGCCACCGTCAGCGACACATTCATGTCAATGAAAGACAGGTTTTAACTTACTTATGTTGCCCTGCCCCAGTTGCTTGGCAACATCTCCCCATACTTTTCGAATTGTCTTGTGTTTTGGTATTTTCAGCCAATGGGTCAGGAACGAGTCCAAGTCGTCACGCCATCGGTCTTAGGCCTGCATCAGTACCGACACCCGACCTATGATAATTAATAATTATTTTTAATTTCTTCATAACATCGGTAGTTATACAATATCTAGGTACTATAAGTGTGAGGCTCACCAATTGGTAACACTAACCTAGGCTTCCTGTCGCCGCTCCAACTAACCTAAAGATGTTTCTGCTTGAAGTGCGCTAAGCGGGCTCACATAAAGCAACCAACCTGTCTTTTGAGTCCTTGTCTTCCATAAGTAACATCATTTTTACAAGAGAAGAAGTGATGCTACATCTAGACTGCCGGGTTGGTTTTATCGTATCCTATTCACGCAACTGTTTCCATTATATAACTATAATAATGGCCAGGGCTTACACGAGAAGCTAGTAACCGCTCTTATAGCGAACCGGACCGGCACCGGAGCCACGCGCGGCTTGTGCCACCGGACCAGCCACGTCCTTTTACGTATAAAAACAGTCGCGGACGCAACGTCCATCATTCTATATCAGTCCCTGAAGCTATTTGTGATCTCTAACTCAATAAAAGCAATCAAGTTAATATAAACCAACAAGTCACAAGTCTCATCGTAGAGTTGAGTCCTTCCGGTCGACTGAGCCCGATGTCAGAGCCCGAGGTTTTAACAACTCCGGTTGCCAACATTATGCAGACAGACAGCAGTGCTGCTGGGGAGTTTGTTCCGCCACTTCTTCTTGCCAGCTAATGCACTAGGAAGTGGTGAAGGGTGGGCGTTTTGGGGGGACTGTCTTATGTGATTTTGACGTTCAAAAAGTGCTGATTCTCAACTTAATTTGAATAAATGACTTTTGATTTTGATTTTGACTCAAACTCGTCCCATCTTCATCCACAACATCGTCTTTCTGCATAAACCCAAAACAACGGACACTCATTTTCAAAAACGTATTTCAAGGCTAGAAATGTGTTTATTTTATCTAAAAACTTTGTCGTTTTAATAGCAAGCTGTTCTTTTTGTTCAACACCTTTGGTTCTATGTTGTCCATGACTTCAAATAAAATCATTTCAGTTGCAAATAATGTAATCTAAAAATTGATTTTGCATAGTTTGTATTCCAATGGAAACTGTTTGCTTGTTCGCAGAACACTTTCACTACATTAAGCGTATGGTTGGAGCTGAATACATCGGCATCGGTGGAGACTTTGACGGCGTGAACAGGTAAACTGACATTAATGATTACCTCAACTTTAATCTCGTATTTCATAACGGGAGACTAGTTCTCTCTTAGTCTCCTTTCTTGTCAATGTCTATTAAAATTGCTAGGCGATTTCCCTCGTCTTCTTCTGTCTGCCCTTGTCACACGTTACTAGGAGTCCGCCCATAATTATTCCTTCTTCCATTCACGCCTGTGTTCTGTCGCGTTGTCATAACATACATGTCATCTCTTATACAATCCAAAACACTTATAAGACAGGTGATCTTTTATTTGGCCATTCTCTTCCACTCGAGCCATTGACGACTATATTTACATACAGTCACATGACTGTGTTTCATCTTGACTGTACTTCTCATGCTAAACCGAAAGTATTCCAAGAATTTCAAATATTATGAGAAGCACGACTGCAAATCTCAACGAAGACTAGCCAAGTACGCCGAAGATATTATAGCGCTTACGTGCAAACACAGGCGCAGTCTCTGTTCTTTTGCTTTCATAATCTGATGAGGCGGTAATGCGAAATGCCCGGGGCGATATCAGGCGCAAACAGTCAAATATGATAATAACCTCAAAATTCAACTTATAGGGTTCCTCGTGGTTTGGAGGACGTGTCCAGATACCCGGAACTGTTTGCTGAGCTGCTTCGTTCCGGCCAGTGGAATGTGCAAGAGCTCAAGAACCTCGCTGGCCTTAACATGCTGCGTGTAATGCGCCAAGTTGAGAAGGTGGGTCTTGACGGTTACCTTGTTCCTTACACTTTTTGTATTATTGAACAAAATAGAATATTATTTTACCCCACATGACAGCAGTACAGGTAACAAAGTCCTATGTCCTATTTTTTTAAAACCGACCGATCCATACTTGAGATCACATAAAAATATATACACAAACAGTAAAGTAATCCTTACTTTTTGTGTATTTGACTATATTTTTAGATTATAGCCCAAATCTCAAGGATGGATCGGTTTTACACTATCCAAATGGATATTGACAGCCGGATATTGGATAAATATTATGTTATGGAGAATAAATAGCAGATATCGGATATTGTCGGAGCACGTTACGACCACCTTTGGTTACCTTTTAGCCAACTAAAGTGTCGACGATGCAGCGAAAATTATTATAGTGTTCATAGATGATTGGTCTGGTCAGATTACATAGGAGGAGCAGGCGCCGCTAGTGAACTAAATAGATTAGAAGCACTAAATATTGGTAGCAAGGAAATAAAATATGAACGTTGAATGAGCTATTCTATATTAGAGTTACGTAAAAGTATTATACTATACTGTGGGTGTACTGTCAGTACAACTCTGACCAACCCTTCGGGGCAATGAGGCGTGGTGTTATGGAGGATAAAGGATGTAGGTTATGGGAAAAGAGCTTCGCTATACAACATTGAATAATCAATTATAATGGCAGCACTTGCAAATAAAAAAATAAGTAAAAATACCAAGGAACAAAAGCATTTTCAATTTGTGAATTTGCTAGCGTTACTAGCTTGGGCGGTTGGCTAAGTAATAACAGCCGCACGCGACGATCGATCAGCTTATACTGCGCTTGTCGCGGTTGGTCCGTGGATGAGTGACCATCTTGACACATGACAATCTCTCTGTGCTTCGGAAAGCACGTTAAGCCGTTGGTACCGGCTGTCACTCGTCCAGCTTTAGCAGTCGTTGCGGGTCTTTAGAAGCCGAAAGTCTGACAACCAGTCCTACCAAGGGATCGTACTACCCAGTTACTGGGTTGTGACAAATAGGCAGTCGCTTCATGTAAAATACTAGTATTCAGTTACATCCTGTGAGACTGGAAGCCGACCCGAACATAGTTGTGAAAAGGCTAGCCAGATGATGATCCTAGCGTTATTAGCAATCACCTGAATGTGTTCCTGCCTGCTATATTCATTCAACTTTACAGAATTCACTGATGACCTCTCTTGACTTTGACATTGGCTCTTCCAATTTCAATCTACAAACTGTGTTAATGTCAAGCTATGTGCTATACTGCTCCCAAGTCCTATGTCAATAGTTTCAAATTTAACCTAGCAATATATTCACTCACCCCCGTCGGCTACGTGTGAATATATCTCCCAATTCACCGTGGCGAGACCTCTCTGTATACAATAGCTACAAGTCTGCCCCAGGTTCTCTACACAGATCCGGTTTATCACAATGTTGCAGCACACAAAACTTGGGCAAACTTAGTTGCTTCTCCCCCGTCTCAAGCCGAACTGCTAACGAGGCATAAATCATGTTTATTTGCACAGGTCCGCGATGAGATGCGCACGAACGGCGTAGAGCCCGAAGAGCACCCCGACTCACCCAACGACAACGGAAATTGCACCAGCAACGCGTTCTACACAGAATACGTGTAGGTTGCCACTAACTCGTAAAACGCGACTGCTGATTTGAACTTTATTTCTATATGGTAAAATGTGTATTTGAATAGAATAGTGACACGTCAATCAAACGGGACTGATATCGAATTGTAGGACAAACGAAGAGATATTTTAAATGAATAATTGAACGTTGTTGTCTTGAATTCTTAAGTTAAATGGTTAATTTCAACTCTTTGAGTCATCAAGTTGATAGAGGTGCCAACTATCGTAACATCTAAACACAGAGCAACCAAATCAATATATTTGAAGTGACGCCTGTCTCAATCGTTGAGACTATCTTGTGTAACATCAACAGCACCATGACTGACTCAACATTTTGCTATCATGTGGTCGAAAGCGATACCGTGTACTACTTCAAACAATACCTTGTTCTGCATTTACAACATCCCAATATGTCTGTATCCAATTTGGATCTATACATTTCTGCGCTTTGTTGCTATGTGACAACTGCTTCTGAAATTCTATTTTAAACAATAATTATCAGCGCATACCAATTCAAACGCCAAACTAAATCAATAACTCACATTGAATCTAATTATTATTCCCAACGCGGGAGTTGGAATCATATGCATATCATTAATACATTTTACGTCGAACTACTATCTGCATTATACAATCTGCCACGAGCTACAGTACTCAAGAGCACGGTTCGTCACATCAAACTAATATCGTGGTCTAAAAGGCTTGATCAATGTACTTAGACTATTGAATAATCCCAGCCAATATGAAGTGGCCACATACTCAAAACCTCTGTTTGTACAACTAACAAAAACACATTGAAAATATATCCCGGGATCGCTTTTGGTAAACCCGATACTAGTAGATTCACTACAATTATGTCTCCCATTCGATTAGACAACACAACTCGACACTGGAAACTCGAGCAGCGAGTAAAATTGGCGAGTCTTTCGTTTTCACGTCCCATTTGATGTGTCACTGTAAATATTTGAACGTCTTTTCAAATTAATTGACAAAATTATGTTTGCGAAAAGGCCGTAATAATAGTTTTCGGTTGGAATATAGAAATGTATATTGGATGAGCAGTCGCGTCCAGCGATACCGACAACGGACCGTGACCTCAAATCCGACAGTTTGATTCCAATTGATGCGTATTTAACATGATAAATGTCTGTGTACCAATAAACGACCCTCGACACTTGTTCAGTTGTTCACCTCCATAGAATCGATGCATTGCAGAATTAAATTTTGTACAACAGGGCAAAATTTAAATCAAAACAATACATAAGCATATTTCGCTAATTAAAACCCAACGGAGTTGAAACTTCAATTAATGGAATCTACCTAATTACTGAATTATCCTTTATCAAAACTATTAGCCTACATGTAAACAGTTTAGCATGTTTGAACAAAATAATTAATTTGTATAATAATTAAGGCTGCATAAATTAACGTTAAATTAAAATGTATTGTAATTCAATTAAATGCAAAAATGAACAAATAATTCCAAACCGAACATGTGTGGAGGGACCTTAACCGATGACGTAATTACGTCTATAAGTGTCTGTTTAGTTATTATTCAAGATAGCTACTGTCATATTTCACAAGCGCGTTGGGACTTGGAATGGAAATAAAATAACAGCCTCATTTATCAAGAATATTGTCTTTCTCATTGTGTCAATGGGAAGTCCAACAATTGACCGACTTTGATAATGCAATATCAAATAAAATACAATCTGCAAAATGACGCGCACAACGAGTTCCTGAAAGTTTTGAACAAGATAGCTCCAAGGTTCACAGCTCATAAATTCATCGGAGCAATTCATTCTGAACTCAGAGAAAGACCTCTTACGGCAGTTGCGACGTTTAAGACAATTAAGCGAATTAACTGCTTGCATTCAACCGGTTTTACATTTTTATTTTGAAACTTTAATCCACAGAGATTTAAACGAAGCCACTGTCCAATATTGAGGAACATTTAAATGTGTTCTCTGAATTGAACGGTTTTGGTTTTTGTATCAATACTGCTTAATATTTTGGTATTAATTTGCATATTAAGCCTGTATCAATTTTAATACTGATCTTTACTGGTCTATTTTTAAGAATAGCTTCAGTAATTCCTGCACCAGGCATGTTTCAGCAAGCCGTCGGTACAATTTCCAATTTCAGTGGATTCAATTATTCGAAATCATAGCAATCGGTAAGCGAGAGGCAATTTAATACTACACTAGTTGCAATTAATTACGTTCAACGATTTGATTTGATTAAACTTGGCGTGGGTACTTTATGTCCAACATTTACGAGTAGCAGATTTGGGTATTTCCAACCCATGTTGGTTAGGATTGGACATTGCTATTAGTAAGGTTAATCCGAGCGAGAGTATCGTGTTTGGATATGTTGTGATTCGTTCTAAAATCAATGACAGCCATTTAACTTGATTGTTTATTGGATGCGGCACTTTGTGGTCACCATGGTTTCAATCAGTCATCGATTATTTACGCTGTACTATCAAGTAACTTGTTCTGAACAACAATCTCATTTTGAATTGAAGCAAATGATAAAAGTTTGAAGCTGAGATCGTAACTTTGTTTTCAGCGACAAGTTTACTGCTGCAATATCAGTCGCTAGCAAATAAGTTCGCCCAGGTTTAACAAGCTCGCGAGAGGACATCTTTGTTACATCCATTACCTACTGTGGCTGCCATCTTGCCACCTTGTAGGGCTAGGAATACATACCGATTCTAGTGGAACTAAGATACCTGTCGTTATTCAACATCCTTGTGGATATGGCAGGTTTGAAACATCGACAATGCTCGTGAAGTATGACGGTAGTTTGTATGTCGTAACTGTTAGATAATCAAAATATATGTAATAAATGTTGTAGCTGCATGGTAGGTGTATCGATGTGACCTGTGCACTTCTTCCTTCTTTACAACCGAGTAGATTGCGTTCACATATCACTCACTCCTTACAACTCCACTCTTACTGATAATACGACTTCTGTCTTTCTTTCTTTCTCACTCTCTTTTCCCGAGGTTGCATTATCAGGAGAGTATTAGATAGAGAACTCAAAATTGGAATTAAATGGAAGGCTCTAGTGTGAGAGAAAGTAAAATTAACTGGGTAAATAGAGAAAAAATAACAAAAATATTTTATTTTACTATTGGTATTTAAAATAAAAAAATTAAAGGTTTGATCTAGGGACGTAGGTAGAGAATAAATTTGTAAAAAAGACGTTATACTAAATTAAAAAAGTTATTTGAAAGTTATGATATTTGAATTGCTATTGTTTGATGTTAAATTACATGTAAGGAATTGAAAGCTATTTGTATGTAAATGGAAACATACGGGTTGGCGTTTCGTCATGTTTTTTGACGCCGTATGTTTCCACCAGGGGTTCGTTCAACTTCACTGCTTGTTAGTAATGTTTGTGGTTAATCAATTATACCATTATTAAATAAGTTAACATCTGTTTACATGTGTTGTATGTGAACATATTATGTCGTTTTGTTACTTTATTTTCTACTTAAATCGGAGTAGAGTAAACGAGGCTTTAACTGAAGCGAGTAATGAGCGAAGTGAGCGTGAGGCTAACACCGCAAGTATTGTGATGAGACCATATAGCGCTATGTTGACTTCGTTCATCACTTCGTTTTCAAGTATGCAAGCATTAAATGCGAGCGGAGCTGAGCTGAGCTAGGAATGAGAGCAACAAAGCCTGGAGTCGTCGGACAGAGCCGGAGCACTCGCCTGTCCGACTATGTATGCCAAAAGCTAGTATACAATGTAGCGTAGGGTCTAAACTTGTGATGGACATCGTTGTGCCAAAATGACCTAAACTTTTTATAACTTCTTACACAGTTTGATATTAAACTGTTACTTACACTTTTCTTTTTATAATTTTGTACTAAAAGGCTTTCAATGCCTCGAGGAGGGAGAAATGAAAATGTATGAAACCCGTAATTTCAGTTTTGTCGTACAGACAATAATACCATCAACTGTAAAAAGATGAAATGCTGTGAATTTCTTAATGTATATTTAAATATAACTTTAATATATGATGTGAAAGAACGACTATTTCTTATAAATTGTGACTGAACGATTTTTGAACCTATACTCAACTATAAACTAAGGATTTTCTTCTAAAATCTGGCTGTTATTTTGTGGTTCTTTTGTCTGTTTTACGTACAAACATGTAACTTCTGTCGAGCGCACTGTCGGTTTAAAAACGTCTATTTACTACTGTTGTACGCAGGGTTGATACTACAGGAAACTTACTAAGTAATGTTATGATATGAGCATGCATCGTTTCACAAACCCGGGAGTGACCGCAACGTGACGCGAGTGAGGTATCGTGGCCGAAACGTTTGGGCACAGTGCGGCCGCTCCCGTCGAAACGAGATATAATTTTCATTCTGTATTTAATTGGGGCATTAAAGAAAACCATTCAACGAAAGTTTATTAAGCTCTGAAGGGTTCACTTTAAGATCGAAGTACTTAAACTTTTGTTTGCTATGCCGTAATAATCTGACGAATACCTTCTAAATTATTTATATACTAACTTTAATGTCACCAAAATATATAAATTGTTACGACTTTAGTGGTTAAACATCTTATTTAATGCCCATTACCCTAAATGATGAGCTTGAAGCCGAATTTCCGACGTGTGCGCTTGTGCCGAGTTGTGTGGCGCGTTGCTGCGTATAGCTCATGATAACTTTATCACTGATCTTCACTTCTATTGATGTAATTTCGTCTCTCGGAAGGTTGTATTTCTTCGGAGGGACTGTCACTCCCCTCACTGTCTTCCCCGTCTAGCAAAGCGCCAGGCAACTGTATACTGGACTATTTATAAATGTATTACACTTGGTAACCAATAAACACGTTTGCTGTAATGTATAATTGTTTTTTTTTTCCCCTTCCAAATTATTCTAGACATCAAGCCTTTTTTATGTGAACAACAAAGGGAACTCGTTTGTTTGGAGTGTTGGACTCAAACGTACCAAATAAATACGAATGTATTTGGTAATGTATGGGTCCGGCGTATGTTTAATAGATACACTTCAAAAGGATCTGCACGCACAATGGTCCACCTAAAGGACCAAGTGTGGAAACCAAATCTTTTAACATACGAATAGTACCTTAGAAAGGATTGGCAAAACAATACTGAAAAATAAGCAGCTAGCCTACCAACAACAAGCCCCATAACCAACCCACACACGTTTTTGTGAACACACAAAAGATATTATTTGCTCGCCACAACAGATAAAAGAAAACTCCGGTTCATAGGGAGCTTTTCACCATTCCCGACTCCACGTCACACCAGGTTGTAACACCAGTGTGACGACGAGTATATTTTTCCTCGTCGTCACACCGCTAGTTTTACTACACCTTTTGTATTGTATTGTACACAACATTAGTGTTGCGCTTGTGTTAGATAAATCTCCTACTATCTACCTATCATATCTAATGCATATTGGTCGAGTCAAGTACTGTTTTACTTATTTTGATTAAACTAAAACTAATCGCACTAACGAACGATTGATCTAAATTAATGTTTTTTTAAGATGTTGGAGTTTTCAACTATGTATGAAATACCGAATGGACAACTCGCCTACAGGTTAATAATACTGTGTATTCTAGTCGTTTTTGGCACTCGCCGGCCGCTGGATTTTAAAAGATACTATGATCTATGTTATTTGTTTGGTTTCCGCATTTAGTCCTTCAGTGGACCATTGTGCGTGAGCCATGTCGGCCGTCGGTGGTTATTCCAACCAGCCCACCTCCCTCCAGAAGCTGATTAGGTCTCCTGGTCTATTAAGAACATCTGTGTAAGATCTGGGTGTCCCGAGGGTTTTTGACCTAATTTGGGCGACGCCAGTGCACTCGAAGAGCACATGCGCGACAGTTTCGTCAGCCTCCATGCAAGCCCTGCACAGAGGACTGTCCGTTATGCCTATTGTGTGAAAGTGTTTATTTAGCGAGCAGTGTCCCGTGATGGTCCCCGTCACCAGGCGCATGCCTTTCCTGTCCAGGCGTAGCAACCGCCTGGTTAGCTTGCCGTCTAGTGATGGCATGGCTTCCTTGGATTGCCTGCAGCCCGGTGACGACGCCCACCAGCTCTCTGCTTGTGTGTGAGTGTACTCCTGTAGCCACCTGCGTAGTTGGTTGAAGGGGATGGGCACGATAGGTTCCGGTCCACAGACCGACGTGCTGGATGCCCTCCTGGCCAGCTCATCGGCTGCGTCGTTCCCTAGCGATCCACTGTGTCCTTTTATCCATTGTAGCGTCACTGTATTGCGGTTTCATACGGTTACCCGTTCAAGCGCATTGTGACATTCTAGTATTAGATTCGAAGTAATGCATTTTTTCCCTAGGGATTGGAGGACTGAGGCGCTATCAGAGAGTATGCGGATTCGGGTGTCCGCAACTCTTCTGGCTGCTATGGCATAAGCCGCCTGTATTATGCCCACACACTCCGCCTGATAGACCGTGTTGAGCATTCCCAGGGGTCTGGATATTTTTATGTTGAGGTCGTGTGAGAAAACTCCGACTCCAGTTCCGCAGTCGGTTTTTGATCCATCGGTGTAAATTCTCAGTTCCTTTGGGCCTGAATGGTCGTACTGCTCCTCTTCAAGCACTATGCTGTAGTGCTTTTGAAAGCAGTATTGTTTCAGGGCCTTATCGCAGGGTGATGCCATCATCGGCTAACGCCTGATCGCCTCTTCCCTCAAACGTTTGTGCTTGACCCTGGAGTCGTCGCTCAGGGTTCCTGCTATATGTAGCCTAAAGATAGCCAGGGTCGCCTCCTCCCTCACAGTGAGGTGTAGGGGCGGTAGCCCAAGCATAGCCTGTAGGGCAGCGGTAGGTGCAGTTCTCATGCAGCTGGTGATCTCCGCACACGCGAGCCGCTGCAGCTTTTCGAGGTCTCTTTGGGCTGTGCTCAGTTCTGTTCTGAGCCACCAGACTACTGAGCCATATGTAATGATTGGTCGGATGACTGTGGTGTATAGCCAGTGGGTAACCCGTGGGCTAATCCCCCAATTCTTGCCAAGCAATCGCTTGCACTGCCACAAGGGTATACTGGCCTTCGTGGTGATGTAGTTGGTGTGTTTTGCCCAATTCAGCTGTTTATCCAAAAATATGCCCAGGTATTTGGTTTCAGTTGATAGGCTTAGGGTGGTACCTACCAAAGAAACGTGGTAGTTGTAGTGTCGTTAATTTCCTCTTTTTTGTGAAGAGAATCAACTCGGTTTTTGTGGGGTTCACTGAGAGTTGGTGTTTGCCGCACCAATTCTCCACTATCTTCAGGGCCTGGCGCATTAGATTGCACAAGGTGTTTTCATGGGCGCCATTAATTATTATGGTTAAGTCGTCGGCGTAGCCTACGGTGAAGTAACTTTTGTCGTTGAGTTCTTTTATTAAGTTGTCTACGACCAGGTTCCATAGGAGCGGTGATAGGACGCCCCCTTGCGGGCAGCCCTTCGCTACAATGGCCCTTGTGGTGTCATTTACGGTTACTTGTACGGCTCTCTGTCTGAGCATATTAGTGATCCAGCCACTCAAGGACGGGTCTATATGGTGCCTGTCCAGGGCCGTGCTGATGCTTTTGAAAGTGGTGTTGTCAAAGGCGCCTTCGATGTCAATGAAGGCGGCCAGTGCTGAGCATTTGTAGTCCACCGCGCATTCAATTTTGGATACCACACTGTGCAGCGCGGATTCCGTTGATTTGCCTGTGGAGTACGCATGTTGTTGTTTGTGGAGTGGTCTTGCCCGAAGAGGTCCGTCTCGGATATCCCGATCGCAGAGTCTCTCTAGGGTCTTTAGTAGAAAGGATGTGAGGCTTATGGGTCTGTACGCCTTGGGTTGTGTGTAGTCAGCTTTGCCAGGTTTAGGTATAAAGATGACTTTCACTTCGCGCCAGGCTAGGGGTATATATCTAAATGATATGGATGCCCGATAGATAGCCTTCAGGCATAGTGTAATATAGTCAAGCCTCCATTGAAACGGGGGCGGAAAATGCCATCAAGTCCTGCGGACTTGTATGGTTGGAAGGTGTTGATAGCCCACTTTATGCGGTCTTCTGTTACTAGACCAGTCGCGTTCCGTTGGGATCCAGTCTGGCTCAGCTTCCCAGGTCCTGTCGTCTAAGAGCTTACAGTCTGGGAAGTGGGTCTCAAGAAGGACCTTGCTGGTTTCCTGGTCCGTCAGTGTGTACGAGTTGTCGGGTCTTTTCAGCGCGCCGAGGGTTCGATCCTGGTCAGTTGCCAATATCTTCCTTACTCTTGCGGCTTCATTGTTGTTTTCGATGGATTCACAGAACTTTCGCCAAGCTGTTCTCCTGGCGGTTCTGATTTGCTTTTTGTAAGTGTATTGGGTCTCTTTGTATAGCTCCCAATCTTCCGGTAGTCTGGTGTTCTTAGCTCTGTTAGATTGCTTTCTTAGTGTATTCCTGAGTTTACCTAGTTCGGCGTTCCACCAGGGACATCTCTCACTGTTAGTTCGAGGCGCCCTTAGCTTGCAGCATGCATGGTATGCCTGAGTTAGGTATTCTGTTAGCTTTGTTACAGTGTATTCTAGTTGTGTGGTGTCTTTTAAGGTTGTTTGTGATAGGTGCCTGGTTAGTAAGGCTGCCAGGAGGCGCTTGTACCCGGGTACATCGGTGTGCCGCGGGTTTCGTCTCGGCATGGGTTTTTTTAGTGTTGGTAGTTCCATGGGTTTTTTAGTTTGGGATCCTTCTGTGGTCTGAGCAAGAAGGTTCTCCCGATACGTGCCAGTTTTTGATAAGGTTGGTCGCGTTTTCTGTAGCAAGAGTTAAATCTATGATAGTCTGTCCTCGGGCTGTGACCCAAGTGGGTTCAGAGCCTCGGTTAATAATGATAAGGTTAGTAGAGAATAAATAAGTGGATAATACCTCTCCTCTGGAGTTCGATGCATCGCTACCCCAGAGCGGGTGATGGGCGTTCGAGTCAGTGCAGATAATCAGGTCTAGTTTGGTGTGCTCACAGTGCTGTACCAGGTCGGCCATTTCTTTCGGCAGGCAGTCTGTGTCCTCGCCCGGCATGTAAACCGAGGCCAGTACAATATCTGGAAGAAAACTAATCGCACTAACGAACGATTGATCTAATGTTTTTTTAAGATGTTGGAGTTTTCAACTATGTATGAAATACCGAATGGACAACTCGCCTACAGGTTAATAATACTGTGTATTCTAGTCGTTTTTGGCACTCGCCGACCGCTGGATTTTAAAAGATACTAAGGTACCTCACTATTCTACCGACAACGAGGAAAAATACTCGTCGTCTCACTGGTATGACGTGGAGTCGGTCGCTCTTTGCTCGACTACTGAAACATGGTCAGGACAACGGCCTGATATTTATTCACTAAATTGAACAGCGTGTTGAGGTAATTTCGCGCTCAAATTAACTTATATATTTCACATACTAAATGCATTTCACTGAGTTAACGCTGTTAACGTTTGCCGCGTTTCAAATTTAAGTTACTACAAACTGTTTTGTTGAATTTAAAGCTTTGGCCAATGGATTGTAGCTAGCCTGAGGTTTATAACAAAGTACCTATACCTACCTAAGTAGAAGGTGGGGCAAAAGTAATCACCCTATTGGGATGTGCTATAACTTTTGCAAATTGTTCTGAGATTTGTGAAGTAAACAGATGCAGAATACACTTCAATAAGCCATGGATTGCAATACTCCACAAAAACGCGGAATAATTGTTTAAATTTTTTTCATCGAAAATCATCTAGAGCGATGAGGCCCATTCTCATCTTTCCGGTTACGTAAATAAGCAAAATTATCGCTTCTGGGGTAGCCAAAATCCGCGTATGACCCACCAAGAGCCATTACACCCACTCAAAGTTACTGTATGGTGTGCTGTTTACGCTGGAGGAGTCATCGGGACATTTTTTTTCGAGAACGCTGCGATCTAAACGTTCACTGTGGACGGCGGGCGCTACAGAGCCATGATCAACAACTTTTTCCTCCCTCAATGGGATGAATTAGGACTGGAGGACATGTGGTTCCAACAGGACGGAGCAACAGCGCACATTGTACGAGCCACAACAGATATTCTGAAGGAAGCATTTCCGCTTCGTCTAAACTCTCGCTTTGGCGATTTGCACTGGCCGGCCAGATCACCCGATTTAACCGCTCCAGACTTTTTTTTCTGTGGTTACCTGAAGTCCCGGGTTTATGTAAATAAGCCTCAGACTCTTGAAGCCCCTAGAGCGAATATCCGACAGGAACGCGAGAATCTATCGCCGGAAGCTCTGACACAAGAGATGGAAAATGCCATAAAACGAACCCTTGTGGTCATCAATATTGACGGCGGTCACTTTACCGATATAATTTTCTCGACATGATGGAAATAATTCTAATTCAATAAGTAAACATAATCCACAAGTAGAACTAAAACTTTTCATTGCAAAAAAAAAAACAGTAAAACAACATCGGGTGGTTACTTTTGCCCCACCTTGTACAATTCAATTAAGAGCAAGATCCTTATAAAACCCTTTATAAATCAACCTACTGAAGAAAAAATTATTATGGTGCCCTGTATGTAAAATACGCCATCTGATTCATATAAAATCAGAGAACATAACGGCACATAATTCTGTGGTAACAATTCACAACTTTCAAACAAAAACAAAAACGCACGGCCGCACAGCTTCGACTGAATTCAGCCACTGTTTGTACACAGGGTTATGGTGGCCACCAAAAGCTTGCGTTGAAAAATAAATGGACCGCACCGCAACCATATTGACACAGTAACCGGCCAATTTGTTATTTGAAGAGGATTAACGTTTAAATAATGGCCGCACTGTCACTAGTTGCTGCTGCGGCTAGTGTGCGCAAATCTCATGTCAATGTGGGTCACATGAGCCATTAGCACTTTGCCTCTGGGGTAACAACGCATCTATGATGCCCCTGGTATTGCAGTTGTCAATAGACGGTGGTGGTTGCCACCCGGTGGGCCATAGGTTAGTTTTCCATCCATTTACATAAAATAACTTTCTGTGACAGGTAGTCGTTGTATGTAAGTAATTAACCCCTTTATTTACAAACGTTGCTTAAAGTTAAAGTAGTTATTTAAAGTTAGAGACGTTTAAACCTTTAAAATGTACGGTTAAACAGTCGCTTAAAATGACTTAAGTTTAAGCAATGTTTATTAATAAACCCCTTAGTTTGTAACGACTCTTAATCGATTTCAATATGACAAGCACAAACAACCGACTTTCCAGTCAAATTAAATATTCGAATACGATCAGTGTTTCGTTTAATTGTTTACATCATGCCGTGTCGTCGGGCGGCATCAATTAGTTTACATAATGTTGATTAAAATCCTAAAAGCATTCAATTTTTATGTAATCCTAACAGTATTATATGTGTTAAAATATAACAAAAAAAAAAAATTCGCAAAAGTACCAGTGTTAGTTTACCGGCGGTTCCTGTCCTCTGTCCGCAGCACCAAAAAGTGGCCCGGATTTTTTTCAGCCCCTCCCTGGTTGACCGATGTGGTGAATGCCTGGACAGCAACTTGCCCGAATACAGATCGGCCCGTGAACCCATCTTCCCACAGACAGTGGAATGAGCCGCTTTGCAGGTTGGTACGGAATAATCTTATCAATACGTCCTCCAATACTGCTGAGCGTGCGCGCCTGCTGGCTGTGGGAGAATGGGAGTCGGGCCTCTGGCTTCAGGTGCTACCGTCACCCAACATAGGCACTATGCTGGGTGACACCACTTTCGGGCTCGCTACTTGTCTGCGTCTGGGCGCTCCCGGCGGGGCTCCGCATCGCTGCCAGTGCGGTGTAGCTGTCGACTATCTCGGACACCACGGCCTATCTTGCAGTAAGAGCGCAGGCCGGACAGTACGGCACGCCAGCATTAATGACATTATCCGTCGTGCTCTTGTCACCGCCGGGGTGACAGCTGTTTTAGAACCCAACGGCTTTGCACGCGACGATGGGAAGAGACCAGACGGAATGGCCATAATGCTCTGGAAGTTGGGCAGGCCTTTGGTGTGGGATGCAACATGCGTCGACACCCTGGCGCCATCCCATCTTCCTAGTACAGCGGGCTGTGCTGGGGCGGCTGCTGCAGGTGCGGAAAACCTCAAACGGCGAAAATACTCCAATCTTATTGGGAGTTATATGTTCGAGCCGTTTGGGGTAGAAACACTAGGGCCATGGGGTCCGAGTGCCCACTTGGTTTTTCGAGATATCGCCAAGCGGTTAACCGCTCGTCGAAAGAGCGCGGGAAAAATAATCGAGTGGGCTGAATGCCAGATGCGTTTAATTACAGTGTGATTACATTCCGTAGAGCTGTTAGATTGATTTCCATTTGCATGGTTTTACAAGTAAGGTGGTGTAGGTACTGCTAACCAAAGGTACTTTTGCAATAAATACGTGACCACACTGTCCAAAGCAAACGCTTATTCAACTTTCTAAAAAAATCTCAATTTACTCACCAAACATTGTATTCAGTATCAATTAACAATATTAGCCATTGGATTATTATGGATTTTAAAAAAAGCACGCTGCTATTCAATATGAGGATGCAATAACATTGAGTTGGGTAATATATTCACGCTTCCATCGCGTTGAGAGGCGGTGGTCGCGGCAATCAAGTGCCTAAATTGACAGCTCTCCAAGTAGTTAGGCGGACTGCCATTACACCGCTATGAAAGCTAGGATATATTTAGGGATACTTCAGACTTCTGATATTGATTTTAGCCACACCTCAAACTGCATTAAAATAGCCTCAGCTTAACCTGGTACACAGCCACGCTCCCACATACTGATTGGCTAATTTTCTTCCCACGGCATGAGCTGTTCTCGTACAGCCGCAAATCGTACCGGTACAAGAGAGCCCCACCACCGCCGCCTCCACCGCGATCGGCGGTTTTCATCCATTAACAAATTAGGATTGATTGCTTGACTGAATCCTGTCATTATTGGAAGATTGATAGAGACTGTTAGAAAAACTTCCTATTTTTTTATAAAAAATATATTTTCATCTTTATCTTGTCCCTTAGTATAACATTACACATTCACGATACGAAAAAAATCACCGCCGTGACGTCAGCGTGATGCACACTGCCATACACTCGTCACATTTTTTTGTCTTGGATGTGTGCGTGTGTAATCAGGTGACTCAGCACTACTGCGAGGGGTTGAAGATAGATTATTCTCCGTTTTAAAAATTATTCTCCTTTTTTTTCAGAAAATTTTCTTCAAAAAGACATTGAATTTTACATGATATCAATTCATTGTACAAGTAGACAACCCTCCAATAGTGTTGTCCTTTAAAGCTACTTTTTGGCAATGACACTGTTTGTACTTAGGTACATGTGATTACGATTTCATTTTATGTCCTATCCATTTAACTAAACAATCACAACAAACTAAGACAGTAGGTACTAATAGGTACCCCAATGAACGGAAAGACGGCAGGAAGCAAATCTTACGCAACACTTGAATAACCTGCGTAGGAAGAGGACTTCGTAGAAAAAATTAAGTAAGTAATAATCATCTTCTGTCGATCAACGCCCAAGATACAACATTGGATGAAACTCTTGGTCTCTCCATAAAAGACATACTTTGAAGTTAAGGACACGAAACACTGTGCAAATCTTGGTCAATATATTGATGTTTAAACAGATAGCTGTATAAATTGGACACCCTTCAGCATGATAATAATACTATTTCAGGACTTAATTTATTTGCCACTCAACGGAAGCAATTATAGCAAAGACGATTCGAAAGCGTAGGCGAAGAGAAGAGGTGTAGCGACGGAGCTCGTAGCCAGCTACGCCGTAGCACGTATCGCGTAGCCCTATGTCCTACGGCGATACCAACTTGGGATAGGATACAAATGCTTTGTAATTTGTTTGTCGTTGAAAGTAAGTGTATACTAGACAAGTAGTGAAGCAGACAGAGCAGTATTGATTAAGTTATCGAGCTACTTGCTTGCTATTCTATTCTTATTTGTATTGCTGTTTGAAGTTATCATTTCGTTAAGTACATATTTAGTTTTCATAAGTCTTGTGCAATGTACAGTCAAGAGCATAAATACTTTACACTTTCACAAAATTCAAAAGACCTGTAAAGATAGTAATCGTTTAGAGGAAATACATACATTAACAAATAATCAAAAATAAAATGAAATTTCATTACTTCATACAACTTCAGAAGAAGAAACAAAGTTATAATATTATATCAAAGCCGTTAGTACCCCGCCAGTCTTGTATCTGAAGTTGTGGAGGAGCTGCGTGAGGCAACTCGCTCAAAACTTGAACACACGAAGTTAACTAGTCCATCAGCGGAGAGCGCAGATATTATGAGGGTTACAAGATATACTTACTCTTACTTATTGCTGGTCGATACGAGAAAATGTACTTTGGTAAGTGTCCACACTGCCATACCTAATATACTAATCCAGACTATTATTATAGATACGAAGTAACTCTTTCTGTCTGTTACCTGTTCACACCTTAACGGCTGAACGGATTTCGATGAAATTTGCCACACAGGTAGACCACGACCGGGGTTACAGAACAAGCTACTTTTATCCCGGTCTAAATCAGTTGTTTCATACAAAAGTGCAATACCTACACGGTCTAAATGTATAGAACGGATGATTTTAATAACACACGACGCGGCCGTCATCGCTACCAGGTGCATAAAACCTCTGAAATATACAAGACCCTAATCTTGCAAAGATATCGGTGCAGCAGTGAGCGTCTATGTCGGCTAAGTAAGTAAGTTGTCTACAATCTCAACAGTTGGCGGAGACTGCACACGTAGTATCTTGAAGTTATAGTGTACCCGTACATTACTTTACCAACTAATGCGCCGTGCGTTCTGCACACACAGCATTTGTATATAATATTGCAAATAATATGTAAAATTATATTACAATAAATCAGTGTTTATCGAACATTCTCGGCAGTCGGTTTTATTTCATCATCCCAATAGAATCGCCCCGTTATCATATCACTAAGTGTAGGGATCCCCTACATATAGTGTAATTCAAACTTGCGACGACCTTCAAAACATCCTTATATAGAAACACCAGAATGTAATATTAATTCCCGAGGAGAGGTGCAATTGGAGACGCCCATGTCCAGCAGTGGACTGCTGTAGGCTGATAATGATGATTATGATAGAATACCAGTATTTTTCCTAAATGTACAGTCAGCTAAAAAAATAGTATATTTTAGTTTTTTAAATATTGCTTATGCTAATTAAAATCGGCAAAGAAGTAAAATTTAAGGAATATTAACACTTAGATTGTACACCAAATGCTTAAAAGTAGACTATCAAACCAGTTTGTGTCATTTTAGATTACATTTAAAAGAAACAGTGTTAAGTCGTTATGTTTACTCATAAAGATGTAGGCATACAATCTGTGGTCCACAAGACCAACTCAATTATAGAGGTATAAGTAACAGGGTGTTATGTTCACTCATCCTCCAGAGAAAAAGGAGTAACATCCAGCCGGATGGGTGTCGTGACTGGTAGGCAACAGCCCAACGATTGAAGTCGGGGCGTTGTATATATATGCAAATGCACGGTAAACTTTGCTTGCGCGATGCAGGATTTTGCGTGCCGTCAGTGTGATGCGTAGTGCACATCCAGTAGATAATGTGTTACTACAATTATGAATCCAATGTGATATGTTTTGTGGCTACTCATCACTGACCTCTATTAAATTTTAATAGAGGTCAGTGCTACTCATTGATACAATATTATAGAACTAAGATTCTAGACAATTAAATATATGTAGGATTGTAGGTATATAATTTTTAATCTTTTTGAAGTTGACAGTACTATCACAATCAAGGGTTGGAAAAAGGCTTCAAATTAACCTAAATAAGACCATCCAACAACTTTAACCCAAGTAAATAAAACACTAATGATCCGTATCGTTTGTCTGGGATCCGACTCACACGATAAAAGATCCATTCAACATGAGGCACTATTCACCGGGCCTCAGCGCGGCGCCCAAGCGTCTGATTACTAGTGGCCAGCGGTTGTGTACACCTGCGTATATACGCTCGTACACAGTGGAACCGAGAATATTGGCAGCATTTAATGGAAGAGTAATTCTATGATTTGAAATGCTCATGCATTCTGATAAACTAAAAATGGCCTGTGATAAATTCATGTGTTTCATCAATTAAAAAATTAACTACTGACGGTTTGTGCATTATTTTTGACCGATTGGTTTGAAAGTTTGCAAACATTAAAGCGTTGTTTTTTAATTTATGAATTTCTGGGCTTATATCAATATGCAAATGCATACACCTAGGTATCGTATTCAGCAATAAGGCGTACAAGTGTTATGGTAAGTTAGACTATGCGGCAATCACTTGCGCATAAACCATTACATAGCAATCTTCGAAACACTGCATCCTATTCTCAAATGCTTTCAATTTCATCCGTTGTGTGCCACTAACTTCTGGACATGTTTAAACTTGGCTATCGGTCGTGTGGTGACGTCACTGCTGCCAGCCTCAACTTGCAATATGTTTAGAAACTTGTTTCCAACTAAACGTACATAGTTAACAGGCGTGATACTCAGTGCGCTTGTTTTATTTCAACTTGTATTTTATTTTTAAAAACTTGTCATACTGGTGGTTTCAATTAAAAACAATTATTAAAGCTATTTTTATTTTTACATTTGGTCACTTTTATTCAAGTTTAAATTTATAATGAGATTTACTTTATGTCCTATTCTTCTATAGTTTAAAGTCAGGGAAATTAAATGTTAAGCAAATTTACTACCAACGTAAATCGTACGTTTATTTAAGCCACTACTGTCATTATTTGACACTTTTATGAAATGGCTATAACACATTGACGTATGGTGTCAACAACTGGGTTTTCAACAATTAGTTTCCCTGAGAGTATCATATAAACGTTACAAACACCTAGACCTAACATCTGTAGGTCGTCGTGCAAATATTAGTTCTTAGCGCAGACAGTCAACAGTCCGCGTGCAAACAGAAGTGTCACGTCCTCTCACTATGTTATCAGTACCAAGAAATAAGGAACCTACTGCTGCAGCTAAATTACGCAATGAAAATGTAGAACCTCTAGAACCTCTTTCGTTTAGTGGTCGCACGCGTGAGAGTAGGACAAATTGTTTTGAGGAAGTTCTTAGTTTTACTTGTTTTACATGATATACTTTAAAACTGGTGAAAAGTTGTATACAATAAGTACACGTTTGTATAGTTACCGTCTTATCGACACATGGGTTTATGTCTGGTTGATGACAACAGACTTGCCCTCAAGAATAAATGATAAATGATAAATGATTTTATTTCTGTAAGTAGGTTTTTACAAACACTTTTACACGTCAATCATATTTTTTTTTTTAAACTAGATGAGGTCGGCGTTTCCTATCTGACTACTCTGAGAAGAAAGGCCGAAACAAACTCAGAGGTCACAGTCTCTTTTAAAGTCCAGACAGAATCTTGGTCAGATCATGTGAAGGCTATGTAGATCGGTGTCTGAAATGGACTTTTGAGGAAAGAACCCCACAGATTGAGTGGACCTGTCCAGTCAGTGCACGCAATTGTCAGCAATCGTGCAGCTCAACTCAGAACTTAAGGAGCTCAACGATTCGACGAACAATACCAAAGAAAGGACATTTGAGTAGGCCGCACAAGTTACTCAAACTGCCAGATCATGATTACACTAAGAGTAAAAATACAAAAAAAAAAGCAATAACCAACATAGTTCTCACATTCACAATAGTTAAAATAATAGCATAATGCTTTACAAAGTAAATACTCTTGTCATAGTATATGTATATAAAATTCATTAATGTCAATGTGTATATAAAATCCGGACATAATCATTGAGGACCATGCAGATTGGTGTCTGAAATGGACTTTTGAGAAAAGAACCACACAGATTGAGTGGACCTGTCCAGACAGTGCACGCATTTGTCAGTAACCGTGCAGCTCGACTCAGAACTTAAGGAGCTCAACGATTCGACGAACAATACCAAAGAAAGGACATTTGGGTAGGCCACATAAACTACTCAAACTGCCAGAACATGATTAAAACTGGAATAATAACCCACATAGTCCTCACATTCACAACAATTAAAATAATATAATACTTTATACAGTAAATATTCATGTCATTGTATATGTAAAAAGTTATAGATACTTATAGCAAAGATTAAAAGTACAATAGTTAGCAAAAAAAACAATAAAATAAATCAACATTCCCTGTGTAAATTTATTGGAACAGCTCACTCCCAAGCCTTTTTGTCCTCAATAAAGTCTTTGACAGTATAATAGGCATTCTGGCATAGTTTCCTTTTTATAAAAGATTTGAATTTATTAAGGCTTAGTTCTTGAATGTGGCTAGGAAGTTTATTATAAAAATGTATACATTGACATCTAAACGAGCCACCTATTTTCTTGAGCCTGGTTGTAGGAACAACAAATTTGTGTTTGTTCCTAGTATTTATACTATGGATATCACTGTATTTTTTAAACAGATTAATATTTTTATGTGCATACAAAAGATTTTCATAAATATACTGAGAAGGCACAGTCATTATATTAATCTCTTTAAATTTTTCTCTGAGGGAGTGTCTGGGACTTAATTTATAAATTGAACGAATTGCCCTTTTTTGTAAAACAAAAATCGTCTGAATATCGGCGGCATTTCCCCACAGCAGAATACCGTACGACATTACACTATGAAAATAACTAAAGTATACTAAACGGGCTGTCTCTAAATCTGTTAAACCACGAATTTTTCTAACAGCGTATGCTGCAGAGCTAAGCTTTTTTGACATTTTATCTATATGGGGGCCCCATTGCAGCTTGGCGCCTAAAGTTATGCCTAAGAATACTGTGGTATTTTCGGGTTTCAACTCTTCCCCCTTTATGAGAACACTTGTTTCTACCTGTCTAACATGTGGTAACGTAAACTTAATACATTTAGTTTTTTTCTCGTTAAGAAGAAGGTTATTAACGTTAAACCAGTTAACTACTTTTGCGAGGGCGCTATTTACATTGTCAGTAACCAGCTGCTGACGTTTGAGTTTAAATAAAAGTGAAGTGTCGTCTGCAAACAGCACTATATCATGTTTATCCTTTATGAGGTAAGGCAAGTCATTTATATAAATAAGAAATAAAAATGGACCTAGAATTGAGCCTTGAGGGACCCCCATTCTTACTACCGATCCGGGAGATCTTTTCCCGTTAACATCAACTCTCTGAATCCTATCACTTAAATAAGAAGTAAGAAGATCCAGAGAGGCGTTCCGGATTCCGTAGTGGTGCAGTTTCCTGATTAATGTTTCATGAAGAACACAATCGAATGCCTTGGACAAATCGCAAAAGATGCCCAACGCATCGCATTTGTCCTCCCATGCATTATATACATGCCCTAGAAGTTCAACTCCGGCATCGGTAGTTGAACGACCCCTTGTAAAACCGAACCGTTTGTTATGCAGTAATTTATGTACGTTGAAAAATCTTTGCATTTGATTTAGAATAAGCTTTTCAAAAATTTTACTAAAGGTAGGTAGCACTGATATAGGTCTATAATTAGTAGGGTCTGATGTACTACCCGATTTAAACAACGGTATTATTTTACTGCTTTTCATAAGATCAGGAAACTCACCACGGTCAATACAATTATTAAAAATAACAGCTAAAGTTGGTGCTACAATGTTTATAATCGACTTAACAAGAGATTAAGAGACTTAAGAGATTTTTAAAACATAACTGTTTGGTGTAAAATAAACGAATTACAAATACAAAACCACAAGGATTTTCGGAGCGTTTTCAAAATTGGAACTGTGGCGCTGGCCGTGATCAGAGGACGCACCTGTTTGGAGCGCACGTGGCTCGCACCTTCGTTGAGCGCGCGATACATCGCGCGCTCAACGAAGGTGCGCGGACGCAGGCGGTGTGGTACACACATGAGTGTACCACACCGCCTGCGCCCGCCCACTGGCTTCGCCCGTACACCGCTCGCCAGCGCGGGGATTCTTTAAACCGCGATCGCTCGGTCATCCGCGCCAGTCGTTAGCCTACTCCGACGTCGAATGCCCGCGCTAATCGTTCTGAATCCGCAATAACGTTCCGTAACCTAGCCTACCTAAGTTTCAGTGTTCTTTCTAATTCTTGATTCTGTATCTTCCTAGTGCTTGTTTCTTCTCATACTTCAAACTGTAAAGCTTAACTGTCCTATTAAAACGTCTATCTTCAACTTGAAAAACGCCTTTCATTTCTTCGCACACCCTCCAAGAAACTACAGAACTAACGCCGCCGCCGTCTTGTTTTTTCAATACAGTTCACAAAACAATTGTACAAATGCTTAACTTCATTCGAGCGCAAAAAAAATCTTGTATAGCTGTATAAAAAACACATATTTGATTACCGTAGACAGAGAATAGTTTTCTCTGTCTACGTTGATTAAAGTCCGTTAACAGTTGTTTTACCTCTGAATTTGCATCACTATCAAAATCACAGTGATCTTTATTGCCGTTATAATAAGGTTGCTGTTGGGTTGCTGTCATTGACAGGTCTGTCAAATTCACAATTGTCTTTATCTTCATTATAATAAGGTTAAAGCTCAGGGTTGAAGACTGTAGTTGACTGACACGAGCTGTCACAATTAGCAACGTCTGTCTTACTCATAGCGGGTCATAACTCTTGTCATTAGTTATGACCCGCTGCTCTTATTGACTGCACTATCGTTTGTCGCAATAATTACAAGAGCAGATCACGTGAAACGACTGTTAAATTGTTGGATTCAACCTTACTATAAATTGTTTGATGGGAGATTCGGTTACACAGCGCCAGCGAAATTAATTGCTAAGAAAATTGAGTACGAACCTAAATTGTCCGTATATTCAAATCACAACTGTTAATCTTGGTCATTTGTATGAAATGGCTATTAGGATATTATTTAGGGTGTGCATTTGCTTAGCCAATAATTTTTCCTCAAAGTACAATAATTGGGCATTATTTATTTATTACAGTCTTAATACAGGTTCATGTTTGTTTTGTATCAATAAATCAGAAATAGTTTGTATTGGTAAGTATCGGTGTGCATTGGTATTGGTTAATATGGCACATCGAGCTTTAGAATGAGATAACAGTAGGCCAATTCTCGTACTTAAAAAACGTTCAAATTCAAGTCGCAATCTCATTTCAGCGACCATCAATGTCAAAAACCTGTCAAAAATGTATGTAAATTGATTGTAATTTTGACAGATTGAGACTGAGATTAGAATGCGAACGGTCTTAAAAATACGGGAATTGCCCCTCAGGTCACATTGGCGACGGAAGCGACGTTCACAAACCGGATTTTATTTGAAACTTGATAGCAACGTAGTAAATAGTGCGTTTACTTATTTACACAAACACAACACACACACACACACACACACACACATCCTCACACACGCGCACACACCCTTACACACACACACACACACTTGTCATTCAGCTATAAATTGTACCAACTTACTCGCCGCGGGAGGAAGACCTGGAGTCCAGAAATACTGGGCTGCCCTAGTTTAGGCTCCAGTCCACTCCATTTCCTGTAGTGTGTTTTTTCATTAGTGTGGAAATAAAGAAAAGATTATTTTTTTTTTTTTCTCAAAAATGCTTCGAAGTTCGAGCATTATTTTGACAACTTTCTTTGAGATATATCGAAAATGCCTCAGATCATATAAATATGATCTGAGGAAAATGCCGTTCCGGCCAAATACTCGTACATGCGAGTAGCGGCCGGCATGTTAGTATGAAAATCCACATCGGTCGTGTTTAGCGGTAGAATAAATTACTATGTAAATAAAAAATGGAACGAAGTTTTTACTTCAAAACATGGTAATCAAGGAGATAAACAATAAACATGTATATTTAAGTTTCGAACTGGCTTGCAAATAAAGCTGTGTAAAGTAAAAAGAAACAAATGAAAATAATTGACGCAGGAAAAATTATTGTTGATCGCCATTGATTCTGGAATATTTAATTAATTTACTTGGTTTGAATTTCCGCGCATTATTTGAGTAAAGTACTATACAAGCCTTGGCCGCAACCAGTCATCAATGGACTCACAGTGTGATTCAGCCCTCATTTTCACTTTCATCCATCAATGCCTCTTTTGCAGGCTTTACTATTTCTTCAGTAACACTATTGCCACAAACACAATAAAATAGGTACCTACGTCAAATATGGTACACAGAAAATAATTCAGATTCCAAAATAACGCCCAGTATTCAAACCGCAAACAGAAGGTAATGAAACTCCAACACTGAAGTGTTAAGGGGTAGCGGACAATAATAAACAACTCGGAAGTTATAATTACTTGTATTACTGCCTACCTTGGCACTTCCTTATTATAAATTACACATAAACACGTCAACAGACTGAGGACAAACTTGTACGAACAAAACAGATAAATACTTGACACAAAGGTAACTAAGTTGAGAGTTGATTATGGAGATATTCTGGCTAAGAGTTGCAGCGTAATAAGGGACGTGTGTTCGATTCGAAGGACTGTATTACCTTTGGATTTGGTCAACTGGTAAGGTCGCCAGAGGTCGTCTGCTTCTAGTATGGAAAAATGCAACATCATGAGTGTTTCATTTTACGGTCGAACGCACGTTCCGTTTTCTCAATGATAATATGTGTAACATGTCTCAATTAACTAACTATGTGTAGTGTAAACTATTGTTTGTTTAGTTAAATATGTTACTAAAGATATTTTGTGTATTGTAAATATAATGATTATGTAAGAGTGGTGATATTTAACTTGTTTGTCATGGTAAGCAATAAATATAATAATTTTAATCATCGTTTGTTATCTATGACGGAACGAAACGTCATTGTGACATGACAGTTGACATAACAAACGAAGATTATTGTGTTGTGTGTGGTGTTACAATTACTTTTAATTAGGGATAAATAATAAACTAGCAGTGGTAACCACTACAACACTACCGACAGAATGATACAACGCTCCTTAACAACAAAGTATGGAATTACTAAAATGTACGCATTTCTAAATAGTAGAGTGTACAACGTATGAACTAGCTTAGTATCACACTCGTACAGTACCTACACAGCATTACATTTCTAAATAGTAGAGTGTACAACGTATGAACTAGCTTAGTATCACACTCGTACAGTACCTACACAGCATTACATTTCTAAATAGTAGAGTGTACAACGTATGAACTAGCTTAGTATCACACTCGTACAGTACCTACACAGCATTACATTTCTAAATAGTAGAGTGTACAACGTATGAACTAGCTTAGTATCACACTCGTACAGTACCTACACAGCATTACATTTCTAAATAGTAGAGTGTACAACGTATGAACTAGCTTAGTATCACACTCGTACAGTACCTACACAGCATTACATTTCTAAATAGTAGAGTGTACAACGTATGAACTAGCTTAGTATCACACTCGTACAGTACCTACACAGCATTACATTTCTAAATAGTAGAGTGTACAACGTATGAACTAGCTTAGTATCACACTCGTACAGTACCTACACAGCATTACATTTCTAAATAGTAGAGTGTACAACGTATGAACTAGCTTAGTATCACACTCGTACAGTACCTACACAGCATTACATTTCTAAATAGTAGAGTGTACAACGTATGAACTAGCTTAGTATCACACTCGTACAGTACCTACACAGCATTACATTTCTAAATAGTAGAGTGTACAACGTATGAACTAGCTTAGTATCACACTCGTACAGTACCTACACAGCATTACATTTCTAAATAGTAGAGTGTACAACGTATGAACTAGCTTAGTATCACACTCGTACAGTACCTACACAGCATTACATTTCTAAATAGTAGAGTGTACAACGTATGAACTAGCTTAGTATCACACTCGTACAGTACCTACACAGCATTACATTTCTCACATAGTAGAGTGTACAACGTATGAACTAGCTTAGTATCACACTCGTACAGTACCTACACAGCATTACATTTCTAAATAGTAGAGTGTACAACGTATGAACTAGCTTAGTATCACACTCGTACAGTACCTACACAGCATTACATTTCTAAATAGTAGAGTGTACAACGTATGAACTAGCTTAGTATCACACTCGTACAGTACCTACACAGCATTACATTTCTAAATAGTAGAGTGTACAACGTATGAACTAGCTTAGTATCACACTCGTACAGTACCTACACAGCATTACATTTCTAAATAGTAGAGTGTACAACGTATGAACTAGCTTAGTATCACACTCGTACAGTACCTACACAGCATTACATTTCTAAATAGTAGAGTGTACAACGTATGAACTAGCTTAGTATCACACTCGTACAGTACCTACACAGCATTACATTTCTAAATAGTAGAGTGTACAACGTATGAACTAGCTTAGTATCACACTCGTACAGTACCTACACAGCATTACATTTCTCACATAATGAAACTAGAACTATAGCGGCCCGACTTGTGCGAACTGGGCTTTAATCTTTATATCTGTGTGTTCCATGCTTTTGTAATTATTATAGTCTTTTGTTTGAACAATGTTTCATTGAAACAGAACGCTGGTAGGGGGCGAGAGGCAAGTTGTTTGTTTTGAACAAAATAAAAAAGAAACCTATTAGTTAATTACCTTAGGTAAGGGCTGATTTATCAATCGTCAGATAACTTTTATCTGAAGGATAAATATGACAGTTTGACATATTTTCTATACAAAAGCTGTCAAACTGCTATATTTACTCATCAGTTAAAAGATATTCAACTATTGAAAATTCAGCCCTTATTTAAATATATAGTAATTCACAAAGCGACGTAAGAGTCCCGGGACGGTAGCTAACTAACTAGTCGACGCTTGAAAACATTGTCCGACTGAACTGTTTCTTAATCCAAAGTGCATTCTCATAACTCATAATCCAACACAGGCCTTCTCTATCTTCGAGAGGGAGTGGGCTGCAATCTACCACGCAGGCCTAGTGCGGATTATTTTAAATGCGTTTATCAAAGTCAATCACGTCCGCTACGACCAATCAGCGTAAAGAATGAGGTCTAAGATGGCTGCCATTTCCATGAGTTATCCGGAGTGAAATCGGCAAGTTCAAATTGATGTTTTTACAAACTCCAGGGCCTGCAGTCTCGACATAGTTAGCAATCGTTTTCGGTTGCTAAGTCCTAACAATCCAGATTTAAATGTTGATGTAAATGTTTGGTAGTCTCGACACTCAAATTTATCGGTTGTTACCTACCGGTACCTACCTAAAATACCAGTAACAACCGATAAAATTGAGTGTGGAGACCACCAAATATCGTTACATCTGGATTGTTAGGACTTAGCAACCGAAAACGATTGCTAACTATGTCGAGACTGCAGGCCCAGGACGTTTCGCTAGTTTATATCAAACAACGGTATGTCCGTGTGCATGTACTATTTTAATTTATATTCCAATAAACACAAACACCTACACGGGTAATCGTTTATTAAAAAAACATCATAACTTAAAAATCTATAGCCAAAAACATAATTATTTCTTTCATTTTCCATTTTTCACTTAGACTGGACACACCTTTGATATATTGAACTACACATGTATAACCGGCTAAGTGCGGGTTGCACAAATCGTGCTCCACACATCTCTATGATATATTTTTTTGTTTTTTTTTGTTTAAAAAGACATTTTATTTTAATATTTTGCCATGGAAGAGGCCGTAGTGACACGAGGTGTTTATTTTATTTTAAATGGCTACCTGTGCCGGTTAATCATTAATAAGATTTTATAAGATCAGCCTTGTGACACACATACCCACGGCGTAGACTTAATAATAGGGTCTCGTTGGCACTTAGCACCCTTCATGTACGGAACCCTGAAAGCTTCAGGTCTGCCAATTCCGCGGCGGCGTATTAAACATTGGAGGCGGAGAACCCAAATGGTTCCAAAGCACGGGATTCAATTACTCAGCATAAAAACATGGTAGGTACATACGGTGCGCAAACGATGTTAAATTATTCGATATCTCCGATCGAATCGCCGGTCTCCATTTTATTCCGGACGGCATTATATGTGATTATAATTGGATGAATATGTAATGGGGTCGTAAATATATTCCTTTATGTAATTGAGGTAACGTAAGCATGGCTTCCCACGCAGAAACAACTGAAGAAGTATTGACGTAACATATGAACAACACAAATGGTTGTGTGGGAGTGAACCAAAACTCTCTAAGAAAATGTGAACATTTAATTAGGTGGAAATTACTGTAGAAATAATAATATTCTGCTATTTTATGACAGCTTATAGCTTGTATACATAATATCTAAAGTAGGAACAAAGTGGATATTTCCACTTAACCATTTTAACCTTTTAATGTTGAGGAAATACAATATTCACAGCCTAAAATATAAGACAAAGAGAGTTTACAAATCAATCAAAGATGAAGTGTTAATGTAGGGGCATACTGGCGGCGCAGCGTGGCAAAAGCGTCGTGTCACTTATATTTGGAAGTACCTACACAAGTCTTAACATTACGGAAATCATTATCAAAATACCAGGCGGAAGGAGCCGCTGGACAAAATCATCGCAACAACGACCGGGCCGGGGTATGGCTTGCCAGTGACACATTACAATTTTTTTGAATGTGTAAGTGTTTTTTTAAGCGAGTAAGTAATTTTTAAGCTTATTTCTTTTTCACACAGTTGCGCCTGTGTGCAGCAAGCCCTAACCAAGATTTTCTGGCTGTGGTCTACCATTGAATAGACATAAGACACATAACATCACGCCTACATCCCCCGAAGTGTTGGTCAGAGGGGTACCTATAGTACACCCACGTTGTTGTACCCCAGTTATGTTTAAGTTATGTTCAAGTAATAGGGGGCGAGCCTAATTGCCACCAACCGGTCAAAAATTCAGACTCCGAGGTGCTACTGCGAAATTCCAGATAGAAAAACTCAATAACACTTTGCCTGACCTGGGTACCGAACCCAGAACGTCATCTCGCTACCAAACGTAAACGTTTGGCGAGTTTAGAATTAAGTAAGACCCCTGTATTTATTTATGCCCAGCAGCAGCGCTTGCAAACACTAGAAGAAAATACATATTATAAACACATAATATAAATACATAATAAACATGGCACCAAAACCACGACCATTCTTACTAACCGCCATTAACATGTTAGGTGCCGCTCCCGCCCACAATTACTTGCACCATCAAGTTTTCCAATTTTAGATAGCATACGCCGCCGCGCCGCTTCGATTCCCTGTCAGGAAACTTGTAAGTTTTCATTAGGTTGCTACCAGTAGGGTAGATGCGAACATAAGTTGTTCTAGCAGGTTGAGTTTGAAATTGAATTATGTGGGCTGGAATATGTTGTGTTCTATAAATACGTTTTTTTTAAGCATTCTCAACGTGACAATAAAATTTCGAGATCAAAATGAAATTGATTTTATTGTAATCCTAAAAATGTAACAAATTAATTATAATGAACATTTTAAGACAGAAGGCAGCCACACGGGGCGTTAATAAATAAAAGATCAATAATAATTAATAAATATTATTTAATTATCCCTGAGATAAATAGTTTCATCTTTGCCCTTCATCATTTTTCTCGGGCGACTCTACGTCCAAGTTTCTTCATAAAACACTCCAACACAAAGTTGCAAACTTAAAATACTAGCTTTAATATATTCGTAAGCTAAATTTCGCATTAAGGCTCCAGTTTTAAGTTAATCAACTGTTGGTGGCTTGCTCCAAAATTGTGTATAAATTCCAACTGGTTTTCTGAAGACAGTTGTAGTTGTTGTTGTTGGCCTATTTGAAACAACAACATAACCTCCCGCCTGTTTCTGTTTTTTGCGAAGTGTTAGGCAGAGGTTTATAAAACACCCACATTTCGCCAACTATCTTTAAGCTCCAAGTCTTGTAAAGGGCCACACCTATGTGAATCCGACGCGGGACGCGACTGCGCGTGTCAATTGTTTTACTAATTAGGACGTCACACGACTATTCGCGGATAGGTCGCACCTCCATACAAGTTAGTTGACAAAATGAGCGCAAGCGATTTTCTTCTCGCATGCCGCGCGGGATTTGTCTAAGTAGTATGGCCAGAGCTCACTATGTATAACAGTATACTTCTAATGTGTTTGTAGTAGCAATAAGTACCTACAAAATTATTAGTTTGTAACTATGTAGCGGTTGTCTTAAAATAAATAGTTGTCTACATTATCGCATTAGGTGTTAAACCTGTAAAGATAATAAAATTGGATGGTGGGAAAAATAAATAAATAAATAATAATATTCCTACCGCGAAACAGCACTCCTATGATATAACATCCAGATCTAGTAGGTATAAAGCATTTGGTTATTACACGTCATGTCCAACTTTGTTTTTGAGCGCATATCGCATGGTTACCTATAGAATGTCAAACTGTAATACGAGGGCGCGTCAATAAGTCCGTGACTTTTTTAATGAAGCACAGGTTTTTGGATAAAAAATCATTTAATTTAGCAACGTAGTTTCCTTTGAGTTCTATACACTTTGTCCAACGTTTCTCCTATTTTTTTCCCTTCCATAAAATAAGATTTGTCGACGTCATCAAAATAGGTATTTGTTTGTGAGATGATTTCATCGTTGGAGTCAAATCTCTCTCCGCCGAGCCATGTCTTCAAGTTTTGGAACAAGAAATAGTCACTCTTTGCTAAATCCGGAGAATAGGGCGGACGAGGGAGCAATTCGTAACAAAATTCATGGATTTTGCCATAGAAACCGTAAATGTGTGCACCCTTGCATTGTCCTGGTGGAAAAAAACTTCTTCTTGGCCAAATGCAGACGTTTTTTTTTTCAAATCCTCTTTAAATTCACCCAATAAGTTAGCATAATATACGCCATTGATTGTTTTACCCTTTTGAAGGTAGTCAATGTGGATTATACTGCTTGCATCTCAAAAAACGGTCGCCATGACTTTATTGGCTGACAATCCCACCGTGACCTTCTTTGGCGCCGATTTACCCCGAGAAACCCACTGTTTTGACTGCTCTTTGGTCTCTGGTATGTTGTGGTGGATCCACGTTTCGTCCGCGGTTACGAAACTTAGCAAAAACTTGCGGTTGAACAACGACAAACACTCCTGTGAAGTTGTCACACGATGCGTTTATTTATGTATTTAATTCTTTAAGCACACAAATGTACAGAGGCGGACTTAATGCCGTAGGCATTTTCTACCAGTCAATATTTGGGTGATGCAGAGACAGTGATAGGTGCAATTTACTTAGGTACTGCTGCTTTGATTACTGCTTGTTTTTTTTGCGTTTGTGGTCGATTGGTAGCAAACTTATATTATAGCTGTAAGTTTCCCGAATAAAATAAAATAAAACGCGGCACCCATCTTGGTGAAAGCTTTCTCATACCCAAGTGATCATTCAAAATTGAAACCACTGAGCCATGTGAGATGCCTATGGCTTCCACAATCTCGCTCACTTTAAATCTCCGATCAGCCAACACCATATTGTGATTTTTTTTTATTGTTTCGGGTGTTGAGACCTCAACATGGCATCCAGAAACATCGGCATCTTAACAACGAAATTCAGTAAACCACTTTTTTGCATTGAAATTGATGATGCAGAGTCCCCATAGTATTTATCAAGCTAAGGCTTGGTTTTCAGTGATGGTTTTTTTCCGCAAAAAATTATGCTTAATGAGCACACGAAATTGACTTTTTTCCATTTTCTTCTCTAATCACGCGGTAGTCTGGTGGCAATGGCTGTCAAACACAAACTTAATGACGCAGCTTGTTCAAATGTTGCCAGGAGTCAACTGACAGTTGCCTGTTGACAGGAGCAGTGTTGTCCTTTCAGTTAAGGGGCGGGAAATTCGAAAAGTCACGGGCTTATTGACCCGCCCTCGTATCATAGAGAATAAACATTGTTCTATACAACATCAACCACTAGTAGGTATCCATGTCATTAGTTAAAAGCTGCAGCCCTCAGGATGCTGCAGTAAGGGCTTGTACACAAAACTGCGATGCGACGTCGCATCGTAAAAATCTCGACGTCGCACAATGGATATTATTATTGTATTCTATTGTAGTGTGACGTCGTTTTTGCGATGCGACGTCGCATCGCAGTTTTGTGTACAAGCCCTAAGGGAGAGCTCCTTACTAAAATAGTAAATAGCCAGCACTACGGATTATAAGACCCTTAATCTAATATTCTTACGCGGAATCAAGGTTGTGTGCGCAGTTTGGAAATTCGCCAAGAGGAATATAACAAAAAAAAACCTGTGGGAAATGGGTAGCAGTAGAAGTTATAAGATGGCGGCGGGGAGGGAGAACCGCAGACTATGAACTTAAATGATCATAATTATGTGAAACACAGGTCTGGGAAATAATTTACTTGGTCGCAAAAACTACTAATGAGGTTCTAAGTTCGATTTCCAGATCGGGAAATGTGTCATTGTGTTTTTCCATTAGGCATTTGTCTCAGCTCGGAGTTTGGATTTGTGCCCGTTAGATGAAAAAAGGCTCAAAATGTGGGTGCAAGGGCCGTCTTTTCCATTGGCCACTCGGGGCAAGTACACAGGGCCCTGCGATCCATGCGCGATCCCTAGTTCCTGCCAGCGCCGTAGTAGCTAAAAGCGGTCAAAAGAAAAGCTAAGACGTAGTAGACGTCTTCTTATTCTCACACACTATTGTCTACATTTATTTTTCAACTCTCCTTCCGCAGGTCTGCTGGAAGAAATGTCATAAGAAATAAGCAGTACTTTTGTACTCAACACTAATATGTCGTATCTGTTTTACTGTGTGTATATAAATAATAAAATAAATGAATAAATCCCAGACGGGGTGCTAAAATTTTCGAGCTCGCTGTGCTCACTCATAGATACATCCTGCATTCTCCAAAGGAGCCCCATCATCCTAAAGTGCCCAGGGCCTCCCGTGGATTAAATACGGCCATTAAATATCAACCATTCGACAATATAAACTTACGTTATTTTAATTTTCGGTTTTATGGTCGTTCGATATAAAAAATTTCGATGTTAAGAACATTGAAATTTTAACCGTAGATATTTTAATTTTTGATATTCAAATGTAGCCTTTCACACACATAACCGGCGAACAGTCCTCCATCGTCGGCGTCGCGTAAATACCACGTCAGTGATAATATAGGTCGTAAACGTCTAAATATTCACCTCCAAAACATGACACTAGCCTGTTTTCCCCGGAGAGG
Source organism: Brachylomia viminalis (assembly GCA_937001585.2). Lineage (NCBI taxonomy): Eukaryota > Metazoa > Arthropoda > Insecta > Lepidoptera > Noctuidae > Brachylomia > Brachylomia viminalis. The sequence continues at coordinate 37,091,760 of OW443293.2, forward strand.
TAAGAAATAGATGTATGGATAATACATGCACCCATATTATTAGCCAGCTAAGTTTTATTGTAAGTACAAGTATGCAATAAGAAAAGGGCGAGCATATTGCCATCAACCGGGGACAAACCCAGACAACGGGCTCAATCATATTTTTTTTAAACTAGATGAGGTCGGCGTTTCCTATCTGACTACTCTGAGAAGAAAGGCCGAAACAAACTCAAAGGTCACAGTCTCTTTTAAAGTCCAGACAAAATCTTGGTTAGATCATGTGAAGGCTATGTAGATCGGTGTCTGCAATGGTCTTTTGAGGAAAGAACCACACAGATTGAGTGGACCTGTCCGGTCAGTGCACGCATTTGTCAGTAACCGTGCAGCTCAACTCAGAACTTAACTGAACTGGTAATTGAGGTTATTTATAAAAGTCAGGTGGTGTGTTGATGTTTTGATCACGTAAAGTCAAACCCCGCTGCCATAATTTTCATGGCCACGTGAAACCGTAGCTTTAGCACGTGAAATTGACGCCTGATAAGTGATTGCAGAAGAACAGAAAATTAAACACTAAGAAGAGCCGAGCCCAGTCTAAATCATGTTTGTATGTATAGTCAAGATAATAACGTGGTCCGTGGCAACAACAACAAGCTGTACCTACAGTGTGCTATATTAATTAATTTAATTAATATTTACGACGTAGTTAGTTCCAGTTAGTAGTTTACTCCTGTTCAACTATTTCGCTATTCCGACTTCGGTTAATATTGCACCTTGATATTATAAAGTGGCGTAATAGCCGTGCCGTCAGGCTAACGTAACAATTAGGTAGAATAAGGAAATTTTACGGCAAGAAAACATGTTCTTCCAGCTATAGAAAAGTTACATATTAAGTAGGTATTTAAAGGATGTCTCAAACGGTAGCTAGATGTAATTTTAATGATAAGCATAAAAGTGAAAACTTCGGAAGTCAAAAAAAGCAAAATAAATCGTAATGAATGTCCCGCTTACGAGTATTATATCTATGGTCCCGCACCAACAAGAAGCCGCCAACAGTTCCCTCGTATTTGCAAAAACAGCGACGCATTAACTAGTTCCTGCAAAGAGGACGTTCACAAACAGTTATTAAAACGGCAATTATAACTGGAACAGCATTCGCAATGAGTTTAACGTTTGAACGAGTTTGTTCAAATAAAACTGTATTTTAGCTAACTTTCAGGATAATTGCACATCGTTTAATTTTCTGTTTGGCAATGTTTCAGCTAATTTGTTTCGTTACACATGGTTGGGAATTGATATCTTGCTAATTATGATTTTGTAATTGTTATTAGTAATTAACTGTTTCTTTATTTTACTTCGAAGGTCCTAGTTTATATTTTGTGACTCAAGCAGCGATATAAACATAATGCAGCATTGCATATGTAAGCTAGCACGCACTTTATGCCTGAAGGCTTTTATTTAGGTATTAAGTTCTGTTTACGTTTTTTTATTTATTTCTGCTTTATTTTTTTTTTTCAATGTTTTTGTTGGTAGGTGTATATTGGCGTGTTCTAGCTGACATATATTATGTATTATGGCAAATAATTTATTTTTTTTGTTTTGTGTTTCGTAATATTAATTACTTACTACTGTATAATATAATCCAGTTCTTCTAACTGAACAGACAGTTGTGCTGCTGGAGAGTTTGTTGCGTCACTTCTTCATCCCAGCTAAAGCACTAGGAAGTGGTGAAGGACGGGCTTTTTGGGAGACTGTCTTATTTAATTATGACGTTAAAAAGTGCTGATTCCCAGCCTAGTATGAATAAATGACTTTTGATTATGATTAATAAAACATGTTTGTTTAATAACTTCTATCTTGTGCTGAATACCGCAATAGGGATTTTAAGGCATAGCATACCATAATCAGTCTATGACGTGGGCTGGACCATGATCCGTCTATGATGGGGTTGGGACATAATCAGTCTATGCTGTGAGCTGGGTCGTAATCCATCTATGACGGGTCTGGGACATAATCAGTCTATGATAAGGGCTGGGTCGTAATCCGTCTATGACGAGGTTGGAACATAATCAGTCTATGCTGTGGGCTGGGACATAATCAGTCTATGATGTGGGCTGGGACATAATCATTCTATGGTGTGGGCTGGGTCGTAATCCGTCTATGACGGGGCTGGGGCATAATCAGTCTATGATGTGGGCTGGGACGTAATCAGTCTACGGTGTGGGCTGGGTCGTAATCCGTCTATGACGGGGCTGGGGCATAACCAGTCTATGATGTGGGCTGGGCCATAATCCACCACACGGGCCCAGCGCGGGCGGGAAGTCTTAAATGTCATAGATTTTCTGGTTCTAGGCCGTGTCCGGTTTCCTTAAGATGCTTTCCTTCACAGTTTTTATAGCACTTGTGATGAAATAAAAATTACACAAAGTAAAGCGCCTGCTGGAAAGTACGCAAAAAACGTGTTGTGCTGGCCACAAGTAACATGAGACTAGGGCAGGAAGTTGATGATGATGAAAACGCCTGCTCGGGTTTGAACCCACGACCTACAACTTGTAAGTCTGGCCGTACCGTTACCACTAGGCCACCTCAGTCTGCTCTCGTGCAGAATGATAATAATTATTCAAACTAACTTACCATAGTTTATTTGTATGACCTAAGATAAGTTTCGATTTTAATTGTGTAAAACATTTAAATAAAATTACTGTCGCCGAGACTGTCACCGATGTAGACATCCTTTAGGGAATTACACGTGTGTATTTAGGAACCACTTTTCACTAGGAAGACTATACTAGCTTCACCAAATTACCAACGTGATGGAACAAGCACAACAAGTCTCACAGCCACATAGTAAACAGGGTTATTGTAAACATGTCCCTCACTAGTGAAGCAGTTCCTCTTGTAGCAGAGCTCTCTCGGTGCAGTACATCAACGTAGCGTATGTTTACATTTTGTAATAATTTCTTTTGGCCACGTTGGCTAGTGTCTAAGCATGGCCATACAAGGTGGCAGTGCTGCCAGTCGGTAGTCTTTTCAGTAAGTTACCAGTCAACGGCGATGCGGACAAATTTTTCGACCAACTAAATAGGTTAATTATCTAAACCTACTTACTAACCAACTAAAATTAGTTTGTTAGTTATTTCAGCTAATTTGGGTTATTTTACTGTAGTAATTTTATTTCAATTATTTGTTTGTTATTTTCGGTTATTTCGTTTATCCACCCCAAAAATACAATCGGTGGTCCGATACAATGATGTCCGAGAATCCACCCTAAACCTTTAAATTCCGTTTATCGAACTAGGCCTAGGGTGGATTCTCGGACATGCATTTCCACGCGTCTACCTTTGGATTGATTTATTGTGGTGGATAAACAGAGTAAACCGTTAATTTAGTATACTATTAATAATACCCGCCTTTTATTGTCCCTCTGCAGGGCTTAGCCTCTTCTCATACAGAGCAGGCACAGACGTTGATCACCACGCGCGCTCAAGGGTTGGCGATTTCAGGCTAATAGTACGTACGTACGTACGTCGTTTTACGTCCAAGTTTCTTCACAATTTTTTAAGTATAAGTAGTTTATCTGATTCTTGAAATTACTAATATATATTTCCTTACGTCTAACGTTGCAAAGTGTTAATTGTTGCGAGCTCAGCTGGTAACGTGCGCATTGTAATGAAAATGATGAAGGAATATTATAAAATATGCAGCCTCTCATATGTTTGCGAGGAGGCTGTTAGCGGTTCAAGGTGTAGGCTTTCAAAGTTAGTAAAGTATTAATCGTGCAATCACGCTTGCTTTTATTAGATGGGAATAGCAGAGCTTGGTCTTGAAGCACGGGTATATAAAATTAGCCAATTTATTGGAGAACGAGCTAGGTACCTAAGTTTGTTGATTGCAATCGAATACTCCGCACCGATATGAACACTGATCTGAATATCTACTCAAGCTGGGTAGTCGCTGAGCATCACCTGTGGAATGTCAATAGAAATTTATAATTATGTCTTGCCCATGTCTGTCAAAGCCTAGATAGAGAACCTCTAAGCATTTAAAAAAACATGCATAAATAAGATTTTAAACGGTTCTCGAGATACAACCGCACTTACGGATTGACAGAGACACGGCCAGTGTATAAACTGAAAAACTACGGATTCTAAGAATTGCGGTGGCCGCCTCATAGCGTCCAATTTACCGTCGCATGACGCCAATGAAACGTTATTTATGAAAGTATGATGGTGTGTTTCCCGGTGCGTTTTATGACACCGTAAAGTCAAACTCCGCTGCTATCATTTGCATGAAAGCCGTCGCTGCGGCCATTGTGTAGCACACCACTCTTCTGACAAACCGTAGCTTTACTCAAACAAAATGTTTAATAAAAAAGAGCTGAATTCCATACAGATGGCAGTCGTACCAAACAACCTTGTACACTTTGACCCACTTTTGAATAAAGAATGCTTTACCAAAAACAATAGAACACGCGCGCATTGTTTAGCGACATGGTTCAACCCGAACCATTTATAAACGATTTGAAATATTTTTTATGTGTTTACATCTGAATACTTAACGAAATATTAGAAAAATGTGTTTGTGAAAATTAAACGCGTTTTAAAAAGTATTTTTTTAAAACGTTAGCCCCAAGGGCTACCAAATTTCGACTCCACTTGAGGCCGTGCTCAACATTGACTTCTTTTGGACACTATTTGGGACAAAGGAAAAATAATCTAAATAAAATTGTTTGAGGTTTGGACTTAGAGGTGGTTTGAAGGGAATTGCACATAATTTATGTAATAGTGGCAATCACTAAAACTCGCAACAAGGTTTCTGAAAAATTACGTAATGGTGACGATTGATCGTCCTTTTACAAGAAACTACTATTCATTTTGAACATCACAACATATTATCAACATCATTATAAGATGGTGTTCTTGGAGCTGAGTTGGCCACTTTTTTCAACTTCCATACAAAGTATTGCAGAAATGTTGAAAGAAATCTAGTTTAAAAAAATCCCAGACATATATATATGTCGCATCCGGCAATTGATGTTTACAACGAAACAGGGCGCGCCACCTAGCGGCAACTATCAAAACTCGAGTTGGCGCGCTTTGACAGAGTCGGGGCGTTTCCGCTCGGTTACGAGGTCGAGGAGAACGCGCCAGGTCGGGCATTCTGATCCTGGTAATCGAGCAGTGAAGACGCTTCGGAACTGTCCTACGTTTTGTTGAACCATCATCATCATACCAGTCTGTTATTGTATCGCTGCAGGGCAAAGGCCATAATAGTGGTTGATTTTATTATTAAAGTATAAAGTGATTGTTAAGTGTCAAAGTATTTGTTATTTATTTGCACGATACCCACATAAACCCGCCTGATGGCTGATCGTAGCTCGAACCATCCTGATGATCCCTTCATCAGAAGTGGGATTCAGTCGTGCAAATGAATCGACAAGCGGTGTGAGCAACAGTGATACACACTGGCGGTTACTTTTCGAACTACAAAACCAGCAAATGCAAGCGCTGATAAACGCTTTGAAGAGTCCACGTGTGAACAACCATGTGGTTTTACCGGAGTTCAATCCTGAACAACAAGAATCTGACGCGGCATCATGGTGTTCAACTGCAGACTTGTGCTTTGGAGAGTGTGCGATGGAAGGGAGTCAGCTTATTATGACCATCAGTAAAGCGTTAAAAGGCACCGCATCTACATGGCTATCACAAGTAAGTTATTCAGCCATAACGTGGGCACAATTTAAGGAGTTATTTAAAGCAAGATTTGTGTGCGTCGAGACATCTGCAGCTACCCTCATTAAAATTCATAATGAAAAACCTAAAGATGACGAAACTTACGCTGCCTATTCGAGTCGCCTAATTACGTCTTTGTTAAATCAGTGGAAGGATTTGAGCGTTGAACAAATAGCAGTGTCAACAGTTATCGCTCATTTGGCACAAATAGACACGCGCTTGCAGCGGCTTGCATTCACTACAGAAATCAAGACGCGTCATCAATTGCAGCAAGAACTACAAGCGTTCTCTTACCTAAAGCGCAAAAATCCCTGGGATGGACGAACGACGGCTGATGCAGAAAATGAAAAACGACCAAGATTTTCGTCACCGCTTCCAATAAAATGCCACGCGTGTGGGAAGTTGGGCCACAAGCAAGCAGAATGCCGTACGAGGAAGATCAACGCGAAGACACAATCTTCAGCACCAGTGGCTACCTCGAGCTTTGGACAACGGCAGCAGACTGGCTCGTTCACGTGCTACAAGTGTGGCGCACCGGGCCACATCGCGAGCCGCTGCACAGTCCCCGCCTCTGGAGCCGCGGCCCCTGTGGAGAAGCGAGTCGACCTATGCGTGGTCGAGCCTCCGTCGGGAACATTGGAACATTTTGGTGAGCATTTTAAATTTGATTACGATTCGGGTGCAGAGTGTTCTTTAGTAAAAGAAAGTATTGCGAGTAAATTTAAAGGAAAGCGATTTGATAATGTGGTTTCTATAATTGGTATCGGTAATGACAAAGTTAAAAGTACCCTACAATTGTTGTCTCGAGTTAAAATTAATGATTTCACGATGGAGATATTATTTCACATTTTGCCTAATGAATACCTACGCAGTGATATTTTATTAGGTCGAGAAATTTTGTGCAACGGTTTTCGAGTAAGTATGACCGCAACCGAGTTTACTTTGTCAAAGGACAAGATTGTAAATATTTGCAATTCGAGTAATGGTTACTTCTTACATAGAAATGATTTTAATTGCATTGACACTGACATTTCTTTACACAGAAAACTTGACCTTGATAAAATTTTACAACAATATTCGGACTTTTTCATAAGCGGTTTTCCTACTAGTCGCGTGACTACTGGCGAGTTAGAAATTAGGCTTATTGATCAGAATCTTACAGTTCAGAGGCGACCATATAGGTGTTCTCCGACGGAACGTCAAATAATGCGCGATAGGGTTGACGAATTATTACAGGCGAACATCATACGACCTAGCTGTTCTCCTTTTGCTAGTCCCGCGCTTTTAGTAAATAAACAAGACGGGTCGTATCGTATGTGCATAGACTATAGGGAGTTGAACACCAATACAGTTCCGGATCGTTTTCCACTGCCGTTGATTTCTGATCAAATTTCGCGACTTCATGGTGCTAATTATTTTACTAAATTAGACTGCGCGAGCGGCTTCCATTTATTACCAGTCCAAGACAAATCGATTGAGCGAACGGCCTTCATAACACCCGACGGACAATATGAATTTTTAGCGATGCCGTTCGGTCTTCGAAATGCCATCTCGGTTTTTCAACGAGCTATTGTCAATGCCTTAGGTGAACTAGCGCATAAGTATGTGGTCGTATACGTCGACGATATTTTAATTACTTCTGACTCTATAGATCAGGGTTTAGACAGGTTGCGCATAGTTTTGGAGGTACTAACAAAAGCTGGGTTTTCAATGAACTTGAAAAAATGCTCATTCTTAAAAACACGTGTCGAGTTCTTAGGATACGACGTAGAGGCGGGTGAGATCAAACCCAACAAGCGTAAGATAGAGGCTCTATCAGCCCTGCCTTCGCCTAAGTCGATAACGCAGGTGAGACAATTTGTAGGCTTGGCGTCATACTTCCGCCAGTTTGTACAAGGCTTTTCCCGTCTCATGGCACCGATATACAAACTGACTTCAGGTAAATGTCCATTCAAATGGCACTCTACTTGTGAAGAGTCACGACAAAAAGTAGTACATATTTTAACTAACGAACCAGTGCTCGTGATTTTTAACCCGAAGTATCATGTTGAGCTTCACACCGATGCCAGCGCAGACGGTTATGGTGCGATTCTACTGCAACTCGAAGATGGTAAGAAACGACCTATCGCTTATTATAGCAGGCGCACAACATCAGCTGAGTCACGCTATCACTCCTACGAATTGGAGACGCTCGCTGTTGTCAACGCGGTAAGACATTTTAGGCAGTATCTTCATGGCCGAAAATTTACAGTCGTCACCGATTGTAACTCGTTGAAGTCGTCGCTGAACAAAAAGGACTTAACGCCAAGGGTACATAGGTGGTGGATGTTTTTGCAGCTATTCGAGTTCGACGTTAAATATAATGTTGGTAAGCAAATGGCACATGCTGATTTCTTTTCACGCAATTTGGTACCTGACATACCTAAACGGCATCCACATGGTAGAGTCGAGCAAAAGCGGGTAAATATAACCGAACTAGGAGACAACTGGCTTCTTGCGGAGCAGCTGCGAGATGAGGAGATCAAGAAGATGATGGTTGACCTTAACCAAGGTCAACTCAATGAAGATGTTGCCAAAACATACGAGGTAAGGTCAGGGGTATTACATCGCAAGGTGCAACGGCACGGCAGGACGAGATGTTTACCGATAGTTCCTCGTGCTATGCGGTGGTCGGTTACTAATAACGTCCACGAGTCTCTCATACATCTCGGATGGGAGAAAACTTTGGAAAAGCTGTACAATCACTATTGGTTTGAATGTATGAGTCGATACGTTAGAAAGTTTGTAGATAGCTGTGTGGTCTGTAAGGTGGCAAAATCTCATTCAGGTAAGGTGCAGGCTCAGTTACACCCTATTCCCAAGGTGGCGATACCGTGGCATACCGTGCATATAGACGCTACTGGTAAGCTTAGCGGGAAGAGTGACCGGAAGGAGTATGTGTTTGTGATGATCGATGCATTTACCAAGTATGTATTGCTTTTCCATACTAAGCACATAGACACCAAGAGCAGCATCAAGGCAGTGATGGACAGTGTAGCGTTGTTTGGTGCTCCTGTTCGTATAATCGCGGACCAAGGACGATGCTTCGCAAGCAAGGAGTTTCGAGACTTCTGTGAGAGTAAGAACGTTAATCTCCACCTGATCGCTACCGGGTCTAGTAGAGCTAATGGTCAGGTAGAACGTATAATGAGCACCTTAAAGTCAATGCTGTCTGCAGTAGAGTATGAGAAAGATAGGACATGGCAAGATTCACTGGGCGAAGTACAGTTAGCTTTGAATTGTACAGAAAGTCGAGTAACAAAAGCAAGCCCGTTAGAGCTTCTTATTGGTAAAGTTGCACGTCCCCTTGATTTAATGGCTAATGACTTAGATGAAACCGTAAATCTCGAAGAAGTTAGGAAATTAGCATCAGAAAATATTGAAGAATCTTCGCGTTACAACAAAGAACGTTTTGATTGTAATAAGGCTAAAGTTTGTAAATTCTCCATCGGTGAATTCGTTTTAATAGAAAATGAAGAGCGTAATCAGACAAAGTTAGATGCCAAGTATAGAGGACCATTTCAAATTGTAGAGATCCTAGACGGAGATCGTTACCTTTTAAAGTCGTTGGTCAATAAACGTACCTACAAGTATGCACACGATCGCGTTAGAAAAATGCCTGAGGGCCAAGTACCAATTGAGGTTGTTGAGGAAGACGAGATAGAATCGAATTGAATTATTTATGTGAGATGCACGGGTTCTGGATTCGTAGGGTCGGAGACCGTACCAGAGTATCGTAGCCATAGCCCGTTAGAAATCGGCATCTACTTGCTAGACCGTGGGTACGTGGTACGCGGTAGCTCTGGGTAGTATGGTCGGGTCTAGCCTCGAAGCCAAGACCGTAGAGTCAAGGACGACTCGGCATTCCTCCGGGAAGTGCGTATCTGACAAAGTGGGAGCTATTTTATAGCTGTGATTGTTGACCGCGAATGAGATACCTGGGGCTTTGTTAATTGGTTAATAACTTGGGTCGATTGTTAAATTATCAGTGTACATAATCCTCAATAGTACCTGGACTCTGATTGATTGTCATGTTGCTTATTTAATTGTTATCTCTGCCTACTATTTGATTTGTAACCTAATTGATTAGCTATTGTTTTAAATTGATTTTGCTATTTTTGATGTTAGTAGAATGATGTTAGAGATGTGATGTAATGGTTACTTAAATAAACAAACTTTACAGTCCAAAATTTCTTTAATTGAAAGTAAGCAGATAGCAACATACACCTTGAATCGTTGCCAGGCATGGCCGAACGTATACTGTGCTGTTATAATATTGTTTCAGATTAACACACGAGGACGTGTGTCCTCGCAGGATGGCCGTGTCGCATCCGGCAATTGATGTTTACAACGAAACAGGGCGCGCCACCTAGCGGCAACTATCAAAACTCGAGTTGGCGCGCTTTGACAGAGTCGGGGCGTTTCCGCTCGGTTACGAGGTCGAGGAGAACGCGCCAGGTCGGGCATTCTGATCCTGGTAATCGAGCAGTGAAGACGCTTCGGAACTGTCCTACGTTTTGTTGAACCATCATCATCATACCAGTCTGTTATTGTATCGCTGCAGGGCAAAGGCCATAATAGTGGTTGATTTTATTATTAAAGTATAAAGTGATTGTTAAGTGTCAAAGTATTTGTTATTTATTTGCACGATACCCACATAAACCCGCCTGATGGCTGATCGTAGCTCGAACCATCCTGATGATCCTTCATATATTTTTTCCAAATAAGTACCTAGGTATCAAAATTAACTTTCAAGAAATTTAAAACACATTCCTTCACATAAAACCTCAATATTATTAAAAAAAAAACAATATTTTATTAACTCAATTTAATATAAGACGATAATAACACTTTATTTTCAGCAGCGCTAAAGTGATGAAACTATTAACAGGTGATGTGACTGACACGAATGCATTTTGCATTAAACTGCAATGTTTTGGTCACACGGGCCTATTGTTCAATTATTTTAAACTCTATACAATTAGATTAGAATTTGACAAAATGAGGCTTTTTCGTGTCATAAATCCTTAAATGTTAAATCACGATTTCAAATTGGCCTATTTAGTGTCAATCTCAACTTAAATCTAGTTTCTATAGATCTCAAACTCAAACTCAAAGCATTTATTTCAAATAAACCAATTACAGGCACTTTTGAATTGTCAAGGGGTCGGTCAGTCAGAAAGATGAAGCTAGTTGCCCATTCCAAAGCGTAGTAGGTACCTATGGAGAAGAACGGGCAAGAAACTCCATGGACACTCTTTTAAATTAAAATATTGTTACAAAAAAGTGATTAGTTGTAATTATACATGTGAGAACGATGTAGAAAGTAGTGCACGTTAAAAGCGTCCGTAATAAAAAGATAAAAACAATTATGGAATTAAAATAAGCCGTGGCAGCTAAGAAATGACCAGTGCCTATTGACGGCGCTCGTTCACGAACATGACGTATGGATCAGCACCATTCAGCTCAACCATTTTGAAGGGAACCCAATGATCCAATACACACGCCACCACCAGCGACACATTTGAGTGAGCATGACGTACTCTCAGCCGCCAGGGCACATTCAAGTCAATGAAAGACGAACCCAGTAAGCTTTATAGTGGGTACATAGTGCTCACACATGTGTTATGCAATTATACAATATAAGGGATTGAATTTATACAATACAAAGATAGGTGTACAATCTTCATCAGCTCCAACATTATTTTCGAATCCTAATTAATTCGTTTACGCGCCCTTGTGGAGCATCACCAGCCCTGAGCCAAGCATTTTTGTCAGCGATATAATCCCCCAACTTATAATATGCTTGGCTGTATAGTGTGCGTTTTATACAAGATTTAAATGTCGTTTCATTCAGTTGGAGTATGTGGGGAGGTATTTTATTGTAACATTTTAAACAGTACCCCATGAAGGATGAGTCTACTTTAGCCAGTCTGAAACCTGGTTGAACTAATTGGTCCCTATTTCTAGTCCTATAGTTGTGTCTTTCACCTCTTTTACTGAAAAGATTTAAATTTTTCCTTACGTACCTACATGATGTTTTCATAAATATATTGACCAGGTACCGTCATGATGTTAATGTCTTTAAACAATTCCCTTAGAGAATCGTGCTGCTGCTCTGATAGCTCTTTTCTGCAGAATAAAAATAGACTCAATATCGGCAGCCGTAATAAAATACCGATCTATCAGCTTTACACCTTGTGATTACGTTTTTACCATCTTTTGCATGTTCAATATTGCACTGTTTGAAACGTTACGCCATAAAATCCTGCTGCTATAGATTACTTTCTCAACTAGAAAAGAATTTCGAATATTTTAGGGAACACTTTTGAAAATCAGCAGCAATTTTCCTGTGAGTAGGTAGGTATTTCAGCCTGAACGTTTGGCATCGAGCGTTTTGATATTTTCTAACTTTAATATTTTTTGTTTCCTTCTGAACAGCAATACATACAAATGCCGCAAATAAGGAATTTTACTTTCAAAAGCCCTTTCGCCCTGTGATACTTATCCAGGAAAAACGATCGAAAATGTCTGTCAAAGCTTTAGGACGACCTTTATTCAAAGTTACTGCTGGAGCTTTTTAATTTCCTTAGGGCAGACATTTGTAAAGTTTTTGGGTACAGTTGCTAGTCCGGACGACCCGGAAATTAACAGACTGCTGAGGCGAGCCTTGGGTACACATCGAAAGCGGAGACAGTGTTTATACACCGTAGCTAGAGCTTCTGGAGCCAGAGGCACAGTTTAATAAAGTAATAAGTATTACGTCCCGGCAGTGTCCTTCAAATAATTACCTACGGCTGCTCGGTGAAGTGTGTGTAGCTTGTGGTTTAAGCTTCGTTTGCTAAATCATCTCGGCACACTAACCGAAGCCATTCGGATAGTCTGATTTTTTTTATAGATATTGTCCATTTATTCGGGTACAAAAATAAAATACTTTCTATAGAAAACTAACGTAAAAAAGCCTACTTATAAAAAAAGTTTCGATGACATCCTAACTAATATTATAAATGCGAATGTAAGTTTGTTTGTTTGCAACGCTTTCACGCAAAAACGGCTGAAGGGATTTGGATGAAATGCGGCACACAAATATACCGTGATCTGGGTAAGGACATAGGCGTTTCACCCTAGATTGCAGACAAATTCGCGGGCATCAGCTAGTAAGTAATATATTTAAATACTCATGTTAATTTACAAATTGATAAAATACGACGGAGTTGCATAAAACGTTAGTTTGTCTCGGGTAAATTAATGTTAAATCCCTGGGCTATCAAAATTAATTTGTTTATATCGCCAGGGAAATTTTATGTAGATAAAAATTGTATTTTACACCAAATCATATGGGTGAATAGTTTAGATTTCACGAACGTGTTTATGATCGCGGGACGCACGATAAATATTTTCTGTGACAAATTGAAACTTACGCGGTGGAAACCGAGAGCAGAAGTTAGTATATTATGTATATTTTGATCCATCAATCGGGTATCAATCGCATGAAAAAGAGATATACTCACCTGCTAAGTACCTATCAAGAAAGTTATGCTCGCTACGCTTCAATAAATATACGAGTATGTCGCGACCGTCTACAGTGACTACAGTCGACACTGGACAGTCTTGGCAAACGCTTAGTACCAACACACGTGTTTGTTTCCGACGCACGTGTTTGTTTCGTTCGCTTGTATATTAAAGTTATTGTTAATTTGAATTATCTCTTTGTTCAAGTACCCACTACAGTGTGCCGCCCACTTCTACCTAAACTATGTCGTAGGCTGAGGCACCTCTCAGTCTAAACTTAAAATGTAAACTAACTATGATTTATTATTAATTTTATGCAACAATGATTGTTGTTGTGGTTTGGAATGTTTTTGTTACAAAATATAATAAAATATAAATTTGTGAAAGCAAGTTTGGTATATTTACTTTACATCTACATTTATATTCTTATAATCTTTATGGGCCACACAATTTTAAACGCAGTAATATAAATAAGGTAAGATTATCCTACAAAAAGGTACGGTGATCTTATAATACAATAGTAAATACTAAGATAAGTAGGTACTTAAACTAAGCCAGAGAAGCTATGTTTTATGAAAATAAAATACTCGTAAATCGGATTAAAAGAAAGAAAGAAAAATAGATTTATTTATCACAGAAACACGTGCATACAGGAAACTAAATAGCTCTAATAATTAATAAAAAATAAAAATAACAAAGAGATCTCTAATCACGAGCACAAAACAGAAATCGTCGACAGCTGCACGTCATGACTGTGACAAGAAGGCTTCCACTCAGCATGATGCTGTGCTATGGGGGACCCACAGCACAGCGCTGATTTTCAGTGATTAGTGATTCTCGAGTTGTAAGTGCACTAATGGACAAACAGACAAAGAGGCGATGCGAAATAAATTATGAAAGGATATTTATTAAAATACTGTCTACTATTACGGGCTGATTCGAGTGAATCGTAGCTATGTAGCGCAGACTACAAGCGACGGCATACCACTTTGGAACGAACTAAAAAAAAAATTGACGATAGAAATAGACGCCAGACCTGCGCTGCCACCAGCGTTGCTGATTGGCCAATATGTTAGAGCTACTCTGTTGTATAGCTCGTGTGCACATAAGAGAGAAGAGCAGCGTTACAGATCGATAATAAGAAGCTTCTATGTCATTATAGCACTCGCGTCTCGCTCGGAATATTGCTCCTTTACCGACACCCGTCTATTGCCTCTCCGGGCAATGCAGGGGAATCTCGTTGCTTTTTATTTTATTTATATTTTATAATTTTCACGTTCTTATTGTTGTGCGGTTTGTTTATAAGAATAAACGGTTTTTGTTGGGTGACGTAAAGAGGTACAGTAATATTACGCGGAGGTATTTGTTGTGTGCCCGTTGCTGTAGTTGTACTTTGTATGATGTACATAATAAAGAACAGTTTATTCTATTCTATTCTGTAGCAGAAAACGAATAAATACGGTCACGTTCAAACTTATTTAGAGTTAGTTGCGTAGGCCGTATTGTCGTAGTAAGGGGAACTTAATAATAACTTTTTTTTTTTAATAATAACTTTTATTTAGGTCCTTTTAATCCTTAGGTCCTCCAAAGTAATACATCTAAACACTTAAATACTTAGTAGGTAGTACCAAGTTCTTAACAGATTGGCTTAAATACTTAGATAAAAGCTAGTTTTACTCGTTTTTAATTACATATGAGAGGTGCGTTGGTACTGACATTCTATCTTGTGGCGACCTGCCTGAGCTAGGTTAATAAAAACCTGTGTTTCAGGCCATCTCCATACTAAGCGATATACAATAATACTATACTTAATAAACTAGGTACTAAATACAAATAAAAGTTGCCAATTTAACAACTACATCATTATTGAAGTACTTCTAGAAGTCTTTCTGTGTCTGTGTAATCAAGTTTACCCAAATATTCGCGTATCTTCAGACTACAATGTTTGTAACCGGCACTGTAAATATTAAGTATTCTATTGAGCTTATTATATAAATCGGGTCCTAAATAGACATAGAATCGGTTTACAAAGGCATGTCTAGTTTGAGGCTTTATGCAGACCAAATCTTTCCTTCTCTTGTCAGAAGGTACTGGCTTGTAAGCGAGTTCAGCGTGCTGCTCTAATATGATGTGCAGTATAAATAATTGGCGTACTGTTAGCACCTCACATGCAATATAAAGCTGGTGTGTAGGAAATCTGAAAGGCCTAAAGGTGGCTACCTTTAGAATTGCTCTTTGAGCACGTTCTAGAGGGAGTAAAATAGACTTTGCAGCGCCACCCCATGAAGTTATGCAGTATGTAAGTACAGATTGGCACAAAGCTAAATATACCTGTTTAATTAATTTAAAGTCAGCAATGTGGCGTAATTTCTTAAAGATATATATGAGTTTACGAACTCGAGCACATTGCAAATCAATGTGTTTACGGAAATTTAGATTTGTGTCAATTGTGACACCTAAATATTTCATGTGATCGGCTTTAGCTAGAGTAGGACACGAACAAGCAGCGTCAGCGTCTGTCGTACAGTTATGAGCATAAATGGTAAGGTTAGTAAGTGATATATTAGTGTTTCTCATTCTAAATAGAATGTACTTGGTTTTATCTGCATTTAATGTTAGTAGATTCATACGAAGCCAATTTGATACAATGTTAAAGCCACTCTGAGCATATTTATAGACCTCCTCTCGTGATTTAGCCGAAAACAATAGGGCTGTGTCATCTGCATATGACATTATGATACCATCTGCCAATTTCAGGTTGCACAGTTCATTTATGTAAATTAAAAACAACGTAGGTCCCAAAATACTTCCTTGTGGAATGCCGTAGCAGCTGTTTTTAAGTTCTGAACTTTTATACTGACCGAGTTTTACACACTGATGACGATTTCTAAGGTAATCAGAAAAAAGTAGGAGTTGTGTTCCTCTTATCCCAAGTGTTTCAAGCTTGTGCAATAGTTTAGAGCAAGAAATAGTGTCGAAAGCCTTGGCAAGATCCAGGAAAATTCCCATGCAATGCAAACCATTATCCAGATTGGTAGTAACATAATTGGTCAATTTGTGTACTGCTTGGCAGGTTGATCTTTTTGGTCTAAAACCAAATTGACTATCTGAAAGTAATTTGTTGTCCTCAAGATACTTTACTAACCTATTATTAATAATTCTTTCCAGAATTTTTGAGAGGCCTGTTAAGACTGAAATAGGTCTGTAGTTATTAACGCAGTCCTTGTCTCCAGATTTGAATACAGGGGTGACCAATGCTTTTTTAAGCAGGCTAGGAAAAACTCCATTAGACAGACATAGCTGAAAGATATGTGTTAAAGGTAGGGCAAGCAGGTACTTAAATTTCTTAAGCATTCTATTTGATATATCATCCCACCCGACTGCACAGTCGTCTTGTAACCCGGAAATTATTCCTAAAACTTCATCGACGTCGGTATCTAATAAAACAAAAGAATTAACTGGATTTACAGTTCCGATAGTCTGATGTTGGCAAGGGATAGTTCTAGTTCCAGGTGTTTTGTCAGCCAAATTTTTACCAACGTTGACAAAAAAATTGTTTACTTTATCTGCTGCTTTAGAAGGGCTAATATCTGTTGATAGTAAATCAAGTGCAGGTTCGGAGTTTTTTGCGGTAAAACTATTTGTTCTTATATATTTCCAGACTAGTTTACTATTTTTTCCTGCTGATTGAAGCTCATATTTATCATGTTGGATTTTTATTTTCTTCAGAAGGTTATTACAGAAGTTCCTATATCTTTTGTACGTAATGCTGATTATCTCGTTGTCAGGTGCGAGTTTAGATTTCAAGTGCAATTTGTCTCTATGTCTTATACAACGGACGAGACCTGGTGTAATCCAGGGTTTGACATTACTATATTTCCTAGGCATTTTTGTAGTGAAAGTGTTTTTAATGATTGCATGTTGCAGTGAGCCTATAAAGTAATTTAGGGACGTATTTGCGCTGCACGAGTTGTAAACTGGGTCAAGATTTATGCTGCGTATGTCAGTTTCAAGTTTTGCCATATTGACTTTGGTATAGCTGCGCATGCAGTTTTTTCTGGGTACTGCTATTTGTAATGTTAGTAAAATTGCATTATGATCAGTTAGCGAAGAATTAGTAATGAATGTTCTTGTTTGTTTGTTTGTTTTCAAAATAATATGATCTAAGCATGACCCACTTTGATGCGTGGGGTAGTGATAAGCTGGCAATAGGCCGTGATATGAACAGATGTTTAGGTAATTATGGGCATGATTATCGATTTTCCCGGAAACAATGTTAATATTGATGTCGCCTATTAATATAATGGTTTTGAAATTACGCAGCTTGTTTAGAAGTGTGTCAAGAGAGTCTAAAAATCGGTCAATATCTTGAGAAGGAGGTCTGTAAACAGCCATTACCACTATATCGGGGCAGATTTCAATGATCAAGCAATTACTATCCTGAACTATCGGTTCTTCTACTGTTGCTTTCAGATTTTTCTTGATATAGACTACTAAACCATCATTTTGATTGATGTGTCGATTGGTTTTGTGGGAAGAATAACCATCCAGGGTTGGTAAATTGAGTGTCTGGTTGGACAACCAGCATTCTGTCAAGACAATTATATCACAGCTTATGCCAAGATTTTGTAACAACACTTCAAAACCGTTCATGTTTCTGTTTATGCTGCGAATGTTTTGGGTGAGCACAGTTAATGTTTTATCCATAGCAGGAATAAAATGTTTACAGTCTTCAACATTACATATTTTAGTTTCAGACACAGAAAAGCTGTCTAGGTCACAAAGCAAATTATCGATCATAATTATATTTAAGATAGGTATAAAGATAGACTTAAACTACTGTTAGCGTGCTTAAAAAGATATGAAATATGTAGCGCTCTTAGGCGCCGTCATAGTCTATAGAATTAATATAGTTTTCCTCTGCGAATTTGCGTGCCGGGCAACTAGTATCACCAGTTTTGTGGTCACTTTTGCGCTTGAAGCGATTACACGTCGCACATTTGTGGGGAGCGTTTTTATTGCTGCAGTCCTTAAAGGAATGACCAGTCTCTCCGCAGTGGTTACAAGTTGAGCTAGTTTCTCGGCAATATTTGGCTGCATGTCCGATTTGCTGACAATTGAAGCACCTGGTGACTATCGTGAAATCTCTCACGGGGCAGGACGTCCAATTGATGAAAATTCGCCCTTGGTCAAACCGCTTGAACGTACTCTGGTCACGTCGGCCCCGCTCCATCAATTCAGTTTAACGAACGAGTGACCGCGAGTTCCCTTTAAATTTAATTTAATTTTATTTTATTTCAACCTTTATTGCTTTACTATAAGGTCGGACACACACATTCCGTGTATTTAGTTGATTTCTTGACTCTGTGCCGCGTACTAGGATGTATGACAACACTACAAGCGTTCAACCAAAAAAATCAAATAATTAAAAAAATATGACGTCTTGTCAGTGGCGTACGACTCGCGCGTGTGTTGTTTACGTGATAAATAATTTGTGTTTTAAGTGGGTTTTCAAGTGTTTTAAGTGCTATGGCCTGTTTAAGTATGTGATAAATATTATAGTGAAGTGAATTACTGCAGGATTTCAAGATCGGTGAGTGAAAAAATATTACGTAATTTCGGTTTTATTCCACAACCGGCGCTGACCGATTCATGTTTATTGTTATTACGTGTATGTGTTTTCAGATCCTTATTTTAGTACAGTGTGTTATTCTAATACCACTACTTTTATAACAAAGTTGAAGCATTAAATAAGCTTTCCACAGGTACCAATATTTTTATTCTACGTATCAGATTTATATTTATAAAACAACATTTTGTTTCCATTGTCTTGGCGGCCATTGTTATTTTTTTGCCGTCGGCAAATTTTTTCAACTTTGGGCGCTCGTAAATAGTACATATTGTACTAATGCTATGTGGTTTTATTAGTTTTGCGTTAAGTATATACACATAATGTATTTAAAACCTTAAACAATATAGGTCATCGCTCGTTTTTTCGAACTATAACCATTTATTTGAAAACAAAGTTATGATTTATGGTTGCGTCATACTAACGAACGATTTGATTACATGAATACTATCCTATTTCAAACGAAACTCCGCTATCTTAAAGCCCCGTTCCTTACCATAACAAAAAACACAAGTGTTAGCACCATTCAAATAAACCCAAGTCGTAAAAATGCTTTGTTTACATTATCGGGCGGCCGAGCGGCGCCCCGCCGCGCCGGTGACGCATCTGGCATTCAGCCCAGTCTTTTTTTTTTCGCGCGCGGTTTCGGACGACCGGATAAGAATTCTCCTGATATTAGCTGGTAATTCTAGAATATAATTACAGGTGCTCAGATTTTTCTTACCTGATTTATGACTTAATTTCATTGTAGCTAAGAATGACTCACGGGTTGTGTTCGGCAGCTTCTCAGAGAGGTTTTGCTCGAAAATACACTCAAATACTTCCTGTTCAGTTAGGGCTGCGGGGACACCAATGACTGCAACCCTTGGACGGCGCTTTGTTGGTTCTTCAACGGTAAAGCCTGATGAAACAAGTTTCTCCGACTTCCGCAATTTTTCTATGTCTTCTCTCTTGTCCGTGCTGATGATGACCCCTCCGTTTCTCACTTTACGCACGCTACGAACATGAAGTTTCAGTTCCTCGGGAGAGATAATTTCCTGGACGAGAGACTTCGTTTCGTCGCTAGTTTTAGTTTTATCGCTATGGTAAATAGCAATGGAGCTTAAATTTGCAGGGCGGATGTAGTTATCGGTGCCCTTCTTGACCATATCCGCGAAGGAAGTGGTTTCTACGGGCTTCATTTTACTTTCTACGACTTCTTTGAATTGCCGAAGCGTATTCGCAACGTCCTGCTGCTCTTTTAGGTGTTCAATTGTGGTGTACGCCTGAGTAGTTTTATGAGTCAAGGACTGATACAGGACAGCCATCTGTGATGTCCCACTAGTCACTTTACGGCATAAATTGGTCACACGGATCTTCTGGTCAGCGTTCATTTTGCCCTCCGCTACTATACTGCATACTTCGCTCAAGATGGACTCTATTGTGCTCATCCATTTCTGAACTTCCGATGTGGGTATAACTTCAGCGGGTAACATATGTACCGTGGGTGCTGGTGGAGTTGGGGCTCTGGGCTTGTCTTGTTCATATGGTGACGGCGGAGGACTTCGCGGGAGCAATTGGCTACGGCCAAACGGGCTAGATCCTGAGCTAGCCATATCCACCACAGTAACAGTAGTCTATAGCATTTAGTTCATTGCATGCAATGAAAACGTAGGTCAGTGTTTGTATCAACTCGCGACACTCTTTAGTTTTAATGCTTACACTGCATGTAATTCCAATAACAATTTAGTAATAATTATTTAATTATAACACATTCTAGGCAAAACAAAATACACGTCCGCTTAGGCAAGCGACTCGCGAAGCTTTTTCAACTGTTGATTGACAGTCCCTAGTTGGAGAGGCACGAAAAGAAGATGTTCCTAATGACTTTCCTTTTGAGGCAACCGCAGAAACCTCACAATCAAGTTGTTACATGTGGTCTAATAACGCTAGTGCAAACATGAACAGAAACTGACCGCTGAATAGTTCTTAAGTTTCCGCAGGAAAACTGCCAAAGAAGAATCTTTTGTAACCATGTCTTACAATCAGTATAACTAGTTTAATGATAAGGACTTAGTACTAGATTTAGTACTTTCAAAAGTGAGGACAACGTAATTACAGCTTGTAGAGAAGATAAGGAATCCTCTCATTAATGCCTAAATCTTCTCTCTGAGAGTCTCTGAGAATGCTCCTCCTATCTTAAGTTCAGGCTCCCGGCTCTGCGTCCTCATTTAGTACTTCAACGAGGTAATCAAAAGTTCGAGCTAACGCAAGCGCGCCATGTGGTAAGTGCAGTGTAGTAATAATTTGAGCTGATAAAATGATAAATTACAAAGATTGGAGAGATTATATTATTATAAAGTGGTTGAGAACACTTTCTCCGATTTAAAATAATATTTAGTAATTAAATACGAGTAAATAATCGTAGTTTTATTATTTCCGACGCATCAATGAATAGTGAAAACATTAATATGATTAGGTACACTATCAGACTATTCCACATTGTTGTCTTTGTAGCTTTCAATGAATTTGAAGTTCTTGTACGAAAAAGAAAGCCGGCCTCACTTACGCCTGAAAACATGTCTCTAAATTACTATCATTAGATGGCTGTCCCAAATACAAGCATGTCTCGTACAATTGCATTATACATATCTACGACGAATATATAGGGTGCTTTTCCCAAATAAGTTGGGGTCGGCATCCAGTGTAAAAATAATGCAGCTGAATACCAGTATTTTACATGGAGCGACTGCCTGTCAGACCTCCGCAACCCAGTGACTGGTTATCACGATACCCCTTGGCAAGACTGGTTATTAGACTTTCGGGCTTCTGACTGTTCGTAACGACTGTCAAAGATCAACGAATGACAGTTGGGGCCAACTGCTTAGCATGGTTTCCGAGGCACGGAGGGATTTCAGTCAGTAATTAATGGTCCCCCACCCATCCACGAACCGCCCTCGGCAAGCGTTGCTTTACCTTGAAGATCATCCCGCGCGGCTAATTTTATTTAGCCACAGCAACTTTGTGTTTAATTCTGAAACCTTAGTCTAGATTTCCATAACAAGAGCGCCTTTATTAAAGAAACTGCAGCCACTACACAGCTTAACGCAGTTGTTGAAGTAGCTCCTCAGTAGTAGTAAGTAATAAAACATTAATTGAGCAGAGAGAACGACGGGACGCATTCAACATTTTCAGTTACTTTATGCGGCTAATTCGAACGTGTTAGCTGTGATTGTGAAAGGTAAAAAACTTTATTGGGATCAACCCATTTTTTTTTTGTACTGGTTGTGGAATCAGTGTTTTCAGGACCATTACGTTAGAACAATGGTGGGAAGATACCAAAGTCGATGGGACCTTGTTTTGGTCGATTTTGGATTAAATTTTACAGTTCTGAAATATTATTTACTACTAAGTAAATCATGAATAAAGGTAACAGTTTTTTTTATATGTGACTTCTTTGTTTATTACTAAATAAATACAAACTTATTTGAAAAAAATCTCAATCATGTGGAAATACAAAAATTTACGCAAATCATAATATACTACCTTCTCCATATCTGCTCGACGATTGAAGGCGGGACGTTGTATTGAAGCTAGTTGCACGGTAAACTCTGCTTGCGCGATGCAGGATTTTGCGTGACGTCAGGATGATGCGTAGTTCGCCATGTGGCGTTGAAGTTTTATTTATGTGCTTTTCTGAAACTTTTGTAGAACTCATTTTTATTAAAGGACTTGTTGAATTTTGAATTCGAGCCTTCGGAGATGTTGTTTGTGCGATGGTGTTCTCCAAATACACATAACATGGTACTAAAATATGGCTTCATCCAAAAACTATCTATATCATTTATGAATTTTGACATTTCCACGTTTTTTAAACATTCCGCCCTAATGTACTCCCATCCTTGTTTAATAAGTGCCTGTGGAACCAATGGCCGTGCAGCCGTAAGTGCGATTTAAATTTTCGGTCTTATTTTTTTTGTAGCCCAAAAGTTTTGCCCTTTCCAGACACTTTTCGACCAGTGATTAAAACAGCCTTTAACTAGAATGGCTGGATAAACTTTCGTCAAAGCATTTATTAGTGCTATTTTATAACCACAATCAACTTTTGTGGGCGTGAAGTCCGGTAGCTGTGACTTAACTAAGCTTAATAAAATATAATAGCTAGAGGTCTTTTTATCCGTCATCAAAGCAAAAAATATAGGTATCACATTGTTTGAATTGATAGAGCAACCAAGATCGCCGTGAATTATGTAAAGGTGAACAAAAGGACGCGGACAGCTGCTAAAAGTTCCATCAATAAAGATCTCTTTTATATTTTCAATTCTAATGGCACTACAACGCTTTCTACTTCTGTGAATGTAGTTCATGCGGCATAATTTACTTTGTGCCGAGCACCATAAAGGAACCGTGAAACACTAAAAAACGGAGGTAGTTTGATTGTAAAGGGATGATGAACGCCGCTATTTTGAACTTGTGATAACTTATCATCGTATATTTGAGTAACTGTAGTACGTTCGTATTTCGTGCTCTCTCCTATATGTCAACAATTTCCTTTAAAATTAAGTTTTTCGAAATGTCTGGTTTGCAGGAGTGTTCTGTTCTTTTTTTAATACCGTTGCCCTGAATATATGAACAATTTTAAACACATAATTACTTTATTTAGTAAGAATAGATCGGTAACGTGGCATAGCTCAATACAAGCTGATAATCGACTTTCTGTCTGTCATAATAAGTGCTACTAACGAAGACATTCGATACATTAGAAGTTTTATTACAAACAAAAAAGGAAAAAGTATTTGACGTGTATTGACTTAACGCAGTTTTTTTTAATTGTTTATTTAAGATGGGTTTGCTCTTGAATCTAGTTTAGGTCAGTGGTGACAGAGTCTACGGTGGAGTGAGCTTACTCAGAAGAAGCCTGTTCACTCGCACTTTGAAGAGATTAGGGTTGTATGCGTTCGGAAACACAGATGCAGGTAGAGAGTTCCATTATTTTGCTGTGCGCAATACAAAAGACATTTGGAAATGCTTAGTGCGAATTGGTGGAATAGCAACAAGGTAACTTGCAGTGCGTCTAGATGACCGATGGAAGAAGGGGACTGGTGTAATAAGGTCGTGGAGTTCTTGGGCACACTCACCGAAGTACAATCTGTAGAAGACCGAAAACCAGGCAACCTTGCGGCAATGAGTCAAGCTGTAAAGCTTGGTATCCACCAGTTTAACGTCGTCCATGAGCTTTTTAGCTCTAAGTTCCCCCGAGTCAAGCGCGGCAAGTTGGTACTTTGCTGAGCCATCCCAAAGAAGTGTTAGTAAGAGTAGCACAAAGTTGGTTCAAGCGTTTTCAGTCCAGCAATGTTATGTGAACTGTTACGGATAAAGTCGATTTATGAAAAAGTGAAGCAAGGCTTATTAGTAGTTACGACATAGCTGAAGAGGTTGACCACAAAACAGATTTGACCCATTTGAAAAAATCTGGGTATACAAAAAGTCTTCAATTTGTATTCAATCATGAAAGAACTTTTTCCGCGACCTAATTAATACGTATGTTTTAACCTCAACTTTATGTTTTTCAATTTTCAAGATAATATTTAGGTACATAGTTTAAAAGCTAACGTCTTAAAATGATAATAAAAATTTCCGTTCTGCGAGGATTGGACGCATATATTTTGTCCAACTTGTTCTTTTTTGTGTTTGTGTTCCTTCTCTGCGTCGTGTTTACCGCAAATAAACGTATTTCCTACTTTCTTTATTTTTTACTTATAATTTTTTTTATTTAATCTTTTTCAGTCAAATAGAATCAACCTCAGATCATATAGAATCAACTGTATAGTCCGTTCACAGTTATTTTACCTCTGACAGCTGCAACCCAACTAAACCGTATTGTAACGTGAATAAAGGTCACTGTGATTTTGACAGACTAGTCAGTGCCAAATAAATATCACTTTGATTTTGACAGACTAGTCAGTGGCAACAACACAACAGCAACCTTATCGTAACGTAAATAAAGATCACTGTAATTTTGACATATTAGTCAGTGGCAACAACACAACAGCAACCTTATTGTAACGTTAATAAAGATCACTGTAATTTTGACATATTAGTCAGTGGCAACAACACAACAGCAACCTTATTGTAACGTGAATAAAGATCACTGTAATTTTGACATATTAGTCAGTGGCAACAACACAACAGCAACCTTATTGTAACGTTAATAAAGATCACTGTAATTTTGACATATTAGTCAGTGGCAACAACACAACAGCAACCTTATTGTAACGTTAATAAAGATCACTGTAATTTTGACATATTAGTCAGTGGCAACAACACAACAGCAACCTTATTGTAACGTTAATAAAGATCACTGTAATTTTGACATATTAGTCAGTGGCAACAACACAAAAGCAACCTTATTGTAACGTGAATAAAGATCACTTTGAATTAGACAGTGGTGCAAAATCAGAGGTAAAATAACATATATATAACATTAATAGAACATATAGGTATGAAAATCCATATCTGTCCTGGTTTAGTGGCCAAATAAACTCATATCTATTGTGTAATTTAAACATGGAACGATCTTTAACTCCAAAACATGGCAACCAAGGAGGTAACTCATCAAAGGTTTTATTAAAATTTCGAACTGGCTTGCAAATAGAAAGCTGGTTAATGAAAAAAAAAAAAGTAATAAGCACTTTAACGCGGGAAAAATTATTGTTGTTCGTTGTTCGTCATTGATTTTGAAAAGTAATTGTATTTTAATTTCCGCGCATTATTTGAGAAAAGTACTATACAAGCCTTGGTCACAACTAGGCATTGATGGACTTACGTATGTGTGCCTCGGCTTGGCCACGGCCCACATTTACACGTTGGTCCATCAATGCCTCTTTTGCTGGCCGCTGCAGTAATGTACTTTTAACTCATAAACTAGACAAATCTGATATTTTTCTCGTATTCATTTTACAGAAGAAGTAAACAGCTATGGTTGCCGCTTGTAAGTACTTATAGTTGTATATCTTTTGATACGTGGAACTAACGCCGTTATCTTGTTTTAAGGGTTCCATACCTCAAAAGGAAAAACGGAACCCTTATACGATCACTTCGTAGTCTGTCCGTCCGTCTGTCTGTTTGTCAGTCTGTCAAAACCCTTTTTCTCGAAAACGCTTGGAGGTATCAAGTTGAAATTAATAATAATATCCAATACGTAGGTTTATGGTCCCTTGGAGCTCTACAAAAAATAACCTTTAGTAGCTTGTACCACAAGTAAACGGAAAACGTCCGAAAATCGTTAATTTTTAGTCTTATCAAACAATAAATATAATTTAAACAAAAAAAAAAATACAACTTGTAACATAATTAACGCAAGACCTCATACACCTCAATTAGAGTATTGAGTTAAAAGCATTAAACAATGACCAAAACAATATTTTTTAAAGCTAACTATTATTATTATAAAGAAATCGTGTTGACCCCAGCATTACTTTATGCATTTAAAAGTAAGTCTTATTGCCTTGAAATAAGATGTAACTCTCTTTGGCTCTATCGGCGGTCAGTATTGCAAAATTCATAATTTTTGAAAAAAATACCTACATTATTATTAATAGTACTGAAATGGATTCAGTAGTCAAATAAGAGAAAACTACTTTCAGGACTTGTGTTTATTCTGTTACACCTTGTTTAGGTATATAAATGCATAGGGGTACATCCATCTACCTAATATTTGCACGCCACACTCTGCAGAATGTGATGATACCACTGACTTATCTCAAGACCATATTATTATGTCAAATAAATGAATAAGATTATGATTTATGCGATTACACACTTCCATTTGCAGTTGGAGAATTGACCGTGACGTATATCGATGTATGGGAGAACATGTTTTCCAAATACCTACAATGTTAAGTTTGTTTTAGGATAAATTTATCCTACGACAGAACCCTTCATTGTGCGTGGTCCGACACGCTCTTGGCCAATGTTTTAAAATACAATTTCATAAAGTTTACTAACAACGCCCAACGCCATTCGCGCTAAAAAATCCTCATAGCACTGTATCATGTTATGATTGGTGCTGTCGTGGGTAGTTCTACATTCTGCGGTGGGCCCATCGTGTTTATCCCATAGTCTACCACAACGTTACCCAAATATTCCACCACCACTCAAATCTAAACACATTACGTCAGAAGCACTAAGGCAAAGTTAAAAGCTTTGTAACTCGATTAAATTATATGAGTCGGCAATCACGACTGACTAACTTTGTGCTAACTTTAAACGATGTTATGAATTTAGTTGGATCCTATTGGAATTAGAGCATTTTGTTTCAGACTGGGAGATAATGAAATAGCGTCCATAATTTTGGGCTTCCTTTCAAAAAAGCAGCCGTAAGCAGAACTTTTTAAGCATACTAAGTATTTTCAACGAACGTGCACCATCTTTGATCATACATGTTGTTACCAATGACACGTGATATAAGACTTCCTTGTTAGTCTACTGGATGCAATTGCTACTGCTGAGCAGGAGATCCTGGGTTCAATTCCCGGGTCGGGCAAAGTGTTATTAGGTTTTAATTACTCAGCAGCAGCCAGCAGTCTAGATTTGTGCCTGGTTGATGATAATAGACTCGCCCTCTATTAAAACACTAACCAACGTAAGTAGACTTCGCAACTCGATCTAGTCTTATTTTAAGAGCTTATCGCTTACAATAATAATAAATGTGAATTTAAAATACAAAACCACCTAAACCTAAGTATGTACATTTTTAAACTTGAACTCATTTATTTCAAATAAACCAATTATAGGCACTTTTGAAAGTTAAGGAGTCGGTCAGTCATAAAGATGAAGCTAGTTGCCCATTCCAAAGCGTAGTAGGTACCTAAGGAGAAGAACGGGCAAGAAACTCCATGGACACTCTTTTAAATTATATTGTTACATAAATACTAATTACATCATTTATGTTGAATATATAATTATATGAGAGAACGATTTAAATAAGACGTACACATTGAGTATCCAGAGTACAGCAAATATAAGTTTAAACAAAACAATCCAAAACTAAAATAAGCCGTGGCAGCTAAGAGAGGACCAGTCCCAATGACGACGCCCGTTCACGAACAAGACGCATGGATCAGCACCATTCAGCGAATAATAATAATTAGTATTATTTATTAATTAGTTTCATTATATTAATTAATTATCGCTAGAATCAGAATGCCCGGATCGCTCGGCGCGGCGCTCCGTCTTAAAAAGGCCGACTTCTTCCATAACTCGCCTGATTCATTGAGTGGTACGATGATGTCACAGAGAGCTGCGTTTCGTTTTACTTTGCAATAATTTGCTCACGTCGACATAATTATAGTATACACGTAAAACTTTCGGAATTAATACTCTAAATGATGATAAAAACTGCATCATAATCCATTGCGCAGTTTAAGAACAACGCGGTCACACCGACAGACAGGTGTATAGATATAGATGTGTGAGTCTAACAATGCAGGGCCTTGATCATATATACCTACATAGGTGATCACCTACAGTACCTATACCTACATAGGTGTTCACCTATAGGACCTATACCTACATAGATTTTATTTATTTATTTATTTATTTAAATGCCTTAAAACTATCATTACAGGTCTTACAAACCTAATGCGATAGCTAAGTCACACACACAAAATTAAAAATAAGTCACAACTACATCTCAGGATCATAAAAATCATTGTTTGTAACATAATGTAAACAATAGTACTTTTGCGAATTCACCCCAGTGACATGTAAATATATCCATTTCGACCTGAATATAGTTGATGGTGCGAATTGCTCAAGTTAGAGGGGTTTTGGCCAGCAAGTTGGTCCTGGCACCTATACCTACATA
This sequence comes from Brachylomia viminalis, assembly GCA_937001585.2. Classification (NCBI taxonomy): domain Eukaryota; kingdom Metazoa; phylum Arthropoda; class Insecta; order Lepidoptera; family Noctuidae; genus Brachylomia; species Brachylomia viminalis. The sequence goes on from OW443293.2 coordinate 37,120,495, forward strand.
GGTGTTCACAATAGGACCTATACCTACATAGATGTATAACTATAGTACCTATACCTACATAGGTGATCACCTACAGTACCTATACCTACATATGTGTTCTTTATAGGACCTATACCTACATAGGTGTTCACCTACAGTACCTATACCTACATAGGTGCACCTACAGTACCTCTACCTACATAGGTGTTCTTTATAGGACCTATACCTACATATGTGTTCACCTATAGTACCTATACCTACATAGGTGTTCACCTACAGTACCTATACCTACATAGGTGCACCTACAGTACCTATACCTACATAGGTGATCACTTACAGTACCTATACCTACATAGGTGTTCACCTATAGGACCTATACCTACATAGGTGTTCACCTACAGTACCTATACCTACATAGGTGTTCACCTACAGTACCTATACCTACATAGGTGATCACCTACAGTACCTATACCTACATAGGTGTTCACCTATAGTACCTATACTTACATCGCCGCCGCCCATCTCCACGAGGACATGGCCGGGCTCCGCCTAAGCCAGGCAGCCCTCCATCGTATGTTCCACCATGTACTCCGGGCGATCCGCACAATGTGACACCTGGGCGATTCCTTCCGCCTTGTTCGGAACAGGAACCTCCCGAAGCATCCATGTTCGGTGAGGACATGCGTCAGGCGGAAGGTGAGGGCACCGTGGCGCCTCTCTAGCCACTCCTCAAAGAGGGGACTTATCGCCGCAATTGTAGCGTGCCCAGCACTGGGTTGCAACAGCCGCACTCTCCATGTCGCCATGAGATCCCGCTGGAGCTCTGTCCGCTGTGCCGCGATTTCTCGCGGCAGAGGAGTTACGCCCCGGCGTTTCGCCTCCTTGCGCCACTCCCATATGTAGGAGTATACGCGAGGACTTTTGCCTCCAGATCCCATGGCGGTAATCTGGCAAGGAGGCTCGCCGCCTCACCGGAGACTGTACGGTATCTCCGGACCCGCTGGGTGGCCATAACCATTTGTGGCGCGTTCAACCGGCGGGCTAACCGCCGCCTCAAGTAACGCGCCCACACCGGAACCCGGTAAAGGGCCATGGACCGCACATAATTCTAGACGCCTAGCGTTGAAAATTTTCGTTGGTTATCAAAACAAAAATCTACTGTTCCATAGACAACTGTAATACCTACGTGGTGAAAATGTATGGCAAAGCGATGTTTTTTAAATAACCTACGAACAATTTCAAGAACGGCGTCTTCAGAATCATGTGCAAACTGCATCCATGGTTACAGGTTGCTCTTCGATGTCCCTGCCACCCTGTATTCCACATCGACATGTGACGAATACGATCCTTCAGTAGAAATAAAAGGCAAATCTCGATCACTCTATATATTATATAATATCGTCTATAGGGCGTAAGCCCAAATCCAACATTCGAACGTGGGGGTACGCGCCAGACTCATGATTGGTTTCCTTGCCTAGCAGTGGACCCACATCAACAGATTTTAAAGGCTGATGATAATTAATTTTTTAGGTGACTGACTCTATGGAATCTCTGTAGATTCCATAGAGTCAGTCACCTCAAAAATTCAACACAAGGTAAACCGTAGATTTTTACGCCCCCAGTCTTTCTAATACTATAACATTTTCTCAGTAAATCGAAGACGTAATTGATTTACGATTGAAGGAGATCAACTGAAACCTGCCCGACGCAGAATCTCACATAACTCAATCATGGTTCGATTCGGTTTAGCCGTGGGTTTAGCATCGTACTTTGTAATTTATCTTAAACCAATATACCTACTTAATTTGTCTTTTGTGATTAAGTAAGTATTTTATTATTATTACTATCAGTATTTTCTATAATTATGGTAGGTCGTAATCATTAAGATTTGCGGTCGAAAACGTCAGATACGACGTCGTTGATTAAGATAGACTTATAGCATAATTAAATCAAATCAAAACGTATAAAAATCAAATAATAATAAAAAAAAAGTATTAATATAATGTCAAAATCCAAAGTCATTTAATCAAACTAGGCTGCGCTTTTTGAAAGCCGAAATTTCATACGACAGTCCTCCAAAACGCCCGCCCTTCACCACTTCCTAGTGCTTTAGCTGGGAAGATGAAATGGCGCAACAAACTGCCCATGTTCCCACTGCTGAGGCACAGGCCTCCTCTCTACGAGAGGGAGTGGGCTATAATATACCACGCGAGCCCAGTGCGGGTTGGTAGATATCACATGTCTTCGAATTTCATGGTGCTAGGACATGCCGGTTTCCTCACGATGTTTACCTTCACCGTTTTGAGAGTAGTGCTGATGAAAATATTTATACAAAGTTAAGCGCCTGTCGGGATTCGAAACCCACGACCTTACAACTCGTAAGTCAGGGCCATTACAGAAACAGGCTTATGAAATCCATAAAATGTAGTGTTTATAGAATGTGACTGTTGCATGTCTCACGTCCGTAGATACATACTCCCACTGGCTGATATTTCGTTCAATCTCTTCATGCACGAGAAAATAATATCGTTTATATCAAAACGTGTCATAAGAGGCACCCAGGTATATGTCATGAACGTAGTGTAAGGCTTAAAAGATTACACTGTGTGAAAGGGCTTCGAAAACACCTGTTTACGTTCTCGAAGCAACTATTTACTTGCCAGACAGTGCATCTGCATAGTGCTAGCAAAATCTGTTGGTATTTTATGTACGTGTGTGTGCTTTGGATTAAATCCTTCCGCACTGTTGGTTCCACTGCTTTAATGTACTAGTGGGTCCAGTAGGATTTTCAAGTAGGTACTCGTAGATATTTGTGAATACGCGTCACACGCAACAGATGGCACTAATCTTGGATTTTGTACCGTGTTGTCAGTAAGAAGACGGTCGTAGAACAACTTGCTTCAAGTTGTTGACGTGATTTATTTTTAGAATCTTGAATGGAACATCAACGATTGGCTTGGTTTATTTATTTATTAAAGGATGCCATCAGCAGAATAATATATATTCAACATTGACTGATCGGTTGGTGCAGTTGGTAGCGACCCTGCCTTCTGAGCCGCTGGTCCCGGGTTCGATCCCCGGACAAGTCAAACATTTGTGTGCATGAACACGTCTGTTTGACCTGTGTCTGGGTGTGTATATGTATATAAGTATGTATGTACATCAGATTACCGTAGTACAGGTTCTACCTAGTTCGGGACCTGAAGACCTTGTGTGGATGTTGTCTCTTATTTATTTATTTATTTATTGGCTTACAAAAATATTGAAAGGTATTAATGCTCCTGTATACACAAATTATACATGACATTACATTTAAAGAGAAAGGACATTGTACCGAAGCTGCTTAGAAACTAGAAGTAAAATTTAAACAAAGTTAATTAACATCAATAAAATATAATACGAACTAATGAAGGTCATGCGTGTATCATGGGGTTATAACACTAACAAAAATTAAACAAAATTTTAAGTTATTATATAGGTAATTCTACGTTAACAAAAATTATGTGACTACGGGCGAATTTCATCAAACTTTTTTACCTAGACAAGTCCCCTGAGAATAAATTTTAAATTTAGAATTTTCCTATACGTATTAGACCCGATTTCACCAACGTTGAATTTACACGAGAGTAGCTATCCTAGTATAACTTTACTCCAACGATTTACTCGATGGATAACTTCAATTTCGTTTCACCACACTAATCTATGGATATCTTACTCTCGCATAGTTACTCTGTGATGGTGAACGAATGAAAAGAATGAAAACATTAAGCACCCAAGAGGATAGGTTGTTTGTCGCATGCTTGAACAATAATGCTGCGTATTACTGTATTTGTTCGGGTAATACGTTAGCTTGACGTTTTGGTTAACCTTCAGTTTAACTTTAACTTTAAGTTAACTTTCAGTTCGCAGCCCAAAAGCTAATGCAGGAAAACGTCTCTTCCATACTCCATAGGACCTTTCAATAGGGTTACGTGTCCGTATTTGTGACTCATTATAGAGTTGTTCCACTGGGGTCCTCGGATTCTCTAAAGGAGTCATTGTGTATGACGTGGAAGCATAACCGCCATCTACTAACAGCAGACTCAAATTTAGCCTTTGTGGAACTATTATTGAATATAGTGCTATCGTGAGATGAACCTGGCCACCTGGCCACTATGTCAGTGATCTCTAGGTTGGTATTGCATATTGTTTGCACATTGATAGAAAAGTAACCCTTTCTGTTGCGAAATAGCTCTGCATGATCTCCACCTGGTGAGGTTATACGAATGTGGGTACAATCCATAGCACCAATGACACGTGGAAAACTTGCTATTTGAAAGAATGCGTCCTGTGCCTTTCGTATTTCCTGGTTTGTGGTAGGAAATCTTATATATTCTTTGTGCAACGATGCTATCGCTGCACTGACTCGGTGAATAATTCGGTGTGTTGTTGGTGTACTCATTCCGCCAAAGTCACCAATACTCATTTGGGTGTTATTTGTTGCATAAAATCTTAACGTAGCTAATAATTGGTTAACAGGCGATATTGACTTATTTCTGAAACATAACAAACAGTGCCGGAATCAGCTTGTCAATGATAACAAGGAATACTAACAAAATTATTATCTAGGACACTCACCTATCTGTTGGGTACTCTAAACGATGCTCGATTTTTGCCAATAAGCTTAATGCTGCCTCCTTAGATAAACGAAATCTTAAAACGAAATCGTGGTCGTCATAATTTTCGAAGTATTGGCTCCTCTCCTTATACCACCGTGGGCGAGGAAATTCATAATCGTCATCATCACTATCGGTTTCATTTATTAACATACTTAAACGACGCGCCATTTTTGGTTTGATTCACAGCTTTATTACCTTCGTATATTTGTTTGTATAATCTTACGATCAATGTTACAGCTTATAACGGTTGCAATGCAATCGACTTGACAGTTACAGACACAAGCTGTCAACTTAATCTACGAATAACAGTTTACTCGGCCGAAATCGGTGGTATAAGAATTTACTCTAGTATAGCGATTTTATCCTTAGGCTAAATGTTGGTGAAATGTAAAATGGGCTTACTCGCGAGTAATTAACGATTTATTCTTGGAATAAGACTTATGCTGCGTTGGTGAAATCGACTCTTAGAACTGTTAGACGCTCCAGAACAATAACTATATTGTTCTGAGGTTAGACGTCAATTTTATTCCACGGTTTGTATCTACCTGACTACAAAAAAATATGCTAAGTATTTTTTGCCGAATACAAGAAGAAAATTTGTGCCAGGATTGATTTTTATTTTTTGAATTCGAATCGCATCAAACGAATGAGAACCTATTTTTTTTTTACCCGTACTGTCCCACTGTTGGGTAAATGTCTCCCACATACTTCGACATTCATCTTTGCCTGCTGCCTTTTACGGTCAATCAGTCTAGAAAAGTCTAGGTCGTCGCGCCAGCGTTTTATAGGCATGCCTCGGTGACGAAGCCCGTCTTCAGTTACCTAGTGCGTGACGACCTTGGCTCGTCTGTACTGATGCATCCTGTACGTGTGGCCCGCCCAGTGCCATTTTTTGTTATACCCATACAAAAATATTACTCAGGCCCATGTTCACTAACACTAAGCGACACCTAGATAAATTCCAAAATAAAACCTCGCTGTTGATTTTTAACTATCAAGTCTGAGCCGAGCGTTGACAATCCAACAACGCGATTAGGTAACTGTATTATTGACAGCGGGCATTAGTAATTCAAGCCATAAACATTCGTATTTGTTCTTACCCCATGAAAGTTTTTCTTTTAGCTCTTGTCCGCCATTTCCATTGTTAATTTGAGGGCTAGAAACCATTCCTCATGTAAATAGTTAAAGTCAGCCAGTTACCCTCTTTCGTTTCCTTCTTAGCGTGACTTGCAGTACATAGTGGATTATACCGGGCTTAGGCCCCCTTCTCTCGAGCTCGTAAATTATTTAAGGGTGATATTTTCCCGGATAACACAGTTTTGTAATGAATGAGGCGCTGAGGATTTTGTGTATGTACCTACCGAGGAGTATTTTCTGTTTGCTTCTTTAGTTAAAACATATTACAGGGGAAATTTCATAGTCTTTGTGGCACTAACTGGACATCACCCACGGCTGCACAATAAAGTAGGTACGGATATTATTATCATATACCGTAAATCCCGGGTAAACTGAGTCATTATAAAACATGAAAATGTAACACAAATGTAAAAGTACTATACTTTTCTATAGCTGGAAGAATACGTTTTCTTGCCGTAGAATTTCCTTATTCTACCTAATTGTTACGTTAGCCTGACGGCACGGCTATTACGCCACTTTATAATATCAAGGTGCAATATTAACCGAAGTCGGAATAGCGAAATAGTTGAACAGGAGTAAACTACTAACTGGAACTAACTACGTCGTAAATATTAATTAAATTAATTAATATAGCACACTGTAGGTACAGCTTGTTGTTGTTGCCACTGACCACGTTTTTATCTTGACTATACATACAAACATGATTTACTTTAGACAGGGCTACAAGTTACTTGGCTTATCTAAATACGTGTATTTTCCTTCTTTTCTCCATTAATAAGCGACATATTCCATAGCAGATGTCAACTTCATATCCTTGCACATCCATCTTTTAGGTACGAGTATAATAATCTATACCTACATATAATACGATGTCAAAACTGTACATTGTTTTTTTTTTGTAATTTTGCGAGGTCTGAGAACGAATTGAATGCCGAAAATATATATTTTTGACTTTTTGTTTGTCTGAAGGTATGTTCCAGTATCACGCAAAAACTACTGGATAGATTTTGTTCAAATTTTGTATAAGTGTATGACAACAGTAAGAATTTCATTCATCATCACATCAGCTCATAACTTCACTGTACAGGGAATGAATATAGCAGATAGTTAATGATTAGTATCCATTTACGAAGCTAAGCAGTCAATGATGACTTATCATAAGAACGGCTATTTTAGCCAACTTTCAACAAAGCAACTCCATAGTTTAAAGGTTCGACGACTGCTTTGTAAACCTAAGTTCGAAACCCAATAATTGATATTATTTTGGTTCTATTTTTAACATTTTGTTAAATGATTATAAGATAGCTCGTAGAACGTAGGTACACAGAAAAACATACCAAGTTTAGGCCTCTTCTATAGTCAAAATAAAGATTTATGGTTAGGAGACTGTTAATGAGAAATCCCTTGTGTTTACAATCTACTGTTATATTATTTTAGTGATAGCCGATCGTCAGGAATACTCTGTGAGAAAGCATCAGTCAGTGTATCAGTGTTGTGCTATTGGGTAGTATGTGCAGGAACGCAAGCGTTCATTAATTCACTAAAAACTAAAATCTTCGCAAGCAATGAGATATTACTAGGTACTGAAGGATGCAGGTGTCGACCTCAGGACGAGCTGCTTCTCACACGGACAACTGTGCGGCGCTTGCTCCCGCGTTATCATTCCTGCCTCTCTTCATATTTTCGCTGCTATGACCAAAACTATAAACGTAGTATACAGAAAAGTTTTCTAAAATGTGGCTGTTCTTTAAGTGAATTGTGGTGTCTTACGTTTTCCACGCGAACGAAATCGCGGGCAGAAGCTAGTCTATATACTCGTACATATATAAAAGGAAACCGTGACTGACTGACTGACTGATCTATCAACACATAGCTCAAACAACTGAACGGATTGGGCTGAACTTTGTCCCACAGATAGTTATTATGACGTAGGCATTCGCTAGGAACGAATTTTTTTTAATCTACCCCCAATGGTTTGTAACGGGGGTTAAAAAATTGTTTGGAGAAATCATATAGATTACTCCTGTTACCAAATAAATAAACACGTGTTTCGTGATTTTTCAAAAACAAACCCTTCAGGGGTGAAAAGAGGTCAATAGTCAAAATAAATAAAATTTTAAAAATCCCTGGCACAAGATAGCTGTAAAAACGGCTGAACCGAGTTTTAGCACAGAACGTTCGATGAAGTCGCCTTCCAAACAAAACATCTTAAACATAGAACACCCCTCATTTTCCGTCGGGGGTTAAAAATAAACATGGGTGTCAATTACAAGGCTTGGGGGAGGGACGTTGATACTCAATACTCGATCATTTATTGCATTCCACAACGTATATGCTTAGGTAGTAAGTAAACATTTGTTGTAACATTCTTGGACCCTGCCGGGCACAGCAAAAGGAAAATTTTATGGAAGGGGACTTATATAAACATGCAAACTAACTTATTCTAAGTACCATTTTATTCATTATTAATTTAATCTAAAATGTTATTATTAATTAATTTATTATTATGTCTGCTCTATGGATTTGTCAATTAAATATTCATTTATGCTAAAATAACATTTATTTAGTAATAATTTTTTTAGTAAGTACTAAAAAAAAATTACTGATGAACTCAATTTCGAAATGAATTTAAAAGATTCTTAATTTATTATTACTTTGTATTCATCCAAATTACAATCTCATGATTGACACACAATCACATGGGTCGACAAGGACCTGGGTTGGGATATAAGATACTCTTCATCCCGGTAGTACGCTGCATGCATACAAGATGGTATTCTGTTCACGACACGTTGTGCACAACTTCCGATCAGTGCCCTAACAAAAACTACTAGGCTTGCATGAATGCACGATAGTATTTCAATCATTAGTATTATGCTGCTATTAGGATTTGTATAAAATTTGTCACACAGGTAAAAGCCTCGATCAACATCTTTCGAGGCTCTCGTTAGGCGGTTGGATCAAGGGCCTGATTCAGAAGGCAGTACTCCTCGCTACGGCTCGTATCGTGAGAAGGTTCCTGTCTCTGTAGCCCTAACCACCGGTAGCTTGGACCCTGCTCCTGATACCGGCGGACCACTATTTTTATATTTTTAAATGTTTTTTTTTAATGTTTTTTATAAAAATATTTAAAAATGTATTTATATGTATGAAAATAAATAAACGGAATAATAATAATATGAGACAACATCCACACAAGGTCATCAGGTACCGAACTAGGTAGAACCTGTACTACGGTAACCTGATGACTGATATACATATTTATATACATATAAACACCCTAGTAGATAGTTTATAACCTGGATTAACACAAAGTATACTTTTTATCCCGGTAGCACGTTCCCGTGGGATAATTTCCGACCTCCACGCGGGCGATGCCGCGGGCAAAAACTAGTTACTTATAAATACGGAGTAAAGTTTATGCCAAACCTAAACCTAGAAATATGTTAATCTGAAGCTGGTTCTGGTTGTAAATTGACTACACGTTTATTCGTAGAGGGGGCAGGATAAACAAATAATTGTTTGGACCGGGAAATGCAACCACGACCCATAGTGCTAAAAGTCAAACGCGGTAAGTAATCCTTAGACTGTGCCTATCAACCTGTCAAATGTAATTACTGCTGATGACTTAAGTTTTATCGCTGATTGATGAAGGAATAGAAATTGGTCGCCGGCAACTACACGGTCTAATAATCTATTCACATAACGACAAGCTAGTCGCCAGCCATTTCTAAAGAAAAAAAAAATAAAATAAAAAAGATAGCCATTTCACTTTAAAATGTCTGCTACATAACGTGTGTGTTAGAGAAAGCTCTCCTTATTTCTTTTCCTTATTTGCTCTCTTGCTCTGTGCATCTCCAGATGTATTTACGACCACATAATGAAGGCTATGGAAAACATTGTGGGTTGTCCCCTCAGGCTTTGATTCTTAGGGCTTGGTTCAAGTTGTGAGCATAGCGGTGGCGACGTTGGCGTAGATTAGACCTCAGGGACTAGTGTCTCCCTTCTAGAGGGGACCATATCTCCCCGGCCATGGCTTCGCCTACTGCGGTGCTGAATGCGGACCACACCGCCGACGACGACGACGATGCTCCGGAGGTGACCGAGGTAGAGCTGCGAGTGGCGGTATGTAGGCTGAGTGCTAAAAATACCGCCCCAGGACCCGACGGCTTACCTAGGAAAGCCTAGGTCCTGGCCTCGGAGGCTCTCGGGCCTCGACTAAGGGGGCTCCTAAGCGCATGCATGGAGAGGGGCCAGTTCCAACTTCGTTGGAAGACGGGGAAACTGGTCCTCATCAAGAAGCCAGGACACCCAGCGGACTCTCCGTCCGCTAACCGGCCCATCGTGCTGCTCGACGAGGTGGGCAAGCTCTTTGAGAGAGTCATTGCAGACCGCCTCGTCGGGCGGCGCTGGTGCGGGTGGGGCCGGATTTGGCGGAGAGCCAGTTTGGCTTCCGCAGGTGGCGCTCTACGGTGGACGCCATCATGCGCGTGCGGGCCCTCACGTCATCTACCCCAGTCACCAGGGAGTATGGAACCGGCAAAAGATGTCGTGCGGTGTCCCACAGGGATCGGTCCTGGGGCCGCATCTGTGGGACATCGGATACGACTGGGTGCTGCGCGCCGACCTCCCTAGCGGTGTCAGCGTGGTTTGTTACGCTGACGACACGCTGGTCCTGGCGCAGGGGAGGTCGCACCAGGCGGCGGCCGAACTAGCGACACGCGGGGTTGCAACAATCGTCGAGAGGATCCGGCAATTGAGACTCAAGGTGGCCCTGCACAAGTCCGAGGCCATGTGTTTTCATGGTCCTCGGAACACGACACCGTCGGGTTCCCAAATAACGGTAGGAGGGGTTCACATCGGCGTCGAGTCGACGATGAAGTACCTGGGACTCGTCCTCGACAGCCAGTGGAACTTCGTGGAGCATTTCCGACGTTTGGCTCCCAGACTGGAAAGGGCCGGGGCTGCCTTAAAGTGGCTCCTGCCCAATCTAGGGGGGCCAAACGCCTCCTGCCGGAGGCTCTACGCGGGGGTCGTACGGTCCATGGCCCTTTACGGGGCACCGGTGTGGGCGCGTTCCTTGAGGCGGCGGCCAGCCCGCTGGTTGAACGCGCCCCAAAGGGTCATGGCCACCCGGCTGGTCCGGGGATACCGTACGGTCTCCGGTGAGGTGGCGAGCCTCCTTGCCGGATTACCGCCATGGGATCTGGAGGCAAAAGTCCTCGCGCACGTTTGGGAGTGGCGCGAGGAGGCGAAACGCCGGGGCGTAGCTCCGCTGCCGCGAGAAATCACGGTACAGCGGACAGAGCTCCGGCGGGATCTCAGGGCGGCATGGAGAGTGCGATAGTCGCAACCCAGCGCTGGGCACGCAACAATTGCGGCGATAAGTCCCCTCTTTGAGGAGTGGCTAGAGAGGCGCCACGGCGTCCTCACCTTCCGCCTGACGCAGGTCCTCACCGGACACGGTTGTTTCGGGAGGTTCCTGTTCCGGATAAGGCGGAAGGAAACGCCCGGGTGTCACCATTGTGTGGATCGCCCGGAGGACACGGTGGAGCATACGGTGGAGGTCTGCCCGGCTTGGGCGGAGCACCGCCGTGTCCTCGTGGAGGCGATTGGCCGTGGCGATCTCTCGCGTCCGGCCTTGGTCCAGGCCATGGTACGGAGCGAGAGGGCTTGGGAAGCCGTCACCTCCTTCTGCGAAGCAGTAATATTCGCAAAGGAGGAGGCGGAACGCGTGAGGGAGAGGCAAAATTTGCGCCCTCACGCCCCTAGCCGCCGCAGGAGACGCCCTGGGCGTCGGGAATCGCAGGCCGATTCCCGGCCACCGTAGGCGCGGGCATGCGAACGGCGAGCAATAGGCAGCTCGCCGTTCGATAAGGACCAGGCCCGAGTCGACGGCGCGTTGTGTTCCACGCGCGCCTCAAAGAGATGTCAGCACCAATGACGGGGTTTGCTAGGACCGATGCCTGCTAGGGTTGCGGAAAAGTCCAAGAGGGTTACCGTGGCCCCTGGCACAGGCAACTGAAGGAACACGGGTGGGTTTTAGTCAGTAAGAGTCTGACACGCCCTCCACGCACATTTCGATCCTATTGCCATCAACCAGGCTGCCATCTCCGGGCTGCTTCTGAGAAATTCCTGATTGAAGAATCCAATAACACTTTGCCCAGCCTGGGAATTGAACCCAGAACCTCATTAGTAGCTTGCGACCACTGCCCGCGGGACCAGACCAAACTAAGTGTTTCCCAGTGGTTTCAGACCTGTGTTTCGCTTATATTTACTATACGTTCATAGTCTGCGGTTCTCCCTCCCCGCCGCCATCTTATAACTTCTACTGCTACCCATTTCCCACACGCTTTATTTGTTTTGTATTCCTCTTGGCCAATTTCCAACCAGCGCACACAACCCAATATTACATTAATTATAATCCGTAGTGCTGGCTATTTACTGTTTTATTAAGGAGCTCTCCCTTACTGCAGCATCCTGAGGGCTGTAGCTTTTAACTAATGACATGGATACTAGTGGTTGATGTTATATAGAAGAATGTTTATTCTCTATGATAGTACAGTTTGACACTCTGTAGGTAACCATGCGGAAAGCGCTCATAAAGAAAGTTGGAAGACATGCCGTGTAATATCCAAATGCTTCATACCATATCTGCATGATATATCATAGGAGTGCTGTTTCGCGATAGGAATATAAATATTCTGTTATACAATCTAAGCTCTTGCCATAATAAGGCGAATCTCGTGAGGGATACGAGAAGAAAATCGCTCGCGCTGATTGTGTCAACTAACTAGTGTGGAGGTGCGACCTGCGCGAATAGTCGTGTGAGTTCCTAATCATTAAAACGATAGACTCGCTAAGTCGCTTTTCGCGTCCCGCGGCGGTTTCATCTCACAGTGTTTAAAGCTATAGCTGCCAAAATGTTATATACACCTCTGTCTGATCTTTTGAGGAAACAGGGGTGGGGTTATGTTGTTGTTTCAAAATAGCCCAACAACAACAAGTGTTATCAAAAATCCAGTTGAAATGAATACACAATATTGGAGCAAGCTACCAACAGTAAATTCACTTAAAACTGGAGTCTGAATGCGTAATTTAGCTTACGAACATATTAAAGCTAGTAGGTATTTTAAGTTTGCAACTTTGTGTTGGAGTGTTTTACGAAGAACCTTGCCCGATGAAAAATGATGAAGGGCAAAGATGAAAATATTTAGCTCAAGGATAGGTAGATCGTATGTTTTCTTGGAAAGCAGCCGTTAATAATTTGTTGAGCCCTTACAGCCCTTACACTTTGATCTTTTATTTTATTAATACCCCGCGTGACGGGTCGTCTGGCTTTCAATTTTCATAATAAATAATTTGGTACATTTTAGGTTGACAATAAAATCAATTTCATCAACATTTTGATCCCGAAATTGTATTGTCACGTAGATAATGGTGCCGATTCTCTTGTCACAAAATTCTCTAAATTAGACTAAAAATCACCAAAATTTAGTTTATTCCTGTCAAACGACGATTTCCCATTCTCAACTTAACCAAATTTTAGTTTGACAGCACTAATATGGCACTGAGATTATAATTTAGTGAAAATGGCAATTTTGCTATTCTGAATTTTACGTTTTTCACCAAAAATTTTGATTGTTGTAACTAAATCTGCCTGTTTTTAATCGCGATTAAAAAGGTGTGGAATAAAATTAGTTGTCATGAACTAAAATTCATACCAACACCTCGACTTCAGATGCAAAAACAGTACTGTCTTTTTTTCTTTTCTTTTGCTTATATCTCGAAAACGGTGTGTCCTATCGCAAAAATAATGAAAATTTCGACCCCCTTTATAAGACCCCGGAACATCTAAAGTCCAACGTGTTGGTAAAAAAAAAAATTTTTTTTTCATATTTTCCATACAAAAAGTGAAAAATTCCATACAAAACATGTCGAGGCTGCAAAATAATGCGCGACTGTGGCTCTAAAAAAAAATCACGTGGTACGGCAAAACAAGTATCACGTGGAGTCGCAATTGCCAAATTTGATTTTAGATGTGTCAAAATTATTTTTAAATTTAGAGATTTTATTTTGTAGAATAGCGTTAAGATTCTCATAGCCAAAAGTAAGGAATTTTAGTGATAGTTTAGTTAGTTTAGTTCGGTGTACAACAGAATCGGCACCAATGTTTTATAAAATCTATATTTTTAGAACACAACGTATTCCAACCCACACAATTTAATTCCAAACTCAACCTGCTAAAACTACTTATGTTGGCATCAACCCTACTGGTAGCAAGCTAATGAAAATTTCAAATTACCCTGACAGGGAATCCAAGCGGTGTATGCTATCTAAAATTGGAAAATTTGACGGCGCAAGTAATTGTGGGCGGGAGAGGCACCTACCATGTTAATGGCGGTTAATAAGAATGTTCTTGAATGTGATGCAGTGTTTATTCAGTATTCATATTATTTTGTTAAGTCAGTATTCTTATTTTGTTTATTCTGCTCGTTGGTTAAGTCGCAATCACTACTACCGAGCATGAAGTTTTGGGTTCGATGCCCAGGTTGGGCAGTGTTATCCGGTTTTTCTATCTGGATTTTTTTTTGTAGCAGCCCGGAGCCGGGCTCGCCCCCTCTTACATGGGACTTTAACATAGCTGGCGAAATGCGGGTGTACTATAGGTACACGTCTGCCGACCCCTTCGAGGAAACAGGGAGAGGTGTAATGTTATATAAATTAATATACATATAATGGCCGGTAAAGGCCATGCAGAGTAGCTTTGGTAAGCAAGGGCTTGGTGCACATTAGCAGAGCTGTGTAAAGAAGTCAAAAACTAAAAAACGACCTGACAAGGCTATCCGGGCGGTGGTTGTGGCGACGCTTTTGTCCAGAGGCGTTTTTCGCCTGAAACGATGATAAAAAAATAAAATAAAAATATGGCGAGGGGGGTGATGGCTGATCTTTGTGTTATGCTCGTGAACGGGTGCTTTGTGTTGTGGTGACAGGTCATCTTGCTGACTATGGTTTTGCTATTGTTATTAGTAATTAACTGTTTCTTTATTTTACTTCGATGGTCCTAGTTTATCATTTGTGGCTAAAAGTTACAGGTATAATATAAACATAATGCAGCATTGCATATGTAAGCGGGCACGCCCTTTATGCCTGGAGGCTTTTTATTATGTATTAAGTTCTGTTTACGTTTTTATTATTTATTTCTACTTGAGTATAGTTTTCAATATTGGCGTGTGCTAGCTGACATATGGCAAATAATTTTAATGTTTTTGTGTTTCGTAATGTTAATTACTTATTCAGTAATGAGTAATTAACATTACGAAACACAAAAACAACAACAATATAAAATCCAGTTCTTCTAACTGAACAGACAGCAGTGCTGCTAGGGAGTTTGTTCCGCCACTTCTTCTTCCCAGCTAAAGCACTAGGAAGTGGTGAAGGGTGGGCGTTTTGGGGGGACTGTCTTATGTGATTTTGATGTTCAAAAAGTGCTGATTCTCAGCCTATTTTGAATAAATTACTTTTGATTTTGAATAATTTCCATAATTTTAAGACTGGTTTGTTCCAAGAAATCAAAATATAGATGATGGTATGGTAATTTTATCATAAGTATGTCGCCTTTGTGCCGCCAGTGCGCCCCTACGCTAACTTACTTGACTTTATCGATGATTGATTGGTAAAAGTAATTTGCATTGTACTTGCTTTATATATTTAGATATGAATATTGTCGGTAGGTTTTTCTGTAATATTATTGCAAAACCGTTATAAGGCTTTAGTGGAAATATCCACTTTTTTCCTACTTTAGATATTATGTATACAAGCTATAAGCTGTCATAAAATAGCAGAATATTATTATTTCTACAGTAATTTCCACCTAATTATTTGTTCACATTTTCTTAGAGAGTTATGGTTCACTCCCACACAACCATTTGTGTTGTTCATATGTTACGTCAATACTTCTTCAGTTGTTTCTGCGTGGGAAGCCATGCTTACGTTACCTCAATTACATAAAGGAATATATTTACGACCACATTACAATTCATCCAATTATAATAACGTAATTCCGGAATGAAAAGGAGATCTGCCGAAACTGAGTACCTACTTACATTCAATTTCGAATAAATAAACATCGTTTGCGGCACCGTATGTACCATGTTTTTATGCTGAGTAATTAAATCCCGCGCTTTGGGCCCATTGGGCGCTTTCCGCCTCCAATTTTTAATAAGCCGCCGCGGTGTTGGCAGACCTGAAGCTTTCGGGGTTCCGTACATGAAGGGTGCCAAGTGCCACCGGGACCCTATTGTTAAACCTACGCCGTCGTTCGTCAGCGACGGCCTCTTCCAAGGCAAGATATTAAAAATAAAATGTGTCTATACAAGAAACCTCATTTTTTTATATAGTTATGTGATGGTACTGACTACAGATCCGTTTGTGCAACCCATACTTGGTCGGTTATAAATAGTATTTTTGTTAGCAAAGAATGAGATGGTTTAATGGCGAAACTGTGAATAATTTCATTTAAAAATCCTTTACACTGAACGTTTATTTCGTGAGTGTGCAAAGGATCAAAAATAGGAATAGTAAGGTTTGCTTGTGTATTATTTAACTAAACTTCTTGTTCAAAACTTTGGTTAAATAATTTTGCCTCTCGCCTCTTACCAATGTTTTATTTCAATGAAACATTGTTCAAACAAAATACTATAATTACTAAAGCATGGAACACACAGATATAAAGATTTAAAGCCCAGTTCGCACAAGTCGGGCCGCTATAGTTCTAGTTTCATTATGTGAGAAATGTAATGCTGTGTACTGTACGAGTGTGATACTAAGCTAGTTCATACGTTGTACACTACTCTTTAGAAATAGTTACATTGTTGTAAAGGAGCTGTGTATCATTCTGTCGGTAGTGTTGGAGTTTTATTACCTTCGCTTGACGGTTTGAAAACTGGGCTTTATTCTGGAGTCTGAATACTTACTTAGCCTACTTCATTGTGATACATTTTAGTGTAAATATACTTATAGAATATAAATTGCACTAGGTACTTACTAAATAGCCATCCTGTTTCGAAATAAATCCACATTGTAGAGCGTATTCTCCGTCAGCATGTGACCTGTGTGACGGTCACTTTCTAAAGCTCGATCTCTCATATTAACGCCCAAATCGAGTGTACGTTGTCGAGCCGAATCGCCCATAAAATAATATATCGCAAGGTTGAGTGCAACAATATTACAGCCGTTTGACGTGGTCTGTCCTTGTAATTATAGCGTTAAACAATGGCGCAGTCAGTCGAGGGCGCGGGCAATAACCAGTAAATGGTACCAGCTCAGTGGACCGGACAGAGGGCAGGAGGCAGTGGGCAGTGGGAAATAGGCATGCGTCTATAGACAGACAGATTTCGCTAATTGGGACAGCTCATTGTGTCGGTAACTAATCAAATGTGTGTATTTGATGTCAATTTTAAACCAACTTTTCGTCAGGTATGTTTAAAAAGTCTTTCAAGTAATGGGGCCAAGCCTGTTGTCATCAACCGGACACAAATCCAGGTGTCGACAAGTCGATAACTATCCAAACGTGTGTGTTTGTACCTAATTCACACCACCATTTCGCCAGTTATGTTTCAAAGTAAGTATATCATGTAATGATGTCTAATGCCGTTAAAGTACTAATACTAAGAATCTCCTAATACCTAACAATTTGCCCTTCTCTCACGTGAGCGATCACTAAACGAAAGAGGTTCTAGAGGTTCTACATTTTCATTGCGTGATTTAGCTGCAGCAGTAGGTTCCTTATTTCCTGGTACTGATAACTAGTGAGAGGACGTCAGACGACGGAGACACTTCTGTTTGCACGCGGACTGTTGACTGTCTGCGCTAAGAACAAATATTTGCACGACGATCTACAGATATTAGTTCTAGGTGTTTATATATGAGATATTATGTGTTTGTAACTTTTATATGTTACGTGATGGCCAATTGACACCCTACGGCAACATGTTATAGCCGAATAAGTGTTTTGAAACTTTTATGACAGTAATGACTTGATAAACGAACGATTTAAGTTGGTAGTAAATTTGCTTAACATTTAATTTCCTAATTTAAATTATAGAAGAAAAAAACTCGCTATCATAGATGAAAGTATTAATTTTCAATTTATTTGAGTAGCTTTCGTACAGGATGGTTAACTATTGCAGCAGGCCGAGGACCGATAGTTGTGCCGAAGTATTCCCGTTTGAGCTCCTATGCATTGAGCATCAATCAATATTTTAACGTGTTGCTCAAAGGGGAACCAACTAGTAAAATTTGACTTTATTCTCCTTTGAGCACCTACGGTGCGGTAGCTTCTAGTGATGGAGTGTATAATAAATCATATCGATAACAAATAAGCAGTTTTATTGCAGAACGTTTGAAGCGTGGGACTTGTTTTGTAAGGAGATCAAATATACCGACACCTTCAACAAAGTTATTGTACGTGGTCACGGGTTACAACGGCCCGTCACTTAATTTTCTGTCTTGTGTAGGTAGGCGCGCTAAGTGCTATCCTGGCTTACCGCGAAGCTGGTGACGTCGCAGCAGCCGAAGAGTTGACCCCAAAGTAGAAAGACCCACAGGTTTGAGATGTTCAGATGCGCTGGCAGGTTTGGTGAGAGCTGCTAGATGATGCCGTCCTCGAATATTCCGGAATGTTTAACTAAACGAGTCCAATCTTCCACTCTGAAACTTGAACTCTGGAATTAATGTCCAGCGGGTAAATTATGAGTCCTCTGCAACCCTGCACTGACGGTGACCTCGCAGCGTAAGTGTAAGGAAGTATGACGCTTAAGGCGATTGTGTGTAACGGTCGCCAGCAGATGCGGAGTTTACAAAAGAAATTATAAGAATGAAATGACTATGAAGCACTGTGATACACTGTAACTATTTATGATTGTAAGCGAATTGACAGCATTCCTGATTTAGGAAGTGAAACTAAAAATCGAGCAATGAATAAGATGATACGTAATTTTACAAGTAGGTATCTACTTGAGCATACAAAAACATGAGCTGGCATTTTACGAGTTTTGTCAACACTTACCCAGTACGCGCAGTAACAGTAGGTAATTAAATGTTACGATGATATTCAAGCAGCCTCAAGATTCAACAAGGACTCATCCTTTACCCGTTGGACATGAATTCCAGGGTTCAATCTTCGGAGTGGAAGATTTGGACTCGTTTAGTTTAAAATTAACTAGGGTTAACTCCTCGGTTGCCGCGACGTCACCAGCTTCTCGTTAAGTCAGGATAGTACTCAGCGCGCCTAACTACACAAGATAGAATATTAAGAGACGGGCCTTTGGAACCCGCGACCACGTTAAATAAATTAGTTGAAGGTGTCGGTGAGTTTGATTTCCTTACAAAACAACTCCAATGCTTCAAACGTTCTTCAATCAAACTGCATATTTTTATCGATATGATTTATTATACACTCCAGCACAGCATTGCAAGTTTTTCATATTGAAACTCAAGTTGAAAAGTAACAAGCGCACTGAGTAGTCACGCCTGTTAACTATGTCCATTTAGTTGGAAACAAGTTTCTAAACATGTTGCAAGTTTAGGCTGGCAACAGTGACGTCACCACACGACCGATGGCCAAGTTTGAACATGGCCAGAAGTTAGTGGCACATAAGGCAATTTACACACGACACCGTGAACCGACGCGGCAGGCGGTGAAGCTGATCTTACATCGCATTGGCAATATTTTCATGTATATAATCCGTTGATGCCTAACACACGTAAAGCGCGCACCCGTACGTATTTGATAATGGATTTTCCTTTCGATTCACCGCCAACCGCGGCGGTGCGCGGTGCCATGTGTTAATCGCCTAACGGATGCATGTAACTTCACTTTCAATCGCAATCCGAAGGATTTTGAAAGAAATTCCTAATCCAGGTCAGGTTTCATAAAAATCAATATGGCGGGCTTTAGAATATTTGGTACGTCAAAATAAAGGGCTGGGGGCTCAGAACAATAACTTGCTTTAGTTATTGTTCTGAGGCTGGGGGAGACAATATTATTGGCTCACTAACAATTGTTTGCATTGGTGTTATGCTAAAGGTAACATGCAAAAGTGTATATGAAACAGTGCAGCAGTCACTTAAGAGCGTTTATACCTTATGAGTGGCAACGTCGCAATTTTATTTAGTGTCATATTTCGTGGTTTTCAATTTTTATCATTTAAATGGAGCTATATTTTAAAAATCTGTTTAATTAACTTTTTAGAATTATGTGAAAACTGTGTAAAAGGTAAGAAATCGTTGCGTTTAAAGTTCTATTTATATGCAAATAATACATTGGAAACTTGCAGGGCGTTATTTTTATTGTAAAATAACTGTAAGCATTACGATTACTTACCGTTTAAACACTTTCACGTATTTCTAAAAACGGAATTAAACAGCTTTTTAAAATATAGCTCCGACTAGATAAAAATTGAAAACCACGAAATATGACACTAAATTGCGACGTTGCCACCCATATGGTATAAACGCTCTTAACGTCAGAAATAAGTAATGGCGTAGGTATTTAAGCACTAAATTGTACTATTTCTAACACACAGGGTGTTGCGCATAAAAAAATGAAAAAGACAATATCGCGTTGAATGGTTTGTGAATTGTTGTGTGTTTGCCTCCCTCTATGTTAGGTTTAGCTCTGTGTAAAGCTTAAATAACATATTATGACAAATGCATGACAATGACGGACAGTGACACAATGATTATGAAACATAAAGAAGGTGCCGCCAATACTTATTATTAAGACTGGACATAAATTAATTTGAAAATGAAATTAATAATTAATCAATTCAGAATCAGAATCATTTATTTGTCAAACATAAGTAATTACATTATAAAGATCTTATAAACAGTACAAAGTGCGCTATGCTTTGTCTACAATGACATACAAATATGTTACTAATTTGTTCATTATAAAGAAAATATATTATATTAAAAATGAGTAAATTAAATAAGTTACATTATTAAAAAATAAATTAGGATAATTAAATTTTTACAATTCCGGTTAATTATAATTGTCGTTCAGAAACTCGTATATTGAGTAAGTAATAGCATTTTTTAAGCAGCAGCTCCTGGCGTAGGGTAGTTTTGAACTTCTGTACTGGCATTCGTTCCTACCTAACTTTATGTCCTAATTACCATCTTATTTCAAAAACAGGCAACGTATAGATCTCTCCAAATAATAATAATAATAATAATGTATTCAAAAATATAAGGACTAACGTTAAATACAGTTTTTCTTAAATCTATGTCAAGTTCACCTATGATTTGTGCCTGAAAATCATAGGTGAACTTGACATAGATTTAAATACTTTCATCAAAATAATAATCTATACGTTTTTTTTTTAATCATATAACAAAGCGGCGCAAATACTGTAACCTTATGGGTAACTACAGTTTTGAGCCGTTTGGGGTTGAAACGCTCGGTTCATGGGGCCGGAGTGCCCGTCTCCTTTTTAAGGAAATTTCTCGCCGACTGGTCGACACTTCACGTGACCAGAGGGCTGAGTTGTTCTTTGTCCAAAGAATTAGCATTGCCATTCAACGTGGCAATGCTGCCAGCCTTCTGGGCACGTTTCCGGGTGACAGGGATGCGGACGATACTTCGACGCCTAAGGTTCCCTTTGCTTTTGTATTTAATGATAATATTATACAATGTAATAAATAACAACATAATCTTTTAAATTGAAATATTTCTTGCTACGTTTTTCCAAGTAACGAACGCTGTGTGAATTTCAAATATTAAGTATCAGTTAATTTTGAATTATTATTAACTTTTTGTCTGTACTAGGCCAGACTTTATCCATGAACTTAATGCTTTTGGTTCGAAATTAATTTTAAAAAAAATTAAGCGTTTATGTCATGATTTAAGAAACTGAAAATATAGTCAGAACCCTTATCATGAGGTATTAATTATTTAAGTATTTATTTCATTTAAATCGGTCCACCCGCTTTAAAGTTATTACAATTTGAAGATAAGAAATAACGTATCGATTATCGAGGTAATACGTGATCAATGGCAACGCTAAAGTATATCAAATGAATGATGAAAATATTAAAATGAATTACTATTATTTCTAAGATAGACCTTTAGAATCTTAAAAACCTGATTAATAAAAAATTAAAACAGTTTATTTGATTTTAATAACTGTCTGTCTGTTACCTTTTCACACTTTAAGTGCTGGATGGATTTGGATGATAGGATATTATTTATCCCGGTAACACGTTTCCGTGGGATAATTCCGCATCCAAAAAAAAAAAAAAAAAAAAAGGCGGGCAGTGCCGCGGGCACAAGCTACTTACAT